>JBAMNC010000363.1:0-1201979 GCA_037902135.1 Cetoscarus ocellatus
ACACCAAATGCAAATTTCAGCTTGTTGCGCAACTGAAATACATTGAAAATGAATGGGAAGATGCAAAATTCATTTATGCAGCAGCAAAATGCTTGTGCAAACAACACAAATGTTCGCAAGAGCCGTGCAAATTTTGCGGAAGTTGAAAATACTCAACTTGAGCGACAAATATGCCTGAAGCTGTGGGATGGCAGCCAATCAGCCTGAAGAGTGAACAGTGACAAGGATGACATCACAGAGAAGGAAGTAAACAATGCTGCATGTTGGCATTGGAGCTACTGTACACAGGTATTTCAGTGCTCAGGGACCGAACCACAGAGAAGAGAAATGGGGAAAAAGTCTTTGGAGAGTTTTCAGTGTCCAGTAAGTTCTGCTCATATTTATTTAACACTTTACATGGACTGGACTGTGAACAAATTCTGCCAGCACAACGGCTGGCTGCTAGGTATGTTTATCTGGCTAACCAGCGTAATGTGTTTTTCACCAGAAAAACTATGCCAAATTTCACATACACACACACACACACACACACACACACACACACACACACATATATATGTACATATATGCTTAAAATATATTGATATTGTAAACAATTTATTAAAGGGAGTTTCAAAGAAACAGTTTTCTTAGAAAGATTGTTCTTTTTGGTACTGTCATAGTAGACTGAGCATGTGGCACTTAGCTGCCATTTGCCCACCCTGCTGTAACTGCTCTTTAACTTGTTTTTTTTAACTGTTAAGCATTTTATATCTGCTGTTGAAAATAGTAACCTGAATGACTCTTCCTACTTGTTTAGTTACTTTGTTGCGTATATTTCGCCACATCATGGTTAACTATTAGAATATCACATGTCGATATGAGGGAGGTAATTCAACAACTGTTCTAACAGACCTTTATCAATTTGGTTTAATATTTCTGTCATCCAAAGTCATGTTTTTTTTGTCAAAACTATCATAACCAGTCCTTATTCGAACATCAATATATGTGTAATCAAGGCTGTTTAAGAACAGGAGGTTGTTCATTTTACCTCAATGACTCACACATGCCTTGTCTCCCCTAATCTGATACCAAACTTGCCTATTGTTTCCTATTGTATTAAGCACCTCAAAGTTAGCTGCTGCTTGCTGACTGTTCTGGAGATTGATAACTTTAAATGTGCTTATGGTAACGATCCTTAAGAGTGTACTGTGCACCACTGCTTTCTGTCATTATTGAGGCCAGCGTTCATTTTGTTGACTAATTATTTTTGTCACAGTTTTCATCAACAACCTTTTTTCCCTGACTATAACTAGACTATAACTAATAAAAAGTGCACATGGACAAAAACTAAAACTAAATTAACTGACATTTTCATCAACAAAGAAAAACTTGACAAAAATGTTTGACGGAGACTTAATCCAATCAGACCTAATTTGGTCATGTAGAAAGTAGGGACAAGTTAGGAATATATCCAATCACAGCTACTTTGGTTGTGCGGAAAGGTGGTGGGATAAGTTGGGGAGCGATCCAATCAGATCTACTCTCTTTATAAATTGATATATTCATGTAGAGCAGGTTCACTGTTTGTTGTCAATTCTGGTATTGTAACTGAGACGCTCTGCCAGGTAGTCTAGATAAAGGTGACTGCATTTCACACAAAAGTTAATTTGTTTCTGTTAATTTATGCATTCAAACTTTACAAGCATCCAATAAAGGGTTAAAAGATGTTTCATTTTATCCAAGTGTAAAACATGACTTCAGAAATTCAAGGAAACATAAGAAATGCCTTACCCTTAACGCATCATATTTTAGTCGACTAAATTTACAGTAGATTTCGTCGACTAAAATGTGAAATTTCATCAACTAAACTAGACTAAAATTAAAACAATTTAGATGACTAAATGATGACTGTAACTAAAAGTAAATCGAAAGAGCTGTCAACACTGGTTGAGAGAAATGTACCTTATTAGGCCACTACCGTACAACTTCAACAATAAAATTACTAAAGCATTTTGACTCAGAAAACAACAATGCTACCACAGAGCTACTGGAATATGCTGTCAAAATACTGTCAACGTTGTTTGTTGTGCTGTATCACCCATCACTGGATACACCTAGAGAAACCTGATATCAAACATGATATCACAAAGATATCTGCGAAAGAGGACAACCAAACCTAATTAGACAAATTTTAATCCATTGGAATCTAGGTTTATTATCATCTGAAGGTCAAACAAAACGCAGGAAACAAAACCTGAATAAACATCTGGGAAATTGTCTCTAAGTTTTGACAGTGGGGTTTGTGAGATTAGCTTTGAGAGCGCAAAAGAAGGACAGAGTGGGAGAGATGAAGTGACATAGAAAAGAGGAGGCGAGCCATCGAGAAACACATATCGTACATGGTTCAGGAGACTAATTATACAAGAAGGCCAAGCTAAGTCCAGCACTTCAGAGAGTCTGCAGGCTACACTGGGACCAGGCGACATGGATACCCCATTCAGAGGAGGGAAACAGCTTCTCATGCATGCATTATTACCCCACAGACCCTCATCTGTGGCAGAAAAGTCACCTACGCCTTCTAGCCTCACTCCTCTGCGGACACAGATCCTGTAATGATACATTTCACTTCTGGCGATTTCCAGCCTGATGGGCAGAAACCTGAAAACAAAAAAGCAGAGTGTGCAGTGTGGGACATCATCTCTGACCCCCATCAAAGAGTTCTCTCTTCACATCCTGTAGTAAGGTGACACAGCGCCAGCCCCTCATTTTCCTGCAGTCCATCGCTAATGGGATTTGGGTTTTATATTAAGTTCACATGCCCCTCCCCACCTCCCCCTCGTCCCGACACAGCAGTGTGAGTGATTTGAATTAAAAGTGGGTAAACCCTCAGAGTAGGCTTCAAATAGGATTGAGCATGCTTTTCACTGTTAAACAGGGCCTTCCAGGTAAGGTATTACTGCGAAATGACAGGAAAGGTGAGGAGTGCGGTTATGTAGGGCATCACAGAGACAACACTTAAACCTCAGGGCTGTGAACCAGGGCTGTACCAGGCTGTGAACCATTTGGTGTCCGATGGATAAATAAGTCTAATATTTCTTTATGTACCAAAGCAGTCAACAGGATATCTTATTCTGAAAAACAAAAAGATTCATACATATGTTGCAAGCTTGGTGAATGACTCTTAGGGCCCTATCGTACACCTTGGAGTACAGCGCAGGTGTCTTTCATATTTTCCTCCAGTGAATGTGATTTTTATGCCATGCATTTATGTTATTTGAACAGCAAATAAAAATGGGCCCTCGTTTGTACCCAGAGCCTGTGTTTGTCGAAAGATGAACAATGTTCCTGTCTTTAAAGCACAGGAAATAATTGAGTCTTAAATCAAGTAAAAACCTGGTCTAAAACAGTTCCTACCAATTACTTTTTGTCATACCCCCTCCCTTCAAGATCAATATTTTTTCACAAAGTTAAAGGGCGAGGCTTGGATTTTTAAAAATACATCATTGTTTGTTTTCCTTGAAGTAATTTTTTTCTATTTACCCCTGTTACATCCGCATGTAAACTATAAATAATAATCAAACCTCCACACTATTGCTGGGCAATATGGCCAACAAATAAAACCCCAGGTTTTTCCCAATGAAACGGGAATAATGAACTTTATTTTTATTATGATTATTTCTTTTTTGCAATTCAAAGAAAAAAAAATGCAGATTGGTGAAGATTACGTTCGGCTGTGTCAAACCCACTCACGCCTTCTCTCCTCCCTCTCTGCTACTTGCGCCAGTGGGAAGGACAGAGGCGTGGGTGCGCCTGCCTGCGCCTTCCTGTGCCGTGCACGAAACTTGCAAAATGCCCTGGACACACCCCGTTGGCGCGGTGCAGGCGCAGCGCAGGGCAGGTCTACCAAATTAGAGCCCATTGTGTAGTGTCCATGCCTCACAGCAAGAATATTGCTGGTTCAGTCCCTGTGTTACACAGGAACTGTCTGTTTTTTTGAAGATGGCAAAATTTTGGCTCAGGTCCTCATCAGGCCTGGGTTCAGTGGTTTTGGGGCCAACATTTGTGCCCTGAATGAAGATTGCTAGTTTTTCATTCAAATTTGGTGAAAGGTCCAGGTCCATCGTTATTTGGGACAGGTATGAGCAACAATATGGCAGAGTCCGACTCAAAATGGCAACAGGGCCGGCATCATCGTGTTTTGACTCCAGATGGTGAGAGGGCAGGCATTATCGCATCATGGGCAAAATGTTGACTTTTCAGAAAATGGCAGATTTAAACTCTAGATTGCAAAAGGAACAGTACGCCAGATTTTCAAAATGTTAAAAACTGACTGTTGTAACTCTAGATGGATATGGGGCAGCACCATCATGTTTTGGGAAGAAAATGGATTGTCACTGCAGATGGCAGCAAGGATGACATCATCACATTTTGGCAAAATTTTGACTTTTTCAAAGATGGAAGATTTTCGATCCAGCCAAATTCTGACATTTTTTTTTTTTTTTAAAAAGGACAATTTTACTCCAGATTGCTACAGGGCCAACATCATCTGCAAAATTTTGATTATTTTTTTTTCAAATCAAAACTGACATTTTTGACTACCCTTTCACAACAGGGCCAGCATCATTGCATTTTAGCCAAATTTAGTGTTTATAAGACTGACTATTTTCGATTCTGGTCGTGTGACAAGGTTAGCATCATGGCTAATATACATATACATATGTACACACATAGTACATACATATACGTATATCTACACATAGTTGTAAAAAATTTTGTGCTGGAAACGCACAGAATTAAATGCAGGAAGGATCAGTCAGCTTATATAGCTACTTTGTCAGGTATTGTTAAGGCTGTAGTTATACAGTGTTGATCAGACTGATTTCAAGCAGCAGGATTCAACAAGATGAGACTCCTGTGATCAAAAGTTATGGAAGAATTTTTTCCTAACTTAAGGCAGCTCATTAAATTTGACATCTTGTTCCCTCAGTATGATCCACCACAGGTTCATACTGAGGGAGTAAATCACCAAAGTGTTTTAAAACCATATTAACAACCGAACCAAAGGGACTACTCACTGTTTTTACTGCAATCAGAGCTCAAACTTTTATTAGGCCAAATCATCAGTTATATGAATTATAAGTATCATTAGTTAAAGATAAAATGAGCCCTTTTCTTTTATCATAAATTTGTGCAATATTAATCAATCAATAAAGTATTAAATGGACTTTGATCCCATACTTTTATGTATTCACTTTGTTGAGAACATTTTATTTTACTTCCTACAGGTGTCAGATGTCCTGTTTATTTCAGAAATAGAGGTGTTACCTTAAATATGAATATTAGAGCTCATATTTTATCATAGTTAAACAATAATTTGAACAATAAGAAACCAACAGCTGTGATGTAGTGTGCTGTAGACATCACTAGAGGGCAGCAGCGTGAAGGTTTTTATCTGTGACTGGAGCCATAAACACAGACAGAGATAACAGACTTTTTAAAAATGGATTTGTTTATTGATTTATTGGTAAAAGACAAAAAGGAACAACACAAGAATAGTTTATTATGTAGTCCTGTCAACCTTATATGGTGGTGCTGTGAATTAAACGTTATTTACCATCATAATTGTAAATAAAGGATGTTTGGAGGAGTTGATGTTGTAGATGGTGACAGCTTATTGAAGAGATTTTATTGAGTGTTTTTTGAGGATCATCAGAGGAATGTCCAGTCAGAATGCAATCAAGCTGCAAACTTCACGACAGTGTCATGGAAAAACATTTGTCTCAGTTAAACTGGGATCATGAGAGGGTGACAGAATGGGTAAGAAACACTCAGTGACCTCAACTGGAAAACAAGGAATAAGTGAAACTGTTTATTAAAGAAACTTTAAAAAAATATGAACTGTTATAAAAAAAAATAACTAATGACCAAAACTTACAGTTTATTTTTGAACAATAACTTTTTAGTACAGCACTTGTCTGTTGTGAAAATGTGTGTTAAAATACCTGCACAGCCTCCACACAGTATGTCAGGCCAATACAGAGGCAGCCTCACACACATTATGTTCAATCACATTTATCATAAATGGTCTTTACATTTATTCAGATAACAATTGTCATCACGTTTCCAAGATGATTCCTGCCCGAAAACGTCCCGAGACAACCAAAACATCAAAATACAGGCTCAGGAGGGTGGTGAGGTAAACAAAGACACCATCACACATCAATAGAGTCCCATAGGAGACGATTGAGCAGGATTTTTCCTGAAAAAGTTGATATTGTATTTTTTAAGGAAAATCCTGCAGACCCTACCTTTAAGAGTTATCTGATTTCATATACAAACAATAAAAAAGATTTTAGTACAGTAAACCAGAAACTTATTAAGGCTTAGTGAGGAAGTGACAGGAGGCTATAAAGTAGGAAAACTAATGCAGGTGTAGCACTGTATGCACAATACCTAATCACTGGGTTTGTCCTCATCTGTGAAACTGATTTATTTGCAGAATAGAATGGCATCCAGGAGAAAGACATAGAGATCCAGGGAGAGAAAGCAAGGGAGAGTTCAGAGACAACTGGGGAAAAGGAGAGAGAAGGAAGAAAGATTGAAGGGAGCTAGAGACAAGTACAGAGGGGAGGAGAAGGCAGGTAAAGTACCACAGCTCTGTTACATTGCCAGGGCATGGCATGTCCCCAAATCCACCCTCCAGAGGAGGGTTAAAGGGGTCATCCAAGGACACATGCATCATGCAGGAAGGAAGCCCATCATAGCTGAAGAGGATGAGTACAAGTTAGCCAAAATTATAAAAGATCTGGCAGGCCATGGTTTTCCAATGAGGAAACCTGAAATCCACAAATTTGCATTTCAGTTTGGCTGATGGACTGAAAGGCTTTTCTGAGGCCAAAGGGCGAGCAGGCCACAATTGGTTTGAGTCATTTATGAAGAGGCATCTTGGCCTGAGGAAGCCAGAGGCCCTCTCTGCAGCTCTGGCAGTTTGTTTTTATCCTACTGTAGTGGAAAAGTGGTTTCAGACCTACACGAACATCATCCATGACCTTGGCCTACAAGATGCTCCATCGCATTTGTGGAACTGTGATGAGACTGGTTTCCAGGACCATTTAGTGTCTTAGAGAGTGGTGTCACCAGTAGGATCACCCTGCTTTGAGGTCACTGCCAATGATTGAGGTGAGACCAAGACATTACTCGCAAGTCTCAATGCAGCAGGAGAATATGGTCCACTGATGGTCATTTTTAAGGTGAAGCGCTTGCGTTCTGAATGGTGCCACGGGGCACCTAGGAACACCCTGGTCAGGACAACAGAAATTGGTTGGATAAATGCTGATGCATTTCTGGACTGGGGCAAGCAGTTTATTGCCCCCCTTCCTTAGGATGACCCCTGGCCACATTTTTTGCTCTTGGATGGTCACAACTCTCATGTCTTTAACTTCCAGAATCAAGAAGTATCTCATTTGTTTGGTCATTTATTAATCTTGATGACAAGAAATGGCTCAGAAAATCACTGAGAGAGATGGACTCTGCATAAATGGAAAATTGCACCTTTTTACCTGTATTTTAGACATCAGCTCTTGGATGGCAGACAGCTCTCTGCAGCTTAACCAAGACCAAACTCAGGTTAAAGTTATTGGTTCAGGTCCACACAGAGAGAAACTGGAGAACAAACTCTAAGCCCTCTTTTAAGCCCTGACAGCAAGTTAAAAATCTAGGTTTGATTTTTAATACAGACTTCAATTTTGAGGCACATATGGAATAAAAAGGCCATTTACCATTTAAAGAACATCTCCAGAGTGCACCAGTTTCTCTTTCAAGCCAATGCAGAGACTCTTGTTCATGCTTATTGACTTTGACTTTGTGGGACACGATGATATTGCCAGTGAAGTCTTCGTGTTGCAAGAGGCCACATTATCAAAATCTATCAAGAGTAGTTCCTTCGGGTCAATAATGGATCATGGCAAAAAAGCATCCTCAGTTCTATATGTACTTTGGTTATCAAATCAGGATGTACAGGCAAATGTAAATGCTAATTGCATTTTTATCTTCTTTCTCAAATGAAAACAGAATGTGTTTGGGATTTTGTATGCTCATGTGTTGTGCATGTTTGTCTTAAGAAATTCTTTCAGGTCAACAAAATGATAGAGCTTATGCCCTACAACATTCATCCCTTGGTCAGTCCTTGCTGTCTGAACCCTCCACCCAGGTAAGACTCTCCAGTCACTGGTGTCTGAGCCCTCCACCCAGTCACTGGTGTCTGACTCCTCTCTGCCGTCTCTGCCATCTGAGGACTCTAACCATCCACCACTCGCTCTGTTCTTAAACCCACAAGAAATCCTGATTCTTCATGATGAACCATCACTCCGTCCATCATCTGTCCATGAACCAATTGTTAATCTCGATGAACAAGATGAGACAGTTTCCCAAAATCTGAGAGGACCTGTGGATGAGTATTTCTCATTAACTTGACTTCATATTGTTCCTGTATGTAGATTTTTATAAGACTTTGAAATAAACAACATTGCAAAGGATGTTCTTTACTGCTTCAAACTACTACTTGTACTTGCAAAAACAAAACAAAGCATAAACCCAAGGTTGCCTAATTTTTTCTGTTTTAAAGTCTAAAACAGATTATTTTGTGTTTTCTTTGTGTTTATAACTTAAAAATTTCTAAAAATGTCTCGAGGTTGCATTGAGTGAGGTGAAGGCTTGCATGTGGCCCCCAGGCTGCCAGTGTCCCACCCCTGATTTAAAGTTTTGGGATTGTTATTTCTTGTAATTAACAATAGAAGCACATAGTATGATGCATGTTGATCTTTTTCCACTGACCTTACAGATGTGAACAGCCCTCCTGTGGAGCTACAGCCTATCATAGCCTATCAAAGGCAAAGGCACCACCCTGAACTCGGTAAGTCACATCATGGAAGTCTTTTCTGGCTGAGGTTTATTTCTTTAAAGCTGTTTTTAAAACTGCTCCTGCTGAATTTGTCCCTTTGTTGTAAAAAAAAGGTGACACATTTAGCTACAGAGAATAACTGACTTTTTAGTGATCTTCCACAAAAAGTAAAACCTGTGCTTATGTTTAATGACAGAACTCAAACAGGGTCTAAATCAACAAAATGGTGGCCATTCTGAGGTCTGATTTCTTTAGTGAATCTGTAGATACTTACCAGCTTACAAATCCAGCTACTTTTTCTGGTGAAATTGGCAACTTTACTGGCGTTTTGGAGACTTATGAAAGCACGTATCATTCTGCAGTTACTGTCGTCAACGATCTGTGGGTTTCATTTTTCGGTTAAGTTAACTCTCTCATTGAAATTTGTATATAAATTCATTATTTGATTTGCTGATCCAAAATAGTGGTAGCGAGTTGTTGTGACTTGTGATTTTATGTACTGCAGTATGTGGGGTGGCACGGTGGCATGGTAGGTAGTTCATGTGACTCACAGCAAAAAGGTTGCTGGTTCAATCCCAGGTCGGGATAGGTTTTAATATATCAGATATCATGGTGTTGAATGGCACTGGGCTGCAGGATGCCATTATCCACACAAAAATCAACTGAGCAACCTGCTCCAACTTTAACTGTTGTTTTCCCACTAGTCAAAAAATCCAGCTGCACACCCCACACCAATACCCATTTGACTTATCAGCTTGATAAGTAACCCCTCCCTCCACATTGTATCATATCTTTCTTCAATGTCAAAGAACACAATTATCATACACTCTTCCTTTTCAATGTCTTCTCCACTTCATTACTGACTAGTGCATCAACTGTGGTTTGACCTTTCCAAAACTCACACTGACAACTAATAACTGCTCCAGTACATGTAATAACCTGTTAACTATGACTCTTTCCATCCATTTATGCATCTGTGTTGTCAGGGTTATGGGTCTGTAGTTGTTTGGATTAGTCAGATCCTTCCCTGGTGTATTAAATGGTGGTATTACTGTCCTTTTCCAACAGCTTGGTATCACTCCTCCTCTCCAGATTCAACTCTTTACTGATTGATACCTCTGGAAGCTGCCTAACCATTGTGTAACATAACTGATTCTCTCCTGCAGCTGTGTACCCAGTGCCTTGTAAAGCTGTTTTAAGTTCTTTCATTGTTAATTCAGTGTCTGATGTTGACATAAAGATCTCTCTTTTCCCTGACATTTCTCCCAAAGCACCCACTCCTTCTGCTTCCTGTTTGTGCCTTCTGGCTGTTCACCACTATCCACTAGTTGTAGCTGGCATTTTAACCGTTTTCCTCTTTCCACACGTTTTCTTTAACATAGACTAAAAATCTTATAATTTTACTTCCCTGCTTAGGATGGAGCAGAATTCTCTCCATGCCCTTCTCTTTGTGTATTTTATTATCCTACAAGCCTCTGCTCTGTTGCTTTTGCACCCTGTAAGATTCCTTGTGATGTTTTTCTTAATTCTCTGAATGCCTTTTTTTGTTCTTTTATAGCTTTTCTAAATTCTTCAGTCCATTATGGATTCTCACTTCTCCCAACCTGTGTTGCTTCCCTTGGTATACTAAGATTTGCAGCATTAATTTTGTGTTCAGTTAATTGTTTGGTGCACTCCTCCATGCTGTCTTCTAGTGTTACCAGGTGTTCAGGATCCTCAAACATGTTCTAAATATCTGCCAATCTGCTTTACTAAACCACCATCTAAATTAGTTACCTTTTTGTTTGCTTAGTTTTTGGGTCCTCGCCCAAAAGGCAGGCCTCTTAGTATGATTACTATTATTTTAACTGTCAACAGTTTTATTATTGTATTTTTTTATACCATTAGTATTATTATTACTATTAATATTTGTATTATCACTTCTGTATTTATTATTGCTATAATCATTACTTCTACTTCCACTGCTCTGTTTTTGGTATATTTTTTTTTAAATTAAATCTACTGTCTAACCCATAGTCTATGAAGGATGAAAAGCTGGATCAATTTGTTACAAGTTTATGCAGCAATTAAAAAAATACTCTGTCCTTATAAATGTTGATGTGCCATTTAGGCTGGGTTGCAATACATACATTCTAGTTTTTATTATCTTCAGTCATCCTTTTTTCAGGCAATAGAGAAGTCGGCTTGGTTTTGTCTTTGGTATTCTTTACTGTAGTACATGAATTATTAAAGACACAGAATAAGGTAATTCTTCTCCATAACATTACAATGGAGAGACAATAAAAACATGTTACAAGGCTCAGATGTTCCATTGTTACTAGTGTAAATATCAATACGGTTGCAGGTAACACCATTCAATATTAAATTAAATTCAGCCTTTTCCTGAATGATCACAACTTGATCTGTCAAAGAACAAAGAGTAACGGTTATACTGATAAACAGGTAAGTTTTGTAAATCACATAACTGAAGCTAAATGATTTCTTATATTTTTTTTATTCTTTAATTTCCTGCTTTTATGAATTTAACAGTGTTTAATGTGGCCTTGGACTAGAATGAGGCTTTAGTCCTGAGAAACTTTATTTCATGAGGTACTGTGACCTAAATAACTGTCTGAGTTTCTCTCCAATAAGGAAAACTTGTCAAACTACAGCTGCATATTTTGATTCTGAATTAGCTTTACTCAAACCCCATGGGATTAATCAAGTTCAGTCATGTACAGTGCCATGAAAAAGTATTTGTCCCCTTCCTGATTTCTTACTTTTTTGCATATTTGTCACACTAAAATGTTTCAGATCATCACACAAATTGTAACATTAGACAAAGTCAACCTGAGTAAATGCAGTTTTTAAATGATGATTTTATTTATTAAGGGAAAAAAAGCTCTCCAAACCTGCATGACCCTATATGAAAAAGTAATTGCCCCCTGATAATAACTGGTTGTGTCACCCTTGGCAGCAATAACTGCAATCAAGCGTTTGCGATAACTGGTGATGAGTCTTTCACATCGCTGTGGAGGAATTTTGGCCCACTCTTCTGCGCAGAATTGTTTTAACTCAGGCACGTGCGAGGGTTTTAAGGCATGAACTGCCTGTTTAAGGTCACACTACAGCATCTCAATTGGATTTAAGTCTGGACTTTGACTCGGCCACTCCAAAACCTTAATTTTGTGTTTTTTAAGACATTCAGAGGTGGACTTGCTGGTGTATTTTGGGTCATTGTCCTGTTGCATAACCCAAATGAGCTTGAGCTTGAGGTCACAAACTGATGGCTGAACGTTCTCCTTCAGGATTTTCTGGTAGACAGCAGAATTCATGGTTTCATCAATCACAGCAAGTCGTCCAGGTCCTTTAGCAGCAAAGCAGCTCCAGACCATCACACTACCACCACCATGTTTGACTGTTGTTATGATGTTCTTTTTATCAAATGCTGTGTTGTTTTACACCAGATGTAACGGGACGCACACCTTCCACAAAGTTCAACTTTTGTCTTGTCAGTCCACAGAATATTTTTCCAAAAATCTTGGGGATCATCAAGATGTTTTTTTGGCAAATGTGAGACGAGCCTTTGTGTTCTTTTTGGTCAGTAGTGGTTTTCACCTTGGAGCTCTCCCATGATGCCATTTTTGCTCAGTCTCTTTCTTATTGTTGAGTCATGAACACTGACCTTAACTGAGGCAGGTGAGGCCTGCAGTTCTTTAGATGTTGTTCTGGGTTCTTTTTGACCTCCTGGATGAGTCGTTGTGCTTGTTGGTGTAATTTCGGTAGGCCGACCACTCCTGGGAAGGTTCACCACTGTTCCCAGTTTTCTCCATTTGTGGATAATGGCTCTGACCGTGGTTTGCTGGAGTCCTAAAGCCTTAGAAATGGCTTTGTAATAGACTGATAGATTTCAATCACTTTGTTTCTTATTTGTCATTAAATTTCTTTGGATTATGACATGATGTGTTTCTTTTTGAGATCTTGCAGCCTACTTCACTTTGTCAGACAGGTTCTATTTAAGTGATTTCTTAATTCAACAGGTCTGACAGTAATCAGGTCTGGGTGTGGTCAGTGAAATTGAACTCAGCTTTCAAAAAAATGTGGTTAATCACAGTTAACTCATGATTTAACATGGGGGGGATTACTTTTTCACATAGGGTCATGTAGGTTTGGACAGCTTTTTTCCCCTTAATAAATAAAATCATCATTTAAAAACTGCATTTTGTATTTACTCAGGTTATCTTTGTATAATATTAAAATTTGTGTGATGATCTGAAACATTTTAGTGTGACAAATATGCAAAAAGATAAGAAATCAAGAAGGGGGCAAATACTTTTTCATGGCACTGTACATATACATATGTACACACATAGTACATACATACCCACATAGATCTACACATAGTTGTAAAAAATTCTGTGCTGGAAATGCACAGAATTGAATACAGGAAGGATCAGTCAGCATATTTGTTAGGTATTGTTAAGGCTGTATAAGGCTGTTATAAAGTGTTGATCAGACTGACTTCAAGCAGCAGGATTCAACAAGATGAGACTCCTGTGATCAAAAGTTATGGAAGAATTTTTTCCTAACTTAAGGCAGCTCATTAAATATGACATCTTGGTCCCTCAGTATGATCCACCACAGGTTCATACTGAGGGAGTAAATCACCAAAGTGTTTTAAAACCATATTAACAACCGAACAAACAAACTTTTATTAGGCCAAATCATCAGTTATATGAATTATAAGTTTCATTAGTTAAAGGTAAAATGAGTCTGTTTCTTTAATCATAAATCTGTGCAATATTAATCAATCAATAAAGTATTAAATGGACTTTGATCCCTTACTTTTATGTATTCACTTTGTTGAGAACATTTTATTTTACTTCCTACAGGTGTCAGATGTCCTGTTTATTTCAGAAATAGAGGTGTTACCTTAAATATGAATATTAGAGCTCATATTTTATCATAGTTAAACAATAATTTGAACAATAAGAAACCAACAGTTGTGATGTAGTGTGCTGTAGACATCACTAGAGGGCAGCAGCGTGAAGGTTTTTATCTGTGACTGGAGCCATAAACACAGACAGAGATAACAGACTTTTTAAAAATGGATTTGTTTATTGATTTATTGGTAAAAGACAAAAAGGAACAACACAAGAATAGTTTATTATGTAGTCCTGTCAACCTTATATGGTGGTGCTGTGAATTAAACGTTATTTACCATCATAATTGTAAATAAAGGATGTTTGGAGGAGTTGATGTTGTAGATGGTGACAGCTTATTGAAGAGATTTTATTGAGTGTTTTTTGAGGATCATCAGAGGGATGTCCAGTCAGAATGCAATCAAGCTGCTAACTTCACGACAGTGTCATGGAAAAACATTTGTCTCAGTTAAACTGGGATCATGAGAGGGTGACAGAATGGGTAAGAAACACTAAATGACCTGAACTGGAAAACAAGGAATAAGTGAAACTGTTTATTAAAGAAACTTAAAACTTGAGCTGATATAAAAAAATAACTAATGACCAAAACTTATAGTTTATTTTTGAACAATAACTTTTCGTACAGCACTTGTCTGTTGTGAAAATGTGTGTTAAAATACCTGCACAGTCTTTACACAGTATGTCAGGCTGCTACTGCTGGCTCAGGGCAGACAACAAAGAAGGGAGGCAACACACAACCATACCTATTCGCATTTGTATTTTATTTAACTGAAATATACCAAAATAAAACATAAATATGTGTAAGGCGTAAGGATTAGGTTCAGTAGGTTCAAATATCAGCATGTCTGTGGTGGATGTTGCATGATGAACACAAACCCAAAAGGCGGTGGCTGGGGTGGCAGATGCAGGCCTGGCTGAGAGAGAGAACAGCTATGCAGCCAGGCTTTTTATGCTTTCAGGCCCTGCCCTGTTGGGCAGGTAACTCAGCCCCTCCCAGCTCCGCCCTGCACCATCTCCCTGAGGCTGTAACAGAGAGCAGAGTGAGACACATGCAAGGGGAGAAAGAGGAAGAGGAGCGGGAGGGGTTGTCACAAGGCCAATACAGACGCAGCCTCACATACATTATGTTCAATCACATTTTTCATAAATGGTCTTTACATTTATTCAGATAACAATTGTCATCACGTTTCCAAGATGATGAAGTAAGTCAAAATTTACCATAATGATAGGAGCCCTTGTTATTATTATTATTATTATTATTATTATTATTATTATTATTATTATTATTATTATTATTATTATCATTATTAGTTATTTTAAAGACATGATTTTGAAATATAAGATGGGCAGCTTTATTTATAAGGCAACAATCATACATACAGCAATTTAAAGTGCTTTACAGAGTTAAAAACAAAGATAATATGGCATTAAGAGCATTAGAGACATAAAATTAACAAGAAATAGACAATAAGAAATGAAGGATGTCAAGGTTAAAAGGAGAATTAGGAAATAAAAATTAAGATGTGATTAAATCTTGATTCAAAGTGAAGAAAAGATAAAGGAGTTGAACTCATTCGAAGGTTGTTTGGAGAATCAAATGTTTTCAGGCTGTTTTTAAAGAGTCCACAGATGTCCAAAGTCTGAGGTTCACCAGAGAATGATTGACAGAAAGTGTGAATGTGTCACAGTAATGATCCTGAAGCAAGTCTGACTAGGTTCATTATGTCTTTGTTGATAATATGCTTATACTTTCTTTTTTAACAGACAAGGTTGAAACATGTAAAGGTATGAACTAAAAAACCTTCTTGTCTGTTAAAAAAGAAAGTATAAGCACATACCAAAACCAGGCTAAAGCAGATCAGATGAACCCTCAACACATTTGTGTGTGTTAAATATTAAATCATCTGCACTGACTGTCAGTAACAGGGAGTGTTAGTGAAAGTAAACTTTAGACTCTTAGTCATCAGGAGCATCATTTTCATTTTTTAAAGCCATCACAGTTTCATGGCTTCAAGTTTAAGATCATCAGACAAGTTACACGTGACAATATGATTCATCTGATTTAATTTTATGTTTATCTATCTGTAGAATTTATTCACTGTACATCACAGAAAGAAAAGAATACATTCACAAAGTGACAGCACAACATGTCTAGAGTACTTTGGTAAATTCAGGGATATTGGGACATCAGGTAATTTGGGACAGATAAGGAAACACACTGCTTCCACTTGCCTTAATTGGGCTATGGCAAAGTAAAAGGTGCTAATTAATTTCTTTGTAAGTCTTCATTAAAGTCAGAGGACGTATTTTGGGTGACACCACACAGGGGGGTGTGGTCAGCATCAAGCAGGAAGCTGACCCCAAATATCAGGAGGTAAGCAAAATAGCATGTGTTTTTGTCGGATATTAATATAAGGCTGTTACATTTGTATGACTAATTTTACGGTGGGGATGTTAGTTATACTGAGATGTATGATGCAATGGTGTACTAAAATAAACATTGTTTTGTGATGATGTTTACATTTTCTTAATTTGGACATATTCTTGCTGTCCCAAATTAGGGACAGTGGGCTCTAATTTCCTGGCGCAACTCAGGGTGGTGCAGGGTGGCGCAGCCTGGCGCACCCCGCGCAGTGGTAATTTCATCAGGCGCACCGCCATGTGCAGCCAATTTGGCAATTAGGTAGACCGGCTGCGCCGAGATGGGTGTGACGGCGCACCAGGGGGAGGTGTCCACAGATTCAGCTTGGCGCAGTGACAATTTGGTGCCAAAAAACCACGCGGAAGGTGCACTGAAAGCCCGCCAGCTCCAACCCGGTCTATTCTTGGCGCAGACGAGGCACACCCCGGGCAGTGGTAATTTGGCTGACAGGTGCACACGTCACCAAAACCTCACAGGCAGGTGTCCAGAGTGTCAGGCACATTTCAATGCAATAAACAATCACAACAACCACTATTTAATGTAACCGTCTGAACCAGCACATACATTTGTATCTATATTAATTGTCCCGTCACATCTGATGTCAGATCAGAGACGTTTGTCATAACTAACGAGTTCACATCTCTCAAGCCAGCCACAAACAGCCACATCATCCGATACGGAGTATCCGGCTTCTCTCATCTCATGAAATTCAAAAGAAAAGAAAAAAGAGAGAGACGCTCGCTGAATAAATGTAAGTCACTCAGTGTCTTAAGGATTTACCTGTGATTGTCCATATTTCTCTGTTTTAATCTTTTTTCGTAACATGATCTAAAAAGATGGAGTACATTATTGCAAGGAGGATGAGGAGGAGATATAATTTCACCTAAGGTTCTGCTATTTGGCGATGACGGACCAGGAATGCAGGTGGATCACAAGCACGATGAATGGATTAGCCTGCTGCTGTGTTTAAATGTAATTATCACTTAATTTTGTACTCCTATTATGACACAGGAACAGATTACATCTGTCCCGCGAGGTGGTCCACACGGTGACGCGCATCGTGTCCTCCGATGCGCTGCCCAGTGGCCCCTGCGCTCTCCCAGTTGCTGGAAAAGTGACAGCGGCTCTGACCTTCTTCGCCACCGAGGTGAAATTGTCACTGCGCCTCGCCCGCGGCGCATTTAAAGGCAAGGAGAGGCGTTCATTTGATTGGTGAAGATCACACTCGGCTGTGTTAAACCCACTCAAGTCTTATCTTCTCCCTCTCTGCTACGTGCGCCGGTAGGAGAGACGGAGGCGTGGGTGCGTCTGCCTGCGCCGTGCACGAAACTTGCAAAATGCCCTGGTCACACCCTGTTGGCGCGGCGCAGGCGCGGCACAGGGCAGGTGCGCCCCGCCTGCGCCTGGTCTAGGAAATTAGAGCCCTTTGTGTTGCAAGAGGCCACATTATCAAAATCAATCAAGAGTAGTTCCTACGGGTCAATAATGGATCATGGCATAAAAGCATCCTCAGTTCTATATATACTTTGGTTATCAAATCAGGATGTACAGGCAAATGTAAATGTTAATTGCATTTTTATCTTCTTTCTCAAATGAAAACAGAATGTGTTTGGGATTTTGCATGCTCATGTGTTGTGCATGTTTGTCTTAAAGAAATTCTTTCAGGTCAACAAAATGATAGAGCTTATGCCCTACACCATACATCCCTTGGTCAGTCCGTGCTGTCTGAACCCTCCACCCAGGCAAGACTCTCCAGTCACTGGTGTCTGAGCCCTCCACCCAGTCACTGGTGTCTGACCCCTCTCTCCCGTCATCTGACTCTAACCATCCACCACTCGCTCTGTTCTTAAACCCACAAGAAATCCTGATTCTTCATGATGAACCATCACTCCATCCATCATCTGTCCAGGAACCAATTGTTAATCTCGATGAACAAGATGAGACAGTTTCCCAAAATCTGAGAGGACCTGTGGATGAGTATTTCTCATTAACTTGACTTCATATTGTTTCTGTATGTAGATTTTCCCTTTTTTTTGGACCATACAAAGGACACACTTAACTAAAGTTAGTGCTGTCAGTTTGATGCTTTTATCCTGTTACCTTTGATCAGGTGGTTAAAATTGTTATTAAATACGTATGGTACATATTTTGCATATGAATAAAACTCATAAAATTATTTGGTTGCAGGACTGATCTACAGAGCATATAAAAAAAAACTGGTCAGCAAAGTCGATGGAGGCTTCTGTCCCACCAGCTACCATATAAATGTGTGCCTGTGTGCATTCAGATGGAGGAATTTCAACCTGAAGCAAAATTAGATGTGTTTGTGGATGAAGATGACGATGGTGAAGGGGCTGTAGATGAAGGCAGCCCAGCAAAAGAGTACCACCAGTCAAACATCTTTGCGGGACATGACAAAGACCGGAGGTTGTGTCTTGATACTGACCGTCCTCATTCAACTGGCAGAAATATAGAAATGTTTACACAGAAAATCCTTTAAAAGTAATGCTGTCCCTCACCTATTTCTCATGCCTGATTCATTGTATTTATTCTGTCCTCAGATCTATTCTGTGTTTATATCTTGGCCAGGTTTGTTGTTTGGGTATTGTCTCACTTTTTTTACCTCCGCCAAGGAGGTTATGCTTTAGAAAGGGTCTCTCTGTTTGTCTGTTAGCAACATTACGCAAAAACTACGGGACGGATTTTGCTGAAATTTTCAGGAGATGTTGGTCATGGCCCAACTTTGAAATGATTAGATTTTAGTGGTGATATAGATTACCGTCATTAGAGGATGATCATTTTTGCTCAATAACTGTAATAACTGTAATAATGACACCAACATGATTCTGAGTGCTAGGTGTGGGTTTTCAGGGTCAATGAATCATATCATGATGATAATTTACCATGAAACCATTGCTTATAGATATAACAGCAATATGTGAGCTTCCTTGGTGGGGGTTTGTTAGCTCAGCCAAGGAGGTTATGTTTTTGTCGGCCTTGGTTAGTTTGTTTGTCTGTCTGTTAGTTTGTTTGTTTGTTTGTGTTCAAGATAACTTGAAAAGTTATGTACGGATTTGGATGAAAATTTCAGAAAATGTGTGGAATGTGATAAGGAAGAAATGATTAGATTTTGGGACTGATCCGTATCACCACCCGGATCCAGGAATTTTTTTTAAGGATTCTTTAACATTGCCAGATAGGACCATTTTCCCCAAAGTGGACTAAAGCTGCGCAGTGGAGGTCTGCGCTCTCTGAGTGCTTTTCTAGTTAGGAGTGCTTTCTAGTTTGAACGATGTCATAAATAGTTAGCATTCATAGTAGCACTGATATAAATCATTTTATTTTTAAGGTATTTAATTTTTACAAGCATTACATCAGAGCAATAGTTTATTATGTCTTTAATTTTAGCTTGGCAGACTTCACTATACACATTTTGTGGCAAAAATTGTAGCTGTGTGTCATTCATGGAGGACATGGTCCACACCTCATCTCTTGAGGGTTTTTCCAGCAAATCTGGGGGATGCCAACAACGCCAGTCACAGTGGATAAATTTGGGGACTATACCTTCAGGGAACAGTCAAAAGTAAGAAAGACAAAGATGTTAAACATTGCCTGTAAGTCTAATGTGACACCGCCCTTCAGCTGCCCTCTGTTTGGTTTCTAATTATATGAACACACTGCTTCTTTTCATAGTATGCAACATTACATCTCATTTATACATGAAAGGTATCCTTAAGCCAATTTTAGATTCTAGACTTATGCTCGTTTTCTTAATCCTTGGCTTACGTGCAAATCACTCACTCTATCTGCCTTTCTTTCTGTATTTCTTTCTTTCGTTTATTCTTTTTTCTTCTTTCTACCTAACTCTTTATCTTTCATTCTATTTTAATTTCTGTCTTTCTTTTTTATTTTTAGATTCAGGAGGCAACAACAGTCCAAAAAGCAAATGGTGTGATTGCAGAGGCAGCAGATAGTCTGTTTTCTAGGGGGTTAAGAGGGGTTAAGAACCCTTGGTATACTGGATGACCCAAGGAAGAATCCGGCAATGTTCTACAACATGTTAGTCAGTCAGGAGAGACCACTACAAGCGAAGGACCTATGTACTCTATTTGTCATGGCCTCTTAAATCACACTTGGACTCTACTTTGTACACCGTTTGGAAATAAGTTTGATCATGCTCTATACATAATTTGCATTATTTTAAAATATACCAAGTCATCAAATTTCATAGCATGGGACTTCTTAAACAAAGGAATAGTATGTGTATGATAATCAGCCTTACTGATGATACATATGGCTCGTTTTTGTAGTACTATGGAATTGACCATTGTTTTATACGTTGACCCCCACACTTCCACACAATATGATATGTAAGGAAGTATAGACTTATCTGTGCAGAGCAGCAACAGGAGAGCCAGAGAAAACTCGACAATATGCTTTCTGCATGACTGGTTAATTCATATTGAAGGTATGTTATCTATTGTACAAGTTAAAAATCAAGGATTTCGTAAGTACATTTATTTGTGGTCATTTTGATTTGTGAGAGTTCATGGAGAAGTCAAACTGGTTTACTTTCTGTGAAGCGCTTTGTGTTGCATTTTCTTGTATTAAAATTGCTATATAAATACAGTTCGATGCATTGAGAACTACTGGAGTAGAATTATAGTGTTAAAAATGTGAAGACATAAACTAAGGTATCATAAAGTTGTGTTTAAACACATTACTTGAGTAAATGTGCTAAGTTACCTTCTACCTTAAGTTAAGGTTAGGTATATTAGTATTCCGATACCTGAGCGTGTAGCAAGGCACACATTACCGGCTAGCTAAACACTTTGAACTTGACTGTAGTATTGCTGGATAGCTTCAACGATGTAGAGACGTGGAGTGAGTTTGAAAGAGCACTTGCACGCTCACTTAATGAAGGTAGCAATATGAAACAAGTTATCATCATCACGTGAAACTTAAATCAAACAAAAAGGTTTCCTTACTTAATTGTACAAATACTAACTAAAAATATTTCCTTAAGATACAAATGAACCAGTTACTTAAAAATAATGTTTCTCTGAGGCTTACACAGGTGGATGGCGCTGGATAGGAAAAGAGGTCTTGACTCTAACCTATTCTCCAAGGAAAATGGCTTCCTAGGCCTCTAAGGGTAGGAGCATGCTACTGATCACATGACAAGCAATCATGTGACTCTCAAGATCCAATGAACATAAGACTATGTAAATGAACCAAAACAAGCTGTAATTTTCTATGACAAAATGTACAGGACATTAAACAATAAAACATGTTACATTACAATTAGGTTTGTATTATTTTCCAAACTGTGAGGATTCATCCCTGCTGTCAGTCTCTCTGAAAATTTTGCAATTTTTGTGCACGGCGCAGTCCGGCACAGCGAGGCGCACCCACGCCTTCGTCCCTCCCACTGGCGCAAGTGGCAGAGAGGGAGGAGAGAAGGCGCGAGTCGGTTTAACACAGCAGAGTGTAATCTTCACCAATCAAATGAACGCCTCTCCTTGCCTTTAAATGCGCTGCAGGGCGAGGTGCAGTGCCAATTTCCCCTCATCATGGACGACGACAGCAGCAGCAGCAGCAGCTCCAGGTGACCAAACTTCCCCCAGGAGGAACTGATGTGCTGGGGCCTCATTTATAAAGCTTGCTTATGCACAAAACAGGGCTTTAAAGTGGCGTAAGTCACTTCCCAGGCAAAGGTTGTGATTTATAGAAATAAACTTGGTGGGACAATGTGGGCACGGGTACGTCAACTTTGATGCTGGCGTCTAAGTATTTTGGAGATGTGGGAAACTGGCGGCACGGTTGGTGAAGGGGTGAAGTGAAGCCAGATTCATCTCATACATTTAATGTCATTACATCACATATCAGATTATAGACCCGCATAATCAACACCCGACTCTGCAGTGTTATAGATGTGTTCACTTACTACTGTATGCAATGTTCATATATCACACTTCATCTTCAAATGATATAGAGTAGTGGATAGCACTGAATGATTAGTATTAGCTGTGACAAGGTGTGTAACAAACAGTCTAATTGCTGAGTAAGCATATAAATAGTGCATAATGCTGTACAATGGATGCCCTAGCACTGATGGAAGATCACACAGACTGTGGATCAGGATGGAGAGAGTTTTTAGGGACCATGAAGATTTCCTGGCCCATAATGATGACTGGCTAATGAGCTGATTTAGATTCCCCAGAGCAGTGCCCTTGGATCTATGCGATAAACCGGTCCCAGTGTTTAACAAAACCACATGCTGGAACCGCGCCATCCTGGTGTGTATACAGGTGCAGACCACTCTGGGGTTACTGGGAACTGCCTCCTTCCAGCGGGAAATAGCTGACAATTACGTGTTTGATATGAAGAACAATATATAATGTCAGATTTTCTGTCTAACGCCCCTTTTGGGTATGACATAATACAGTTAAATTCTGTTCTTAGGTCAGGGATATTGAATCCATCCCTCAGCACAATAATGCCAGCCGTTTTGGATGGTATTATAAGCACGACCAGTCGATACATCAGGGTTCCTTACACTGTGGGTGAACAGGCAACATTAAAAGGCAATTTGCAGCACTGTCCGGTTTCCCAAATGTGATCGGCGCCAATGACAGTCTGCGCTCGCGTTGCTGTGTCGCAGTGTTTTGGCACAAGATTGTTATTGCACCAAACTGAATCTGTTGACACCTCCCCCTAGTGCGCCGCCACACCCATCTTGGTGCAGCCGGTCTACCAAATTGCCAAATTGGCTGCGCACAGTGGTGTGCCAGACAAAATTACCACTGTGCGGGGTGCGCCACGCTCTGTCACCCTGCGCTGTGCCAGGAAATTAGTGCCCCTAGAGTGGTTTGTTGGCCATATCTTCTCTTTGTAGTAGTTCTTTTTTGGCGCTCAGCCTTTTGTTTTCCTCTAAGGAGTTTTTGTCTTTGAAGAATGTTTTTTGGACTGTACTTTGAATTTAAACTGCTGGATACTTACCTCTGTCTTCTGCTCCCTCTTTCCACAGTGTCTCCAGGAGCTCTCACCTTACTCACTGAACTCTCTCACGTGCACTGGACTTTTCCCCTTCCCATGATGCTTGGAGATGTAACCAATAAATCATTGTCAAACTGTTGTTTGTCTCTGGCTTTAGTTTTTGGGTCCAACGAGTACCATTAAAGAGGATTGGTTACCTGACAGTAATCCACTGGCCCGCTACAGATGGAAACTGCAAAGCCTGGGCAAATAAAAGAAGCAGTAACAAACCAAAGAATCATTCTTGGACCACATGACAGCATGCTACGGGGTGTAGCCAGTTCCTTGGAGGAACTCTCCCACCAAGTGGTTCAAATCAGCACACAACTTAGCCATCTCTCCCTCCATATTTCTGCAGTCCCTTCTGTGAGTATTCCTCCAGCTTCCTACTCCTCTCTCTCAAAATGTTTCTTCTGCTCATGAACCCTATGTTTCTCCTCCTGAGCCCTACTCCGGGGATTTTGGTTCATGCGGACGATTCATTTTCAACTGTGAATTAGTGTTTAAAATGCAGCCTTCTAGTTATTCTTCAAATGAGGCTAGGATAGCTTACATGGTTAATTTACTTTGAGGGAGGACTGTTGGAGAACTCCTCTGCTGGCATTGCAAGGGAAGCTGAGCATAGGCTTGAAAAAGTTGACGTCAGTTTTCAAATAAACTGCAATTTTCATAATGATGCAAAGGGGGTAATACCCTCACAGCAGCCAAGGAGAAATGACTGGGATTTGCCATTATAAACTTAAGTGTTTTTTTATGGCGTCAGTCTGGATGGAATCCGGATGAAATTTACCTTGATGATAGAGTTATGTTCAGAGGTGTTTAACTAATTTGATCTGTTTTCTTCAAACCTTTGTAGGATTTTTGAGCATCCAGTTCGGGGACAAGAAGCCTCTAAACAATTGTTAGCTCTTCGTCAGGGATCTCTTGTCTGAGGAACTCAAAGACGAGGGATGGGTACCAGGGATGAACCCACCGCTTAAACTTAGTTAATTTCACTTTGCATCAGGATTGATAATTGATTGAGAAAGAGGACCAGGGAGAAAGCAGCGAGGTCTTACCGGACGGCTCCCCCTCTTGATCAGGGTAACACTCAGCCACTTCCTCTTCCTGCTCTGCCACTGTCCGCTCCTTGGACTCCCCCTAGTGTCCCAGATGAACCCATGCAATTGGGCAAGACTCGCCTGAGCTCCAGGGAAAGACAGCGAAGCCTGGAAGAACAATTTTGTTTGTACTGCGACTGCAGTGACCACGCAATTCAGTCCTGCCCCAACCAGCCAGAAGGGCGGACTCACCATTATTGAAGAGCGTGATGGTGAGTCAGTCCAGTTCTTCCCCTAGCTCTTCACCTAGAGTATCTTTTCCAGCCACCTTAACCTGGTCTAATCAGTCAGACAACTTCATCCACTCTGAGTTTGTTGCTTCACATAACATCCCTTAGTCCCTTTGACTCATCTTCAGAGAGTAGATGCACTAGATGGTAGACTAATCACTTAGGTCACTCATCGAACCATTTCTCTCTCTCTCTTGCTATCGGGGAATCATCGTGAGCTCATTAGTTTTTTCGTGATTCCCTCACCTTACTCCCCAGTGGTGTTTGGCCTCCCCTGGTTTAAACAACATAGTCCTCACATTAACTGGTCCAAGTCATCTATTGTTAGTTGGAACAGTAATTGTCACTCAGTTTGTCTCCAGTCAGCCTTTCCTGAAATCAAGTCCTCTGGCTTTACTGCGCCACCTCCTGATCTTTCTAACGTTCCCCAGAATTATCATGATTTGGCCAGTCTTCAGTAAAAATTTGGCTCACTCTCTTCCTCCGCATATGATTGTGCCATGAATTTGCTCCCCGGGGCTCAACTCCCCTCCAGTCGCTTCTATAATTTGTTTTGTCCTGAAAAGGAGGCTATGGAGGACTACGTTAATGTGTAATTGGCAGCTGGTCTCATTCGCCCCTCCTCCTCTTGGAGCAGGGTTTTTCTGTGTTGAGAAGAAATATTCTTCTTTGAGACCCTGCGTTGATTTTAGGGGACTTAATGATATCACCATTAAAGACAAGTCCCCTATCCCTTTGATCGATCCCTCCTTTGAACCCCTATGCCATGCGCAAGTCTTCACCAAGTCAGACCTCAGGAACGCCTACCATCTAATTCGCATTAGGGAAGGAGATGAGTGGAAGACGGCATTCAATATGCCTCTTGGCCATTTTGAATATTTAGTTAAGCCTTTTGGTCTACCTAACATCCCAGCCGTCTTCCAAAAAATGATGAACGACTTGTTTCGTGACATGCTGAACGGGTTCGTTTTCATTTATTTAGATTACATCCTCATCTTCTCCTATTCCCTCAGTGAACATCAACAAGTCTGTTTAGTTCTGCAGCGCTTGTTGGAGAATTGCCTCTTTGTAAAGCCAGAAAAGTGCGAGTTTCATGCTTACTCAGTTAGCTTTTTATGTTACATCATTGGGCCTGTTAACTTCGTTCAGATCTGAGTAAAGTCCAAGCTGTGATGGAGTGGTCCACCCCTACCTCCCGTAAGGAGCTACAACGTTTCTCTGTGTTTGCTAATATTTACCGCCATTTCATTTGGAACTTTAGCAAGATAGCTACCCCTCTTACCAGTCTCACTTCTGTTAAGATCCCCTTTAAATGGTCTCCTGAAGCTGATAGGGCTTTCAGGAATCTCAAGGAGCTGTTTGTCAAAGCACCTGTGCTTCTTCACCCCAATCCTTCGCTTCAGTTGTTGTGGAGGTGGATTCATCGGACTCTGGACACAGAGCTATCCTGTCTCAAAGGGACCCTAAGACCCATAAGCTGCACTCCTGTGCTTTCTTCTATCGACGTCTGAATCCTGAATCCACCAAGCAGCTCAGTTACGACAGTGGCTTTTCCACAACCCCTGTAAAAGATACAATTCTGGATCACCATGTGCTCCGGGAAAAATACAAATGTTATCAGCAGTGGCTTTTTTGGAAAAGGGTTTATTGAGATATACTTCATGGTTATCTGCAGTCAGGTAGGCATTAATGATTGGCTCAGGAATTTAATGGCTCATGGCCATGCAATAAAACAACGTGACTGGAGGACTGATAAATAGAGAAGTAGGTTAGCCAGTTAGTCCGTCCTGCAAGAAGCTGTTAGAGGTTGTATGTGCTCATTTTCAACTAGAAAAGCACTCTGAGAGTGCAGATCTCCACCAAGCAGCTCTGTTACGGCAGTGGCTTTTCCACAACCCCTATAAAAGATACAATTCTGGATCACCATGTGCTCCGATTGGACGGCTGAGTCTTTGCTCATGTCTGTCAATGTGGAGAACTCCTCTGCTGGCATTGCAAGGGAAGCTGAGCATAGGCTTGAAAAAGTTGACGTCAGTTTTCAAATAAACTGCAATTTTCATAATGATGCAAAGGGGGTAATACCCTCACAGCAGCCAAGGAGAAATGACTGGGATTTGCCATTATAAACTTAAGTGTTTTTTTATGGCGTCAGTCTGGATGGAATCCGGATGAAATTTACCTTGATGATAGAGTTATATAAAACATACTACTTTTTGTATCCAGACAAATATGCGGATCACCACCAAAATGTAATGGATTATTCCTTGGACCAAACCACACCTCTGGTAAAATGTTCATGTTAATCTATCGAGTAGTTTTTGCGTAATCTTGTGGGCATCATTATATGATGATTTTTACCATCATGGTCTGATCTGAATCTTGATGGTAAAGCTTACAGACATGTTGCTTTCAAGAACTGAGAAAACACTATAGTGGCATGATTGTGCTGCAGTTGAGCTAAGTAATCTGATGGGAGTATCCATCAATCGCACCATGAACCACAAAATTCCATCTAGATAGGTTGGTAAACCAAAAAAAAATATCTCTTAAGTTGCCTCAAATGTTCTAGTTCAAGATCATCTAGTTGTAGCAAGATTTAAACTCCTCCAAAGGACAAGAATGCCTTTATTCCTTTCTCCTCTCTCTAAGGCCTGGTTGTAACTTACTAGAGACATGTGGAGCCATAAAGTCTCTCTTATTTCCCGCCATTTAAGACCAACAGACAACTTTGTTGTTGCTAAAGATGTATTTATTGCCCTGAACTTCCTCGACTAAACAGTGATTGGCTGAGACCTGATAAGGCGTTCAAACAGACTACATTCCCAGAGACTTAAATAATTCTGTTCTACTCCCAGAAGATTCTTCTGTGACACCTAAGATGACTTTTGACCTCTCCTGGGTAGTGGACCCCTTATTGCTGCCCGAGTGTAGAGAACAGGGGCTCTAATTTCCTGGCGCAACTCAGGGTGGCGAAGGGTGGCGCAGCCTGGCGCACCCCACGCAGTGGTAATTTCGTCCGGCGCACCACCGTGCGCAGCCAATTTGGCCATTTGGTAGACCGGCTGCGCCGAGATGGGTGTGACGGCGCAACGGGGGGGGGGTCCACAGATTCAGCTTGGTGCAGTGACAAATTCGTGCCAAAGAACTGTGCGGAAGGTGCGCTGAAAGCCCGCCAGCTCCAACCTTGTCTATTCTCGGCGCAGACGAGGCGCACGCCGGGCAGTGGTAATTTGGCTGACAGACGCACAGTGCGCACACGTCACCAAAACCTCACAGGCAGGTGTCCACAGTGTCAGGCACATTTCAATGCAATAAACAATCACAGTGACCTCTATTTAATGTAACCGTCTAAACCAGCATATACATTTGTATCTACATTAATTGTACCGTCACATCTGATGTCAGATCAGAGACGTTTGTAATAACTAACAAGTTCACATCTCTCAGCCAGCCACAAACAGCCACATCATCCGATACGGAGTATCCGGCTTCTCTCATCTCAAGAAATTCAAAAGAAAAGAAAAAAGAGAGAGACACTTGCTGAATAAATGTAAGTCACTCAGTGTCTTAAGGATTTACCTGTGATTGCCCATATTTCTCTGTTTTAATCTTTTTTCGTAACGTGATCTAAAAAGATGGAGAACATTATTGCAAGGAGGATGAGGAGGGGATACTGGGGAGCAATATTTCACTAAAGGTTCTGCTATGACAGACCAGGAATGCAGGTGGATCACAAGCATGATGAATGGATTAGCCTGCTGCTGTGTTTAAATGTAATTATCATATAATTTTGTACTCATATTAATGAGGTGGTCCACACGGTGACGTGCACCGTGGCCTCCGATGCGCGGCCCGGTGGCATCTGCGCTCTCCCAGCTGCTGCAAAAGTGACAGCGGCTCTGACCTTCTTCGCCACCGAGGTGAAACTGTCACTGCGCCTCGCCTGCGGTGCATTTAAAGGCAAGGAGAGGCGTTCATTTGATTGGTGAAGATCACACTCGGCTGTGTTAAACCCACTCAAGTCTTATCTCCTCCCTCTCTGCTACATGCGCCGGTAGGAGAGACGGAGGCGTGGGTGCGCCTGCCTGCACCAGACTGCGCCTTGCACGAAACTTGCAAAATGCCCTGGACACACCCCGTTGGCACGGCGCAGGTGCGCCCCGCCTGCGCCTGGTCTACGAAATTAGAGCCCCAGATGTTTTTCAGCCAACAGAAAACCACAACCTTATAAACTCTTTAACAAAACAATGGAAACATCTAACAATGTGATATTTGATTCTGTCATTAAAAATGCATTCTGATGATGTGACTTCTGTTTTTCTAACCTTACAAATGCCCAAGTTACGAACATAATGCATTAATCTTCTTAAAGCCTCTTCTAAGGAACCAAGAGTGCTCCTCAGTGGAAGACTGAGGAGTGAACTTCATCCAGGAATGCATCTGTTGTATTTGCATTATTGCTTGTTTTTATTGATGAAATGTTTATTATACATTTTCTATACATTAAGTTTTGGTAGCATAACATCTCAAAGACATACAAACGTATATATCTAAGTTTTAACCACATATGTTGTTTGGTTGTATTTTTAAGAAGAATTTCATGTTTTTTTCTTTCTTATCTTTTAGATATGGACTGTTTGATATCAAAATGTTTATCATAAGATTTTCTATTCAGTTGGAGTGTTCATATTGGGTGGTTATCAAAGTACAACTTAATATTTTGGCCAAATGTAAGCTGATAAAGTCTTTGTTACTCATCTAAGGCCCTCCTCCTGTGAGACCCTCCTTAGAAGTCAAACCAGAGAGACACATTCCTGTCACTCTCTTCTTTTTTTGACTCTTCTTCTTTGACCTCTTCTTCTTTGACTTTTATCCCTACACTTTGTTTTTACGTCTTCTTCGACGGTCTGATCCATTTTTGTTTTTGTCAACATGGTTCTCCTAGTTCTCCAATATCCTCTTCTATATCTTTTTCTAAGTTTTGTCTAAGTAACGTAACACGTCCGCCAGTTTACTTGATAAGCTAGTAAGCTATAAGACTACAAAGATTTGTTTCATAGTAAATGGACTTTTATTAATTTCGGAATAATTTTCGTCGGGCCAACAAATAATTAATTTTTGAAAAGAATTACGAATCGTTTTTTCATCTAATCGAGACCTCAAAGCTCCAGCTCCAGCTTCACCTTTAACAGAACCTGCTAGTCCAATCTAAGACGGCACCGTGAAAGCTACGGGACCAGCTCATGTCGACAAACCCTCTCCCTGGATCTCTCGTGCTAGATTGAGTGTGGACTTCTCAGCCTCCCTTTGGGATGACTCCAAACCAGAACAGTCCTTAAGACTCTCCAGTAACTCCCGGACCAGTTTGAGATCCGACTCCAGAAGCAACGCCATAGTAAGACTGCAGTTCTGAACTCCTACAGATGGGCTTGAGTGGTTTAATTCCCCATTAGTTACCCCTGATTTGACCTTTCTAAAGTAGGTTAATTCATTAAATTAATCTTCCATAACCACTCAATATACTCAAATGTTTCTTGAGGGTTCATAACTTCTTTCCTTATTCACAGCATCATTGGTTAGTATGACTCTGACATTCATTCCTTCTTAAGTGTTTTGTTTATTTTATTTTATCTTATATATTCATCATATACTTTTAATAAATCACCCTTACATTTAAAGTTCTGTCTGTTGGTATTCTATTCAGAAGATGGACATCACTGTATGAGAATGCTGTCTTTAGACTTCTGCCTGACGAAATTGATAAATTGATAAAGTTTGATTTAATTGAATTTATCTGATTTTAATTTAAAATAATTAATAAATCAATTAATGAATTAAATTTTGCCTTTTTTTATTAAAAGGATGGTGCCCCTTTAATTAACGAGAGCAAATGAGATATTAAATGAATATTAACTTCTTTAATTAATGTTAATTAATATCCAGAAAAATAATTGCTGCATAGTGCAGACAGCATACTTCTTACAGGTACGGTGGTCCCCCCTCCATAGTTGGGGTTAGGTTCCAGACCAACCCGTGGTACGTGAAAATCCATGAAATAGAAATGCCCTATTTAAATATACCCTTGGCATGTTATAATAACTTTCTCGGTACTTTTAAAATTATTTTAGGTTTCTCTGATTGGCTGAATTGGTACATTTGGGCATTGTGACGTGCAAAATTTAAATTCATGAACAATGCTGCAGAATGCCACGAAATGGCGAAAATGTACGCAAATCAAAATTAATACGCTTTAGAGAAAAGCGAAATACTGGGACTGCGAAAACTGAACTGCGACATCACGGGGGTTAACTGTATACTCATCAACTTTGACTTCTTGTACACAAATGATGTGGAGCATCCCAGTATTTCTGCAGTTTTAAAAATTGAATGGCCTTGCTTCAGCAGAAATACAATCTGTTCCCTTGTAATGTCACAAAAAGAAAAAAGAAAGGAAGATCAAAACAATAAATGCAACTGATTCTCCACATGAACACTTCTGAACCTTTATCCACATTAACGTGACATGATACTGCTTTAAAAATTTGTCAACATGAGTTTGTGTATGATGCTGCACAGATGAGTTTTAGAACAGATAATCACTGGTTTTAACTCTGAAGAGCGCCTCTTAACTACCCTTATCATCAATTAAATTACCCCTAGGATTGTTGTTTATGATAGGACTGACAAGAAAACAAATCAAGAATTGTGAGCCTTCCATTGCTCTGTCATGGTCTGATCAAGCTGTATTTACTTTCACTTTCGTTGGTAACCTGCTCAGATTCACACAGTTACAAGTGTCGTCATGGCCAAGTTAAATTCCTACTGGCTGAGACATGTTGAAAACCAATGCTCCTTCTTCACCGAAGTTGCCAGGTCCATCTATTATAAGTGACTTTGGGCTCTCTCTTTTTTTTTTTTTTTTCAAGTCGCTTGCAAGTATTGGCAGTCGCAGGTTGTTTTTTTGGCTTGTTCCAAAAATAAAGCCTCTTATTTGGACTTGTTCTGCTCCCAGTACGATTTTTTTCCATTTCTGTCTAAGCTCTCTGTAAATAAAAAAAAAAAAGAAAGAAAGAAAGCTAAGCTTGGTAGTTACCCTGTTATACAGGCTGTCCACCAGCCCATTTTATTGTCCTGTGTGCTCACACTGCTGGACGCTTTGATCAAGTGTTCGCCAGCACGTCACAAGGCCACTTCTGTCATGTGTTGGTCTATGGAGACTTAAAGTGCCTGTTTTCTCCTTTTCTATGACTAATAATGAACAAGAGTCTGCCTGAAATCAGCCTCCGTATACAGAGAAATGATCACTATATGCAAACTCTGTATAAGTCCTGTATACATGTTCACTGACCCCAGTGCTCCTGATAAGGGGTCAGAGGGCCTTAGTCCAATCCAAGGAGAGTCCTGATGGATGCTTCCCTGTTAATCTGAGTTCATTAAAGCAGTTACATGAATTATTCTCTCCCATTTCAAACATAAATACAAATCTTAAGAGTATAAACGGACCAAAAAATTATATTCCACAAAAAAATAAAAACATTTTTTTTACTTCCATCTACTGCTTCTTACATTGTCCCATACAGGTGAAGGTCATTGATTTTTACTTTTGTCTCAAATGGCTTAAGAAAAATACTTTGTCTATTTGGCAACAAAATTTAAGCTTAGACTGTCCAGAAATAACAAATGGTTATTATTGAATTATTGACAGGCCATTTGATCAAACATGTGGGTCTTTAGCTTTATAAGCCACTCACTAGCTCCATGTGAAGGGCAGAATTTAGAATAGAAAATACAGACGTGAACAAAATTGTTGCTAACCTTCCATTGAAAGAAAGAAAAACCCACAACAGTCACTGAAATAACTTGAAACTTGAGGCAAAAATAAGAATAAATAAAAATCTACTGAAAATCAACTAATGAAAATCAGACATTGATTTTGAATTGTGGTTCAACAGAATCATTTAAAAACACAAAATAATGAAACGGTCTCGGACAAAAATGATGGTGCCCTTAACTTAATATTTTGATGCACAACCTTTTGAGGCAAACACAGAAATTAGGCGATTTCTGTAGCTCTCAATGAGACTTCTGCACCTGTGGACAGGTATTTTGGCCCACTCCTCGTGAGCAAACTGCTCAGCTGTCTCAGGTTTGAAGGGTGTCTTCTCCAGACTGCATGTTTCAGCTTCTTCCTCAAATGTTCAATAGGATTTAGATCAGGGTTCATAGAAGGACACTTCAGAATAATCCAATGTTTTTTCTTAGCCATTCTTGGGTGTTTTTGGCTGTATGTTTTGGGTCATTATCCTGCTGGAGGACCCATGACCTGCAACTGAGACCAAACTGGGCAGCACATTCGCTCCAGAATGCCTTGATAGTCTTGAGATTTCATTGTACCCTGCACAGATTCAAGACACCCTGTGCCAGATGCAGCAAAGCAGCCCCAGAACATAACTGAGCCTCCTCCATGTTTCACAGTAGGTACAGTGCTCTTTTCTTTGTATGCTTCATTTTTGTGTCTGTGAACATAGAACTGATGTGACTTGCCAAAAAGTTCCAGTTTTGTCTCATCTGTCCAAAGGACATTCTCCCAGAAGCTTTGTGGCTTGTTAATATGCATTTTGGCAAATTCCAGTCTCGCTTTCTTATGATTTGCTTTCAACAGTGATGTCCTCCATTAAGTCCACTTTGGCTCAAACAGCGATGGATGGTGTGATCTGATACTGATGTACCTTAACCGTGAAGTTCACCTCTAATCTCTCCAGGAGTTGTTCTGGGCTCTTTGGTTACCATTCGTATTACCCGTCTCTTCAATTGGTCGTCATTTTTCCTCTTGCAGCTATTAAATAGGCAGACTGACTGACTACAAGTTTGAAGACACCTGTGATGCTAATTACAGAACACAGTTTAAATGGTAAATGGTAAATGGACTTGAGCTTATATAGCGCCTTTCTAGTCATTGACTACTCAAAGCTGCTTTACACCACAGGTCACACTTACCCATTCACACCCATTCGCTCTCACATTCACTCACTGATGGTTCAGAGTTTCTCTGTTAGTTATCCATCAGTATCAACTAACACTTTCACGCCCTTTCATGCCCATTTACACGCCACTGACGCAGCAGTGGGAGCAACTTGGGGTTAAGTGTCTTGCCCAAGGACACATCGCCATGTGTCACCCCGGAGCTGGGCTTGAACCTGCAACCTCCCGATCACTGACCAAGCGCACTATCCAGCTGCGCCACCGACGCCCAACATGTTTAACATGTCCCTATGGTCAAATCATTTTCAATCTTTTCTAAGGGTAACATCATTTTTGTCCAGGCCAGTTTCATTATTTGTTTTTTCAAAATAATTCTGTTGAACTACAATTCAAAAGCAATGTCTGATTTTGATCGGTTAAAGTTCAGTAAATTTTTATTTATTATTACTTTTGTCAGTTTCAATTTATTTCAGTGATCATTGTGGGTTTTTCTGTCTTTCACAGAAGGGTAGCAACAATTTTATCCACATGTGTACATTATGATCCAAATAAGACAAAATGTAAATGTTTGATTCAAAATTATTAAATATACATTTTAATCACATTTTAGTTAGTAAACTTACAGTTTTTTTTTAAATCTGTCTATCTATTGATCTACCTATCTATCTATCTATCTATATTTATTTATGTGCATACGTATATATATACACACACACACATATATATGTCTATTTTTAGATTTGTATATGTATATATGTTTATCCATAAAATGAGGAGTTTATCTTCAGCCTGTTCTATAGTAAAGTGTCTTGAGATAACACTTTTTATGAATTGGTACTATACAAATAAAAGAAAGAAAGCTAGAGAGATAAATAGATAGATAGATATGTAGATGTATAGATAGATACATAAATACCTGCAGGAGGTTACCTGTTGTTTCATCGCGTTGGTTGCTTGTTTCACTGACAAAATCTGGCAACACTGCTACTCACTTGATTTCAACCATATGATTTCAACCTTGAGATCATTCAGACAGGGTCAGAGAGACAGGAAGTTGGCTGAAAGATGATGTTGCCACAGATCAAAATGAAGACTGTGTTGTTTTTGATTTCTCTGGGATTTCTCCTACAGGACACGTCGGCTGGTGAGTGAACATTGATTAAAGTCCATTTACTGTGAGGGCAGAAATAGGCTCGCCCTTATGACAGTAGTTGTTTTAGAGATTGTATTCTTTAATTCAGTCATCACACCAAATACAACAATCCCAAATAGCACTAAAGTCCAAAAAAGTCTGAAGTCACATATTAAAGTGATAGTTCAGGTTTTTGAAGGGGGTTGTGTGAGGTATGGCAGGATTAGTGCGCCACAGTGTCACAGTTCAGTTTCCTGTTCAGAAAAACTCAGGTCAGACGTGAATACTTTATTCCTGTTCATGGTGCCAGATTCCCCGCGTAATTAAAAGAATCGTGTGGAAAAATTGGACAGAAAAATAGTTTGGGATCATCACACACAACAGTTTGTTTACAACCGCTTTTCACCTTTTTGGACTCAAAACTTATAAACACCTCTTAAATTATATCGACTCCCCCCAAAATTTAAAGAGTTTCTGTACAGTGTCTGGAAGGAACTTTGATTTTCTTCTAAACATTAGTTGCAATATTTTATGATAATACAAGTCACCGAGTATAATCAATTAAGATTTTAGCAAAGGCAGATTTGTGTGAGCACTATAATCAGCATAATTGATAAATAGTATAGCTGGTGTCCGTAGCATTACTACTGGATTCAAAGTTCACATTAACAGTTAACTGACAATTAATGTGAAAATATGAGCAGAACTTCCCAGTTCAGAGCAGACACACAGAGATTAAGACAGAGCAGTAACTGTCATAAAACACAACCTTTGGCACAAAAGAACTCAATTGCAGACGAGTGAGGTCAGTGAGGCAAAAAGCAGGTTTTATTACAGTCCAAAAGTTCAGTACATGAGTGAGCAAAAATGATCCAGGCAAAGGTACACACAGACAAAAGGCTTAAGGCGAGGTTCAGGCAAAAAACAAAGTCTATGATCTAAACTTGGCTATGAAATAAGCGCTGGAAAGTACAGAAGAGCATTAGGGCCACTGTAAAATAAAAAGTGAGTTTTGAGTTTAAAGTCAGAATTCTGACTGATTCTGTGTGTGTGTGTGTGTGTGTATATGTAGTATATATATATATATTTATATACATTATATACTATATAATAATATATAGTTATAATTATCTATCTGCATAAGAATGCAGATGTAGTGATGCTTCAGGAAACACACCTCCTAGGGAAGGATACAAGCAGAATACATGATAGATGGATTGATAAAGCTTATCACAACACATTCAACCAAAAGAGACGTGGAGTGTCTATTTTACTCTCAAAAAAGCTAACTGCAGGAGTCCAAAAGGAATAAAAAGACAATGAGGGGCGTGTACTCATATATCCATATCAATATATATGCACCAAATCTGGAGGATCCAGACTTCTTTCTTCAACTGAAAAGGATAATTTTGGACCTAGGTGATTTTCCTGTCATCCTGGGTGGGGATTGTAAGGAAGTGCTGGATGGGTTGTAGACACATCAGGGAATCATGTCTAGGCCATCCAAGACTCAAGCTTCTGTTAAAGTATTATGTGAAGATCTTGGATTAAAGGATGCTTGGAGATTATTAAATCCTACTTCTCGTGATTACACCTTCTTTTCAAGCAGACACATAGTATACTCCCGTATAGATTATTTTTTAATTTCACACTTACTAATTGAAAAGACAGAAAAAATTAAAGGTTGGCGGATGAATACTAGTTTGTTACAGGACAAGGCCTTTTGCATAAAGTTAAAGAATCAATACTTTGAAATTAACAATGGGACTGCTAAACAAGGTTTTGTATGGGATGGATTTAAGACTTATATAAGGGGAATATGGATACAACAAGCTTCACTGATTAAAAAAACAAGACCAAAATAAGATACACACCTATGAAGCAGAAATAAAACAGTTGGAGAGGGAGTACTGGGAAAATCCAAATGCAGCTTGTTTGGCCAAGCTGGTCAAGATTAAATATGAACTCAACACCATTTTCCCTAAAAAAGCAGAATATTCCTTGTACAGATCAAAACAAAAATGGTATGAATCAGGTGACAAGGCCAGTAAACTTTTTGCCAGTCAGTTAAAAGCACATGAAGTATCTCGTCAGATAAGTGGCATAAGAGACAGAAAAACATCTGCAAAGCCACATGAACAAACACACAGAGGGATTCCCACAGAGACAGTGTACATACCCACACATATACAAAAATATGTGTATACAAATGTAGACTGATTAAAAGAAAGAACAGAAGGGTACAACCCACCACTGTATCAAATCACTGCTGTATAAGGGCCCCATATTTTAATGTATAGCTCTTCCTTGTCCCGCATCCTGTAACAAAGCCTTTCATAAGAAGCAATCTTGGCCATTTCATTAAACCACTCCTTCACAGATATGTCTCCTTTTGTTTTCCAGTGTCGCAATACTATTCTGCATCCAGTAATAAGTGCTGTTCTGCACCATACGATCTGATGGACATTTAGCCCACTTCCCCTCGGTAGCACACCCAACAAACAAAGCAGCGGTTGTTGTACCAATGTAGAACACATCACGGTATTAATAAAGGAGATGATCTTAGACCACAGTAAGTCTATCTTGGGGCATGAATACAACATATGAACAGAAGTACCACACGTAGCATCACATCTCCAACACAAGTCAGAATTTCTAAGTCCTAACCTTGACATTTTGCATGGAGTCCAGTAAGTCCTATTAATAATTTTATATCTAATCAAACAGGTCTGCATTTTCCTCAATACTTTAAACCATGATCCAATGATTTGTTCCAATATTTCACCAGATATCTCTTCCCCTATATCCCTCTCCCAGCATCTCTTAAGGCCTTCAAAACTGGGTGGCTGAGACCCCCTTAAGAGGTTGTAAAAGCATGCTGCTTTCCTTTTAAAATGTCCATCCTGTTCCAGTCTAGCTTGTATATCAGTTCTAGGTGTAAGTGGAAATTGTTTTAGGTGCGACAGGATAAAACTCCGCAACTGCAGATATTTCCAAAAATCCTTCTATCCTTCTATCCTCTTAGAACTCTCCCCCTGTGAAACAGCTGAACACAAACTCTACACTAATTAACGAAACACTAATACAACATATATAAAAAACAACCATGAGCCAAAACAGAACAAGAGGCTCTCCTTCTCTAACTATAATAGTGCACCCACATGAAAAGGGCACCTGGCCTGACCCCCCCCCCCCCCCCCATTTTTTCTCTTGACATATAGATGTGCTTTTCACACATATGACCCATACTAACTCAAACCACTTCTGAATATTGTTATGACATCCAGGATGAAAATTAAATAAAGCCAGCAAAATGATAATACTGATAATTACAAAAAGTTATTCATATATATATACAAATATATATATATATAGATATGTATATATATGTATATATATATATATATACATATATACATATATGTGTTTGTATATATATATATATACATATATATGAATATATGTGTGTATATATATGTGTGTATATATATATATATATACATTCACATATATATATATATATACATATATATATATATATATACATATATAGATATAGATATATATATAAAAGGAGGCACATTCAGTAAAGAAACTCTGTGCACAGCCACAAGTACACGCATATACCCACATAGGCTTCTCAAAAAAAAGAGGGGAAAACGGGACCGTGTAAAAGCGGTCGTCTTCAAAGACAGTGGATGAACCTCTCAGGAGACAGTATATCAAGCAAAACTAAGTGGAAGTAATAATAAAATAAGTCTAGTGCTTTGAAGTAAACACCCAGGAGAATAGCTAATACACATACCTATATTGGCCATAATGTATTTCAACCCGCCACTCCGTCCTATATTCTGATGTTCAGCCCTGTGCTTTAAGGAAAGCATCAGCATCATATGGCGAGGTGAAGGTGTGGGACCTGTTGTTCACAGAGACTTTCTTAGTCGCTGGATACAACATGGAGTATGACATCCCCCTCTCTTGAAGCTGTTTCTTCACCGTCCTACGCTGCTGAAGCACATCTTGAGAAAGATTCTGGGAGAAGGAGATTCTGTTGCCCTGCCATTCAACTCTCCTCTTCTCACGGGCCGCTCGAAGAACTGCTTCTCTTGCGCTGAATCTCAAAAAGCGAGCCGAGACGTGACGGCTGCGACCATCGTCCCGCTTCGGGCCGACATGATGGGCTCATTCCAGCTCAAATCCCGCTGCCACGTCCAGATCCAATTCCTTACCCAATACATGGAACAAGAAACCACTAAGATCCTGTTTCTCTGCATTTTCAGGTATGCCGGCCACATGCACATTATTCCGTCTGCCTGCATCTTCTACATATGTAACTTTATCCTGGAGCTTTTTTAAGTTTGACATGGTGGAGTCTGTGCTAGCCCCTCCGCTATTGCTAACATCCTCTATATCAGAAATCCTGGTTTCTGTCTCTGTCACCTGCACCCTAAGCAGTTCCACAGTGGCTTGCAGCATTTCCAAGCCTGCTTTTATACTACTCACGTCAGCTGCAATCCCATGAACAAAGTCTTTGATGCTGGCAAGCTCAGACATGGTATTATCAGGTGTGGTCGGTCTGTGGTCTTGCGCCTCCATCTTATTCTCCGTCGCGGTCTTTTTGGATTGTTTCGATGAACAAGGATGGTTTTGCCTCTGGTCTTGTGACATATTTATTGATCGCCCTTTCCAAAACTCTAACAAAGTTTAGTCGGTATATGACAGCTATGGGGGTAGGGGAGCCCGGCAGAGCGGAGCCGAAAGGGCCAAGGATCTAGAGAGACCAATTACGTTAGAGGAGTTAAATAAAACTATTAAAATCACACCTAATGGGAAGATAACGGGTATTGATGGAATAGCTACCCCATGAATTTTATAAGAAATTTGTGGCTAAGATCAGTCCACAGATGGTTAAGACTTTTAATGATTCGATTGTTGCTAGACAGCTTCCACCATCAGTGTGTCTTTAATTACCCTCATATTAAAGAAGGAGAAGGACCCACTGGAATGCAGGAGCTATCGTCCAATCAGCCTCTTATGTTGTGATGTGAAATTGTTTACAAAAATTTTTGGAATGAGAGTAATTTCAAGCATTATTCACTCCGATCAGGCTGGTTTTGTTAAAGGTAGGTCCTTTTCAGATAATCTTAGGCACTTTCTGCATCTGATCTGGAAAACCAAGGACTTTAGTATTCCTGTTGCTGCGCTTTCCTTAGACACAGACAAAGTGTGTGATCGCATTAGATGGGATTAATTAAATTCCTCTCTCAAAGGATTCGGATTTGGAAACTTATTTCAAGATATTATTCAAATTATCTATAAAAACCCAAAATCTATTGTAACAACTAATGGCTTAAGATCAGAGGCTTTCCCGGTAGGACATGGAACAAAACAAGGTGACCCACTTTCACCACTTCTTTTCATTATTGCTCTGGATCCTCTTGCAGAGGCTTTAAGACTAAATAATGCAATGAAGGGTACTGAAATGGGGTAGAAAGTGCATAAAATATCGATTTTTGCCAATGACATGTTAGTCCTGATGTCAGACCCACACCCCCTTCCACTGCTAGAACTAGTGGATTTATTCTCAGACATATTGGGATATAAAATAAATTGGGCCAAATGCAAGGTGATGCCTTTATCTAAGTCTTGTTTCAGGTCTCTTTTTCAAAAGTGGAACTTCCGGTGGGTTACCAAAAATCTTAAGTATTTGGGTATACTTTTAAATTCAGGGCTGGAGAATATTATCTCATATAACTTCGACCCAGCCTTGAATAAAATACAACTCCTATTGAAGGCATGGAACAAATTACAAATTTCATAATGGGGGGAGCTCAGGTGATAAAAATGGTAATAGCACCTAATCTAAATTACCTTTTCAGTATGTTACCAATCTGTGTTCCAGACACTACTTTGAAAACTTTAGATACAATGATTAGTCAATTTATCAGGGCAGAGAAAAAGGCTAGGATGAGACTTTAAAGATTACAGGCAGAAAAAGATTGTGGAGGATTGAGACTACCTAATTTGAGACTTTACCAGGAGGCTTTTACAGGAACCCATATAGCTTCTCTTCTCTCCAGCAGGGGGAGTAATCCAATATGGGTACATATGGAGGATGATTTGATGGCTCCTTTTAAGGCTATTGATTATTTAACTCAGTGTCCTAAAATGGTAACTCAGAAACCAATAATTGCACATACTAAAGACATCTGGCTTTCTATGCATAAGAGAGAGGGTATTTGTCCCTTCCTTATAGGATCAGCCTCAGTGTGGAACAATCCAAAACTAAAGATCGGAGGGAAAATATTTTTTTGGAAAGAGTGGCATTCTAAAGGAATTGAGAATGTAGGAAATCTGTATTATAATAATGGCTTTAGAACCTTTGTCTTAGTAAAAAGGGCTTTTGGAGGTATCTACAGCTGAGGGACTGTCTTAACAAAGCAACTCCATGTGAAACTGTGCAACCTATCCAGTCTCCAGTTTATTCTAGATTTAAGGTCCTCTGCAAACTACCTCACATGGCAGGTCTTATTTATAAATATTTATTAGAAGGTCTCAATGACTCTAACAAAATCCTTAAAGCTGCTGATCCTACATCAGGGAAAGAGATCTGCAGAGAACTTTTGAAATAGATGAATGGACAACTCTTGTGAGGGAAATTTTAAAACCCATGAGGGATGCCAGATCTAAACTTGTTCAGTTTACAATACTCAATAGACTTTATTGGACTCTAACGTGTCCAAGGTTAACTATTTACTAACTATTTAAGAGTCACGGAAAAGATTGGGGATAGCCTAGGATAAGAAGTTATGCTAACACCTGCTTTATGTCTGTTAAACTGTTTTTATGGTAATCACAGAATTGGTAAGCTCCAAGCCCAGTGACTGAAGGTAGCAATTACTACAGCCAAAAGGGTCATTTAGAGACACTGGTTGGGCCAGAACATTCCAACATATTCTGAGTGGTTCGTAGCTTTATGAGAAACAGCCTCTTATGAGCGACTAATCTACAAAATAAATGGAAAACTAGATGTTTACCTGGAAGTATGGAGTCCTATTTTGACACGGATTGGGTAGGCTCAGACCAAGGAGATCTAATTAAAATTTAATTCACAACAGTGCCTAGGTTTTGACTGGCGAAGGGGAGGGAGGAGGGGAGGGAGACATTTTTAAAAAATGGTTTGCTTCAAGATTTGTCATTCTGCTTGACGCTCTGCACACTTTTATGGTTCTGTTTTAGTGTATTCTATTTCGCAATTGGTGTGGCTCTCATGAAGCGGCCTCCTCCTTTTTTCTTTTTTTTTTTTTGTGTATATGTGTGTGTATGTGGGTAGGTATGTATGTTTATGTATGTGTGTGTGTATATGTATATGCATACATATATACAAATCTTTTTAAGATTTGAGTTTCAGTTTTTTCTACATTGTTTTCACTATTATCATCTATATCCTTATTATTATTATTGTTGTTGGCGTTACAATTTATACAACTTCCTGGATCTTTTTTTTCTTTTTGTTCTCATGTTATCATACAGTTTTCATAATCCTTTATGATTATCTGTGCAAGATGTAGGATTAAGTGCAAGGTATACAATGCAGAGTTGATATATACCTTTGTGTATTTTGTATTATCTCCTCCTTGGATCAAATGAGGGGCTTATTGTATGTAACAATTCTAAAAACGTTTGTTCTTTTTGAAGGAACCAATAAAATGTAAATTGAAAAAAAAAAAGGGTAGACAGTCATCCAGTAACACGTGTAGATTATTCAATTTAATCCATTACTCATCATTACAACAGGTACACACCATCATTGCAACATTAGATGCAGAAAAAGCTTTTGACAGAGTAAACTGGAAAACTCTCTTTACTACTCTAAAAAACTTTGGCTTCGGGGATTCATTTATTCATTTATACTAACCTCACAAAGTTTCACACTGCACGGGGGACGAGACAGGGATGCCCACTCTCTCCCTCACTATTCACTATCTTTATAGAGCCTTTAGCAGCAGCCATACGCCAGAACATCCACATCAAGGGAATTTAAACCAACACTAAATAACTTTTCAGCCTTCATAAAATATTTTCATAACTTTTGTGATGAAATATCGACTTACAGCTAGTTGAATGACACCTCTGTCATGGCCTGGGGGGGTCTGTATCGCTTTCACTGGCACTAAGCAACTTTGAGGAGGGTGCCACGAAACCTCCCACACAAAAGACTGCAAATATGCCGACTGCTTTACCGCATACGTCACTTCCCCCCTTTCCCCATTCGCTACAAAGACGAAAGTCGAGTCGAACGCCTGCGCACAACTAGTGCTATCATGGCAGAAGCTGCAAAACAAACGAAGAAACGAAAAGTTTTGTCTGAGGAGACAAAAAAAAGAAAGAGGGAGGCTACCCGGATAAAAGGACAGTCAAGGATTAACATTGGCCCAGCTTTCACTTTCACTTTCTGGCGTGAGCTCAAAAACGAGGAGGGATTTCCGACCGATGCTGCCTTGGCTCTGTTCCTGCTGGATTAGTAAGTAGCTTCCTCCTGCCGGGATCTGTACGTGTGTTTACTGTGAAATTAGCCAACATAGCGTTTTATTTATCGGTTTCAAGGCTCTAAAACTCGTCAGCACGTCAGTCGCTAAGTAAGGTGGGGGGGCGGTGGGGGGATACGGTACAAAACAAAGTTACACGTTTATTTTCAACATTGTCATATGATATTGTTTAGCCACAATTAGCTTCACTACCTCGTCGCTATTCATCCTTCACACAGCCGCTGGAAACAGAAATGTAGTTCAGTCCAACTGCAGACATCTTACTGTTTTTACAAGACCTTCAATCGTCTCTGCAGGAAACAGTGAATCTCATTAAATCATTCTCCAAGATTTTGGATTACTCAATAAACTGGAACAAATCCTCTATTCTTCCATTGCACAACACCAGATGGGATGGAGCATGTCATATATCACTTATCCCCTTATTTTCAGGCCACATCACATACCTATCAGAGTTGATCAGACTAATTTCACCCCATTGCTTAAAACAATAGACAATGACCTCCAACGCTGGATGAACTTACCACTATCCATTGTAGGAAGAATAGCAACCATTAAAATGACAGTACTTACAAAAATTGAATTACCTTTTTTCAATGATTCCAATTCACCCAACTCTCACTTGGTTCAGAGCTTTAGATTCAATGTTCACTAAATTTTATTGGAAAAACAAAACACCAAGGATCAAACTTACAACTCTACAAAAACCAAAATTGCAAGGAGGTTTAGATGCTCCACACATCCACCACTACCCTTTGGCAAATCAACTGCAGTATATATACAAGTGGACACATCCAACTCAATCAGATATCAGCTGGTTAGATATAGAACAAACAATCTATTTCAGACCTCCCATTCCTCAGTCAAACCATCAAGCATCACCCTTGTTTAAATGCAGGAACAATAGCTTCAACACTGACAGCCTGGTGGAAGTTCCACAAAATCACAAACTCTAGCCTTGCACCATCCAATTTAACTCCAATCTGGCATAATCCTGATTTTCTAAGTAATAAAAAACCACTTAACCTGCATGCGTGGGCTGACAAAGGCATCACACATCCTAAACATGTTTTTCACAATAACACCCTGGTCCAATTCCACCACCTGGTCCAAGAGTTTGGCATCAGGAACAATAGCTTCCTACAGTATTTACAAGTTAAAACATCTGTCCAATCCAAGATTAATATTAGAACCATCAGTTTGTCTCTTCCTCCATCAACTGAGGAGCTTATTAATATCCTCTCTCCAAAAAGCTTCTTTCCAAGATATATAAAATAAAAATACTACAGACTGACAAATCCATAACATTACCCTCTAATAAATGGGAAGAACTCTATTGCTCCTGATGCTGATTTCTGGGCTACAATCTTAAAAAAACATTTATTGTATGACCAAAAATACAAACCTTCAACTCATACAGTATAAAATCCTTCACAGAACTCACTACACTGCACAAAAAAATGTTTAAAATGGGTTTCAGGACAGAAATATGTCCATATTGCATACAGAACTGTCCTGACACCTATATTCATGCCACCTGGCAATGCACACCCATTAGACAGTTCTGGAATAAAGTCACAGAGTCCCTGTCCCGCTTTCTGGAAAGCCACATCCCATTATCTCCCTCACTTTACTTAATTGCTGACGTATCTTCACTTAACTTTAATACAAGTAAAAACAGACTCCTTCTTGTGGCCCTAGCCATCACCAAGAAAACAATCCTCTTAAACTGGAAATCAAGGAACTCCATATATTTAACCCAATGGAAAAATCTCTCTGACTACATTTCCCTGGAAAACCTAGCCTCCCCTTTCAATAACACTGCAGAACATCAAGCTCACTGGTCACTTTTTCTTGATTTTTTACACACCTAAAACCACAAGTACTTAAATCTCATCTCGCCTTATCTATTTTTTTATTTTTTTTTTTCTGCTTGCCAATACCCTCCACTCACACACACAACACACAAGCGCTTTCCTCTACTCTTTAAAATAGTACAGCTCCTGGGACCCCAAGACAATGAGTATACTCTGGTGATGGTAGTCGGGGGGATCTTTCCATCCAGGTACCCAGACTTGACCCACTGCCCTGTGGGGCCCACTGGCCAGGCAGCCTCCTCATGGGGTGCTGGAGTATTCTGTGGCTTGCCTCCTGCTCCCCGGAACTGCGGATCTATGCATGGTCAGTGGGGTCTGGGGGTGGCGCTGGCCACTTCTCATGATAGCGCCTTGGCAGGCCCCGGGGCTTTGGGGTAGGGGGCTCCTCCACGGATCGCCCGCACCTCTTCCTTCCTGCTGTCCACCCTGCGGCCCCTTCTCTCCTCCTTCCTCCTCACCTGCCCCCCTCTCCCCTGGGAGTCTGCTGCTGGGGCCTGGCTTTCCTCCAGGTTGTGACCCCTCTCTGCCCGCCTCTCACCTGCCTCGCCTGCCCTCTGTTTTTATTGCACCACAACATCCACTTGTTTGGGGCAGGCAGAGAAAGGGGGGATCGGTGGGCTCCCACTCGACCTGTTTTCCCCAGTTTTAACGCACCACATTACACTTACAGCTACACTTAGTCACGGTGAAGGGATAATGGATCTTTGTCTGGGATCAGAGATACAGAATAGCAGGGGGGGACAAGGGGTGGATCACTAGTTTAGGCTTGGTGCAGCTGGTGGAGTCCAGCCCTTTATGGCCATGACTCTGTGCTGGGGAGCCCACCTCTATCTAGTGGGATAGTGTCGGTGGCTTTCGGGTGTGGCTGGGCTCCGGTGCCTGTGAGTGGGGACCTGGGGCGGCTCCCAGGGGGCGGATGGGCCCTGCTGGGTTTCATGTCTCTCAGTGGCCTGTAGTGTGGGATCCGTGGGCCTATCGCTCACTGGGGACCTCAGCGTGGAGGGCTTCCTTTGGGTTGCTACTCTGTATGGGTAGTCCTGGGGCCTCCTTGGTCCTTCGGGCATCGATTTCCAGCGCTTCTCTTAGCCCTGGCTTCTCTGGGGGGAGGGGCGTAAGCTTGACCTCACCACCGCACGCCCACACCCCGCCATGTCCCGCCCCACCAGACCTTGCTGCGACTTGGACCCGGACCAACATAAGATTGGCCGTGGGCCCCCTTCTCCTCGAGGGGGCCTGGTCCCGGGGGATTTGGCTCCCGGGGGGCTGGGGGCCTCTGGCCTGCTGTGGGGAGGTGGAGGGGGCTGGGCGCAGGGGGTGGGAGTGGCTTGGGGCCGAGAGGACGGGTGGTTGGTGGGGGCGGGTACTGTCTGCAGGGGGCCACTGCCTCCGATCCCCTGGTGTTGTCCTTGGTGCCATTGAGGACGGTGTTGGTGCCCATTTGGGTCCTGGGGCTGTTCCTGGGTCCGGTAGTTTTTGGGGCCCGCATGGTGGGTCCCAGGTGCCCTGGTGGCTCGGGGGAGGCCCTTGGCCATGGTCTCCCTGGGTATGGGCAACTACTTGGGTATTCGGTGATCACCTCACATGCATGCCTGTACAGATATTCAAGCTCCTGTCGAGACTTACCGTAAAGAAGTGATTTGTTCCGTCAGAACATGCTGAGTCGGGCATTCTCACACATTTTCTCACGTCCTGTGATGCATGCTTCCTCCCTATCCCATCCCTGTGGGCCCACCCCCTACTATCAAGACCCCTCATCTCTGGTGCCCCTGGTTTCTTACAGCCTTTACTTCCTGTATGAACTCAGATCAGCGCAGCACTTGGACTGCTATCTCAAATAGCATTACCTGTAATAGCATTACCTGTTTGTCTTCCTCCCCGTTTGTCTTGTCTAGTCCTATCTGTCACTGTTTCCCCTTCTTTCACACTGTGGTGTAACACAGCCCTCCCCTTCAGCTCACATCGGGGGTTAAATAAAGTTTGATTTGATGGAGTAGCCTACAGGGAGGGCTGGTGATGGTCAGTGGTAGCAGTGAATCATACTTACATATCTCTCACTGCAAAGAAAAAAAATGCATCGGTCTTTTCAACACTGTCATCTGCCACAGTGCTCAGCCAGAAAGATAATGCAGACAAAGGGGAAGAAGAAAAAAAAAAAGAAAAAGAAGACAGCAAAAAGCTGAACACATTTAAAAATAGTTGAGAGATCAGTGAATCTGTTAAAGCAAGAATGAAGTCTGTAGGTGGAAGTATACTGAATCTTTAGAGGGTGAAAGTTGAAGTACTTTTCAGCAGAACTGCAGACATCTTCCATTCATTTCAATGTGAAAAAAATCTGCAGAATTTTTTTTTTACTGTAAAAACTATAAGTGTTAAACGTGAAAAATACAAGCGTAGTTCTCATGAACATGCTGCATTGTTCAATTTTTTTCTTTGAAAATCTGTTCAAATTTGAAGGCTGTGAAAAGTGCCAAATAGTGTACGGAAGAATAATAGTAAGAAGAACTAGAAAAATTGCATTTCCTTGCAGCAAATGCGTTGAAATGCTGAGTCTGAATGCTGGAACTGTGAAATGAAATGGCTAAAAGCAATGCAAATAAAGCTGAAAATGTGAAAATGGGACATAAAATATTTGGAAGCAGTAAAGTACAGCTGCAAATGTGGGAAATGTGTAATAAAAATGGTTACAGTTGTAAAAGAAAGCTGGAAATGAATAAATGTGAAAGGAAATTGCAGAAAGCTGTATAAATGTTTTGCCCCCTTGAAGACGTTGTAAAATATGATTAAAAGAGTAAAATTTGTTAGGGCTAAAATGACAAAGATGGTAATCAGTAGCAGAAGTGTGAAATATGTTATCAAATTTGCATTGTAAAGACAGGAAAAGGATTAAGTTGGATGGAAGTGAAAGGTTGAATCACTGACAACCTGTGACATCCAGACTGAGAGGACAGCAGCTAGATGCATACAGCAAGGAGCTGTAGTGATCAGCAGTCTGTATTGGACACACAGTTGAAAAGTACAACTGCCTTCACCAGAATTTGAACATGGGCTGCCGGAGGGAGAGTCAGCAACTCTGCCGCTAAAAATATATCTATGATAAATGTTATGGAAATTGTGATTTTGTTGGATTTCAATAGGAAGTAAAATAAACATTTCAGCTCCAAAAAAATGAATGTTCTGGCTATTATTTGTGCATTCAGGCTTTAAAGGGTGAAATTATGAAGTGCAATTGAATATGCATAATTAGCCTAGAATACATTTTCCTTTAGTAACTGAAAAATGTTTTGGCATCAATCTGTAGGCTACAAGTCCACAACACTATGAACTATCCAGTATAAAAGCATCTGACTTGAACATTAATGTAAACAGAGGTGATTTTCATTGGAGGACAACAAGGAGTGGACATTAACGGTCAGAATGTCATTAGAAACTGGATCTGCTCAAGTTAACATCTAAGTCAAAGCTGTCACTACTTCATTTTTAAATCAACAAATCTATACTTGATTATCAAACTCAAACAAAATCTATAACAAAACATCAAACTCAAAGTAATAATAGCCTACTTACATGAATTTGTAAATCTGGACAGGAATATCTGAGTAGAGAAATGTAAAACAGTGTAATATTTGTGTGTAGTCTGGTTTATTCTAGTGGGTATAATCTGACATACTCTGATGATGTTTGTCCTCTTAGGGCCTCCATACACTGAAGACATTTTTACCACAATTTGACCAGATTAATACACCGTCCACTGAAAACAGCTCTGAGGCCCACAATGGGCCTCCACCTACAGGTTGGGAACCGCTCCACTAGTAGACTGTATTTGAAGCTTGATCCTTCAAAGATTGTTCTGATATCATGGAGAATAAGTGATGGAGGATCCCTCAGGATGAATTTATTATTTAGAAAACAGTGAGTGAGTGAAAACAAGAGCTGGACTGATGAAGAATGTAGAGTTTTGATGAATGAAAGGCTGACTCGTCAGTTTTTGAAGTCTTTTGTTCACTTAAACCGGGCACATGAGCTGTCAAGACACCGTGTGAATGATAAAATCACACAGAGTGACTGATGGACCCTCACTGTCCCTGCGATGCGCGTCTATCTGCGTCTTTACGCCCACCGGCAGTGTTAACGTATGTTCTGAAATATGCATGATAGTAAAAAATAGTCTATACCAAGAGTCAAACCCCAGTCTCCAGATGATATGATGGATACACTAACCGTTAAGCTAACAGCTTAGCCAATAAACCCTGACACACCCGCCCACACAGCAGCAGAGTATGTACTGATGCTGTATGCTTGAACAGAGCGGTGATGTCAAGCTGGGTACTTTCGGGTATACAGGCTAATGCTGTGCCAAAACTGTGATAGCTATCAAAAAAAGGACTGCACCGTGAGCATCACAAGAAGTAGCTGAAATGACTGATGTAAGTTTCATGTCTGTACTGTAGAAAATGTTGACGAGAGAGCAGTTTAAAAACGGCCTTCAAAGTGAAGCGATCAGCTCTCTGGGGAGGACTATTACAATGGGAACAGACGGAGGACTCTGCAGGATACCCCTGGCTCTGAAGCTCACTGAGACAAAAGGATGTCAATGTCGAGGTTGAAACAAATGTCAGCTGAAAGAGGAGAAGTGTAGCTTCATTCTGATGTATAAATCATATCTGTGAATTAAAGCTTGAGGCTTCTGTTGCAGTTTTTCGGCTATAAATTTTGGAATCTTTAGGTGAAGCTCACGCTCTAACAGGTCACGTGACACGCTCTAAGAACAGAGAAATCCTCCAAACTTAGTGTTGCTTAAACAGTGATACCTCAAAAACTGTAGATGACAGCAAAAAGCTGAACACATGTAAAAATAGTTGAGAGATCAGTGAATCCGTGGAAGCAAGAATGAAGTCTGTAGGTGGAAGTATGCCGAAGCTGTACAGCCTGAAATTTGAAGCACTTTTCAGCAGAACTGCTCCCATTCATTTCAATGGGAAATATCTGCAGAAAATCATTTTTACTGTAAAAACTGTAGCAGTTAAACATGTGAAAAATACAAGCGCAAATCTCTTGAACATGCTGCACTGCTGGGGTTTTTTTCTGTGAAAATCTGTGCAAATTTGAAAGCTGTGAAAAGGTCCAAATAGTTGCGGGAAGAAGAAGAAGAAGAAGAAGATGAAGAAGAAGAATAAAGTCGGATAACAGTATGTTGAAATTCTGACTCAGCATTTCAACATAATAAAGTCGGATAAAGTAGAAGAACAACAAGTTGAACTGCTGACTCAGCATTTCAACTTAACTATGTGCTTGGCGACTTTTCAGTGATGCATAAAATGTAAAATAAAACTGAAATAATGAAAATATTTTTGTTCCCACAGTGTTTCACTCTCTGTACTATTACTACACTGAGTCCTCTGGAATCCCAGACTTCCCAGAGTTTATGGCAGTTGGTTTTGTTGATGATCTTCAGATTGATCACTACGACAGTAACACCAAGAGAGCAGAACCCAAACAGGACTGGATGTACAAAGTCAGAGGGAATGATCCTAACTACTGGGAGAGGATCACTGAGGTCTATAAACGTGACCAGCAGGATATCAAAGCCAACATTGAGACTGAAAGCAAGGGCTTCAACCAAACTGGAGGTTTGTTCATATTTCTCTTCTATACTGTCGATAAAATGTGTTGTATTTTCATCTTGTCCTTTATTGAACATGTTACTGGTGAGGAAAACACACACACAGAGACCCTCTGACATCTTTGTCTCTGAGTCAGGAGTGAGTTTCCCCTCTGTAGGTGAATCAGTCTGATGACGCCTTTTCAGGTCTGAAACAGTCAGACTCAGAAACATTACAGAGACTTAGACTCCTGGATGCTGCTGCTCTGCTCTGATTCAATGTTTCTGTCCATCCCATAATTGAAAGAGCTGTTCAAAAGACTCGCCTCATTCTCTAACATCACATCTCTACCGCAAACCACTGTGGAAGTAGGTCAACAAAACAAAGCCTCTGTTTAGGAGTAGAAGAAGATAATCCGATGATAGTAGAAGATAATGTATCATATTGTGGGGGAAAAAAAGAGTCACAACAAGCACACAGGACCGTTTAGAGTTGCTGAAAAGTTCATCTGATGACTGTAGGCAGAGGCAGGCTAGCTATACCCATTGACTCCCAGTGTTTGAGCTAAGCTAACTAGCGATGGGAAAGCTTTGTCCGTCCCTTTCTTGTTACTGCACACAGACAAAAGAATGGTGTCTATCTACTTGTCATGGACTCGGGAGTGAGGCAAGATACAAAAACAAAGAAAATACTGGCATATCCCTTTAAATTTCATGATTGTATATTCAAAAATAACTAAAACATTTAGTGTGAGCTCTAAAAATTGAGACGATGACATTTAAGCTCTGAAAACCTGTATTGATGCTGATCTACACTGTCCATCCTGTAATATACACTTAGAGTTTAGATATAGATTACATTAGATTGATTTAACTTTAACAACAATTACATTTCAAAAATAACTCAAAAGTCAGATTTTTCTTTAACTGAATAACAGAATATGTCAGCTGATGGTGTGAGACTGAGCTGTGATTTACTCTGATTCACCAACCAAACTGACTCTCTCTCCCTCCCTTTCTCTCTCTCTCTCTGTCTCTCTCTCTGTGTCTCAGATGTTCACATCATCCAGAATAAGTACGGCTGTGAGTGGGACGATGAGACTGGTGTTGTCAATGTTTATGATAAGTATGGTTATGATGGTGAGGACTTCATAGAGCTGGATGTGAAGAGCATGACATATGTTCCTCTTCAACAGCGGGCAGGCATCACCACAGAAAGGTTGAATAATGACAGAGGTTTTCTAGGATATAAGTACTACCTCACCATAGAGTGCCCTATGTGGCTGAAGAAGTACGTGGAGTTTGGAAAGAGCTTTCTGATGAGAAAAGGTAAGATCATGAGACCTGACGTCATTTTATTTTGACCATGTTCATGTTTCTTCATTTTTCACACTCTGACGTTACAATATATGTATTTGAGAAACTCTTTTCTTTGCTCTGTTCTCATCTCTCTGCTTTCTCCTTGTTGTTCCTACATTTTGTCTCTGCTGCAAAGTCCATTTAAAAGTTTCACTTGTCATCGTCACATCTCACACGTCTCTTCATTTTCATCTCATCTTTCTAAAATAACTCCAATATAATAACTTCAATATTATTTTTGAGCCCATTAATTATGCATAATTACATCATATTATTATTATGATTTTATTACATCATAACATATACATCAGCCTCACTTGTAGTTTTCTTATCATATTATTTCTGGAGTTAGTTTAATCAAATCAGTCATTATTAGACAGCATTAATTTGAATATATTCTTAAAGTAAAAACACCTAAGTCCACGTCACAACAGCTAATAGTTTAAGGTCACAAGGGCACTTTTATTCCAATATTCTTTAAACTATCTGAAACATTTTTGCTCTTGTTTCTCTTTTTAATGCTCTTAACCTTTCTGCCTTTTTTGATTTTGTATTATTTTGCCAAACTGAGACTCTGTGTATATTGATCACAGCTGTTATGGGTCAAAAGTAAATAATGGAATTTGTGACAGACTTACTGATTAATTATTGGCTTAAATCAACAATGGTAGCAGGACTGTGTTTCAGGTAGACTTTCTGCTTCACCTCGTTTTTATGTTGTCATTTTTCTTCATCTAAATTTAATAAGTCTTTTCCTCACTTTAATGAAACTTAATTCATAAAGAACTTAAATATGATCAAGTAGTTATGGGCTAATTTCTCATATCACCTTTTTTCTGTTTATTGATCAGTATATTTTTTAATATGAACAAACACCAAAGCCAACGTCAAATCCACATCAGCAGCTAAATTTTTACCTTGAAGTAAAAAATCAAATAAGGGCGATTTGTTGTCATCAACATAATTTAAAACATAAATTATGAGATGATATATTTATTTAATTAAATGTAAAACCAAATTATGATGATTAATCATCATTTAATTTTTGAAACGATTAATTAAGTTAACTGAATTTAAAAACGTAGATTATATGATGATTTGTAATGTTAACAGAATTTTAAAATATTACTTATATGATGATTTGTTGTCATTTACTGAATTTAAAAAGGTTTTTCATGTGATGATATATGAAGTTATTCTGTACAAAAATGAAAATTCTTTGATTATTTATCAAGTATTAATAAGTGTATTCAAACACTTAATTTAAATTGCTTGAACTCATCAAGTTTAGTAATGAACTATATGAGTTTAAATAAAGTTTTGAAAGAACGTAAGGTCAAGTGTAAAGAATTTAAGACTTCAGCACATCTGGTACTGTCAGAAGAAACTGTGCTGTGAATGCATCACTGCAGACATGGACATTATGGAAATCACAGATCAGAGCTGACTGCTGCTTTTCATCAACATAAACTGTAGATTTCAGTATTATCATCTCGTCCTTTTTGTTTTGAAACACATCACAACATCTTTAAATCTTATGTTGCCCAGCCCTACACTCTTTGTAGGGTCTTTGTGTTACTGAGACATTTACATGAAATCAAGCAGGAACAGTGGCAGTAAATAATGATAAAGAAACTATACACAGTCTTGGTTTTTGTGCTCCAGACCTCCCCACAGTGTCCATCTTCCAGAAGACCCCCTCCTCTCAGATCACCTGCCACGCCACAGGTTTCTACCCCGACCGAGCTGCATTGTTCTGGAGGAAAGATGGAGAGGAGCTTCATGACAACGTGGTCCATGGAAAGATCCTCCCCAACCATGATGGATCCTTCCAGATGAGTGTTGACCTGGAGCTCCCCTCTGATGACTGGGGGAAGTACGAGTGTGTGTTTCAGCTCTCTGGTGTGAAGACGGACTTGGTCACCAAACTGGACAACAAGGACATCAAGACCAACTACGGTAAGACCTTAACCAGCAGTGATGAACCAGAGGACTTTACTGAAACTGTGGAGGGAGAGAATATCTTGTAAGACATTAATAATATACTACAATATACTGTTTAGCATACTCCATATAGTGTAATGTATGTTTAGACCTTTTTCATGTGATGTCACAGTTTCACCACACCTCAGAAGACAGCAGTAATTCACTGGATGTCATTATCACATTATCAAGTGCTGATAAACATTATCAAGATTTTAATTAGTCAATTATAATCTGCTAAACCATCCATAATAATCTTCTGCTGTGCACTGAAGTGTTTAAAGTTGTAGCTAATCTCTTAGTAAAATATACTCCACAGCAAAGTCTCCTTTGTAATCAAGCGGTAACCCCCAGAGCTGAAAAATGAAGCCGATGCGGAAGTGCCAAAAACTTTTGTCTGATTAAGGCTGACTGCAGGACACTCAGAGGCTCTTTGATTGTGTGCAGGGAACAGTCATTTTTTTACCGCTGAAATAAACATATTTACAGCCTGGTTCAACAAACAGCTTCAGTCTAAACATACAAGCATGTGTGCAGATGGCCTTAACAGCCTTTCTGTTTGTAAGTTGGTTGATCTAAAGTTGGATCAGAAGGCTACAGTATGGCTCCCTCCATGGATTAGCCTCAATAATGTGCCAAAACCTCCCTTGATAATAAAAAGGACTCCCAGTTCTTTCTTCAGTGTTTGCAACCAGCAGCAGCACAGGATGGGCCAAAGCTCATGCCTGCAATTGCAAGCATGACCTTTTATAGTAGATTGGTGCAGGTATTAGTCCAGAAATGCAGAGGCCATGGACCTAACAGAACGGCAAGCTATTGTACTATTGCCACAGCCATGAGGACCAACTTGATCAGGTTTTTCGATTAAGACTAAACTCTCAAACAAGAGGTCACAACAAGACTGTCCTGTCAAAGAAATGCCGCACTGACATGAATCATTTTCTTGTGTGCAGCGTAAACTCTATGATGTCAGTATGGCACACATGGTACGCATTGTGTTAGAAGAACCAAACCTGGTCTTATCGTTCACCATTTTAGATGTACATAGTGTCTGTAAGTGTTAACATTTTTATCATCTGTTATTATTATTACTTTTTCCCTCTTCAATTACCTTAAGTCACTGTTAGTGCCTTTGCATCCAACATTTTACCAGATTAACGCTGGTATAATTGTTCCCCATGTATTGATCAATAAAGGTTTTTATTATTTAGTATTTCTTTACCTTTTAATTTAATCTGTATCAAAAATACTTTATATCATGGTAATGTCAACCATTGCATCCTGGCAGGGAATAATAAGGAATAACAAAATCCCTATAAGACTATAAAGTTGGGATTGCTTTAAAGACATAATTATTATCTGCTGAAATGATTGTTTTTGTTTCCTTAATAACCAAATTAACCTGCAAAATATAAATTTTAAAACAAATTAACCACATTTTGTCCAATTTGTTTTCCAGATATTTGAGGATGTTTTTACAGAACTTAATCAGTTTGGTTATAAACATTCACATTTAATTTATCATCATGTAGAACATTTTTTTAGTTGGCTTTTCCACTAGATCTTCTGCAGACATTCATATGTTTACAGGTTAAAGGCATCTGTTTGACTCCATTACAGTTTTTAGGTTATTGGATTGTTACGTTGAATTATACTCGTAATGTCACATTGAAATAATAAAACTGTTTTCAGCTCTTGCTGTTCAACAAACAAACATAGACATTTTTTTTTAATTGAAAAAAAAAAAAAAAAAAGAAATCAAATCCCCAGTGAGAAAACTTCCACAAATGTCACGATTCATTTGTGAAACTGTGTGAACTTAGATTTAAGAGTGTCTTCAGCAAACAGTTTTGGTTTGGAGTACCTCAAACTGCTTGTTTTTGTCTCGATAATCATTTTCATTCAAACCTATTGTGACTTCATTGTTTTGTTCCCTCCTTCACAGTGAACTCCATGAACATGGTCATTGGCATCAGTGCTTCAGTGCTTCTGATTGTGATCATTACCTATACAGCTGGATTCTGGATGAAAATAAATAGTAAGAGAAGCAGACATGTAGTCATAGTTTCTGTAATTACATTATACTTTGTAGTTATCCACAAACATATTTTTATTCATATTCAGAGACTCAATGTTCCTCTGAGTTGTCTCCAACACTTAGTAATAAAATGAAAGTTATTATGATGTATTTTGAGCATGCTGATGTTATGGAGTGATGACAGCAAAAGAAATGCAAGTGCTAAACTTGAACAATATGTTTGAGTGTTTGAGTGGACACATGAAGAAATCACGTCAGAAAGGTGCATGTCTGAAGTGTTAATCAACATCTTTTTTTTATTTTTACCTTCAGACAAACGGCGCCCATCTCGTAAGTACTTTTTTTTCCTATTAAACACAAAAAAAGAGCAAGAGTGTCTTTAGCATATACAGCAGCTATGGTCACTGCCAGGAGGATCACCCACCAATGAATTTGTCCAAATGCGTCACACGTGACACACCTCAGCTAATCAGATCATCACCTCAGCTCATCAGTCAGATGAACCAGAGTGAGTAAACATGGAGGGTGAGTCAGTGGAGAGAGAGGGGGCACAGTGGGACCAACAAAGAGAGACAGGGAATGGTAGACAGTGTGTGTGTGTTAATAGATAAACCAAGATGGCAAAACAGGCTTTTAGCAGAGAAGAGACAGATTTTTACATGTTTATTTCCTCCTTTGCGTGTTTTGATAAGCTCAAGTCATTAAATGCAGTCTTAATAGACCAAACGTGTCATTAGAGGAGTCATACTGACTTTAATCTTTCAATGGGCACAGAAAATTAATTAATTAAAAACCCAATATAGTAAATTTATCAATAGTTATTACATATTATTTTCTGCTGACCCACAACGTGCCTTCGATAACCCTTGAAGTTACCTTTATTTGTAATTAACAATTTAATCCTAAGTGACGCAGAGCTTCCTGCTCAGTTCATTTGAAATCCCGACAGGACTGAAGCTCACGACTGTCATTAAAAAGGAGGAAACATGAGAGAGAAGTTAGAGCTGTTCATTTTTTATTAGATGAAATTGTTTTAAATATTTTGTCCTGTTGTATTTTAATTGACCCTTTCAAGAGCTGTACCTGTTTTTGGTTCAAACCTTGAACCGAATTGAGAAATTAATTTTCTATTTTTTTATCAGTGGGCCTCTTTTCTTTCAACTTCTTTCTTTTTATCGCTGTAGGCTTCATTCTCTAGCTCGTGATAAAGAATGTTATTAGTCATTTATTGTTATATATTCAGATAATTAAAGTATCATTTCACTTAATTTGTTTGTACATGATAAATGGTTTGAATTCTACTGACTAATACAAATTGCACATAAAAATGTTCTGGACCGTTGCTTCGGAAAGTTTCTGAAATTCATCTCAGTTAAAGTTTCGTGATGGCCCTGCTTTGTATTATAGTCTGATGGATCATAAAGATTTTGAAACAACATTGCAAAGGATGTTCTTGACTGCTTCAAACTACTACTTGTTCTTCCAAAAACAAAACAGACAAACCAGAAACCCAAGGTTGCTTAATTTGTTCTGTTTTAAAGCCTAAAACAGATTATTTTGTGTTTTCTTTGTGTTTATAACTTAAACATTTCTAAAAATGTCTCGTGGCTGCATTGAGTGAGGTGAAGGGTTGCATGTGGCCCTCAGGCTGCCAGTATCCCACCCCTGATTTAAGTTTTGGGAGTGTTATTTCTTGTAATTTACAATAGAAGCACATAGTCTGATGCATGTTGATCTTTTTCCACTGACCTTACAGCTGTGAACAGCCCTGCTGTGGAGCTACAGCCTATCAGAGCCAATCAAAGGAACAGTTACCACCCTGAACTCGGTAAGTCACATAATGGAAGTCTTTTCTGGCTGAGGACTATTTCTTTGAAGCTGATTTTAAAACTGCTCCTGCTGAATTTGTCCCTTTGTTGTAAAAAATGGTGACACATTTATCTACAGAGAAAAATTGACTTTTTAATGATCTTCCACAAAAAGTAAAACTGTGTTTATGTTTATGTTTATGTTTTTTTGAGTTCTGTCAGTTCTGTCTGTCAAACTGCATTGAGTTTTTTTTTGTTTTTTTTTTTTTTTTCAAAAAAAAAGTAAAGTTATGAGAACAAAGTTGAAACGTTATGAGAATAATCTCATTAAGTTACGAGAATAAAGTCAAAAAGTTACAAGAAGAAAGTCGAAATTTAATCCTATGTGACGCAGGAGCTTCCTGCTCCGATCATTTGAAATCCCGACAGGACTGAAGCTCACGACTGTCATTAAAAAGGAGGAAACATGAGAGAGAAGTTAGAGCTGTTCATTTTTTATTAGATGAAATTGTTTTAAATATTTTGTCCTGTTGTATTTTAATTTGACCTTTCCAAGAGCTGTACCTGTTTTTAGTACAAACCTTGAACCGAATTGAGAAATTAATTTTCTATTTTTTTATCAGTGGGCCTCTTTTCTTTCAACTTCTTTCTTTTTATCGCTGTAGGCTTCATTCTCTAGCTCGTGATAAAGAATGTTATTAGTCATTTATTGTTATATATTCAGATAATTAAAGTATCATTTCACTTAATTTGTTTGTACATGATAAATGGTTTGAATTCTACTGACTAATACAAATTGCACATAAAAATGTTCTGGACCGTTGCTTCGGAAAGTTTCTGAAATTCATCTCAGTTAAAGTTTCGTGATGGCCCTGCTTTGTATTATAGTCTGATGGATCATAAAGATTTTGAAACAACATTGCAAAGGATGTTCTTGACTGCTTCAAACTACTACTTGTTCTTCCAAAAACAAAACAGACAAACCAGAAACCCAAGGTTGCATAATTTGTTCTGTTTTAAAGCCTAAAACAGATTCTTTTGTGTTTTCTTCATGTTTATATCTTAAAAATTTCTAAAAATGATTTGTGGCTGCATTGAGTGAGGTGAAGGGTTGCATGTGGCCCTCAGGCTGCCAGTATCCCACCCCTGATTTAAGTTTCGGGAGTGTTATTTCTAGTAATTAACAATAGAAGCACATAGTCTGATGCATGTTGATCTTTTTCCACTGACCTTACAGCTGTGAACAGCCCTGCTGTGGAGCTACAGCCTATCAGAGCCAATCAAAGGAACAGTTACCACCCTGAACTCGGTAAGTCACATAATGGAAGTCTTTTCTGGCTGAGGACTATTTCTTTTAGCTGATTTTAAAAGTCCTCCTGCTGAATTTGTCTCTTTGTTGTAAAAAGTAGTGACACATTTATTTACAGAGAAAAATTGATTTTTTAATGATCTTCCACAAAAAGTAAAACTGTGTTTATGTTTATGTTTATGTTTTTTTGAGTTCTGTCAGTTCTGTCTGTCAAACTGCATTGAGTTTTTTTTTGTTTTTTTTTTTTTTTCAAAAAAAAAGTAAAGTTATGAGAACAAAGTTGAAACGTTATGAGAATAATCTCATTAAGTTACGAGAATAAAGTCAAAAAGTTACAAGAAGAAAGTCGAAATTTAATCCTATGTGACGCAGGAGCTTCCTGCTCCGATCATTTGAAATCCCGACAGGACTGAAGCTCACGACTGTCATTAAAAAGGAGGAAACATGAGAGAGAAGTTAGAGCTGTTCATTTTTTATTAGATGAAATTGTTTTAAATATTTTGTCCTGTTGTATTTTAATTTGACCTTTCCAAGAGCTGTACCTGTTTTTAGTACAAACCTTGAACCGAATTGAGAAATTAATTTTCTATTTTTTTATCAGTGGGCCTCTTTTCTTTCAACTTCTTTCTTTTTATCGCTGTAGGCTTCATTCTCTAGCTCGTGATAAAGAATGTTATTAGTCATTTATTGTTATATATTCAGATAATTAAAGTATCATTTCACTTAATTTGTTTGTACATGATAAATGGTTTGAATTCTACTGACTAATACAAATTGCACATAAAAATGTTCTGGACCGTTGCTTCGGAAAGTTTCTGAAATTCATCTCAGTTAAAGTTTCGTGATGGCCCTGCTTTGTATTATAGTCTGATGGATCATAAAGATTTTGAAACAACATTGCAAAGGATGTTCTTGACTGCTTCAAACTACTACTTGTTCTTCCAAAAACAAAACAGACAAACCAGAAACCCAAGGTTGCTTAATTTGTTCTGTTTTAAAGCCTAAAACAGATTATTTTGTGTTTTCTTTGTGTTTATAACTTAAACATTTCTAAAAATGTCTCGTGGCTGCATTGAGTGAGGTGAAGGGTTGCATGTGGCCCTCAGGCTGCCAGTATCCCACCCCTGATTTAAGTTTTGGGAGTGTTATTTCTTGTAATTTACAATAGAAGCACATAGTCTGATGCATGTTGATCTTTTTCCACTGACCTTACAGCTGTGAACAGCCCTGCTGTGGAGCTACAGCCTATCAGAGCCAATCAAAGGAACAGTTACCACCCTGAACTCGGTAAGTCACATAATGGAAGTCTTTTCTGGCTGAGGACTATTTCTTTGAAGCTGATTTTAAAACTGCTCCTGCTGAATTTGTCCCTTTGTTGTAAAAAATGGTGACACATTTATCTACAGAGAAAAATTGACTTTTTAATGATCTTCCACAAAAAGTAAAACTGTGTTTATGTTTATGTTTTTTGAGTTCTGTCAGATGTGTCTGTCAAACTGTATTGTTTTTTTTTTTTTTTTTTTTTTCAAAAAAAAAGTAAAGTTATGAGAACAAAGTTGAAACGTTATGAGAATAATCTCATTAAGTTACGAGAATAAAGTCAAAAAGTTACAAGAAGAAAGTTGAAAAGCTACGAGAATAATCTCATTAAGTTACGAGAAAAAAAGTCATAAGTATTGTCAAAGTCATTAAGAAGGCTATCTGTCAAAACTTTAGATCAGTATAACCATACCTTAATCAAGAAGACACTCTCATTTCATCCTCTTCTCATAGATGGATTGCTGCTATCCTAGTACAACCTTTCAGAATAAAGTTTGTTTTCCAGGTTACTTTAAATTGATTTATGACTTTATTCTCATAACTTTGTGAGATTATTCTGGTAACTTTTTTTTTTAAAGGTGGCCTTTATCCTCCGTCGTATTTTTGTTATTAGTAGAAATGTCTTCCTTTTTGGTCCCCACCCCACCTTCTTAGCTCTCCCATCTGACTCTACCTGCAGGAGGAGCGTATTATGAATACCATGTGTGCAGAATGGTCTTCCAAAGGGCTATCCCCGATCCTGAATGTTATCCCTCGTTGGAAACTTACAAGGAAATTATGGAATTGCGTTAAAAGATGAATTTGACTGCACTTTCATTTTGGTGTCATATTTATGCAACAATGATTTCTTGGGACGTAGGTAAGCCATGACGAACTACAATTCTGAAAATGAAAACTACAAGAAGCGTCTTTGTCATCTGCTTTACCTCACAGTGTTGTTTTGTGCCAGATTCACCTGTTATCATGAACAATACATGATTAGAGGATTTACCTGTGACAGGTGTTTTGTACTTTGGTTATGCAGTGTGTGTTTTCCGCTCACAGCCATGAGGTTAGGTGAGAGCATTTTATAAATGTGGACATCTTTGACAGGGCAGTTAAAAGTTGAAGTCTGATAATACATGTTTCAGAAGCATTTTTCTCCCTGTTTCGTTCACGTATATCATTATGAATGATGTTTAAATTTGTGATTATATTTGAAGTGTTGTAAAATGCCTCATTTGTCCTTCTTTTATTGATTTTTTTTAATAAACGTTATTAGAGACTGCATTGCTGTCTTATTATTTGCATGACTTACTTCGTAAATTAAGATAGATGGAAATGTGGTAATTAGTATATAATATTGAAGTAGGAAACAAGAAACACAATTGTATGTTTAATATTCATCAACACTATAGGCGGTTATGGAGAAAAAGAAAAATGCTTTGAAGTAAGAGCTTTAATAATTATAACATGTAATTGTTTATCTGTCCACCAATTTAAAAGTGATAAAAAAATGGAACTAAAGGTTATATTTTTGAAAAAGCACTGACTTTGAAGCATATCTTTTTACACAGTATTATAGACCAGGGGTATTCAATTAAAAAAAAGCCACCGAGGTCCAAGTAAATAAAATTTCCACCAATAGAAGGTCCGAACTGAAGTCCAGTTTGTGTCTTATAGCCTTCCCCCATGTTCACATTTTTATGGTTTCACCAATATTTATTGTCAATTTTTAATGTAGGATGTGTTTTATTGAGTGCATAGCTAGCCCCTTTACCATAAATAAAAATAGTCCTAGGTAAAAATAATTTAAGGCCTTTATTTCAGATTAAAAAAGAAAAACCTAAAATTAAATAAATCAAAAGTGCCAAAAGAGCCAAATAACCCTTTTTTCTCTTAAATTAAAGAGGTCTCAGCTAAAAATTGAAGGCCTACACATCAAGTAAGAAAGTTAACATCTCCAGAAAACAATAAATAAAAGGTGGCATTTTTTTAGGAAAAAGTAAGTGCATACAGAGCACTGACTAAATGTATTTCCTCTTCTTTTTTCTTAAATAAGAGAGGTCACAACCTAAAAAAACAAGGACCAACACTTCCAGTTAAAACAAGTCATCTTATTCATAATACAAGAAATTAATTCTTAAAAGTACAATCATTTGTCATCTGAAACTGCTTTTTCTGTGTTGTTGCAATATTATGTAACAAGAAAGCGATAGGAAGATAAATGTTTTATTTGCGCAGGTTCCAGATTTTGTTCTAGCCTGAGCTCTCTGTCCTTAACTCTCTCTCTGTCTTTTGGTCTTTCCCTCTCTTTCTCACACACCAAAAGTGCTACATGCATTGTATGAACCCACACTCACATAATAAATAAACAGAACAGTGTTGCTAGAACTTGCAAAACCTGAAATATTCGATAACAAACTCGTGCTAAAAACTGTAGAACTGAAACAAAGAAAATAACACAAACAAATGATCAACTCGATTAGTAAACAATTAGAAAAAGAACAGGATCAGCCCCATGGACAGCGCAGTGCCACTACAGTGCAAAAGCTCTCAGCCCTCATCAGCATTTCCAACACACAGGTCGGTCACAAAGCTTGCAGGTGACAAGGGTCTTATTTTTTGCACAGGCAGTTTATTTGGCACTGCCTCCTGTTTGCTTGTGGCTGCAGCAGCTTATGCTACAAACACAATAGCGATGAGTAAATCACCTCTGCTAAGTAAATCGTTATGTCTCGTTCCTCTTTAGTGCTTCATTAAACAACCTCATAAGCTTCAGAAAACATAAAGAAACATATATTTGGGAGGTCCGCCATTTGGTGATGCTTGTCATAGACCCACAGAATTCATCCTTTCTCCATCGCAAGTTTCCGTAAACGTTCAGCAGGTGCCATATTTATATATGTCAACTGCTGCAAGTCATTATGGGGCGTTTCTTTCTCCTTTCCTTTCGTAAAGTATGGTCCAGTGTTTCCTAAACTGAAGGACATAATAAAGGAGGAATGACCTACCTTTCCTTAACTTTTGGAGAGCCCTTATCATGGCCGACTGTACTGTCCTCACTATGAGTAGCTGATGTTCAAAGCTAGACAGTCAGCTAACAACTCAAAATCCTCCAAGAATTACAAGGCATAACTTTTCTTGTCATTTATTGAAGGGTATCTTTGTTGTAAAACTGCAATGAAGCACAAATTACAACTTGTATTAAGAAAAATGAACAGAAAATAAGGCACAGTCAAAATCAAGAGAAGCAAACTCAAAAATGCACTGTCATGCTGCTAGCTTACAGCTCTGCTAGCTAAAACTACACTGCCTACAAATTAAAAGTTACAAACTCAAAGCACAATCCAAAAAACCACCCTCTGCCTCTGTGTCCATCACAAAACACATAAAAAATACCATACTTACGGACAAATAGTGTCCAAGGCAACAATGAAAAGATAATCCCTGCAGGAGATGAACCTAGCTGCCTGCTCTGAAGGCTCCCACATGGCAATTAACTAGCATACATCCACTGGACTCTTCTTCAACCAGGAGGGGGCAGTGTGAAAACAAAACTTAACAAAAACTGCATACAAAGTTTTTACAGGCAGGGGGCAGTGCAACACCAAAACAACTGGCTTTTAAAAGAGCAGGACACCGACGCTGAAATGCTTCCAGGTCGTTTCTTCAGTTAGGAAGATTCCTAACCAAAATGGACTATTCAAACACACCCACAGACTTCCTATCTGATAGGACGCAGCAGGTGAAGCTGGGGAAACATCTCTGACAGCATTTCCATCAGCACCGGTTTCCCTCAAGGCTTCAGTCTTTCTCCTCTTCTCCCTGTACACCAACAACTGCACCTGCTCTCATCTGTTGTTCAAGCTTCTAACATTTGCATCGGACTCATTTCTGAGGTGGGGTGAATGAGCCTACAAGTTGGAGGTTGACCACATGGTGACCAGGTGCAGTGAGAACAACTTAGAGCTGAATGCTCTAAAAACAATAGAGATAAAACACTGTCATCCAACCAAAGTTTATCTACTGCACACAGTATTTTCATTTCTATCATTTTTATACTCTTTAAAAGTTTAACATGCATCTATACAGCTCCTTCACTGCACCTTCTGTGTATATGGTTGGGATGTGTTTTTGGTCTTTATTGTGCCTATTGTATTTATTGTACATGTTGCGTTTTTTTGTATATCTTTCTTATTCAGTTTGCTCTATGTAGCAAGATCAAACTCCTCCAAAGGACAAGAATGCCTTCATTCCCTTCTCCTCTCTCTAAGGCCTGGTTGTAACTTACGAGAGACATGTGGACCCATAAAGTCTCTCTTTATTTCCCGCCATCTACGACCAACAGACAACTTTGTTGACGCTAAAGATGTATTTATTGCCCTGAACTTACTGGACTAAACAATGATTGGCCAAGACCTGATAAGGTGTTCGAACAGACTACGTTCCCAGAGACTTAAATAATTCTGTTCTACTCCCAGAAGATTCTTCTGTGACACCTAAGATGACTTTTGACCCCTCCTGGGTAGTGGACCCCTCATAGACCTTATTCACGTGTCGTCATATCCTCTTCCGGGTTTACCAGTAGCAGGGGATCCCCACGCGAAAAACATCCTCTCAACTCTCTTTGTGTAACTATCAGGTAGCTATACTCCTTCTTGTTCACTGCCAAACAGAGCGGTTGAAAGAGAGAGTGGCGTCATCTCCATAGACGCCAATGGACCAATTATTTGACAGCAATGATGGATCATGGGAGCCCTCGATAGTTCCAAACAATTTGACCGATGCAATAGGATTCCTATAGGAAATGTATGTTTCTCGTATTTATCGAATGTCTATTGACAGGTAGGAAGCTACAGTTGATATTTTAATGATGGTCATTTTACAAGCACATCTGAATCAAATTAACAATGTAACTTAAAGCACAATCACACACCAATTTTAAACAAGTATTAATTTTAATGTGCACACTGGTCTACTTCTTGTTGTATCTTACATTCTTGATGAAAACTCTTTTGCATTAGGCCTGTGTGGTTAATCTAAAAAAAAAACAGGATTGAATAAAGAAATTGTGTAAGCCATTGTTTCATTGCTTCATTTTTGTTTAATATAAGAAAGTATGGATAAGTAGTCAACCAGTAAAAACAACATGCCGTGGGTTGGTTTTCCTGCACACACGCACACATATCTATATATCTATATCTATATATATATATATATATATTTATATATATATATATATATATATATATATATATATATATATATATATATATATATATGAGTAATATATAAGCCCCACCTTTTACGGGGGGTTGTGACCCCCCCCCCTCTTCTAAAGTCATAAAACCATAAATCATGTGTCATGTGACACATGACAGGTGTGGAGTCTAGTAGGAGGGGTTTAGGAGGCTGTGACGCCAGGGGCTGTGACATCAGGTATATGTCATCAGGGGTGTGTCATTAAAGGGGTGAATTTAGGAGTGTGTGACCCAATAGATTTAAAGTATTAGTTTTATTGTGTTTTTTATGACTTAAGAGAATGTGATGATGTGTTTTAATGTCCTGAGAGTGGCCTGTTTGTTGTTTGTAGTGTCAATATATTCCCATTTTCAGAAAAATTTCTCTCTATCTGCCAGACATCCACGCGGTGTGACAACAGGTCTCTGTCACTTTTTCGTGCTGCCCCCTATCTTTATTTTTCTGCACTGCTGCTATTTTACAACTCTGTGGCGGACTTTTCTCAGCTCCTGATTTTTTGGGTGAAATTCCTCCACGCGGCTGCAAATACCACATCTAGCTTTAAATCAAAATGGCCAGTCGTGACAGTAAGTGTTGACAAAGTTTTCATCTCATAAATACTCATTTATGTTTTAAATATTGTTGTAAAATGTATTTTTAATGTGTTCTTATAGCGTGTTTTTGATATATTGGGAAAAAAAATCAGCCTCTAGATATCAGAGGTTGGTGTTGTTTAGTTAAAAGCACAATGTTAAGGGGGGTAAAACAGAGTTTAAATATACAGTCATTTTTTTCTTTCTTTTTTTTTTTTTTTTTTTTTTTTTTACTAGACCATCATGCCCAGTGTATCGGATCTGCTGCAGTGGTTCGAGGTGTAAAGCGTCCATGGGATTCAGAGGAGTCTTATGAAAACATAGTGGGTGAAAGGTATGTATGTTACACATTTATGTGTGTTGTAGAATAGTAAAGTGTTATTATGTTTCAACGTCAATTATGAGTTTACACCATTTTTTCTTGATTCATAGATTCCATAGAGAAGGCCTCTATTATCCAACTGAGGAGGAGGTGCATAATGCTGTGAGGTTTTTGGAGGAAATATCATCACATCACACCTTCGAGCACAAGGAAAATAGGGAAGAGGAGCCGGTGGAGCAGATACAGCACCGTGAATTATTGGAAGAAGTCCCGGCTAACAGTGAGTCCCTCAGAAACTTTTCTCAAAGGCCAAGAAGCCCTTTACATTTTGAAAGTAGATTGGTGGAGGAGGAGGAGGACTCACTTCATCTGGACTTTAATGGAGTAGAAAGGGATACAAGGAGTGTAATCCAACCACCTCTTTTTAATACTGACACATTAGGTAATGCTAGCTCTGTTTCAAGGCTTCTGTCTGAGCTTCACCTGCTTTGTACACCTCCTAATGCCGGAGTCAGTGTTATCGCTGATTCTGTAAGAGAGATAAGTACCATTATCAGTAGTGGTATCTCTGAATTAAGAGAAGGTCAGAGTGGAGTGTTGCAGGCCATCTTGACCCAGGGAAGAGCATTGGCCCAGACCAGGCGACAGACAAACTTGTCTTTTAATGGTCTGAGTGTAATGCTCAGTAATTTAGAGCGATCTGTACATGTTATAGCACAGACGCAGCAAACAATCTTGGAAATATTATCTACAATGGTAACACCTCCCTCTAACCGTCAATAATTCGTCTCTCTGGGTGCATCTGTTTTTTGAGGTTCTTTTTCATTCATTTTTTCATTCATTTTTGACATTCATCTATCCGTCAGTATCATGGCTCCTCCTTCCAAAAGATCTAGACATGACTTAACCAATGGGTGCTCTAACAGGGTTGATAGGGCTGCCGGTGAACAAAATGATTTGTCTTCAGAATGTCACAGAAATGTTTTTTCCATTTACTCATTCAGCGTACCAGAGCTCAGTTTGAACAAGTTATGACCATTCATAGACTTGCCCAAAGACTATCTGTTAGTATACCAACAATGCCACCTGTAGATTTGTTAAATACACAAAATGATCAGTCTTTAACTGATTGTAGATCTCCCATTGAAACGGCTGCTGACAGATCTGTTCATGCGGGGTTTGCTGCTGCTGCTGCTGAAAGTGTGAATGCTTGTGTGGATGGTGGTGTGACAGAGGGCAAGGATGATAGAGTGAATGATGGTGTGGGAATGACTGATGCGGATGATCAAATGTTTTTAGAGATTGAGAAAATTTATCCTGATGTAGCTGTTCAAGGTGTGTATGATGATGCAAATGTGGGTGAGGATGATGACCATCTTTTTTTAGAGGTTGAGAATGTATTTGACCCTACTGTAGAGGAGAGAGCATCTGCTTCTATCAGCACCTCCCCGGTTGAAGAAACAATGCTGTTGCTAGTTCAATCAATCAATCAATCAATCAATCTTTATTTGTATAGCGCCAATTCATAACAAGTGTTATCTCAAGACACTTTACAATAGAGCACGAAGCTCTTCATATTATGGATACACATATATGCATAGATACATATATATATATATATATACATATATATATATATATATATATATATATAAAATACACATATAGAGCACAAAGCTCTTCATATTATGGATACACATATATGCATAGATACATATATATATATATATATATATATATATATATATATATATATATATATATATATATATATATATATATATATATATATATATATATATAAAATACACATATACATATATATACAAATATATACATCCAACACCCAACATGAATCCATATAGCCAATCATGAATCCGTCCATCATGGCGGCAAGAAAAAACCCAAGCAGCAGGAAATCTTGAATGTGGACCCCAGTCTCATGATGAACAGCAAATCCACACAATGCTGTGTTGGGTGTGTGGGCGCAGGAAGGGAGGTAAGTGGAGACAAGTGGACTAAAGTAAGAACTAAAGCTAGTGACAGATCAATGGACCAATCATAGACCTGTCGTCGTCAAATTTGTTTCTGCTGGAAACAAATTTATTAGAGGAGGGTCCTCATGTCTGTGTGGTTGTGGTGATAATTTTATAGAAGTATAATCAATAAAAGTCTTACTGAAAATAAGAATTTATGGTAGTGACGAACTCATGAGTGCCCAGACCAGAAGTGCATCCCTACCATATTTGTCTCTGTTAAGTATAAATGTAGCTCCATGTGGAGCTAGAGATAGTTACTATAGATGTATCAACCATGGATAGAAAGATCATGTTAATATCTACATTAACTGCTATAATGATTATGGGGCGTCGGTGGCACAGCTGGATAGTGCGCTTGGTCAGTGATCGGGAGGTTGCAGGTTCAAGCCCAGCTCCGGGCGACACATGGCGATGTGTCCTTGTGCAAGACACTTAACCCCAAGTGGCGTGTAAATGGGCATGAAAGGGCGTGAAAGTGTTAGCTGATACTGATGGATTACTAACATAGAAACTGTGAGAGCCAATGGTTGTGAATGGGTAAGTGTGACCCGCGGTGTAAAGCAGCTTTGAGTAGTCAAAGACTAGAAAAGCGCTATATAAGCTCAAGTCCATTTACCATTATGAACTGGAATGAGATGGCCAAATATGTGTTATGTCTGTAATTGTAGTTATTAAGGCTTCGTGACTCCACAGCAACAGGCAGTCTCACCGAGGATCCCAGGCCACCTAAAAGACAAGAGACAGAGACGAGTACAGGAGCAAACAGAAAGGGGCAGAGGCATATATGGAGACAGAGTGTGAGAGAGAGGGATAGAGCCCAGTGTGCCAGATCCCCCCGGCAGTCTAAGCCTATTGCATCTTAACTACGTGTCTAAACTATGGACTATGAGCTGGTCCCTAACTGAAAGCTTTATCAAAGAGGAATGTTTTAAGTCTAGCCTTAAAGGTAGAGAGGGTGTCTGCCTCCTGAACCGTGGTCGGTAAATGGTTCCAGAGAAGAGGAGCCTGATAACTGAAGGCTCTGCCCCCCATCCTACTTCTAGAGACTGATGGAACCACGAGCAGGCCAGCATTTTGGGAGCGTAGTGTTCTAGAGGGGTTGTACGGCACTACAAGCTCTTTGAGATAAATTGGTGCCTGTCCACTGAGAGCTTTGTAGGTGAGAAGAAGAATCTTGAATTCTATTCTATATTTAATGGGAAGCCAATGCAGAGAGGCTAATACAGGAGTAATGTGGTCTCTTCTCCTAGTTCTAGTCAGCACACGTGCTGCAGCATTTTGAACCAGCTGAAGCGTCTTAAGCGACTTACTGGGACAGCCTGAAAGAAGAGAATTACAGCAGTCCAGTCTAGAGGTAACAAAAGCATGGACTAGCTTTTCGGCATTGCTCTGGGACAGGATAGGCCTAATTTTAGCAATGTTACGAAGATGAAAAAGGCTGTTCTTGAAATTTGCTTTATGTGAGAGTTAAAGGATAGATCCTGATCGAATAGAACCCCAAAATTTCTAACAGTTGTGCTTGGCGTCAGGCTTATGCCATCTAGGGCAGTTAAATCATTAGAAAAGGTTTCTCTAAGGTGTCGAGGGCCCAGCACAATGATTTCTGTCTTGTCTGAGTTAAGGGGAAGAAAATTTTTGGCCATCCAGGTCCTAATGTCCTTTAGACACGCGTCTAGTTTAGATAACTGATTTGTCTCACCTGGCTTCATTGATACATACAGCTGAGTATCATCAGCGTAACAATGAAAATTAATGGAGTATTTCCTCATGATATCACCGAGGGGAAGCATATAAACGGAGAAGAGAATTGGACCTAGCACGGAGCCTTGAGGAACTCCATAACTTACTTTAGTGTACACAGAGGACTTGTTGTTCACGTGTACAAACTGGTATCTATCAGAAAAGCAGGACTTAAACCAATTTAGGGCAGTCCCTGTAATCCCGAGTAATACCTTTAATCTCTGTATAAGAACATCATGATCAATGGTGTCAAAAGCTGCACTAAGATCTAACAAAACAAGTACTGAGAGAAGTCCCTCATCTGAAGCTGAGAGTAGGTTGTTAGTTACTTTAACTAGAGCAGTCTCTGTGCTGTGATGAGCTCTAAATCCTGACTGAAAGTCCTCAAAAAGGCTGTTGTCTTGAAGGAAGTCACATAGCTGATAAGCCACTACTTTCTCCAGGATCTTTGAAGTAAATGGAAGGTTTGATATAGGCCTGTAGTTGGCTAATGTTCCCGAATCGAGGTTAGGTTTTTTAAGGAGAGGTTTGATTACAGCTACTTTAAAAGACTGTGGCATGTAGCCTGTTGATAAGATATATTTATTGTCTCCAGCAGGGATGGACAAACTACGGGAAAGACCTCCCTGAACAGTTTAGTTAGTTCTGAAAATACGTCACGTCCTGCCTTTGATGATGTTGCTAGTGATTTACAGGGGTATAAAATTGGCAATGGTGGGTCCATTTGTCACCCCTCAACCTCTGTACCATTACCAAATGCTGCTTGCTGTCCACCAGCTTCTGCAGCAACATCAAACGTAAATTCTAATAACATCCCTGCTGTAGCTGTCAAAGTGTCGACGCCTGTTACTCCTGTTGCTGTGCTATCAGAAGCTTTATTGCATGTTGATCGTGGTGAGGAAGGTGTCGATAGACCTGCGGTGTTTCAAGTTGGGGAGGGGTCTGCAATACCATCTAACAGGGGTCATGGTGATGGGGGAGTAGCAGCTCCTAGCACTAGTGATAGAAATCCAATACAGATCAGAGAGATTCCTGCTTTCAATGCTTCCGAATACCGCCAGCGGGTCGATCTCAGAGGCCTTAACCAGGATAACATTATAGAACTTCCAGCCAGGTTGAGGGATACTCTTTCCAGCGTCATTGTACAGGCCATGCAAAATGCACCTTCCTGCAGTTTGATAAATGTTGTGCTGAGAGGCTGGTCACTTGCAGATGATGTACAGGTCATACTTCATTCAGATGATCAAAATAATGTAGACCGCTTTTTGGATGAGGTATCGCGTGTGCTGCAGAGTAATGACACATCTATGAGTGATGATGAGCTAGAATTTGTAGTCACATTAGCAAGGAACATGAGTGGCGGGGTGCGCCTGAGACTTGCTAATGTATTTTATGATGACATTTTGAAGAAAAAAAAGGGAATATTTTTTGCATGACCCGGCCAATGATAGTGATAACAATCTGTGTTTTTCTCTCTGTCTTTCTCATTTTGTTGACCCTGGAATGTCAGTGGATCAGAAATTGGCTTTTGCAAAACAGCTGCACACTACTGCTGGGCTTGATCATACACAAATGGTTTCACTAGCTGACATCTCTAATTTTGAAAAACAATTAGATGTCATAATCATTGTTTTCCACCATGGTGCTGGGCGTAAACGCCTGCAGTGTTTCCAGACACACGACGCAGCCCATCCTGGGACAATCTGGCTGTACCTGCACAGTGGACACTACTATTTGATAATGAATAAAACCAGCTTTTTCGGGGCAAAATACATGTGTGAATATTGTTATGCGCCATATCAGCATGGTTGTATCCATGTTCGACAGGGCATACAGTCAGCGTTGGATAGACTCTTTCAGTTTTCTTCCAGTGCGTCTGGCTAAAACCCCTGCAGCCATGGGTTTTGAGGATCTTGAGAAAGGGTACTTTCCCCACAAGTTCAACACTGTTGAGAATGAGTTTTACAAAGAAAAGTACTCTGATCCAGTCTGCTACGGGTATGACTCTATGTGTGACAATGAAAGGGTCAAATTTATGCAGTGGTACGAAACAGTCTGTCACCAAGTTTTTAACTTCCAGGATCCGCCACTATTGTGCCAATGATGTCGAAGTGCTGCGTAAAGCATGCATGATTTACAGAGAGACATTTATCAAGTGCACCCAGCTTGATCCATTTGCCTTCATAACGCTTGCTTCTAGCTGCATGGGGGTCTTTAAAACACTGTTCCTCCCCAGAGACACCCTGGCTCTCATTTATGAGGGAGCCTACATCAAGCAGAACCAGACATGCTCTGATGTATCCATTCAATGGCTAGAGTTTGTGGCTCAGTCAAAGAAGATCGTGATTAAACATGCTCTGAACCAGGGTGAAAAACAGTTTGGCCCTTATTTTGTGGATGGATATGATGCAGCATGCTATGAATTTGCAGGATGTATCTTTCATGGCTGTGTAAAGTGCTGTGATCCTGCCCACAGAAATCCTGTCACACATGTGCCTTACGCAGAGTTATACCATGCCTTTCAGCAGAAACTGTCTGCTTTGCAGACACAATATAATCTCACTGTAATTGTGATGTGGGAATGCCAATGGGCAGAGTTGAAAAGGTCAAACATTGATGTTTGGACATTCATGGCTTCCTACCAGAAACCTGGACGTCTTCAACCTAGGAATGTTCTCTTTGGTGGTCGTACAAATGCTATGAAGCTGTACCACAAGGTGCAGCTTCATAGCGATGAAATAATCAGATACTATGACTTTACAAGTCTATACCCCACAGTGCAGTCCAGGAGCGAGTACCCAATAGGCCACCCGGTAATTATCCACAGAGATTTTGAGTCTCTTGATAAATATTTTGGGCTGGTCAAGTGTACTGTGCTCCCGCCTCGAGGTTTGTACCACCCTGTGTTGCCGTACAGGTGTCATAACAAACTGATGTTCCCGCTTTGCAGAAAGTGTGCTGAAGAGCTCAACCAGATGACAACATGCACGCATCCCGACAAAGACAGGCAGTTGTCGGGTGTATGGGTGTCATTTGAGCTTCTGAAGGTGGTTGGAAAGGGGTATCAAGTCGTGATCATTGATGAAGTGTGGCATTTTCCGAACAAAACAGACACCTTGTTCAAAGATGATGTTAAAACATTTCTCAAATGCAAGCAGGAGGCATCTGGCTATCCCGGACATGTGAAAATACCTGAAGATCAGAAAAAGTACATTGATGATTATTTTGAAAAGGAGGATATTATGTTAGACCCAGAAAAAATCTGCGTCAACAAGGCAGTCAGGAACTGTAACAAGCTCCTGTTGAACTCCTTGTGGGGACGATTTAGCATGAGGGATAACTTGCCAACCTGTGAGTTGATCACAGAGCCAGAGAGGTTCACACAGCTCGTGTTCAGTGATCAATTTAATGTACGCCAATTCTGTTTTATTTTCGATCAGGTGGCCATGGTACAATGGCGGCATTCCAGTAATCAGTGGGGCAGAACAAAAGATGTTAATGTCTTTATTAGTGCCATGACAACAGCCTATGCCAGGCTCATGCTTTACGACTTGCTGGACAAACTGCAGGAGCGTGTGCTGTATTGTGACACAGACAGTGTGATATTCACCTCTAGAGATGGCAATTGGGTTCCTCCACTTGGGTCATACCTGGGTGATTTAACAGATGAAATTAAAGATGGTGATGTGTGTGGCCTGCCTGAGGAGGACTACATCACAGAGTTTGTATCAGGGGGGCAAAAGTGTTATACTTATCGCACACAATGTGGCAGAACACAGGTTAAATGTGAAGGGGTAACACTCAACCACAAAAATGCCACTGTCATCACCCTAGAGTCGCTGGAGGGGCTTGTGCACGCCTTTGTCGCGGATCAGCATTCCACCGCATATTTAACAGCAGTATCTGAGACCATCAAGAGAGATAAAAAACACCTCCATCTCAAAAATGACACAGTTGTTAAGAAGGGACAGGTCGTGTACAACAAACGCAGGGTGTTGTCTGACTACTCCACATTGCCCTATGGATTTTAAATCAGCCCACAGCTTTGACAGCAGACTGCAGCATCCGTTTAGTCTTGTAGTAAGCAGACCTTCAAATTGTGGAAAGACATTTTTTGTCAAGAACCTTGTTGAAAATTCATTGAAGGTTATTTCACATGAGATTGATAATGTTGTTTACATATACTCGTGCTGGCAGCCTTTATATGACCATCTTCTGAAAGTAAGGGACATCAATTTTGTAAATGGTCTTCCTGAATCTCTGTGTGATGATGTGCTCCTACTTCCAAACAAAAATAATTTGCTTATCATAGATGATTTAATGAATGCCTGCAATAATGTAGACTTACAGAATGTCTTCACCAAATTTGTTCACCACAGAAATCTAAGCTGCATATACCTGGTCCAAAACCTATTTATTCAAGGTAAGGCTAGTAGAACAATTAGTTTAATCACAAATTATCTTGTTTTTGTTTAAAAATCCCTGTGATAAATACATTAATTGGCAGGCAGATGTTTCCCGAGAACTCCAATTATTTTATAGAAGCTTTTAACGATGCAACAGCAACTGCCTATGGCTAACTATTAATAGATTATAAAGCTAAAACACCTGATCATTTTAGACTCAGAACCGATTTGTTATCAGACCAGCCGGTTGTCTACATTCCTAAGAAGCAGCTAAAGGTGTGACAATGTTACAACGCATGCAGAGAAATCTGGCTCTTCTGGAGATGCTATATAAATCGCCGCCAAGGACGCGTAAGGTTATTGTGTCAGATGCCAGTACAGACTTTGTTAATGCACTGTGTGAAATAGCCCTTAATGTATTGAGAGGTAACATTCCGCTGACGGACAGACAATATAACCAACTGAAAAAGAAGAAGAAGATCATCAGATTGATTGCTGATAAAAAGGTCAAAATTTTGAAAAAGAAAAAGACTATTAATCAGACTGGAGGATTTCTATTGCCTTTGCTAAGAGCTGCTATTCCCTTTATCTTCAGCCTCATCAACAAGGGTTAAAATGGAGCACACCCATAAAGTTTTTCTGGTGCCACAGCAACAAATGGAGTCGTTAAAACAGCAGATGCAGCAGCAGCAGCAGCAAACCCCACATGTGCAAAACAACACTTCACTGAGACAGACTGTTCAAAATGAGCTGGATAAAGAGATGAGTAATGTGTTAAAACTTTCTGACACAGACGAGTATGAAAAGGCAAAGAGATATGCGGTTATTCTCCAACGGTATCTGAACATGGTGAGACAGGGGGAGCATGAAAAAACAGTTTTGACTCTCTCCCTTCCAGACTCCGAAGACAATCATACATTAGGGCTCGGCAGCAGTGTTACACCGCATGTTGATAGTGATTCCACTAAAGAGGACCTGATTGTAAAAGAGTTCTTACATTTATTGCCCAAAAGAAACAAGAAAAAAGCAGAATATATTTTGGATGCATTGGCCCACTCCAAAAATTTGATTTCATGGACGGACAAGGGCGAAATCATTATCAACAATCAACCTGTTAGAGGATCTCATTTGTATGATTTGTTAAAAAGTGCTAATACTTTACAAAATGTCTTGGAGACAGATAGACCCCGGGGCTGGGTCCCTTTTTTAAAAATATTGGCCAGGCTAAACATTCCTCTATCAGCTATTTCTAATCCACTAGCACGTAGGTCTGTAGAGAGGTATAAAGAGGGTCATGATACTGATGATGATGGTGATGATGGGAGGCAGGTGTCCCCTTTGAGGAGAACTAGCAAAAAGAGAAGTCTTTCTTTGGATGCGGCACAGGAACGCCGTACCCCAGGTGCTAGATCAAAACTTTTCAAAACACATGAACAGTGGTTAATTTTTCTTTTATCGCAGTTTTAATACATCTTTTAAATAAATATTTTTTTTTATTGTTGCTATACCAATTTTTAACCTGTTTATTAAAGTATGTTTGACCTAATGATGTATTTTTTTTATAATATTGTTGACGTGAATGTTTTTTTTTCATTCTTTTTTTATTGCTGCTCACACAGTGAATGTATTTTTAAAATACTGATGACATGAATGTGTATTTTTTTGAATTGTTTAACATGATGAATGTATTTTTTAAAATATTGATAACATAAGTTTGTATTTTTCCAATCTTGTACAGTTAAAAAATACTGTGGATACAATGAATGGATTTTTAAAATAAAAGATGATGATGTGAATGTAAAAAGTATTTTTGTCATGATGCTTGTGTTGATGAATAAATAATTCAGATGATTCAGAAAAAAAATATGGTTTCATTCTTCTTTTTTTTATTTAAAAACAAGCTTGGGGTATACAAGGTTTATGCAAACAGCACATTGCTTAAAAACAAACTTAGGAATACAAAGGTTTATGTAAAACAGTACATTGTTTAAAACTCACACAGGTATACAAGGTTTATGCAAACAGTAAATTGATTGAGAATGAAAGAATAAAAGAAAATGAAACATAGACAAACAAAGGATGCTGAGGGTAGTTTTTCACTTTCCATATTGTACACATGTAAAATTACACCCACAACATGAGCCTGGCTGAATTTTTTTAACAAATCTACAAACCATAGCATCATTACAGGCAAGAGCATCACTATACATCTTTATCAGACTGGTGTAAGGTACATTTTTCTGTATGTGATATAGAAAAAATACACAATGCTGGCCACAGGTAGTAGCAAAATCATGTTGAACCTGTCGGCTAGAATATGACAAAGTATTGCAGTTTTTTACAAGGAAATTGCTGATCTCTGATGAGAATTCAGCATAGTCTGGAGGATTGCCAAAACTGTCAAAAAAATATCCATCTCTGTGTCTTGTGATGTATACAGACAACCAATGTGCACCAGGCTTCCAGGAGGGGTCAGTGTTTACAATAAACATACAGGGGTAATTACACACTTTATGTTTGGGGAGCTGATCACAGGCCATAACCCCCAGAACATCTGTGCCATCGATAACACACTTGTGTAAATACCAGTTAATTCTATAGTATTCATTGTTTGAGGTACGTGGAGGAAAATTAATAGTAATCCAAAAGTACCTGCCTCCTGTTTGATATCTCAATTACTGAATCAAATACAGAATAACATATCAAATTAACTGTCCGGGGCAAAGGTACTCTGAAGTGTGCTTCCAGTCTCACATTGCCTGTTTTGATAAGTGAGATATTTCCTGACCAGCCCTCATCAGCTTCCAGGTTGAAACAGAATAATGTGTACCCATTAGCAAAATCATCGAGTGATATGGCCAGCGATCTGTCCTTCAGATGACGCCCCGTGGTTTGAATCAGCTGATAGTATTCTCTCACATACTGGCCTCTTTGGAATAGCGGCTGAAAAGGCTAAGCTGGGAATGACTGACCGTCGGCATACAGACACATAAATTCAGTGTCGTAATGTTCAAAGTTAAATGGGTTACGTGCATAGCTTCCTGTGTAGGCTTCATTATCAACAAATCCGATAATGATAAACTTAGGGATCTGACCCATAAAAAGGTTTTCATGGTTGGACACGCGTGTCCCTGCAGGTATGGAGAATGTCTTGAGGGAAACTCTGTGTATTGCATATTTTGCGTTACAATGGGAAAGAGCTCTGCTGTGTGCCATTCTGACCGTGGGAGACACGGCCACTTTTTTCACAAAAACACTGGCAGACACAATCCTTGCGCTGAATTGTTCATTCCCAGCGGTCATTAGACAGAATTCATCTTTTGATCTAATAAACTTGAGTGAGATATCGACTCCTTTTAGCAAATGTTTTTCTTGAAAAAACAAATCAGCGTGTATTGGCGAGATTAGATCAATAACACGGCTGTTGACTGTGTATCTAGCTCTGGCCCTCAAACCGTGGTTATGGCCATCTATCAAGGCAACATTCATATGACGGGCTGTGTCCTTACAAAACAGGCCTGTTCCAAACTGTGTATTTAATGTTTCCTTGCTATAGTTGATCAAACACTCAATTATTCCCCGGTATGGGTAAGTATTGGAGGACTGCGTTATAAGTCTGTCTCCCAATGTAATATCCACCTGAGAGAAAAGTGTGCATCCCGGATAGTTTATGAATCCCACGTCAGCGTCGTTAGCCAGATTTGTGCCATTTTCATTTGTAATATTCACATGGCTTAACAGATAGGAGTCATTCAAATCAAGGTAGTCCTCCCCACTAGCAGATATATAAAATTCTAAAGGGCCTGTCTCCGTGACAGCAGAGACGGGTGGTATTTCCACAAATGTAGACTTTTCAATAGAGGTCTGAGTGTATGGAACAGTAAATAGATCCAGCTCGGTTTTCACACATTCTTCGGACTGGCTGTGAATGAGTGCCATCCTCCCTTGTCAGACTTCTCACCCAGAATATGTCCTTTGACAGCAGTGATCTGATACCTACGCCTCCTGTGCGTCTTTTAACGCGTGTGGCTGACCCCCCCTTCCTTTTACGTTTTTTGATCGGGGGCTGTCTACCTCTTCTAAGAGTAGAGGCAGGGGTTTTTTTCATAGGTCTTCTGGTGCGAACAACTTTGCCGCTTCTTTCCTGTTTTCCTGACGCAGCACCTCTTGCTATGTTTGACACGACGTCCCCCACAATGTTGGTTGCAGCTGTTTTTAAATGAGGCTTTGCTATATGGAACCCCCTTTTCAACAATGGCACAGCCATTCTAAATCAGATTGCGAAATAAACCCCCCAATCCATGGCCATACTGGGTGCTTGCACCAATAAATCCTGGAAGATCCCCGCCTGCTTGATTCATATTGTATGATATGTATTTACTGTCATCACGGGTGTATAGACTGTGGGCCATTCTCAAGCTGCGTTTCAGTATCCACTCCTCACCGGTCTAAAATGTAGTTTGACAACAACTTTTCCGTATCTGAATGGGATATGTTTGTTTTGGTCATTTTTTATAGAGATCTCTATGTCGTCTATTATCGACTTTGAGAGCGGTGTGTAGTGCGGCTTGTCATAAGTTAAGGTGGGCATACGACGTTCTTCATCAGACACATTTATACAGCGCAGGAGCGGTACATAGCTGTCTCCCACTAGTTGGAAATCCACAATATTGGTATAAACAAATAAAATATAACTCCCTCCGAAAATGTCTGCAGGGTGATGCGCTATAGACGTTTTTTTATAAATGGCTATGTCTTGCACAGTGAAAGGGGTTTCAGGATTAAAACCCAAAATTTCAGCAAGTCTGCCTCTAAATGTTAAGGCCAATCCTTCCGCGCCAGTGATGAAAATATGATTTGTTATAGGATTGTAGTGTAGATTTATACGTGCTGTCGCACTCATAGTGACGCATTTTGAATTAAATTCTTTCACTACTCTTTGCACTGATTCATAATACCCAGGGGCTAGTGTTAATATGATTTCCTTTTTTGTTTTCATATTGAGGACAGACACATCTCCATCACTTGGTGGGAATGTTAACCAGTTTCTTGGATATTGGAATTCGATTATCCCCACTTCATATGGCTCATTCAAAATGACAGGTTTTGCTAATTTTCTAACGGGGGCTCATTCTCCTTGTCCTCTTCCTTCTCCTCCTCCTCCTCCGCGCCCTGTACACGGGATGGTTTGAGCGATGATGGGGATGCAGGAGGTGTGACAATCACATGCAGAGCAGGACCCTGTGGGGAAGCTGGAGGGAGTGGCGGCGAAAAGGACCTCTGCTCAAGCGTTGGCTCCAAATCTTTAAAAACAGGAAAAAAATATAAAAATTAGTGATAATAAACACAAGTGCATTATTTTTCTTTAAAAAAATATATATATTAATGATCCAAACCCACCATTTAGTTTTCGATGTGTCTGATGATTTTAGGTCGACACAGGGTATTACGGAAAGTAGCCTGCACACCATGCGGCACATCATCGAAAAGAGGCGCTCATAATCCCCTCATAACAAGAATTGACTCTGTCTCTTTTGATACCCTTGTCAATTTCTTTAAACAACCTCTGCAAAGCCCCCCAGACATGCCACTGAATGAAAAAAAAGGTTTTAAACCATGAGTCAGATTCCTTTTGAGTGAGGGGGTAAGGCTGCATTCTCCAATCATCCCTCCCTCTCTCAGAGATCAGCTTTTCTCTGTCCTCACAAACACAAAAAAATAAAATCTTCTGGACATCTGTTGAAGTGGTCAGTTTCAACCCTGAATATCTCAGGGCCTACATCGCTCCCCCACTACAAGGACTCAGGAAAACCACACAGCTCGAGGTCTGTACAGACTTCAGCCCGAAACAGCTTCGAGTCTTTCACAGACATGGAGCAGTCTACAGCTGCATCTTCTCCTGAATCCCCGCATGCAGTGCAACACACACTCATTGTAATTCTACCAAATGCGTATTTTACAGAATATGCATACCCGGCATCACCAATGTAGTTAAGCTCTAACTGGGCAGGCTCTGACAAGGCGGTAGACCGCTCGCCTCTCTTTTTACGGGGGGCAGCATCCACACAAAGGTCAAAAGGACGGGGCATGGAAAGCATACCTCCAGACGCAGCATTAAAGTGAGGGTCCAGAAGAAATCCGCTACCAGTCATGGTTGCTTAACGAGTGGTAGATGTGGTATTTGCAGCCACGTGGAGGAATTTCACCCAAAAAATCAGGAGTTGAGAAAAGTCCACCACAGAGTTGCAAAATAGCAGCAGTGCAGAAAAATAAAGATAGGGGGCAGCACAAACAAGTGACAGAGAGCTGTCGTCACACCGCGAGGATGACTGGCAGAAAGAGAGAAATTTTTCTGAAAATGGGAATATATTGACACTACAAACAACAAACACGCCTCTCTCAGGACATTAAAAACACATCATCACATTCTCATTGGGTCTTAAGTCATAAAAAACACAATAAAACTAATACTTTAAATCTATTGGGTCACACACTCCTAAATTCACCCCTTTAATGACACACCCCTGATGACATATACCTGATGTCACAGCCCCTGGCGTCACAGCCTCCTAAACCCCTCCTACTAGACTCCACACCTGTCATGTATCACATGACACATGATTTTATGACTTTAGAAGAGTGGGGTTCACAACCCCCTGCAAAAAGTGGGGCTTAAATACTACTTGTATATATATATATATATATATATATATGTTTATATATATATATATATATATATATATATATATATATATATATATATATATATATATATATATATATATATATATATATATATATATATATATGAACATATATATGTGTATATATATATATACATATATAAAAACATATATATATATACAGGTTCTTGCATGTTTTAATTTAATAAAGCTAAGTTACGCTAAGTTAAGTTAGTTAAGCATAGGCATTTACTTGAAACATCTGAACATGTTTTCCTACTCAGGAAAATCACAGGTTTCTTCCTTCTTTGTCTGAAATGTTACTACAAAATAAGTCAGTAATTTTCCAAATCACTAACGCTGATGTTATAAACAAGGAAATTTAATGACGTTACAGCATCAAGTAATGATTGTTAGTCAAGAACGCAAAGTAAAGCTAGTTTACTGTTCACTCTCTTCCTTTTCAGAGGAAATTTCAGCAATTTTAAAAGCATTATCACAATAATAATGTTCCTACACAAGCGCATAGAATATGTACCACGTTGGAATTTGCCTTAATCAATGTCTGAATGTAAAAAACTGAAAATATTGGTTAATAAGTACCAGAAACTGCGGCTCTGCAGTTCATTTAAATGGCCCGCCAAGCTTTGTTTGGAACTATTCGGCCGCCACATGAACCACGTGACCCTCTGCATTCTGAACCCTCAATGCCGCCACTCTCTCTTTCCACCTCTCTGGTGCCAAAGTTATTGAAATACGTAAGCAGCACATGGCTAATTGAATATTCATGGGATGAACACAGAGTTGGAGCTGGTGGTTAGCGTGCTCAAGGATATCCAGGCTCACAGCAGTGAAGACGTAAATCTGATGGAGGGATAAACAACAAAAGGACAGCACTTAACTACCAACAAATGGAGGACAACACTGAACTATTACTGAACCAGAGGACCCATTTTTCACGGCTGGATTTTAACAGCGGTTGCAGCTGAATTCATCAGCTTATGAAGATCAAAATCGTCAATGGTGTGCAACATAGTTCATTTAAAATGCAGAGTTTTGTGTTGGTGTTTAGAAGGATATGTGGCTGTGAGCTGCTAATCAGAGCTAATAAGCTGTGGGCTAAATGGGAGTTTACTGAAGCTACTGGTTGCTTAATGTGTGAAATAAAACAAAAGACAGATCAGAAGCAGATTGTCATAAATGATCTATTCTGTCCAACTTGCAACAAATAGATGGAATTATACGTTTTTTCCAGTCATTTTGGAGTTCTGGTCGTGTGTAATCTGTGTTCAAAGACGGCTGTAGAAACAGGATGGTCAGCTCAGGCTGAGTTTGGGTTCGGATTATCGTCTTGAACTCAGGTAAATTTTCGACTGAAATATTTGGCTCCAGCCTTGCTCTTGTGAGACATGATACTGGATCAGTGTTTGTGTTTCTGTCTGTTTTGATGCTGTTGGACGCTGCTTATTCTCTACAGTTGTTTTTGACTGAATTCTGGAGGTTGGTCAGCTACGAGAGTCTAACATGAACTCTTAACCTAATTTCAAATTTTTTACATTATTTTTTAAATAGATAATTGACGTGAGTAAAATCCTTAATCTGTGAAATATATCTAAAGTCAGACACCTGCTCAGACAGCAGGTGGGAGTACACACACTGTTCCACCCCAGCAATGGCGGCCACTTGTAACGGCGGCACCCACAAATCAGCCATAGGATTGGTCTATACATAAATCCCATCCCTGTGAAGTCTTAGCAAGCTGTGCTGTATTTCAATGGGCAAGTCTTCTCTGATATTGAATGCAGACTTTCAAATGAAGAAAGTGAATCTGTGCACACCACCACCCTGTCGGGCCTGACCTCCTCCACCCACTGTAGATGGTGATGGCAGCAACCATCTATGCGGTAAATTCTAACAACTAGTCTGGTAATCTTTTAGAAATTATAACAAATTCTGGTTTGTGCACCCCTATTCCAATGCACCCTTCTGTGTTCTTGGATCCCTCTGTTTATATTTTCAAGTAGCTAATTATTCCTTGATGTACATGCTTGATTTAACTCCCATTTTACTCATTCTTCACTCTCTCTTTTTTTTTTGTTCACTCTCTTTTCAGTTCTAGGATTCTCATGTCTACCTCAGCCTCAGGGTAGAGCCATGGGGGAACTATGCTAATAAGGTGGGCTCGGTAAACCTTCACCTGTGAGCAGTTTCTACCCCACATCTATATGGCCCCGTCATCTGCATACACAGTAGATATGATGCTTCCATTGAGGTTTTAACATCAACTAGAAAAGCACTCAGAGAGCGCAGACCTTCGCCAAGCAGCTTCGGTCCACCTTGGCAAAAATGGTCCTATCTGGCAATGTTAAAGAGTCCTTAAAAAAATTCCTGGATCCAGATCCGGATCATCCCCAAAATTTAATCAGTTCTTCCATATCCCATTTTCGACAATTCCTAAAAATTTCATCCAAAACCGTTCAGAACTTTTCAAGTTATTTTGAACACAAACCAACAAACAGACAGACAGATAAATGCAGGCAAAAACATAACCTCCTTGGCGGAGGTAATTATCATGGTGTTGAATACCCCCCCCCCCCCCCCGCAGGATGCCATTATCCACACAAAAGTCAACTGAGCAACCTGTTTCAATTTCAACTTTCATTTTCCTACCAGTCAAAAAATCCAGCTGCACACCCCCCCACCAATACCCATTTGACTTATCAGCTTGATAAGTAACCCCTCCCTCCACATTGTATCATATCTTTCTTCAATGTCAAAGAACACAATTATCATACACTCTTCCTTTTCAATGTCTTCTCCACTTCATTACTGACTAGTGCATCAACTGTGGTTTGACCTTTCCAAAACTCACACTGACAACTAATAACTGCTCCAGTACATGTAATAACCTGTTAACTATGACTCTTTCCATCCGTTTATGCATCTGTGTTGTCAGGGTTATGGGTCTGTAGTTGTTTGGATTAGTCAGATCCTTCCCTGGTGTATTAAATGATAGTATTACTGTCCTTTTCCAACAGCTTGGTATCACTCCTCCTCTCCAGATTCAACTCTTTACTGATTGATACCTCTGGAAGCTGCCTAACCATTGTGTAACATAACTGATTCTCTCCTGCAGCTGTGTACCCAGTGCCTTGTAAAGCTGTTTTAAGTTCTTTCATTGCTAATTCAGTGTCTATGGTTGACATAAAGATCTCTCTTTTCCCTGACATTTCTCCCAAAGCACCCACTCCTTCTGCTTCCTGTTTGTGCCTTCTGGCTGTTCACCACTATCCACTAGTTGTAGCTGGCATTTTAACCATTTTCCTCTTTCCACACATTTTCTTTAACATAGACTAAACATCTTATAAATTTACTTCCCTGCTTAGGATGGAGCAGAATTCTCTCCATGTCCCTCTCTTTGTTTAGTTTATTATCCTACAAGCCTCTGCTCCTTTCCTTTCGTACCCAATAAGATTTCCTTGTGATGTTTTTCTTAATTCTCTGGATGCCTTTTTTTGTTCTTTTATAGCTTTACTAAATTCTTCAGTTCATTATGGATTCTCACTTCTCCCAACCTGTGTTGCTTCCCTTGGTATACTAAGATTTGCAGCATTAATTTTGTGTTCAGTTAATTGTTTGGTGCACTCCTCCATGCTGTCTTCTAGTGTTACCAGGTGTTCAGGATCCTCAAACATGTTCTAAATATCTGCCAATCTGCTTTACTAAAACACCATCTAAATTAGTTACCTTTTTGTTTGCTTAGTTTTTGGGTCCTCGCCCAAAAGGCAGGCCTCTTATTATGATTACTATTATTTGAACTGTCAACGGTTTTATTATTGTATTTTTTTATGCTAATATTATTATTATTACTACTAATATTTGTATTATCACTTCTGTCATTATTGTTATTATAATTATTACTTCTATTTTCAGCTGTGTTTTTTGGTATTTTATTTTAATAAATCTACTGTCTAACCCATTGTCTATGAAAGATGAAAAGCTGGATCAATTTGTTACAAGTTAATGCAGCAATTAAAAAAAAATACCTCGCCATTGACTAAGGAAAAAAATGCACTGTCCTTATAAATGTTGCCTGCACCGTTTAAACTGGGTTGCAGTTCTTAAGTTTTTTTTATTATCTTCAGTTATCTTTTTTCAGGCAATAGAGAAGTGGGCTTAGTTTTGTCTTTGGTATTCTTTGCTGTTGTACATTATTAAAGACACAGAATAAGGTAATTGTTCTCCATAACAATAAAAAGGAGAGACAATAAAAACATGCTACAAAGGCTCAGATATTCCATTGTCACTTGTGTAAATATCAATATGGTTGCAGTTAACACCATTCAGTATTAAATTAAATTCAGCCTTTTCCTGAATGATCACAACTTGATCTATCACTGTCTTATAAAAAGTTTAATGTTTAGTCTGATAAACAGGTAAGTTTTGTAAATCACATAACTGAAGCTAAAAGATTTCTGATATATTTTTTATTCCTGAATTTCCTGCTTTTATAAATTTAACAGTGTTTTAATGTGGCCTTGTACTAGAATGATCCTTTAGTCCTGAGAAACTTTGTTATTTCATGAGGTACTGTGACCTAAATAACTGTCTGAAAATGTCCAACCTTTTACAGAACGTCATCACATTAGAAATCATCTGTGGCCTATTTTTAGCTGACTCTTTCGTCACTCCTGCGATTAGATTACAATTAGCCACATGATTTAATTTCAAGTCACTTGTGTTTAAAATTCATAAATGTAACATTGGGGAGGTATGCATTGAACATATATTTAAAAAGTTGTCAGAAAAAAGAACTGTGGCTTCGACAAAAACAACAGATGCAGTTTTGCTATTTGGGATGTTAGAACAAGTTTGGAAAAGCGGCGCCAAAAATAAATCAAATACATTTCTTGGTGTTTCAAAAAGAAAATATATATGTATTGCTGAGCTAATAATGTGGTGTTTGGGTTCAGGAAACACGCCTTCATTACTTGAAGAGAAGTACTTCATATAAGTCCTTGTAAAGCCTTGTAAGTCCTTAATTTCCCTGAGGGAGTCTTTCAAAGGGATAAATAAAGTTTATCTAATCTAATCTAGGTAACTCAGAGCATTCACATGTTCCAGCACTCGGTTTGCATACCTGCAGCTCAGCTCAATATACACTGAGTATGATTGAGGCAACAAGCTCCATCTGCTGGCCAGATGTGTTAATGATGCAAATCTACATTTGCTCTTATCATTACAAATGTGGCAACTTGAGGGGTGAGGGATGGGACCAATCCATCTCACATGGGATTGACCATGAAGGCAAATGTGGACAACACCACCTTGGGAATTTCACCCAGAGAATTGACCAGAACACATGAAAGGACACAGGTCCATTACTGAACAGGCAGGAGACGTGGTTCCAGTTAATGACAAAAGTAATCTTTATTACTAAGTCAAAATAAAAGAACTATTAAAATCTTAAAATGGGGATGAAGGATAAGGGAAGGGGCCAGTCATAGGCTGAGGCTTACTATGGGTGAAGAGGGGCTGATGGAGAACTTAAAGCACCCCAGACGCTCGTGTCAGCCACACACTCAATCGCACGGACGTGCAAGAGGCCCAAACCAGGGAAACACAGCACACCAGAAGGGGGACGTCACCACCCTGGACACCAACTCCTCCACCTGTGGCATAAATTAGATTGGCCAAATCAACAAAAATCAATAATCTACTGTCCAAAACTCAAATTGTTCAAACCGGGAAAGGAATAACTGAATAAACCACACATTATTATTTTTGTTTCCATGGTTTATGTTTGTTTTGTCTGTCTGTTTGTTTGTGTTTCCTGTTTTATTTTGAAAATCCATAACTTTTGTTAATTTCTGTTTTGCTACCTGTCACACCTGATTCCTGATTGTGCCTTCCCCAGCTGTGTCTCATTACCCCAAATCACCTCATGTATTTAACCTCGTGTTTCCCTTTGTCCTGTGCCAGTTCGTAGTACCTTACAGTCTTTGTCCCATTCTTTCATTCTTTCTGTCTTGTCTTACTGTTTTAAAACCTTGCTTAGTTTACTAACCTTGATTTCTGCCTCATGTTTTGGACACTTTTGCCTGGTTTTTGACTGCTCTCCATATACTGAAAGCTTTTAAGCCTTTTGACTACTGTGTGTGTCTTGCTCTTGTGTCCTGTCTCCTGGTTCTGGTATCCTCAATAGTATATTAAAGTGATGATGCACAAATGTATTTTTTTTAAGTAAAATTTATATCAATGACTCTATTTCAAATGTATATTCTGTTACTTAAAGTAAAATACATCGTTATACACCGAGGATAAAAATGACTGTATTTTATTATTCATTTTTTTATTTGGGACTGAAAGTTTGTTTTTCAGTTGTGAAACGCATTGACTGTGTACTCAGGTGAAGTCATCATGCTCATGATATGTCATGTCTCATGATCCTTCCACAAACCCTTCAAACCCTTCCTACCCCTTTAGTTTGCAGCCCTTTACCTCCTCTTCTGTCAGAGAGGCACTTCAACATATAGACTGCAGGAAAACAACTGGCCATGATAAAATTGTTCCTTTTTTTTCTTGAAGATCTGTGCACCTACCATTGAGCACGTTGCATACTTGTTTAATACCTCTATTTCCACTGGGGCTTTCCCCCAGGCCTGGCAGACAGCACATGTACTCCCACTCCACAAAGGTGGGGATAAAACTGATCTCAATAACTACTGGCCCATCTCCAAACTGTCCTGTTTAGCTAAAATCTTAGAATCATTAGTCAACAATCAAATTAAATCATTCCTCTCCAGTAATCATGTATTAAGCCCACATCAATGAGGTTTTAGAACAAATCATAGTACAATCGTCACATCTGACACAAATGATATAATTTCTCAGATTGACAAGAAGAAATACTGTGCATTCTAGAAATTCTATAGTGGTTGCTGTGATTGTTTATTCCATTGAAATGTGCCTGACACTCTGGATACCTTCCTGTGAGGTTTTGGTGACATGTGCACACTGTGCGCCTATCAGCCAAATTACAACTGCATGGGGTGCACCTCACCTGCGCCGAGAATAGACCAGGTTTGAGCTGGCGGGCTTTCAGCGCACCTTTCACGCGTTTTTTTGGCACGAATTGTCACTGTGTCAAGCTGAATCTTTCGACACCTCCCCCTGGTGCACCGTCACACCCATCTCAGCACAGCCTGTTTACCAAATTGCCAAATTGGCCGCGCATGGCGATGCGCCGGACGAAATTACCATTGTGCGGGGTGCACCAGGCTGTGGCACCCTGCGTTGCGCCAGGAAATTAGAGCCCATGGAGTGGTCAGCATTATCTTATAGACTGGTTAGGGATGAACTGGACAGAAGAGTAAAAGCAAAGCAACCTGCAAGTGCCACACGTTTATGGGAACTTCTGCAACAGACTTGGGAAGAACTTTCTAAAGAATATTTGATTTCTGTTGTAGAAAGAATGCCTCGAGTGTGTTCAGCTGTTTTATCTGCAAAGGCGGCTACTTTGATGAGTCAAGAGTTTAAAATACATTTTGGCCTATAAATTGATTTCATGATTTAATTTTTTCCTCCAATTGCTTATTTGTACTATGCTTTCATTTCAGAGTGCAATTAGACATTAAAATGAATCATTTTCAGTAAAAAAATGGAAAGTTGGAGTGTTCTTAAACTTTCTGTCTATCTATCTATCTATCTATCTATCTATCTATCTATCTATCTATCTATCTATCCATCTATCTATCTATCTATCCATCTATATATGTATAAACTCATACATATATGTGTGTGTGTGTGTGTGTGTGTGTGTAGATAAGAGAGAGATAAAATAAAACTGCAAGAACAACATACATCAAATTTAAAGTTCACTTACACCATTGCACAAAGGTAAATACCAATATCATTTGATTAGTTGTTTCTGGTTTAGTGTTTACTGCAGAGACAGTTATCATTATAACTAAAAGAGCCTGTTTATCTATTTAGGTTTTTACTGTATGTATGAGTTGTACATGTTTGAGTTATCAGCTGCAGAGATGTCTGCCTTCTCTCTAGTAGAACTGACAAAAGTCCTGTCCTGCTTAAAGCATCAAAAATACATTTGAAAAATTAAAATAGTGTCTCATTCTAAAAAAATCAGGACCTGGTTGCACAAAATAATCTGTAGACCTTGTTGCCTTGTTGTGAGCGGTTTCATGTAGGAACTACTTTATTCCGATAGAAAAATATGTATTGTGATTTTGGGGTCCCGTTTATGCTCAAATTGTTAAAAAAAAAAAAAAAAAAGGAAAAAATGTTCATTTAAGAGACCTGGCTAATTTTCTGTTTTGTGTGTTACTGATGCTTTTCAATAAAGCTGAAGTGATTCAATCTAAAAAACTGCAGCATGTGCAACGCACCCGTTGTCCGATTACTCGATTTAACGACAAAATAATCGATAGAGTACTTGATTACAAAAAGAATCTATATCTGCAGCCCTATTTGAAAGTACAAAGGATTAGAACAAAGTAAACTACTGTAAATTACGGTACAAAGGCAGATAGACTTTACCTTAAAACATCTGAAAGTAATACAACAGCAGTTTTCTTTTCAAAACTAAAAGAAAAGGAAAAGAAAATGAAAAACAACAGTCGTCTTGGTCTCAGCCCTGGTAAAGTAAGGGTTTGTTATTCATTACCAGGTTTATTACCAAAGATAACTTTATTTACTGTATATGAATATTTTGAATCCTAAAAGAGCATGTTTTTTTTTTCTTTAAAATGTTTCAATATCCTTACTGGCTTCAAGGAGCATTTCTATAGTGGAGAGAGTAGTACAGGATACTTGGCCTGGAGGATCAAAACTATTCAGAGATCCACAGCAAAGGACATCATTTGGAGGTAATGTTTAAAAATATGTCTGTAACTTAATAAGGTAGTTTATAGTCAAATATAAAGGTAGTTTCCTCTTTTGTATAGATTTGGGCGAAGGACCATCTTGCAAAGACCTGTCAGGAGGACCAGCTGTTAGATGAGAATCTCAGTGTGTTCACGAGAGAGTGAAAAGGCGCCATATATCACTGATGAAACGCACTGCTTATGACAAGACAGTCAAGAAAAAGATGAAGCTGATGTATGTCTATCATCCAACATGCTGCTGGACCCCCAACTGTCAAGCAACTTACTGGCTTACTTTCCAAGGTTCAAGGATGTCAAAGGCTTGGTAATTGTTATCGTTATTAGTAGTAATCCTTTTTTACTGTACATGCATTTACTAGTAGCTTTTGACATTTTCTCTGCCAGGAGGATTTTAAAGTCTGCAAAAGAGTTTAACATATTCAGAAACACCTTTGGCCACTGCTACCAAAGTAATAAATACCAGCACTGGTCAATGCAGTATTAAATTCTGTTGGGTGTGAAAGGTGTTGTTTTCTCTTCTCATTGCATTATAAGAAATCATTTTGAGTTTGCTGATGTAAAGAACATTATTATAAAGTGTGTGTGGGTGTGTGTGTGTGTGTGTGTGTGTGTGTGTTTGGGGATGGGGGGAGGGGGTCAGTTTGATTGGCTGTAAAATACTAGAAGTGGACCCAAATATCCCCATCATAGGGTGAACAGGACTTTGTTTTGATGCTTTGAGAGGATGTATCAGGACAAATTTTGAAGCAACCACCTTCAAGAAAAAAGTAATCCAGAAAGTGTCCCTCAATCAGTGAGCTTGAAGAACTCCTGATGGCAGGAAATCTTTCTGAGGATGGTACTGAAAAGGACACGGACTTTGGTAAGATCCTTTTAGTAAACCTCTGTTTTGATATTTTAATAAATCAGTCTTTATTTATGAAGTCATAACAAATCGTAACAAATGTTACATTAAAAGAATAACTGTACTGACTGCAATTAGCCACTAGATGTCACACCGAAGCCATCAGCATTCTTCTCAGTCAAAACGCCATTGAAGCTTTTCTCATGCACACTCTTTGTTCACTTTGCCAGAACTGCTGTTATATTTTTTTATTATATACTGCCCATTCGGACAACATTGTAGAAGGAGATTCTAATAAGCTATTTCCAAATATGTCTTTTTACCGCAGTTACACTAGTAATCGCTCTCAACTGACAAAACCAAAATCAAACAATCTTTCCAGTAGTTTGAAAACCAATTCACACTCTTGAATTTAAAGGACAATTGCAACAAACACTCCAAAGAGAAATGGGGAAATGATTTGCACACGATTTGACAGCAGAGGAAACAAAACTACAGGTTCATATGACCAGGTCATTGGAACTAACACATTTACATTTGTTCCCATTTTTGAGACACTGAGAAAAATTTTTGAAAGACTCATAAATTGCAGAAATGCTGCATCCCTTTGAATGCAAGTGTATGTGATGACATCTTCAATTTCTGTTAAAAAACGTAATAAAATTGCAAAACTGGCACTATGTTCAATGCAAAGTGAAATTTTCTGGGTGCAATTATTACAGTCTAAGACATGTCAATAAATATAACAACATGTTTTTTTATGGATTTGTAGCTCTTCTGCTAGGTCAGATTAAAGAACAGCTCCCATAGACATCCATTATAAGAAATGGAGCAATAGGAGCTAATCTCAGAAATTGTGATGTCATCAAATACACTGTCATTTAAAGGGTGAAAATTTTGAAACTCAGAAATCGGGATAGTCCTGTTAAGAACTTATGTGGATTATAAAGAAAAAAGCAGAAAAAAACTTTATCATATGATATTTTTGGGGCCTTTTCCAAGGAAACAAAAATGTCCTTTTTTCAGAAATTAAGGAGTGTTTTTATAAATCTGACCTCGCAGAAAAACTGCAAATCCAATAAAAACACTGTTGTTACTAATCATTGACATGCCCCAAACTGTAATAATCGCTACCAAAAAATTCCATTTTGCATTCAATATACTGAAATTAATTCAGTTTTGTTATGTTTTTGTTATATGTATATATAGAAATTGGTGATGTCATCACACACCCGCAGAAAGGTGTGATATAGGATTTGTGTTTAAAATGAGAAAATTAGTGAAAAAATGCACATTGATTCATTTGTGTGCTGAGGACACCAGGCATTACAGTTTCAATTTGATACTTGAGCAACTCATCAATGATCTGAGAGTGCCTGAGACAGAGGGTCTGAAATTTCCAAAATCTTTGCAAATATAGTTCATGGGATGGTTGTTCAGGTCACTGGAGACAGTCTTGGCTTGCACAGCCTTTTTGGCTTTGTGGAGTCATTTGAAGCAAGACACGGTTGTCGCCTCTGTGTCCTCGAGAAGACTGTTTTCAGACTGTGTTTTGTGAGGACTATCCAAAAGTTGTGTGAAGGACTTCTGAGATGCACGCCCAACATTGTGATGCTGTACAAACCAATCCTACGCTACGTCATGTGTACAGTGTCGAAGAAATTTGTCTGTTGTCCCTTCAGTATGTCAACACAGCCAACAATTTTTAGTAGACAAACAGTTTATCAACAAACAATCAAAATGTTTTTCCTTCAAACATGTATATCTCCTTCTTTGACAGGACTTCTTTTAACTATTACTTTTTTAATATCCTTACTCTGCTGTCCTGTATTTTTGACTTCAGGTGGTCACCTTCATCACCGTCACAAGATGGCAGCAGCTGAAAACCATCGCACTTGTAGCAGAGCCAGGATTTAATAGTTCCTGTTTTTGTTGTCCTTTTTATGTTTGAAAATAAAGCTCCTGTAAACTCTGGAGGAAAAGAATCGCTGTTTGTGTTTTTTTTATTTTAAGGCCTCAGGTCAGCCTCAACAGTCAACATGGTAGCTCGTGTTTCTGATCTCACTGTCTGTGCTGTCATCAACTGTCAATGACTTGTGCTGTATGTCACTTTAGTGAAGAGAGTGTGCTGCTGGAGATGTTTTTGGTGTTGCACTCAGACTAAGGGCTAGGTAATATATCCTAAAAAGATCCCAGATTATTTTCCACAGCACTCGATATACAGTTTTAATAGATTCATTCTCTCTCTAAAAGGAAACTATGACACAACAAATACATGAATCAAATTTTGCCTTTATGATGTGAAAATAAATTCCCAAACCAAACAGAATTTCCCTCTTAAAGTTAAATTGCATGCATGTCATAAAATGGTGATTATGTAGTTCATATGTAGGCAGATTTGTTGACATTATCCCTGAAAGCTGAGATAGTTTCAGTGTATAAACATGGAACTCTCCCATTAATATTTATTTTAATTTAAGAAAAAAAATACAAGCCTATAAAAGTGCTTCATGCTTAATGAAACCATCGTAAAACTGTTATTTTTCAGTATTGCAACAACTTAAAATTGAAGTAAGTCAAGAGAAAATTTTGAATTATAATTTTTAAATCTTCTGCAGAAAATAATTGGAATTAATTGATTCAAAGGATATATTGTCCAGCCATAGTCAGAGTCCATAAAAAGCAAAGCAAGAGCTTTGTAAACTTCCATCAGCATTCTTGCCAAGTTGCTTTCAGTTGCTTGTGACAAATTTCCAGGATGTAAATATGATGTCTGAAGAATTTTTGCTGTGTGTATAATGCTAAAATATGTTTCTCTATAACTTTTTCATGGTCTATTCGAAAGGCAAGTTTTTGTACACACCTATTTATTAACAGTTTATTAATCAAAATAAACTGTGCTGAGGATCATGTTGAATCTCAATAGAAGGCCCAGTGTGCATGTCACAGCACATTTAAATACTAATTTATATTAAAATATTAGTTTAATAAGTCTGATCCCTGTATTATTTAGTTCCACAAATGCAGTCAAAGAAACTATTTTGAGGGTTAAAAACTGATATTACACCAAAAGCGTATTTTGTAACTGTTTCATAGAGATGTAAAACTATTAGGATGAGACAGCAGCATGTATAAGAATGAGGAGACAGAGTTGAGTAAAAATAAAAAAATAAAAATAAACTACAGTCAGTAAGAACACAGGAATACCAATGACGATAAAAAATATATCAAAATAAATCTGTTGTTTAAGAAATGCTCAAACAGTGACAGTATGCTCAGTGCTTTTTTAATCAAGTTTTGATTTTAAAAGCTACTCTGGTTGTAAATAAAGTGTTAAGACTGCATAGAGACCCCCAGATGATGATGCAGTGCCCCACAAAGGTCCCGTGATTTATGAGGTGAGAACAATAAACAAAACTGGATTATTGACACAGACTAACTTTGCAGTTCAAATTTTAATAGAATATACAATGAAAAAACAAGATTTTGGATTATATTTCACTGATTGAAGCTCACATCAGTCAGTCAGTCTTTACAGCCAAATCATAACTGCAAAGCTACAAAAGGAGCTTTGCCAGTGGTAATAGTTAAAATTTCACCCAAGAGGACCCAAAGAGGAATGCCTTCTACCTGTGATCCACAACCAGGCAAGGGAGACAGAAAAAAAAGAGGAGAAAGACTTTTTAATATGCCACATAAGACAAAATGATGCAAAAAGGGGGTCAATGATAGCAGTGACATTACTTGTTGAAAGTCAAAGAGAAAATGTTGAGAAAAACCGAAAAACTCAAGAAAAAGTTTAAAACATTTAATATTTTCTCATCATTTCGATTCTCAATAACTGTACCGGAGTTGAAGGATTTTAGTTTTTTACCCTCTTCGTAAAAGTTTGCCCTATCATTCGAGTGATAAACTTGAAATCATCACGAGAGTCCGCAGTCCGCATGATTTTAGACCTTCAAAGTGATTTTCTGAGAAAGTTTTCGGCAAAAATTTGTTCAAGGCGAATAATCATCGACCGACCATCAGGGGAAATGGAGAGACGTGAGCTTTGCTCGACAAATGTAAGATATTTGATTTTATCAAACACCACCTGTTTCAAGGAGAGCCCGGAGCACTCATCTGTCAAAAACCAAACGAATAAAGACAATAATATGTCCCAAAACGACACTGTGTGGGTTAAATCATCGCATTTGACCAGAATATTGTGGGAATTTAAAATTGAATAAAAAAGTCGGAACAGTGAAGATGTTTATGAGCACAAAACAAGATCAGCTAAAGGGGTTAAGCTAGGCTTTATGAGACTTTCTTTTTCTTTTCTGTTAACATCTTGTTTTGTATTTCAGATGTCTCTAAAGAAGTCTGAAACGTTTTTATCTGAAGCCCCAGTTTGTGTCACAATCTGTCCACCTTCATATTTCACCAGGGGCTATTTTTTTCACAGTTTGGTTGTTTATTTGATGTCATTTTGAGCTTCTTTAAATGAGTTTGACCTTTGGCCCATATTGATTTGACCTATGCTGACTCAGCCTAATACTCCTGTACCACAAATATTTACATCAGGCTTTGCAAAGCCATGAAAATGTATGATCCATTTAACAGGGTAGATAATGGAAGATTTGATGAATGGTTTACATCAAGATTCAAGATTTCTTTCACTGTCATACAATGTCTATACATACACACAATAACACGAGATCAAGTTCTCACCAGCGGCGCAGTGCAAAGTACAAATATAATAAGTAAAACTGTGGATAAATTAGATAAACATTTAAGAAGAAATAAAATAAGACAGAATAGTTAGCTAAAAATCGGTGCATAAATCCACTACAGTTGTATTTTTACTGCTACCCCCGACCCCATTGTTTCTCAAAGATTTTTTCTTTAATGCTTTTGCCTTTTCAACAACATAACAACATAGAAAGAAATTGTTGAACTAAATTAATGTGTACAAAATACATATATACATATTCAGGCTATTATTATTCCCGAATTTGCCCAATGGGATTAATATAAATATCTATTATTCCATCGTTATACCTGTCTCTATTATACAGTATTACAGTAGAGTGGAGCTACGTGATGACGTAATGACAACGTCCAAAAATGATTGACAGCAGAAGTTTGTTGCTATAACAATATTGAATCATTCGAGTGATAACAAACTTGAAACCATCACGGGAGTCTGCAGTCCGCAGGATTTTAGACCTTTAAAGTGATTTTTTGAGAAAGTTATCGCAATAAAAGTTGTTCACAGCGAGCTGTCATCGACCGACGATCAGCGACAATGGAGAGACGTGAGCTTTGCTCGACAGATGTAAGATATTTGATTTTATTTAACTTTTTTCGTGTTTCATGAGAGTCTGAAGCATTTGTCTGTTTCAACATCTTTTTAGTATTTCAGAAGTCTCTATAGAAGTCTGAAAAATAGTTATCTGAAGCCCCAGTTTGTGTCACCATTTGTCCACTGTCATATTTCACCAGAGGCTAAAATTCAGGCTTATTTGTTTAATTAGATTTTCCTGAGGTCCGACCGCCATCTCAGGTGAAAACACGGATATGTGCAGAGTATACAAACAGATGAAAACTCTGTGGACTGGAGAAAACAAAGCAGATTCAAATAGTTTATCCGTCTCTGTCTTCTTAAAGATGCTGCCAAAGCTACAGCCCTGACATTTGACTCAGCTTAACCACTCATTAGGCTAACTACTGTCATAGAAATATCATTTAGGACGGTGTAATAATGCAGACTTTGATAAAATTCGTAAAAGAACTGCTTTAAATGAGTTTGGCCTGTATCAGGGCTGGGAAATATGCTGAATTTTTCAAACAATCCTGATGTATTTTCAAATAATTTACTGGATAAGATAATATTATATCAATATAGTGAAACGAGAGTTATTTTAAAAACAGACTCAAAAATCAAGATTCATTTTATTGTCATTTACAATGTGTATATGTATATATACACAATAAAATAAAAGTATAAATGTAGGTACTGTAGATAAATTAGATAAACATTTAAGAAGAAATAAAACAAGATAGAATAAATAGATAAAAAATTGGTGCAAGAATCCACTAAACTTGTATTTTTACAGTCCTCCTCTGATTTCTGTTTCAGAGAAAGAGTGTATATGAACAGGGGATTGTTTCTCACCGTTTTTGTCTTTAATGCTTTTGCCTTTTCCCGACACAATTCTTTAGTTAACTTTACAGTTTCACTCTGTGTTTTTATGTCAGATTAGGTTTTCTCAGTGAGGCAAATAGATGACTGTAATGCCCTCACCTCAAAGCCAATAATTATTCATTTAATGCCAATTAAATTCTCGCAATCTACCATGAAGGAATTGAACCCGAGTTGCTGCCAGAGATCAAATGCAATACAGCCTGGAAATAGAAACACAAATACAGGAAGATTACATATCTAATCTTTAATGACTGAAATACTTGTGTCAAAAAGACTCTTCTATGTATTTTGATCTCCAATATAATTCATTTACTTCTAAAGTCTTGATTTGTGCCTGAAAACAAATCAATGCTTGGCCTTAATTTTCTTTATCACCGGTTCAACCATTTGTTATAAAATGTTATTAAATGCATTTGGGTTTCATAATGTGAATTTTGGTCTTCTACAGTCTTGTAAAAGCTAAATCTGATCGTTTTGTCACTCAGAGATGATGATATGATGTCTTCTTAAAAATGTGAAGTTATAGACAAAGTAATGTGTCCCTGTTGGAGACCAGAGTCTCTTCTCTGCTGTAAATAATGACAGATGTGTGTTGGTGACCACTTAAAGTCTCTCTGCTGAGTTTGCTGATGCCATGTCATGGTTTTGAACTTCATATCCTGACCTTTAGTTTGTTTCTGTCTTCAGAGCCCCGATCCAACTCCATTCTCCGTTCCGGAAGAAGATGAAGACCAGTGCCCCCCAGGGATCCAGGACCACTCCGGCAGCCCCCCTCGCGGGCACACAGGTGAGTCCACATTGGTCCAGATGGAGCCCCTTGAGCCGGGCTTTGCAGGAGGTGACGTGAACTTCATGGAGGTTCAGGCCCCCTCAAGCTGCTGCTCCACTGGATCCCAATGTGGGAATACTAACCACACCCCTTCAGGCTCTCCCTCCTCTTCTAGCTCTTCGTCAAGAAGTTCTCCTCCTCCTCTGCTGTCTCCTCCATCTCCAGTTTTTCAGAGTCCTCCATCTTCCCCTGAGTCTTTTTCCCCCTCTAATATTTCCCTCTCTGACTCTTCTCCTCCTCCTCTGACTCTTCCAACTCCTTACTGGCACCAATCCTCCCCACCTCCATCTCCTCTTCCTCCCCAGACTCCTCCCCCCAACTCTGGACCTTCTCTCCTTATCTTCTTCTCCCCAACTCCTTCTTCCCCTCCTGTGATGATCCCACCCCCTGCTTTGGACCAGCCGTCTCCTCCCCAGTCTCCTCTTCCTCCTCAGACTCCACCACTCTTTTCTGAGTCTTCCTCTCACTCCTTTTTCACCCCCTTTAACTCATCTGGCTTTGACCCTGACTGTGACTATCCCCCTCCTCCTCTGACTCCTCCTCCCTATGTCAACCAGTCTTCTCCTCCTCAGACTCCTCCGTACAATGGCTATGACTCTTCTCTCCATCCTTTAAATCTTGCACTCCCCTCTGAGAGCTTTATGACTGGTCATTTTTCTCCTTTGCCTCCTCCCCAATCCACTCAGTCGCTTCCTCCCTCCTTTTTCGCTGACTCAGACTCTGACTTTGACTATGACCCTTATACGTCTCCTCTGAGTCTTCCAACTCCTTCTCTGAGCTTGTCCTCCCCTCCTCAAGCTCCTCCACACTTTTCTGAGTCTTCCTCTCACTCCTCTTTCACCTCCTCTGACTTATCTGACTGTCCCCCCCCTCCTCTGACTCCTCCAGCCTCTTTTATTAACCTGCCATCTCCTCCTCAGCCTCCTCTTCCTCCTCAGACTCCACCAACCATTTCTGAGTCCTCCTCTCACTCCTTTTTCACCCCTTTTGACTCATCTGGCTTTCACACTGACTGTGACTATCCCCCTCCTCCTCTGACCCCCCCAGTCAACCTGCCATCTCCTCCTCAGCCTCCTCTTTCTCCTCAGATTCCTTCCCAATTCTCTGAGTCTTCCTCTCACTCCTCTTTCACCTCCTCTGACTTTTCTGGCTTTCACTCTGACTGTGACTATCCCCCTCCTCCTCGGACTCCTCCACTGTACTACTATGACTCTGACTCTTCTGTCGATCCTTTCAATCTTGCACTCATCCATGACTTCTTTATAGCCCCTTCTCTTTCTCCTTCGCCTCCTCCCCAGTCTACTCAGCCTCTTCCTCCCTCCTTTTTCTCTGACTCAGACTCTGACTCTGACTATGACTCTTATCCATCTGCCCCAAGCTTTTCGTCCCCTCCTCAAACTCCTCCCCAATTCTCTGAGTCTTCCCTCCACTCCTCTTTAGCCTCCTCTGATTCATCTGACTGTGACTATCCCCCTCCTCCTCTGACTCCTCCACCCTTCTTTATAAACCAGACATCTCCTCCTCAATCTCCTCAGACTCCTCCCTATAACTTTGAGTCTTCCTCTCACCCCTGTGACTATGACTCCTTTCCTTCTGCTCGAACTCCTCCTGTTATCCTGTCATCTCCTCAGTCTGCTCTTCCTCCTCAGACTCCTCCCCACACCCCTGAGTCTTCTCTCTGCTCCTCTATCTCCTCCTTAGAATCTTTCTCTGACTCTGACTCTGTCTCCTCCTTTAACTCTGACTCTGACTCTTCTCCCTGCCCTCTGACTCCTCCCCCTCGGTCTTTGAACCAGTCTTCTCCTCCTCTATCTCCTGGTTCTCCTCAGACTTCTCCCTGTGCCTCTGAGTCTTCTCCCTCCTCTACTTCCTCACTTGACTCCAGGGGCCAACGGCGCTCTCGTAAGAGACGTGCTGAGGAGCCTGAGGGCGCCCCCATGAGGAAACGCCCTGCAAACATTTAACCCTTGCAGTGGTGTGCTGTGACTCTAATGTGCTGATTCAAAAATAGATGCTTCTTGTTGCCTTATGTGATGTGGTGTGTTTACCTGTTTAAAAAACAAAAAAACGACAAAAAGTAGATGTTGTATGTTGTTGGGTTGTGTTCTGTGTCCCTGTTTAAGAACCACAAAAACTCAAAAAAATATATTTGCATGTTGTGTGTTGTTGTGTTGTGTTCTGTTTTCCTGTTTAAAAAACCTCAAAAACTAAAAAAAAATTAAATGTTACATGTTGTTCTGTGTCTTATGCTGATGTGTTTTGTTGTGAATGTGGCGTACATGGTGTATAAATGTTTTGTGAATGGAGTGTCTTTGTGTGGATGTGTTTTGAGTGTGAATATGGTGTTGTTGGGTTGTTAATGGGGTTTGGATGTGGTGTGAATGTGGGCTTAGTGTGTTTTGAATGTTGCGTCAATGGGGTGTGTATGTGTTGTGAATGTAGTATTCAGTTGGGGTTTGAAATTGGTTTAAATGGGTGTCAATGTGGTGTCAAGGTTTTGTCAATGAGAGTGAATGTGGTATGTATGGGTGTAAGTGTTTTATGAATGTTGTGTGAATGAGCGTGAATGGGTGTTGATTTGGTGTGACTGTAGCGTGAATGGTTGTGAATGAGCGTAAATGGGTATTGATTTGGTGTGAATGTGGTGTGAATGAGGTTGAAAGTGGTGTGAAAGGGTGTGAATGTGGTGTGTATGTGGTGTGAATGGGTTAAAATGTTTTGTGAATGTGGTGTAAATGAGTTTGAATGTGGTGTGAATGAGTTTGAATGTGGTGGGAATGAGTTTGAAGGTGGTGTGAAAGAGTGTGAATGTGGTGTGAATGCGTTTAAATGTTTTGTGAATGTGGTGTGAATGTGGTGTAAATGAGTTTGAATGTGGTGTGAATGGTTGTGAATGAGGTGTGAACGAGTGTGAATGTGGTGTGTATGTGGTGTGAATGAGTTTGAATGTGGTGTGAATGGTGTGTGTGGGTGTGCATGCACACAGGGTGTGTGAAGAGCCTGGTGCAGTGGTCTGTAGTGTTTGGTAGGCGGTGCAGTTGCGTCAGTGTGTTGCACTTCCTGCTGACCCTTTCCTCTGACACAGTGAGCACAGGAGAAGATGGTTCAGATCTTCTCCAACAGCTCACAGACTCTCCACCACCAAGACCCCTGCAGTGCCTCCTCGTGGCCACACATGGTAACTGGGTCTCTGGCAGCCCCAGGCTAAACTGCAGGGGATCTCGGAGCAGCAGTGGTCCCCAGAGATACAGTGTTCAGGACGTCCTACAAATGGACAGGCCCTGAACCATCAACCACTGCCCCCCGATGTGGGAGAACAGCGCCCCCTCAGGTCTACATGATGGAGTTAATGACATCAATTCTGCAGCTGAAGATGGATTCATTTTTACAGAGATGGACTTTAGCTACGACTCAGCTGAATGTCCGACTGCTTGGATGTGTTTGTTATCCGTCAAGAAGTATTCAGGATGTTTTTTCACTTCCCTTGTTTAATTTGAATTTAAAAATTAGTTCATAATAGGTGAATAAATAAAACATACTTAAAAAATAACTAAAAAAACATATTTGCACATTACAAACAAAAACACTGCCTTTATTCTTTTTTTTTTAACCTTTGACCCTCTGTAATGTCCAACTTCACCTACCAAGAGCATTTCTGGTTAATGAAATCTTACATTTCTGTCTTTGTAAACAAAAAATCAAGATGTTTTTCCTTCAAACATGTATATCTCCTTTTTTGACAGGACTTCTTTTAACTATTACTTTTTCAATATCCTTACTCTGCTGTCCTGTATTTTTGACTTCAGGTGGTCACCTTCATCACCGTCACAAGATGGCAGCAGCTGAAAACCATCACACTTGTAGCGGAGCCAGGATTTAATAGTTCCTGTTTTTGTTGTCCTTTTTTATGTATAAAAATAAAGCTCCTGTAAACTCTGGAGGAAAAGAATCGCTGTTTGTGTTTTTTTTATTTTAAGGCCTCAGGTCAGCCTCAACAGTCAACATGGTAGCTCATGTTTCTGGTCTCTCTGTCTGTGCTGTCATCAACTGTCAATGACTTGTGCTGTATGTCACTTTAGTGCAGAGAGTGTGCTGCTGGAGATGTTTTTGGTGTTCCACTCAGACTTAGGGCTGGGTGATATATCCTAAAAAGATCCCAGATTATTTTCCACAGCACTCAATTTACAGTTTTAATAGATTCATTCTCTCTCTAAAAGGAAACTGTGACACAACAAATACATGAATCAAATTTTGCCTTTATGATGTGAAAATAAATTCCCAAACCAAACAGAATTTCCCTCTTAAAGTTAAATTGCATGCTTGTCATAAAATGGTGATTATGTAGTTCATATGTAGGCAGATTTTTCGACATTATCCCTGAAAGCTGAGATAGTTTCACTGTATAAACATGGAACTCTCCCATTAATATTTATTTTAATTTCAGAAAAAAAAAATACAAGCCTATAAAAGTGCTTAATGAAACCATCGTAAAACTGTTATTTTTTCAGTATTCATATTTTCACATTGCTACAACTCTAAATTGAAGTACGTCAAGAGAAAATCTTGAATTATAATTTTTAAATCTTCTGCAGAAAATAATTGGAATTAATTGATTCAAAGGATACATTGTCCAGCCATAGTCAGAGTCCATAAAAAGCAAAGCAAGAGCTTTGTAAACTTCCATCAGCATTCTTGCCAAGTTGCTTTCAGTTGCTTGTGACAAATTTCCAGGATGTAAATATGATGTCTGAAGAATTTTTGCTGTGTGTATAATGCTAAAATATGTTTCTCTATAACTTTGTCATGGTCTATTCGAAAGGCAAGTTTTTGTACACACCTATTTATAAACAGTTTATTAATCAAAATAAACTGTGCTGAGGATCATGTTGAATCTCAATAGAAGGCCCAGTGTGCATGCCACAGCACATTTAGATACCAGTTTATATTAAAATATTAGTTTAATAAGTCTGATCCCTGTATTATGTAGTTCCAAAAATACAGTCAAAGAAACTATTTTGAGGGTTAAAAACTGATATTACACCAAAAGTGTATTTTTTAACAGTTTCATGAGATGTAAAAACTATTAGGATGAGACCGCAGCATGTATAAGAACGAGGAGAAAGAGCAGAGTAAAAAATAAACTACAGTCAGTAAGAACACAGGAAAAACAATGATCCAAAAATACATCAAAATAAATCTATGGTTAAAGAAATGCTTAAACAATGACAGTATGCACAGTGCTTTTTTTAGCAACACTAATCAAGTTTTGATTTTAAAAGCTACTCTGGGTGTAACTAAAGTGTTTCGTCTTCATAAAATAGAGAGCCCCGGATCCAAGCAGTGCCCTATAAAGACCCCATGATTCATGAGGTGAGAATAATATCAAACAAAATTGGATATCTGACAGACAAACTGTGCAGTTCAAGTTTGAATCGAATATACAATGAAAAACAAGATTTTGGATAGTAGTTCACTGTTTGAAGCTCACATCAGTCAGTCAGTCTTTACAGACAAATCATAACCAATGTTATTCACTCCTGATATATGCTGCTGACATATCTCCATTTAGAGGTTGTGAATGAAGTGGGCTGGTCTGAACTTTAAACTGCGGACCCTGAGAGAGACCCTGTTCCCATTGCGGTCCTGGCTGCCACTGTTTTGCTCCTTTTGAAACTGTTACAACAAACCCCATCACGTGTTACAACCTACTGAATCTCATACTTGACGTCAGTTTATGAGGTCAGTGATACCAAGCTATCACAGTTACTTATCATACATATTCAATCTGAAACTTTTTTTAATCTCAATTTTTTTACCTTTACTGTCACAATATTACTAATGTAATCATTATGATAAAAGTGTCCCTTTTATTCTAAGTATGTTTATTAGTATTTTCATTATATATTTTCATTTTTACATAAATGCTTTGACAATAATGTCCACAATCATGCTAATCAAGCTCTTTAAGTTGAATTGAACTGATACCCTTTCTGAAGTCTGAATTGGTTCCTACTTTAAACAAATCAGTCAATCTTTATTTGTATAGCACCATATTTTATGAACACAAATTTATTAAAGGTTATCCCCTTGAGATGTGGCATCTCATTTTCAAGAAGGACCTCATGTGGTTGTAAAGATAGTTACTATGGATGAAGAATCAATTCAACCATGGACAGAGATCACTCTAATATTAACAATAATATCTATGATGAGTACAATCTAGACAAGACTGATGTTGATTAATATAACAACATCTAGCTGAACTGCTATTAAATTGGGTTTAACTGGTCTAAAGTTAGGAATTTATGTTAAATTATGTCATTTCTGTTGATGGTTGATGCAGGATAGAGCACATGGAGTCGAGCAGGTCCACAGCAGCAGGTCATCAATGAATGTTTTTGAAGGTCATACTAATACTTGTTTGCTGTTTGCAGGAACTACCATGTATGTAATTTTGATCATCCCTCTGAATTTAATACCAGGAGCTGCAATGATGATGGAATGGGGTTAATGGAATAGCCACATATGTGTAATTGTAGTTCAGCTCAACCAGGAGGAAACTCAGGTTTTAGTCATCGGTACAGGTCCACAGAGAGAGAAACTGGATAGCAAACACCAAGCACTGTCTTTTAATCCTTGTCAGCGGGTCAAAAACCTAAGTGTTATATTTGATACAGACCTCAGCTTTGACCTGCGTATCAGAGATGTTAAAAAAAAGTCATTTTATCATTTAAGAAACATATTCCCGGAGGGTGACAGTTTGTCTCTCAGGCCAATGCAGAGATTCTTATTCATGTTTATCGCCTGTAGGATTGATTATTGTATACTCGCATGTTTTGAATATACAGTGCTTCAGAAATTATTAGCCCACCTGTCATAAAAACGAGAAAACAAAAATTTTAGAAAATGATTTTTTTTTTGTGAAACAGTACATTTGAAAATCTTGGATAACAACAATAATTATGTTTTAACATTTAAAATATTTTGGTTTAAGAGCTTAAGCACTGTTAATATTTTAGAAATACTTTGAAAACTGGTTTAAAACTGAAAATTATATTTTTATTAGACATCCATTTTGAACAGGAATGAAGAATTCAAACAGAAATCACCTTTTTATACCCAACTTTCAGCTGCTCACTGGGAAGGAATTAATGGAGCATGGCATTCAACAACTAAAACTATTTTTTCTCTTCAGGAATGCAAGTAAACAACTTTTATTTGACATCTTAATCAAAACATAATAATGCACTTTAGTATTATTTCTCTTTCATTGTGAAACAGAAATCTTAAAATTCATGGATAACAGTAATAATTCTGTTTTAAAATACCATTTCTGTTAAAGAACTTCTACATACTGGTATATTAACCATTACAGAAACATCCCAAAAAAGATTTTGGCAATTACCAGTGTTCTTAGTTTAGGGCAGCTAGGATAAACTTTGGGTGGTGGACCAATAAATCTGTTAAGCACTGTATGACAGAAATGTTTAAATGTGTTTTTGTATGCATAAATGTCCTCCAATGACCCTGGAATAAATCACACACAAATGACAACTTCTGTCTTGCAAACATTTTATCATCACTGACTGTAATTCTTAAAATGATGCACTTCATTTCTTCAACATAGCAGAATGGTCCTGTTAATGTTTGTCTGTCTACTGATATCATTCTTATACTTTCTTTATGTGAAGAATTTGGGAAACAGTAAAAACTAGTAGTGCTTCTGAAACATGGTGCTGCAGCTCTGAGGCACTGTGAACGTCATGTCCCGTGTAAAGGTAAACCTGAGGCAGCCTGAGGCAGCCCGCTCCTGCTGGCACTCTCTCGCTGTATGCTGGCATTTCTTAAAGTACAGTAAGTTCTGTAAACTGCGTCTCCCGTCGTTCCTTGCGTCATTTTGTCAACATGGCGCCTGTCTGCCGGACAAAAGGCGAATCTGTCTGACGGAGGATTGAAACCCAATTAGAAACAGAGGAGACATTTTGGGAAAACTGTCAGTGTCCGTTTGTCCCCGTGGTCCAAAGCCAGAGATATATGGTCGAATAAACAGCAGCGGGGGCTCGAAGACTGGAATATTAAGGTAAGTTGTGCCCTGCAGTTGCTGCTTTAAAATGGTCCAGCTCGCCCGATGCGTTTCCTTTTCCCTGTGTGGTTATCACAGAAAACTCCTCAAAAAATTCAGCATGCTGCGGCGAAATACTTGGCGGTTACGATTTCCGCTAGCTTGACTGTTAACTTGCATTGTTTTCTGACTAACATGGACACAGCGTAAAAATCGGCATGTTCCTCGTTAACCAAGAGGTACTTAATCAAACATAACGTCAACTTTTCCACTTTGTCTACAATGCTCTGAACCACGGAGGACTGAGTTTTAACAGATTGTGCTGGTAACGCTCAACGACGGGCGAATCAGTAAAAATGTTCAATTTGTATCACTTTGAACGGGTTAGTTTTAAAGAAATGTATGCCGAATTGAAGATGTTGTCCTGCTCATGCTATATAACTTCTAAGACACCATCTATCAGACATAGCAATCTTCCCAGATGAAAACAAAAATTAAAATGTTCTGTTTTACAGTGGGATTCGGCGTGTGTAGTTTGAGGGTACGCTTTTTGGCGGGGCTATCTTTACATTTTGTGTTGCCTCGGGGAAGTGTCTGTGTTTATGAGCCAGTCGGGGTTTTTTTTTTTTTTTTGAGGAGTTTCGACCTCCAAGGGTAGTTAAAAAGTTGCCAGCTGTAATTAAAGGACTTTGAGTGCTGGCTCATGTCTGCAGCAGGCTTCAGTTCATATGCCACGACGTCTGGTTAGTATCATAGGCAGGTCAGTGGGTTCAAGGATGAAGAAACTATATATATATATGTATATGTATGTGTGTGTTTGTGTGTGTGTGTAACTTTAGTTGGTGTACACAGAAAATGTGCAGTTAATCTGGAAAAATAGGAGGAGAAAAAGTAAGAGTGAGCTCCAGCTTGGTGGATGTGAGGGTTGATGAAGAGGAGCCTGAGCCTGCAGACACTTCTTGATGTTTTACAGTGTATCCTCAGGGGAAGAGGTCAGAAGCCAAATATAGATACAAAGCATGCAGGTAGTCAGTGTCTGCCTCAAGGACACTAAATATAGGGCTGCTGGCTTATGGTAAAAGTAATAGTCAGATTGATTATGGTTGATATTGAGACCATAGTTAGTACATCTTTAAAGGGCAATCACAACGGCACTCTAAAAATAAAAAAGCAACAAAATTTCATGGTAACTGTCTTCACTGGATTTTTTTTTGTCACACCTGACCTCTAACCAATTGTTTTAAGTTTTGCCAAATTAAGGTAAGAAATTAGACTAACTTTACCTTAAGTACTTAATAAAGATAGTTTGGTAAATACTTTGATAAAGCTTATAGCACAACAAAAAACATTTAGTTTTATTTACTAAAAATATATTTAATGTCAGCAGTTTTAGGTTTTCATTACAGTGTATGTACAGTGTACAGATTACAGTGTATGATAAAAATTCTGTTAAGTTATTTTGCATTGTTTCATGTCCAACTTGACCAGGGATGGTAATCAAGAAGGTTCAAGCTGAATGGAACTTTAAGTTACCGACATTATTTCCTTTTCAACAGTTTTCTTATCAGTGCCTTCTACTGAATTGCATTTACCGCAACAAAATGATGTAAAGGTGTGAAATAAGTCACATTTTAATTGAGATTTAAATTACTGACAATGTGCAATTCATCCATGTGCAATCACCTACATTCATGTGCAATTACTTGGTGAATGTGTAAATAACCCTTATAGGATTTGCCTTTTAGTTTCTGTATTCAAGCCCTTTTTTATATTTATATTGGTAGAATAATGTAAATACTACTATTTTTCATGTTATTTTTTATACCATTTTTATACTTATTCTTTATCAACGCTGTTCCCTTTGCTGCTGTAACACTGCAAATTTCCCTGTGTGGGACGAATAAAGGTTTATTCTATTCTCTATTCTACTGCTGTCGACAACTATGAAAGTTGATTTAATAAGATTAAAAGATTACTTTAGCACATAACATTTTGAACTTTTTTCTTTTTTTATTATTGCAATTAGCTTTGTTTTGATGTATTTTCATTTTTGCAAGCATATTTCTAAGTATTTCCCTGTTCTTTAATGTTGTGATGATAGTGTCAAAAGCATATATGTTCAGTGAGAGGTTGTGGTACGTGTTTTGAAGTCTGTGAGTAATAGTGTTTCATGAATGTGATCTGAATATGAATAATCACGATTATGACTTTTACCGTAATCAAGCAACCCCACAGTGATGTCATGCTCTTGCAAGAGGCAGTTAGCACCAATGATAACATAGGAGTTCAAGGAAGTCATTGGGACAGATATGGGACAGAACTGGTCAAAAATTTAGATGGATTTTACATATTATGACTCCTTTAGCACAACATGCAGGGTCTGAAGCTTTGCAGTTTTCATCAAAGGAGAAAACAGCAGCAACTATTCAGGGCAATTTACAGAAAAAAAATATCTGAAAGTTGACAGTAATTTTAATTATTTTCAGATACCCTCCCAACACATAACTAACATTATGGGTGAATATTGGAAAGGGATCTGGCAATATATGATACTGATACTTGAGTGACGATACAGTATCTCACTATATGTGGTTATATTATCAAAAGGGCGATATATCACTATTTCTTTCATTAAAAATACTTTCTTGATTTGGTACTGGGAATTGTTATAATTATGTGGTAATACTGTGTGAATAAAAATACAGTTTCTAATTGGTTGCATGTAAATCACGGTCCCTGCAACATTTCTGAACTTTGTCCAGTGACATAAATAATTACAGTAAATGTAAGGAAGAGGTAGAGTTAACCAGATGAAAGTCTGCTGCCAGCTTGAGGCACCACTAAAATACAAATCAAACTTTCCAATTCTCTATTGAATTATTGAATAATAAAATATAACAATATTGTACTAAAATGTCAATACAGTATTGGGCCTAGGCCTGGTCCACACTCAAAGATTTTTAAAATCTTGAACGATTTTGAAAGTGTGAGTCTCTTCATATGAGGACAAATAATGACAGTTTTCTCCTTGTAGTGTGTGATGTGCCACAAAGAGAGAGACACAGCACACCACACACCCACCGACTCACTCTCTAACAATCAGGGCCTGTACTCGCACAGCTTGTAAGCTCATGTGATCAAATACATCTTTAAGGTAAACAAATATGGTTCACAACATAAGAATGAATTGAGGCAAAATGCAGCTAGCGGTAAGCTTTCTGTGACGTCCTTGGTGGTTATGATTTCCGTCCAGCCTTTCTTTATTAGTTTGTTGTATAAGTTGTAGGTTACGTTGTACAGGAACTAACGTTATTGCTACAAATCAACAAGTTTGTCCTCCATTTCTGACATTCATGTAGCTTTGTGCTTCACCTTTACTCTTGTTGTCATTTACTTCTTGCTTCACAATAAGCTTTGTCCTACTCCATGAGACAAAACAGAGGACAAGCTTGGGTGTCCTGCACTCAACACATATCAAGATTCCTAATCGTAAATATTGAACACGTTTAATATGTACAATTTTGAGTCAGAGTGTCACTGATCTTCTTCTGTGAGGATTAAATGCCTCTTGACACATCCCACACCACAGGATAATCTGGTAAAATAGACTTTAGGACCACCAAATAGTTGGGCCTTGGCTCACTTTGATCAGTCGTGGGGATCTGAGCTTATTATCTTGTAGTGTGTGCCCTGCTTTATTCTGGTAGTGCAGACTACCATCAATCAGAAGATTGAGGGCTGAAGAGGTGTTAATGGGTATGAAAGGGATTGGATGTGTTAGCAGATGGACAATTTACGTAGAACCACCAGTCAGCGAATGTGAGAGTGAATGAATAGATGTGACCTGTGGTGTAAGTAGTCAGTTTGAGGAGCCAGAAAGACTAGAAAAGCACTAAAAAAACTCAAGTCCATTTACCATTTAACCTAAGGCTAGGGCTGCTTGATTAGGGCAAAATTGTAATTATTTTAATAGGTTTTGAGATCATGATTATTACTCACTGACTTCTAAAACATGCACCATGTGCTTTCATTGAACACATATGCTTTTGACACTATTATTTTTAATATTAAAGAACAGGCAATACATAGAAATATACTTGTGAAAAGGCTCATAATCCTTATGATAATGGAAACCAAAAAAGAAGCTCAACATGTCTGTGGCACTGTCATCTCTTGATCTCGATTGCTCAGTTTTCATGATTGTGGAAGGCAGTAATTGTAATCTTCATTAAAATTGGATCAATTGCTCAGCTCTACCTAAAGCTTACATGTAATAATACTAGACATTACTACCATTAGAATGATATGCTCAAAAATATTTGTACTAACACCTATGACTTAACTAGCATGACAGTCACATTGGGAGTTTTTAAATCTTAAAGCCTTGAAAGTTTCAAGATACTTTCTGTTGTTCTGATCTGTACTCTTTAAAGAAAATGTTTAAGATAAACTCTAAAAGTGCAAAAACGTGTGTAAAGGAGGTGATGTACAGTGTGTATTTTGTGTAACAATATACATTCTGGAGTATGGATGCATTTAAGTTAATGGCTTAGGGGCAGGGGGGCTTTAAAACAATTTAATCTGCAGAAGGGGGGCCCCATTAGAAAAAGTTTAGGAATCACTGAGCTAATGCTTATTGTCTCATTTTTGTTATTGTGGGAAGAGATATTGTAATTGATATTTGAACTCAATTAATCACCCAGTACTTCTTCACGACTTTGTTGTATCCGTCATCAGTTTTCAGTTGAACACCACTATGCTGGTTGTTTGTGTGTGTTTATGTGTCTATTCTCCCACTCCCAGTCTCCCACACAAATGTCCTCCTGCTGTTACTGCTTTGCAGACATCTTCAGGAGCTGAGATGTGCCAGTCAGCACTATTTGATTACTAGTCCCTCTATCACTACTTGCACACAGACTGTATCCCTGCAGAGTCATATAATCATGCACACTGTAACTCACAACACACATCCAGCTATAATGTCAATGCCATATATTTCAAAACTGCTGACATCAGTAAAAGGACTGCAAAACATAATAAAGAAATGTTTAAGTTGTATAAAAACAGGAAGGACCTTCATTCAGGGTCCCTACAGACCCATAAAAAGTCCTTAGTAAAGTTTTTATACCTCTGACCTGGGGACAGACAAGACCAGAGGTACACTGCCTGGCCAAAAAAAAACCAGTTGTTCAATAAGCAAATAGGTACGCGCCTCCTACTGGATAATTACTGCATGGGTGATCATCTTTCAGCTGGCAACAAGTTATTTAACCCCAGCTGATGCAATGAGGAGCTTCTCATTTCTTAAACAACCATGTCGAAAGACACATCCTGTGGTTGTGGAAAAGATGTTAGTCTGTTTAAGAAGGGTCAAATCATTGGCATGCATCAAGAAGAGAAAACATCTAAGGAGTAGTGATGCACGATATGAATACTTTCTACCGATAACCGATAATTTCCTGCTTCTCATGGCCAATACCGATTCTGATAACCGATAAGTTCATATTTTTATATTCAATATAGTCTTTTTGCATGTTGAAATCTTGATCCAACCCTATAAATGAGACAAAGCGAATGAATATCATTGAGCTAATGACAGAGGAAAGTACTGACCCTACAAGATCAGAGGTGGGAATCGAAAACCACTGCCAGTTCAGAATCGATAAGGGCTCCTTCAGAGATCATTAGTTATTTTGCTTATCAATTCTATTATCAATCCCTTCTTTGTCCTGCATGCTTTGTAAATCAAGGGTGTCATGCTCTCATCAGAGGCAGCTTGCAGAAATTATGACAAAGAAGTCAAAATTGTAATCGTAGCAGACAGGAGACAAAAGTCTTAAATGTTTTGGTTCAGTTTTTAACAAAACAATGCTTTCAGCTCGACCTTTAGTTGGTGGAATCACCAGCAACATGCAGAATATTCATCCATGCCGCATGACATAGAACATCAGGAGTGACATGTTTGGCATTTATCATTGACACCTCCAAAAACTTCAGTAGAAAATCCCTATAAATGATGCAAAATGTTACTGATTTTTATTTGTCTTCAATAAGTCTTATAAAGGTCTTACATTTCATTTTTAAAGTGTAAAAGTGTGCTGCAACTCTCTCATAAACATTGTTCTTATCAGTATTATCCCTTGGTAATATGTTGTGAATACTATCTTTTCTTGAAGATTCTCCTCATAAATCTACATAAGGTTCATCTCCTACTTTGACCAGCTTTACTCTGTGGGAAAGATGCAGTTTGTTCTCTCATCCGTGAAAGTAAAAATCTTAGTTCATTTTTAGAAGCAGGAAACAGAAGGTCTATTTCCCCCACTTCAGTTTCATTGTGTATTTTAAGGCCAGTGTGCTTTTGAGCAATAGACTTTAAGAAAATGTAGTTGACTTAACTAACAGATGGCTAATGCTGATGGGTGAATAGAAGTGGCTCAGGGTGGGTGGCTCTAGCTCCCTCTGTGAGGACTTAAGCTAGGAACCAGAGGGTTCGCCAATTCATGTCCCTGTCAAACTAAACCAGGAAATCGAGCAGGTAGCTGATGTTGTCTTTAGCACTTCTGGGGTGGCCTTTAGCAAGCATAAGACCAGGTTTGAGGCAGTCGCACACTCTTACATCTCCCTGTGATGCATGTATTTCAGCCTGCAGATGGATGTGTAGCATGTTGTGTTAAAATTTATTTTAAAAATAGAGATCAAAATTGGGGGGAAAAGGAAAAAACATACACACATTGAAAATTCTGTTATGATGCCATTGTGTTGGTGCAAATCCGACATTGTTAAAGGAGATTGTCTGCAACATTAAAAACCAAGAATTTACCCAACATGAGGTGTCTAGGACGTGATTTGTTGTTATGTGATAAAAAAGACACTGCCATTGTTTGATTATAGCTGTATATGTCATAATGTCTATGCTGCATAGTGATGCTCTGTTCGGCACTGTTGCCTGACAGCAAGGCGGATAATGGTTTGAGTGTCGGTTGGGCATGTCCTTTCAGTATGGAGTTGGCAAGTTCTCTTAGTGCATGTGTGTTTTTTCTCCTTTTGCCCCTTTCACACATTGAGCCTATGCAAACTTTTGGCTGAGTAGTAGGGATGGGAGATAAATTGATACGCCATAGTATCCCGATGTTTGGTGTGGCAATAGTATATCGACTCTGGGTGGCTAAGTAATGTTATCTTTAAATGTATTCATTTCACACATTTAATAAGGCTTTTGGTTTTGTAGTATTAAAAAAATACTCTTAAGTCCACATGATGGTGCTGTAAAACCATTCGAAGGTGAGATCAGCAGAGGTGATGTTCATTGTGCAAGAGAGAGTTATACCCCTTTCAGACTGGCCAAAAACCTGTTTAAACCCGGTAACAATGGGCTCCTGTAGGCAGTTTGAAAGGGTCTAATCGGCATTTTGACCCAGGTCGACTAACCCTGCAAGCGTCGTGGGTTTTTATTGGCTTGCCTCCAATCGGTTTCGGTGGGAACATCACATCCAGGTCAACCCGCTAATTTAGGGATGACGTCGGCGTAATGTGCCCACAGCATAACATCGCACCCATCCCCTCCGTCTGTAACTTGCGTGACTCTTTGCTATCTCAGTAACAAATTCCATCCGCCTTTGTATCATCAGCGCTCGAATGTTGTTCAGTCTGAAGCGAGTTTGTACATTTTTAAAGAAGGACAAAAGTACAAAGTACGGAAAACAGTTGACCAACGTGTCCACGGCTTCCATGCTCCTTTCCATTGTTTACAAGGTTGTGTTTCGTTGCGCTGATGATGTCATCAACGTGATGACATCAGCTTGATGCACCAAAGAAAAAAAAAAACAACCACGCAGCTCGTCTGCTGCCGATTAGACCCCGGTCTGCTGGCAGTAGGAAAGTAGTCACATGCCGATTGTTAGCAGGTTAACCCATGTTTAAAAAACCCGCACTGACCCGCTAATTTTAGTGTGAAGGCGGTAATAGTAAGTCAAACATGGTAGCACAGAGACAAAAGGAAATCACTGCCAGTGTTTAAATTCATTGTGTGGACTTATTTTGGACTTTGTAAGGGACAAAAGAGATGGACAAAACAGAGTTTGCAAGGACTGAGGCATCAGATATAAATACAGTGGACATGAGGCTCACCTCACGTGATACCACCCAGGGACAGCAGAGGGCAACAACAGCAAAGCTAATGCGAAGCTATTGCTACGCTAACCCTGCTGATAAACCAGCCAACACTTGACTTGCTTTGCTTGCCAAAGCTGCCTCCCAGTTCTGAGAGAAAATACTTTAATCTACTTCTAACTTTATCAGTCAATCAACTTTATTTGTATAGCCCTAAGTCATAACGAGCATAACTCATGTCACTTTACAATGGAGCAGGCTGAAGCCACACCCTTCATTTTACAGATACAAACATATATAATTTTCATTTAAAAAGACTCTCACCGTGTTGTGGAAAATACAGGCTTTTGTTACATGCTTGTTGAAGCCCAGGTATGGGCCATCTCTAAGTATTACTTTGGCTGCATCACCTGTACAGACCAGTGAAGCTAAAAGCTGAAGAGAGGCTGAGCACAGACGAGCAGGTTGCATTAACTTGCTTCATGTGGACATCAGTCAGTCAGTTTTACTTCTGCATTTAAGGTTGAACTGAAGGGAAATGGAGAAAGTATTGAGATATTAAATTTTGTTGAATTTGGTCCTTTTTTCCTTCTGGATGTAAATGCAGACAATTAGAAGTTAAAAATTGTGATTATATTGTATTATGGGGCCAATGATGGTTCCACTCCTAGATTATGTTTTTGTTTCACAGCAGAGCTTATTTTCAGAAATGATAAAAAAAAAACATTCAATAATGCCCTTGGCTTCAAGTCAAGGGAACCAGCATTATGCTAACCTCCTGGTTTGCCTACAAAAAGACATCATCCCTGTACCACTCTACTGACAACAGCAAAGTAGCTGAAGTAGCAATCACGATAGGCAGGAGACAGAGTCAGTCTAATGTTTGGCTTAATCACAGGATGTGACACCAAAAAAATGCAGTGGCTGTGTTACTTAAATTAAAAGTGAAAACTACAGTACAGAATATGCACACATCATTTCATTAGATAAAAAATACACATTATATGTGCCTTGTATGATCTCCTTAACATCACAAGCTGCAGTAAAGTACTTGAAAAGTTAATGAAGAAATAGCTGTATGGTGTTCATTATGTCTACAGTTTCTTAGAAGTAGTTTTCTCTTTTCTTTTATCTGAGATAAAAGAAAAAAGAAAACTGCTTTTATGAAGAAATTTTCCTCACTACTGCAGTTCAAGGACCTGTGTTTATTAGAAACACAGTTTAACAGTTTAAGATCCTTTCAATTGTTGCACATGAAAAGACACTATTTATCTGAAAAATCCTCTTAAAAGTGCAATACATGTCACAGAAGGAAAAATATAATATAAAATATAATTATGCACCAATATTGTTGAAACCAAGTGTGGGCTACGTTTTTTTCACTAAGAAATCCTTGGGATGCAATAAAAGATCGTTTGAGGAACAGGATAAATGATGGCATTGGTATATCAACAAAACCATAGTAATTCTGAGTACTCCTGACTAGGGTTGTCACGATACTTAAATTTCAAACTCGATATCGATACCCATGAAGATATTCAATACTTAATACCATTTTTGATACCGCGGGGGTAAAAATGAGAAAAAAATAAATAAATAAAAAACGAGACAAGACTTGAAAACAATGGCAGCTTCTGAAGCGGTCTCTCAATATCTATTAGCCCTAGCGGCTAACAGTTAGCCGGTAGGCTAACAGCCAGTAACTGTTGTTAGCCGTTGCTAGCCGTGCTCATTGTGGCTCTGTCACTGCCTCTTGCCCTGGGAATCGTGAGTTCGATCCTCAGGAAAAGAAAGGAAGTAGCCATTAGCAGTAGCGGCTAATGGCCGTTAACTTTTGTTAGCCGTTAGCTGCTACATGTAGCCGCTACGTATGCTACGTCATACGTAGCAGCGTTGCTTGATGTGGATTGGTCTGTGATGAGTGTGACGAGCCGAACGATCGTCCAATCACAAGCTGCTGTTGTTTCTGAAGGTTCTGCCCCTGAAAGCATTTTCGAAGGGCTCCTTCCCAGATGGATTAGTGAAATATTTCCAATATGAAATTGCCCATCTGGCGTGTCAGGTTACATTCATTACGGGCAATCAGATAATGTGGAAAGCGGGTTTTTTAAAAATTTTTTATTGTGTTTTATTGTTTGTTGTTTTAGCTATCTGATCTTATTTATTCTTATTTTATTCTACTGATCCATGCTGCTATATACGGTGAAACACTGAGCACTTTATGTCTTGTCACTTTGACCAAATACTTACCTGTTTATTGTTTGTGTGTGGTTTGTGTTGTGGAATGCAATCACTCTGTCTGCAAGACAAATCTACCCTTGGGTATAAATAAAGTAATCTGAATCAGAATCTGAATCTACAGCTGCTGTGTAAAATACAAAATGTAAGGCACTTAAGCGGGGTACACACATAAGGATTTTCTAAATCTGAATGGATGTTTTATCTGTTAGAGACCCCACACATGAAGATAAAAAATCAGGCATTGAACAATTTTGATCGTACTGTGTTTGGTGTGCTCCAATAATCTCAACACAGCACACCACACACATAACAACTCTGTCCCACCACCGATCTAAAATCTAGTCCTCCAAGCCAGAAATCTTGCATGATCAAACATGATCTAACAAAAACGAAGAAGAAGAAACATAGCAACAAACGGAAAACACAACACGCAACATGGAGGAGGACATACAAGGAGAGGGAATGGTGGTGGTCTTGAAACTATTTTTGACTGAAAAATCCTGAACTAAAAAGTGAATAGACTGGAAAAAATCCTGGAGACAGGGTGACATGTGAGCATGTCCTCCATTTCTGAGGTCCACCAAACTTTATGTTTCAGGTCGGCCGTGCTTGTTTTTATTTACACCTGCTTCCTGGTTGCTCAGTCAGCTCACTTCTTGATTGGCTACATTTTGTTCCACGTCACAATTCACGGAGTCATGATTCGGGAGTCGCCGGCTTTCCCCACACATGAAGATTTTTGGTCATATATTGAACAAGTTTAATGATAACTGGAGCCGATTAGTGAGACAAATTCACTCTTAACACACCTCAGACCACCAGATAATCTTATAGAATAATAATAAAACAGATCTTACAGGATCTTATAAAACAGAAGGTGTTCGTTGTCATTGGTTAGGAAGGGGGAAAGAAAAACAGCTAGATCATTTTTATGTGTGTACCCTGCTTTAATAGAAAAAATTGGATTGTGAAAAAAAATTCATTCAATGAGAAATGCTTTCATCCTGTTTATTTGTTCTTCGTTTAAAAAAGAAATGCGGTCTAGATCTGATAAAACTGCAACTGAAGCTGTGAGCATCAATGCTACGCTCTGTAGAAGTTACTTGCTGTTGTTTCGCTCGTAGCCCCCACCTCTTCCTTCTCCAAAGGACGTGCCGCTTTGGGCATAGTACAATTGTTGTAGATTACGGGTTGACAAGATGGATCTGCCTGATTACAGACTCTGAATCAGAGTACAAGTGTACCTAGTTCTTTGTCTCTCAGTCCACTTTGGTTGTGGCCAATATTTATATAGGATATGTAGTCTACGTCAAAAGATGATATCATGAGAGCCCCATTTTAGTCTTTGTAGTGCATTTGGTACTGCCTGGTTTAATGTCTGTAATCAGGCAGATCCATTTTGCCAAGCTCCAGTCTACAGTAATTGTGATTGTCTCATAATGGTACAACCCAGTCGGTGTCCTTTGCGCAGGAAGAGGTGGGATCTACGAACAAGATGCCAGTTGGAAATGACTACTTGTACAGAGATTAGCATAGTTGCTAACAGCTTTAGCCACAGTTTTATCAGGTGTGGACTGCATTTCTTTCTCAAATGAAAAATGAAACACATCACTACGAACTTCTCTATAGGATATTTCTCGCTCCCCTTCTGACTTGTTTTGCTTAAAGTTAGTTTGACGTGAAATGTTTCATTTTCTGTCCTTTACACCATGGCAGTTGTGACCACCTACTGCCTTATCTGATTGGCCTGTAATGAATGTGATTGATGGTGCGAACGTCCAATCACCTGCCGGATTTGCCTCTTAAAGGTTCTGCCCATTCCCAATCACTTTCAATGTGCTCTTTCCCAGATGGACTAGTGAAATACTTTGGACAGTCCATCTGGGGGGTCTGGTTAGCCCCACTTAAAGGCCTTGGTAACCCCCACAGGTGTTAGTGAAGAAAATAAACCTTGGTTAGACCTCTTCCCAGGATTGTATGGGTGTGGTTGAATCTGTTTGACATTTCCCCAACCCTGTAAAATTCGTAGATCCTATATTAGTTGAACTTGTTGACCTGCTTTCATTTCCATTGGTCCTTAAAAATGATATAAAAACCTCTCACTATATCCCTTCCTGTTTTCAGCCTCTCCCAGGTCTTATCAACCAGAGTGATTAAAAACACTTGCATGGGTAACCAGTGCCTTTAAAATAGATTTAAAGAAAGCATTGTTATCTGTTGTCGTGGAGGACATTTTTATATTCTGCTATCGATCTAATGCATCCGTTCTAACTTTACACAGCGTGACTCATCCTCTGCAGCAGAACGTATAGTGCTCGGGCGACTGTGATGTAAATTTTTCTTGGCATTTTTCCCAAGACGCTTACACACACACACAGAGATACACAGAGAAACACAGTCGCCCTGGCCCTCCCTCTCTGTTAAGTGTTGACATGTCTGCTGACTTTGAGCCTCTGCTGTGGCCTGTTTTTCTTCTCAGCATTGCATGGAAAGCTTTGAGACAGATGTGTTATCTCATTTCTCTGTTTGTCCTCATCTTTTGATCACACTCCTATCTCTTCCTTTGTGCAATGACTATTTTTGTGAACGTCCTTTTTGCAAATGACAAACATCCAGTGCGCATTGTAAAAATATTGAGCTCTTCAAAAGGGTTTCAGCCGCAGTGCAGTGAGCATGTTTGTGGTCTGAAAACACACCATACATTACATGAAAAGGTATACGCTGTAATACAAGGGTTATTTAATCTGGAGGAATGCACTTCATGTCTGGAGAGCAGCTGTTGGGCTCTAATGTCTGACTGTGTGTATGTGTCTATGCGTACGTGTGTGTGTGTGCTGTAAATCTGCAGGCAGGATCCTAACAGATGTGACTGTTCTTCCATTTTATTCTCTGATTTTCTCATCTGTGTTTTTCTTTTCTCAGGAATGTGATGCTTATAAGGAAGGCAAAGGTCACTAATGAGCTCAGATCATATCAGCTAATCCAAAGTGGAAAATGTAGATGCATATCTGGATCCATTTGTGACCGTTTTGTTTAATAACCCCTCATTATATTTGCATTCTGTAATTGCTTTTTTACTGTTATTCTTTATCACTGGCAGTCAAACTGCACATTCATGCATGAGGCACTGATAGAAACCACTGCACATCGCACAGAGAACGTGATATGGAAGATAAAATCAAGTGCATGCCTGCTTTTTACTGAATGCAGAGGAGCGCTGACGAGTGTTAGATCATAATAACCATGTTAGAGGAGACTGTTGACCAGCTTCTTTTGTCTTCCCTCGGAGCGGCAGTCATGGATTTCCACTAGATACATATGTGTTAGAGCTGGGCGCTAAAACGATCTCGAAACAGGAGTTGATTAACCCTTTCATGTGTGGTGTCCATTACAGTAGACAGATATTTGGAATAAATTTTTTACCCTTTAGGTTGCAGTACCATGCCCAGACACCAGGTGGTAAATTCCCAAACCCTTGTCTTAAAGGCAGGGATGGTAATCAGATTTAGATACACTTTTTGTTATACTGGATAAAATTATCGTTATGTCCCGGTGGCAGTTAATGCATGATGTGACCTCAAAAGAGAGTAAAAAATAGCTGCTGTCTTCAGCAGGAGTAAAACAGGGAAAACACCAAGCAATCACAGCGATTCGGATCGAATTTAGTAAACCAATCAAATCCCGTACTGCCATTTTGCCGGCATGCACTGACCCTGATTCAGTACACGTAGCCAAGCTAAGCGGGATCCAACTACGTTGGAGAATGGCAGAGAAACTACCTACACCCCGATTAGTTGTGAATACTAACTAACTTGCAATGTTTGTTTGTTTTTTTAACTTTACTATGATAATGTTTTGGTGTTTTCAAAACGCAGAGTCCTGAGGAGATGCTAGTTTTCTGTGACTACCAACCCTGCCTTTAAGTTTCAAAAAAATATTATCTTTGCACATTTTTACCATATTGAGATATTGCATGATAAATCCAAAATACCTGGCGAAGGGCAAATTGGGTATATTTATGGGTATAGATATACAGATTTCACATAATTTTGTATTTTTTACTTTAAATTTTGGTGTAATTCACAAGTGAATAGTTTGATTAAACAGCAATAGTAAGTATATTTCAGATTTTGCTTTTTGTTTTATTTACTCTTAATCTTAAAGATATGTGTTTGTTGATCTTTATTAAGTTCCACTAAATTACTGTTTATACCGTGTATGCGTGGTGTCCACTGTAGTGGACAAATTCATAATTCCCTCAAAATATATAGCTATGAAAAAAATGACCATGATTTTTAACTTGTTTGAAAATAAAAACAAGCATTTTTAAAAGAAAGTATTTCTTTGTAATTTAATAATTCATGCATTAAAGGGTAAAGTACAGAAATCACATGCAGAAGCTACCCTCAGCCTCAGCGTGTTTTTCTAAAGGGGAACACACTCTGCTCCACACTCCGACTTGGGTGGCGGTAATGCATCCTTAACGCCAGTTGCCACTTGCCAAAATAAACAAAGAGGAGGTCAGAGTCTGCACGTTGGTTACATGCACTTACTACTGTCAGTCATTGGTGCCAACCGGGATGGAAAATACAACAAATGTCTTTCACCACCCTGAAAAGATACCATACCAGTGACTACACATGAGAATGAAAATGAGGGCTCATGATGCTGCTTCGACTTCACGCACACAGCCTGCAGCTTTCAACCAAAGTAGCAGCTCATCTGCAGTTAGCAGCACCAGCATGAGCAGTGCTGCAAAAGTGCTACCAAAACATCAAACAATCTTGTTGTCTTTGGCAGCCAGTACCCTGTACAAAAACATTCAGGGAGAAACAAGACCATAACAAGTGCTGTTATAATTAAAGACTTTATGGCTCTGAGTACAGTGGAGCAGCACCGCTGCAAGAAACTGATAAAGTGTTGGACTTAAGGTACAAGCTCCCTTGCAGAAAATGCTATAAGAGTAGGGATGGCACTGCTAAGATTTTGTTGAAACCACTGGCATTATCAATTCAATTCTTTAACAATTACCTTTATGATTCCTGTGGATTTTCATTGTGGCCAAAAGTTGGCATGGGTTTTCAGTGGCAGCATTGCCAAACACGTCACTCCGGGTGTTTGTCTGTTTGTCTGTTACTCAAATTAATTTGTATGAATTTTGATGAAAATTGTCAGAGAATGTGTGCCATGGCACAATGGAAAAGTGATACAATTTTGGTGGTGATACAAATCCATATGCAGACTCAGGAATTTTTAGAAGGGTATGTTTACATTGCAAGATATGGCAGTTTTCCACATTTTCAGTATTGTAGTTTTTTTTTTCAATCTTAATTTGCTGTTAAAAAAAAAAAATGTTTCAAGTTGTTAACAGTTTGGGTTAACTAGAGTTGGGCGCTGTTTTTTTTTTTTATTAAGATTATTTTTTGGGGGAAATTTTTGTGCCTTTATTGATTGGAGAGAGACAGTTGATAGGCCTGTAAAGAGGGGGGAGAGAGAAGGGGAAGGCACTCTGCTAACCGGCCACAGGCTGGATTTGAGAAGCATGTATGTGGGTTGTGCCTGGTTGCTTACCACTCAGCCAAACCAGTACCTGAGTTGGAAACTATTATTATTTTTTGATTCCGGTTCGGGTTTTGCTTATCAGATCAGGCTTTTACCGTCTTCTGATTCCACATTGTTAGAGAATAAGTATGATCAATATCGAGAATTAAAATCTGCCTTCCAATATTTCTATCCTATTTTTAGAATATCAGTCATGTACTGTCAACTGCCACTGAGATTTTTAGTTTCCCCTCTACATGTACCAATACACTTCATCCTTTTTATGAGGACATGTTGGCATTGATAATTATTTACCCTAACTGTTTAATAAAATTATGGGGGGGGGGGGGGCGTAAACATGAAATTGATGTTTACGCGATGAACCACAGGATTAAAGCTACTTATCATTATACAAGATGATAGATTTAAGGTCCGCCTGGTTACACTACTGTTTGATGTATTTATCTACATAAGTAATTGCTCTGTAAATTTAGATCCCAGAAATGATTCATTTTGAGTTATAAAGCTGCTTTGCTGCTCACAAAGTTCACGTCTTCCCATTCACTTTCAATGTATTTCCGCCAATCGATAAACTGAAATGTGTTTGTGGTGAACACAGCTTAAGATTGGTAAAATGATGACTAAACTATACTTTGGGAAGCAGCCTTACTTCATGAAATTTTTATTCTTTTATCTTATGTTAATACCATAAAAGTCTGCTCTGCAAAATAACTTTTACCAACAGCTGCTAAATAACTACAGATTAAAAAATTAATGTTTTAAATACTGTGTACCGTATTTACCGGACTGTAAGTATAACTCTGGAGTATAAGTCGCATCAGTCAAAAAATGCATCATGAAGAGGAAATAAACATATACAGTATAAGTGACACTGAATTATAAGTCGCATTTATTTAGTGCTCTGATAGAGAGATGGTTGCGTTGCATGAAGCGGTACACCAAGAAGGCTCGCCTGCCTCATTTATATTCCTCCCTTGGCAGCTACCAAGGCGTGGAGACGTAACTGCACCATTGACAAGCAGCTCCCGGCAGCACGTTGTTCAAGCACCCATCTGTGGACTCATTCCAGTTCATAATCATTATCGCTGTTAATGTAGATATTAGCATGATCTTTCTATCCATGGTTGATACATCTATAGTAACTATCTCTAGCTCCACATGGACATGAGATCCTTCTTGAAAATGAGGTGTCACATCTCAAGAGGTCTACCATTAATACATTTATACTTAATGGAGACAAATATGGTAGGGATGCACTTGTGGTCTGGGCACCCATGAGTTCGTCACTACCATAAATTCTTATTTTCAGTAAGACTTTCATTGATTATACTTCTGTAAAAGTATCACCACAACCACACAGACATGAGGACCCTCCTGAAAACAAGTTGTAGCATCTCAAGAGGCTAACCTCTAATAAATTTATTTCCAGCAGAAACAAATTTGTCGACGACAGGTCTATGATTGGTCCATTGATCTGTCACTAGCTTTAGTTCTTACTTTAGTCCACTTGTCTCCACTTACCTCCCTCCCTTTGCCCACACACCCAACACAGCATTGTGTGGATTTGCTGTTCATCATGAGACTGGGGTCCACAGTCATGATTTCCTGCTGCTTAACAGAAGGTTTTTTCTTGCCGCCATGATGGAGGGATTCATGACTGGCTATATGGATTCATGTTGGGTGTTGGATGTATATATTTGTATATATATGTATATGTGTATTTCATATATGTATATATGTATCTATGCATATATGTGTATCCATAATATGAAGAGCTTTGTGCTCTATTGTAAAGTGTCTTGAGATATCACTTGTTATGAATTGGCACTATACAAATAAAGATTGATTGATTGATTGATTGATTGATTGATTGATTGATTGATTCCTCCAGCTCTGGCCATCTTGCTTTCAGCCCGCGATTTGCTTTCTTCATTTTCTTCATTGCAGTAAGAATAACCTCTGCTTTTCGCCAATCCCTCACAAGTGTCACACTCACTACAAATGTTCTCTCTGCTGCTCGATTGCCACTGCATATTTTACTACCTGCAGTTTGTAATCTGCAGAATAGGATTTTAATTTTGGGGGCGTTTTGTTTATGTTCAGTCTTTCTCAGTTGTCTTTAAGTTGTCAACAGCCTAGAGCACCATCTCGCGGCTGCAGACAGTAATGTTTACTCCCAGTTTCAGGCCTGTCAGTGTGAATCAACATTCAAAAATGTGTTAAATTTTATATATATATATATATATATATATATATATATATATATATATATATATATATATATATATATATATATATATATATAAAAACATTTGGGCCTTTATGCAAAAAATCTTCTGTAAAATACACTTTTTTAAACCGGCTGGACATTGTAAAACTTTTGACTTAATGTTTAATTATTGTTGTTTTGATCTCCTGCAGGATGTTCCAGCAGATTGAGGAGCCTCGTTTCACCATCGAGCAGATCGACCTCCTCCAGAGACTGAGGAGGACCGGGATCACGCAGGCGGAGCTCCTTCATGCTCTGGACACGTTGGACCACCTGGACCGCAAACATGGACACAAGTTGACACACAAACCATCCTACATACCTCCCTCGTCTTCCATGTCCTCCTCCAGTGCCGTAGCTGCATCTTCCTCCATGACCTCCACAGCTACGCAGACAAGTTTTCCAGACAATCGACTCTCACTGTCGCCGAGCAACACATTTGAAAACACCTCCCCACTTCTTCCTATTCCAGTCGCCTCACCTGTCACGATGGCAGGGGTAGTTCAGAACGGGATGGTTGCAGTTGCCAATGGGAAGCTGTCACCGCCACGGTTTCCTCTGGGTGTGGTCAGTGGTGGGGTGACGACACCAGGCTACGGGTTTGAGACCAGCGAAGAGGACATGGATGTTGATGAAAAGGTGGAAGACTTAATGAGGTGAGACCAGATTAAACTATCACCCTGATTTGGGTTACACAGAAACCCATGTCATCAAACTCAGGGAATGATGGCCAATTTCTCTTTATTTCCAGTGAAGCCTTGGGTTAGCAAGGCTTAACATCTTCATGCTAGGGTTTGATGGTATCTGTCAATACTGAAGTGACTTAAGTTGTGGAGCATTTCAACTTTGTCTGTTTTAAACTTTCTTCCCAAAAAACAATTTAATTCTCACAGGCATTGTTAAAGGTTTATAAAAGATTGAAAAAATCATATGGGGGGTTGGGGATGCAACAACTTGTTGACGTAGTCTACAAAACTAGATGACCTAAATTGTCACTGACTGATTTAATTGTCGAGTAGATGTGAAATTGCGTCATCCCATGGTTTTTGAGCATCATCTCACTGTTTTTACTATCTTTGTTGAAGGCAAAGTCAGAAAATGGCGACCACAGAGCCTCTTGTAACCAGTGTGCAAAGGCGACAGTCCACTGTGACAACACTGCGTTCTTAACCCTTTTACTTACAAACTAAGAAATACATTTGCAACAAATCATTTGTTTGTAAAATTGTTTTCCTTTCTCTTCATTTAGCAACATTTCAGGGTTTTTTTTTTTCTCAAATTACCCAATGAGGAAGCAGATATGTTGGTCAACCAGCAGGTTGGCTTGCCTGTTAGGGCTATCCTGGGCATGAACTGATTTTTTTCATTTCTGCAACATTTTTATTTTTTTATATGAGAACATCACAGAGAGCAACATTTAGATATTTAGCTATTAACCCAGTTTTCTGAGGAATCATAGATACATTTTTTAGCGTCAAATTTATTTCCTTCAACTAAATTATGATTGTTAGAGGATCTGGAGATATGTTAAAATAGTTTTTTTTACTCCAGTGTATGCTCTCACTGTTACATTTCTGAGAATTATATTTATGTACAGCAGTGCCAGCCAGTGGATTCATATTGGTGTTACAAACACTATTTAGAGGGGTGAATAAGGAAAAACAAAAATTTTAAATACAGCGGTAAGGTGGCATAAAGTCAACTGCACAGTTACAATGCCAGTCAAAGGGTTAAACTTCATTTCTCTGTGAGTATTTCATCCTCTACACTAACAATAAAGGAGTTAAAGGTCCTCTCAATCATGTAAGAAGGCCCAGTAGCGAATTATTGGTCTGCACTGAGGCAGAAGTTGCAGATCTAACAGGGCTAAAGAAGGCTAATTTAAGGGCAAACTAACTCTCCGTCATACTCCTGCAGCAAGCAGACACGAATGCTTTAGATTCTGGGGAAAACAGCTCAAACTAAATGTTCATCTTGCTATTTCTAACTTCCAAAAATCATATTTTTAATGCTCTGTGACAACGTAGCTCAAACTCAGTCCTCGTTTCCACTCTGTTGTCACTCAGCTACAGTTTAACAGGTGCAAGAGGGTCGTTTTTGATATTTGTTAAGTTGGCTTAGGCTTTGCCAGCACTGCACAAGCATTAAAGGAGAAGGTACTTTCAAAAGTAGTATACAACATGTCTCTTCTATTGCAAAGCCAAAATTAAAGCCACACAGTGAATTTTCTCGTACTTAGATTTTAGTCCTTCACTTTAAAACATATTCACTCGAACGATTCTCACCCCCCCTCCAAATATCTGTTTCTTCATCTTCCACTCTTACCATTAAACAGTAAACCAAAGTCCTACAATGAACACCATATATTAAGACTCTTCCTGGGTGAGCTGTACAAACACAAACAGCACAACAGCATATTTTTTTTTACCTGGACTTTAACCAGGTGATTTACTCGTAGTATTTTTTCAGCATAAAGTCTGGGTGAGCTGAAATGTGGGAGTGCAGCAGAAAATAAGCAGGATAATTCACTGAGTGGGGAGGGGGAAGGACAACATCCTGTGCAAACAGTGCAAAAACAATCATGTTGATATAGTTGAAAGGAGAGAAACACGCACCCAAATACTGGTATGCATCTGGACATTTAAAAATGTTTCAGCTGCACATCATCTAAGTTCTGTCGTACATCTGCTCAAAAACGATCACCACTGCAAGCTACAATGCAGGATGTAAATTGTTATCATGGTGTAAAGCTGTACTGCTTCGGCCGCTACATTATGAACACTGACTTCCAGCACCTATTTTTGGCGTTGTGTCCTGCCTACTGTCGACCCCATCCCGCCCACCACTTTTCCCCCATCCAGCAGGGCATACTCCCTGCTGAGAGGAACATGTATGAACAACAGTGTCAACCAGGAATTACCCAGATGGACAAGCCAGACTGTCTGACAGTCTGACTAGTGGCCCAATCAATCCAGTAGTCGATAACCAGTTGACAATAGAAATAGTCATTAGTTGGATCCCTTTTGTGGGCGAAGTTTATCACTCTCAGACCTCTGTCTCTGCATCCTCCTTTTCTGTCCCCTGCTAATAAATGTATTATTCATGATTTAGTAAAGCACATGACTCTTAAACCTTTTCTGTGAAGAATCAATCTCATGATATTCACAATCAAATTTTTGGGGAGAGAAATAATTCCCAATAATTTGCAGATGTTGTAACAGCTGTAGCTGCTGCTCAAGGCAATATCATGAAGGATGCGCAATATTATCAGTATGATATCAGTATCAACAGATCATTGCTAAAAATCTAAATATGAACATTTCAGACTATATTTACTACCAGTATTATTCCTAATGTATAGATTTTACCTTGAAGTGTTTGCCATCATTGTGTATTAATTTTAAAATCAAAGTTTAAGATCCAGAGCAGGACAATGGTGCAGCAGACAGCGGTGCCTGAGAAAAAGAAGGCTGCTGGTTCGACTGTGTCGGTCAGGGTCCTTCTGTGTGAAGTTTCGTTCTCTGTGTGCCTGCATGGGTTTCTCCAGGTTCTTTGGTTTCCTCCCACAGGCAAAAAGCATGTTAGGCTAACTGGTGACTCTTAATTGCCCTTGTGAGTGGTTGTCTATCTCTCTATGTCAGTACTGTTATTGGCTCATGGTGTACCCTGTGATAGCGGTTGGCTTTGGTGGGATACTGCCCCTCGGGATAAACAGTAAACATCATAGATGGATGAATAAAGATCCAGGAAAAACTAGCGCCAATTTTCCATCAGAATGCTGGTACATCACTCAGCTGTTAAAGTGCAGATAAACCTTTATTTTACCAACACAGCGGCACCCCCCTCCATCCCAGGGGTTAGGTTCCAGACCCGCCCACGATAAGTGAAAATCCGCAAAATAGAGATAGTGTATAAACTAAGAATTGCTTGATGATTCAACTTTCCTGAGAATCATAAACTAATATTTAGTTGCATAACCACGGTTTCTGATAACTGCTTCACATCTGTGGTGCATGGAGCCTACCAACTTCTGGCACCTGTCAACAGGTATTGAAGCCCAGGACAATTGTACTACGTGTCACAATTGCTCTGCATTTCTTGGTTTTGCCTCATGAACAGCATTTTTTATGTCAGCCCACAAGTCTTCTATGGGATTAAGGTCCAGGGATTGTGCTGGCCACTCCATAACTTGAATTTTGTTTGTCTGGAACCATGATTTTGCCCGCTTGTTGGTGTGTTTGGGGTCGTTGTCTTGTTCAAACACCCATTTCAAGGGCATTATAGGACCAACACCATAGTACAAGAAACATCCCCATATCATGATGCTTGCACCACCATGCCTCACTGTCTTCACTGTGTGCTGTGGCTTGAATTCAGTGTTTTCAGGTCCTCTGACAAACCGTCTGTGGCCCTTAGACCCAAAAAGAACAATCTTTCTCTCATCAGTCCACAAAATTATGCGCCATTTCTTTTTAGGCCAGTCAATGTGTTCTTTGGCAAATTGTAACCCCTTCAGCACATGTCTTTTTTTAACAATGGGACTTTGCGGGGCCTTCTTGCTGGTAGCTTGGCTTCACATAGACGTCGTCTGATTGTTACAGTACTCACAGGCAACCTTAGATCTTCTCTGATCCTCCTGGAGCTGATCATTGGCTGAGCCTTTGCCATTTTGGTTATTCTCCGATCCATTCGAATAGTCATTTTTCATTGTCTTCCTCGCCTTTCTGGTTTTGGCTTCCACTTTAATGCATTTGATATCATTTTGGCTGAACAGCCTATCATTTTCTGAACTTCTTTATAGGTTTTCCCCTCTTTTATTAACTTCTTAATCAAAGAACGCTCTTCTTCTGAACAATGTCTTGAACGACCCATTTTACTCTGTTTTTCAAGGACAAATGCACAGCCAGCATATGCAGCGTCAGTTGCCTTGAATCTTAAATAAGTGCCACCTGTTTAACACCTATTTCTTTCACACAATCAATTACCTCACTAATTGAACTCAGCACTGCTATTTTTTTTAACACGCCCCTTTCAGTTAATGATTCAGTTTCACAGAATCAGCAGTGTCCACTACATGCCTGTTGGGTCTGTTGGTTTTCTATACCTTTACTAAACCTTCTAGAAACTTTTTCCATAATCGAGCAGCTCTCCTCTCTGGTCTCTTTGCCTCTCTGCCTCCCTTTATGACACAACCTGCGTATATAACCTCTGTCTCATGATTCTCTAAAGAACTGGTGTGCCATAGGCTTATGCTGAATTTGAATATGATACAAGGATTGATTTCTTTGCTCAGTCACATACACTATACACACACCACACGCACACACAGCCCTGACTGTGGTGTGCAGTCTGCTCTCAGACAGCAGCAATCAGAGCTGTATTGATTGGAGGGTGTGTGAAGATGAAATCAAACCAGAAATAGAGCAGCAAATATTACAATATGTCTCCTGATTCCTGCACTTTCTCAGCTCCAATCAGCACAGGCTGCTGCTGTATGGAATATTAATGTGGATTTTTGAGTTAATCTGCTTGTACCAAACTGCTCTGTTTTGTGTTGGTAGGAGGGACAGCGCTTTGATTAAAGAGGAGATCAAGTCCTTTCTGGCAAACAGGCGGATCTCACAGGCTGTGGTCGCTCAGGTAACAGGTGAGAATCAACTTCATCAGGACTTACAGCAGTACTAAAACAACACTACCTGCTGACCTGCAGTCCAACTGATGTCCTTTTATTACTCCTCCAGGGATCAGTCAGAGCCGGATCTCTCACTGGCTCCTGCAGCAGGGATCAGACCTCAGCGAGCAGAAGAAGCGAGCCTTCTTCCGCTGGTATCAGCTGGAGAAAACCAGCCCTGGTAACTACACTGTGCACCGTCAAAGCTACAGCTCCTCCACCACTCACTGCTCTGCCGCTCGTGAAGACTTACTGTAACCCTGAACAAACAGATCACCTTTTCATTAGAAGTTAGCTGGGCCAGTGTTCAAAAATAATTTAGTCGGATCAAAGCTATCGGATCAAATACTGAAATAAATGTTTTTCAAAAGAATTGAAATGATTGCAAAAACTCATTAGTTTAGGTAGTTGTTTGTACTGAAAGTATTTGTAGATTTTGGATAACTTTAAATTGTAACCAAAATCTCACCTAGGCGTAGAAAAACACCCTGCCTTTAGAGGTCAGTTGATGTGGCAAAGATGAGGATGGATAAGACTTCTTTTTGCCCCCACCAGCCACAGCTGGTCAAACCATTTGAGTGGAGTCTTCTGGGTTTATTTTTAGTGTTTGTGCATTTATCAACAGTTAGTAACTTCCTCACTGTCACACTCCCCTGCAGCCGCTCTTCTCTTTAAACTTCCTCACCCACAGACTCTATTAGACAGCGCTGTGTTATTTCCAAACAATGAAAATATGATGCACATGATGTGCATGCCTCCCATCAAGCAGTCAAGCAGCTAGAGGTGTATGCACACATCCGTCTGATCAGGGTTGGGAAACCTGTGGGCTGCAAGTCACATCGTGGCCATCCTTGTCACTCATTGTGGGCCATTAGTTGATATTAAATATCGATAAATTGTAACCATGAAGTAAAAAAAGAAAGACAAAGTCTGTCATGATCATAAGAAAAATAGGAATTATAAAATGAATTTAACTTTTTTAAAGAAAAAAGAGATATAACCATCTTGATTTTTTTTTCTATAAAACCTTTAAAACGCCCCATGAATATATTTGTAAAAAATTTTAGATTTGTAACCGTTGAGTAAAATATATTAAAATAAGTGGTAAACAATATTTACTGCAAAGAAAAGTAATTTAAATGTGCTTAAACACAGTGATTGATTTACTTAAACATTGCTAATTTCATTTAAGCTTAAACACATTAATATTGGTCAGATTAATTTTGATATTAAAGTTATATGTGTTTCTTCAGTAATTCTAGGTAATTATAAATGTTAACTTTGGAGTATTAGCAGTATGTATAAATTTTACCCTGTGGTAGTGTTGATAACATTAATGTGCCCCCCTCAGTAACCATAGTTCCCCATTCCTGCCCTACATGAATACTCATGCCACGTAACATGAAGAACATTTTTAAAGTCAAATCAAGAGAAATCCTTTTGTTGAGTTGAATGACTGTTTAATACACAGTTGGAATTTTATTTTGTGATTGTATTGTTGGTAAACTTTGGCTCAATGGACTGGCATGGGCACTGTATAATATATAAAACAGAAGCAAGCGAATAGTATGTCTTAGCATTTTTTTATCTTTCTTACATGGTTGAATAACCAAATCTTTGGAACATTTTACTGAAACCCATTTAAATGCTCTGAAACAAATTTGTGTTACGCTAAAATATGATTTAATATTTTGGCTGGTAAAATCTGCTTGGCTGGGGAATTTTTTTAATCTACCCATCACTTTGCCCGGGGAGTTAAAAAGTTAATTTCGGACCCTGCGCAGCATCATACAGCCTGTACTGGTTTTGTGGATTTTTTTATTGTCTGTTCAAGGTAGACTTACCAAAAGCTAACCATGTGTGAAACAGTGATTGCTCCTTTGGAGATGCACGTTAATATCATATCATATCATATCAACTTTAAAGAAAAACACAGATGTGGGGCAAACAAGCCAAGGTACTCCTGTCCTACTGTGATTTATTTTTGACTTTGAAAAAAGTTTGTTCACAGTCTCAGTCAAAACAAACAACACTACCTACAACCTTATACTGCAGCCATATCACTTATTGGTTTGGCCCAGGCTTCCCTGGTCCATTAGAAAAAAAATCCATGTGGAAATCATGCACCTTGTTTTATTGATTCTTGGTTCATTTGCAGTTTTCAGCATACATACAACACTACCTTCAATCATAGCGTGTCACTGTCATGTCTCTGACTGATGGAGCCTATGAATTTTGGCTGTGGACTTCGACTACTGCAGTTAATGGTCATGGAAAAAGTGGGCTGTCTTTGCTTTTTGGTTATAAAAGATGACACCATATATAGCACCTACCTACAGATCTGTCATTGCAGAAAACTAATTGCAGTAGCAGGTGTTCAACCTGTAGTGGGCAGTATTTATGCATATTTCAAACACAATACAGGGGCTTTTTTATATCTTGGTATCAGCTGACTCGGTTCGACTTTACTAGGTTATTTTGATTTTCATTTAGGGATTGTGCCAAGTACGTGGTAAAGTTTTTAGTATCACTTCCATCTGACAAATGAAGAGCCCCTTGCTGTGGGCTCCGTAATGCTGTAGGACTTTCTAAACTTTCCTCTGCTTGAGATAGTTTGTTGTTCTACTGCTTTCAACTGTCACTCTGGACTGATCATCATCCTGTCACAGAAAATAAGTATAATTCACATACTAATACATAAATGTGAAGATTTGAACCCTGACTGATTAACAATAACGCTAATGACATTACAATTAATTCAAACTAAAATCCTCATATCCTTGAAATTGGTCAAGCGAACATTTTGCACTTGAGTATTTGAATTTCTATCATGACATATACAGTAATTTAATAAAACATGCGCCCCGGGGTGAATAAAATTATTTTAGAAGAGGAAATAAATGTTTTCACTTCAATTCATAAATCAGCTAAGTCACACAACTGTTTAAAATATTGAATCAAATGCGTCTGTCATTGTGTTGCATTATATGTGGACTTGGTGCCCCCTGTTGACAAAACATGCATTTTTAATGAGGTGTATCAGTTCACAAAAATGTTATTATTGAACACTTAATAACAACTTTGCTGTTACCAGGGAAACTGACCATATACTTCACCTTAATTATCTCCAACTCAATATTTATTTTAATTTAGTAGCAATGGTAACATAACTTACTGTCAGTTTGCCTCTCTTTTAAAATTAGTTCACCATATGTTTTGCTTTTTTTTTTTCCCAAAAGGATTTAAGTAAGCCCAATGAGGACCTTCCCTTTGGTGTATCACTACTTTACTTTTTGGTTTTGGTTCCTGATCTTAAATGTCTAGATATTGTTAATGATCATTGTTATTTCAAAGCTTCAAGGGCTTACTTTAGACCATCAGGAAAATGCAGAGTGATTGTCTATTTTGAGATTGTTTTACTTCCAAAGGAAGGAGACTAGGTTGATGCTCAGAGTAAAGTCTTTGAATTTATTTCTGTGATTTGCTCACTGATCTAAAATAATAACAGGGCAGCTCCATATGTCAGTGCAAAAACAAAAACTACTGAAGAAACAGAGTTAATGTTCACTATGCAAGGATTTATTTCAGTATTGTATAAAATGAACATACTTTAAAATCAATGTGAACTTGAATGAACTACATTGCTAATGATTTTTGCTTTAATTTGACTCAAGGTGCGACCCTGGCCATGCGGGCTGCTCCTCTGGCTCTGGACGACATGATGGATTGGCACCACAACCCGCCCACATTTGGACCCTCCCCCGGAGGTTTCCGTCTACGCAGAGGGAGCAGATTCACCTGGAGGAAGGAGTGTTTGGCTGTCATGGAGAGGTGAGGAGAAGTGTGGGATAAAGGTGAGGGTTGCAGGGAAACTCATGATATGACATTACACCTGTTGACATCATGCTCTTCCCTGGGATCACTCAGGGTTCAGGGGGTTTGTAAAGATTTGATGTGCAGTTCACAGCTGCGTAAAGCTTTTCCTGGTCAGGCCTAGGGATGGGAATCAACGATTCGGTATCTTTCGTTTTTTGCATAACAATTCCCCTATCAATTTCTCCCACTTTGTTCTTTGTGCTTTGTAAATAAAGGATGTTAATCAGAGGCAGTCAGCAGAAACAAAAACGAAGTTAAAAATATGATCTGACAGGAGACAAGTTTGGTCAAAACTGAGCTTAATTTTGGGTGAAAAGATGCATATTGTACAAAACAAAGTGGGTGGAAACACCAGCAGCTTGCAGAAGCGTTGATCTATCCAACATGACATCAAACATCAGTAGTGCCATAGAGCCAGTTGGTAGCATTATGGTGCTTTTATTGTTGGCTTTGCAAAATTACTATTTGACAAAGGTTTGAACAAGATGCATTTGAATAAACGTTGAATTAATTTTTTGGCATGGATAAATAAATAAATCCAGTTGAATGAAGATTGAAATTTACAGTGCTTAGCATAAATGGGTACACCCCTTCAGATTTGTCAGAAAACCTTTAGATTCCTTTTAAAATCAACATTTTCTATGGCATACTATACCACAAAATACTCCCCCAAATGTGGGCCATTGATTGCAAACAAGATTTTTAATTTGCACTTAAAAAAGTATTTTCCCCAATTTAAGATCAGAATGCAAAAATGAGTAGACCCCAATTAAAGGGGTGGGAACAAAGCTAAATTTTAGTTATCATATTACCTTTATTTTCATCTTATGGTAAAAAAAAATGTTATGGTAAACTCAGCTTTGTCAAAACTTTGGAAATTGTTCTTTTGCTCATTTAGATATTGATTTGTACATTACTTTTAATAGAGGGTGTACTCATTTATGCTGGGCACTGCATGTGTTGTTCTTAGCAGTATGTGAGGATTAAATCAGTTACGTGACATTGACTGACATAATGTGCTGAGACTTGTTGCCTTTTTATTCACTTCTCTAGTTGCAGTTTTTAGCCTTTTTAGATTCTTTAATCTGTAATTTTTAAAATAAAGATAAATGAAAACTCATCAAAAGCTTTCATGATGTTGCACTATTAAGTTTTCTACATGAAGCAGATAAAGAGATACCCTTTGCATCACTCCTTTAGATGTTTTTGCACTAATTTGTGTAGCAAATACTCAGTCAGTTGTTCCAACAAAACACAGAACATCAGCTGTATCGGTACTGGCCAGTCTTATTAAAAAGGCACATGTCAGTGCAAAATTTCTTTTGCACAGGGTCAATTTAGCAGTTGAAAAACGATGACTGAAGAAGCATTAACATTGGTAACTGCTTGTTCAGATGAAGTTTGTAATGGGTCAGAGGAATTAACTTTTTGGAAAAATTCTTATCAATTACAGTATTTGATATTTGTCTGTTTTTATGTAGGTGCATGTAATGAGCAAATAATAGTAAAAGCAAAACAATAAATATGGCAACAAATACAAACTAAAATAGAAAAACACAAGTCTATAAACACTGAATCCCACATGCTCCCTGTCCTCCAAACCACTTCATCAAACCAAAAAAGCCCACCCTAATTCAATATCCATGCAGGGGGAAAGAGTTGAAATACTCAAACAAAATACAAAAAATATCAGTCCTCCACTTAATCATTTGCAAATCTTCAAATATTTGTTTATTTATCAAAAACTGCGACAATAATGGAAAAAGTGGAAATAGATTTAGCAACTATACAAATCTCTATAGGAGCAGTCACTTCCTGCTGTCGTCCCACTCGTAGCTCCACCTCTTCCTGCTCTAAAGAGCTCTGATTGGCTCTTGATTTTTGGAGTGACATCAAATCATTTTCTAGTGGAGGCCACAGTTCTTGCTATTCTGCATTATTGTTTTGGAGCCTGAAGTAGGGCTGCACGATATGGCCTAAAACCAATATCTCGATATTTTTAGGCTGTATTGTATCACGATACACAATATATATCTTGATATTCTGATTTCTCTTCTAAATCACTATGTAAATGTTAAATTCAACCCTTTGATGCATAAAATGACACCAATATAATGATCTAAGCAGACCCTTCTGTTGGACTGGAAATTTGCATGCAAAAAGGGGAAAATGACAATCAGATTAAGTTAAGCAAACCTTTTATCTCAAACCAGGCTGCTACACTCCCAAGCTTTAAAAAATAAAAATAAAAAATGGCATGTTAGGCCTTTCTACTGTGGCTCAGTTTAAAGCTTTATGGAAAAAAACATTAAATACTTTTACTCTCATAGTTTTAACTGCATGAAAAATGTCATGAAATACTCCTACATAGTTTTTACTAAATGAAAAAAATTTAAAAGATGTTCAGTTATACTGTAACTGTTGAAAAATAATTATAAAAACTTATATGACAAAACTTTTTTGTCATATTGGACTGAATTGGCAAACGAAGATGTCAGAGTCATTTGCTTCGGTGCATTTGCTGGTTTCTTTAGCATTTTATGTGGTGTTGGAGGAGACGTGAACATGCAGAGTTTAACTCAGTCTTCGTTTTGTAGTGGATGACATTTCAGGTGGTGAAACAAATTCATGGTACTGCTACCTTTGGTGGCCACGGTTTTGCGGCTTATTTTGCAGATAACCGTATTTTGTTCCATGTCTTCCTGGCGAAACCCGAACCACTGCCAAATGATAGAGTCAGTGCTGTGTTTTTTCAGAGCCAAGTCGTCTGTCTCCATCTTCCATTTAAGTCTCTTAGTAACTCGTAAACTTGCCTGGAGTCTAGACTTTTTTTTCGCCTCCTCCATGCCCTTCTCCCTCCTCTCCTGATACCCGCATGCGGGCAGGAGAGTTTTCCGGATGGGCGGGGGAGTGTGCTGCTTGCTGTGAGAGAAGTGCCAGGAGAGAGTCAGAGAAGCGAAACTCCAAAGAGAACTTGCATACTGACGTCTTAAAACATTTACGTGACAATTTTTACTCAGTGGTTACGACATGGTCATTTTATGCATCTCAGGTGGAACAACTCACGATGTATCGAGTATATTCAATATATCCCCCACCATTAGCCTGAAGGCATCCTTATTTCAAATGTTTGTCTGTTTTTTGTGTTTGTGTGTCCAAACAGCTTCTTCAGTGATAACCAGTACCCTGACGAAGCCAAGAGGGAGGAGATTGCCTCAGCCTGCAATGCAGTTATTCAGAAACCAGGTAGGTTAGAACTATGCAAGCAAACAGCAGGGTTCCCATGCGTCCTGGAAAACCTGGAAAATGACTGACCAATTTTCAAGTCATGGAAAACATATGGAAAATGAGGAAAAAAGTCAAATGTCCTGGAAAAGCTTAAATTGTCCTTCCTTCTACCTTGTTAGTGAACAAAAATCAAACAGGAAATGTAGTAAAAATGTACTTGGTAAATAATGCACGCTTAGCCTTAAAATGTGAACGTATAAGACAATGCAAGTTAAGGAATAAAATACAAAAACTCAAAACAATGGTGACAAAAAATAAAAAATGGCAAAATAAAATTTAGTCAACTTAAACAGTAAACCAACAAAATATATTTATAAAAAAGCAGAATAAATTAAAGCAGCAAGCAGCGTTGGTCGGGTCCTCGCTCTGTCGCACGTCTCTCATGCCCGTATGACCTTTATTTTGAGGGTTTCATCCCTTTTTGACCCTTTGACCTGCTCAAAGATAGACTGATGTGTGTGCCTGCAGCTCTGTCAGGAGCCTCAGACTTTATAATGGGTGTGTATAACACACTCCATGTTCCCGCCTTCAGTGAGTCACATGACCAGCTGCACCTGTTTGAGAAAGGTCATCCGTAACTTAGCAGCTTGAACCGGGTATGATGTTCATACTGAAGCCGGTCAGAGACCAGCTGATAAAAACCCATGTTGCTTGCAGGGTAAGTCGACCCAGGTTGAAATGCCGAGTAGACCCTTTAAATCTGCGGACAGGAGCTGTTTGTTGGAGGATTTACACGGGTTTTTTGGCCAGTCTGAAAGGGGTATATGTGTGTGAGTGTAAAAACCGAACCCCCAAATTCCACATGGAGCGATTTTGCTCCGACCGACAGGCTGGCGACATCACCCACTTGAAGCCCTGTGGCACACACAACACCAACATCTGTATGCTTATCTCAGGCTTATCTTCCACGTGTTGTCCAGAACTGTATTTTCATTCCCCATTCATTTGAATGGGAGGAGCTGGGGGGGCTTCTTTGGGGTCCACCAACTTTGAGGGCTTGTCATTGGGAAACCGTTTGAGAAACAACAAAATCCTTCAGAACTTCTGATCAGCATGGCCTCCTGTGTCATCTGTCCGGGTTTCAAGCTGATACCATTCATGGCCTTGGAGGAGATACATTTTGATGGAGACATAATTTTGAGACTTGTTTTGTTTTAAAATGAAATTTGCCAGCTTCCTGTTTGAGATAGGTCAGGGGTTTTAGTGCGGGATTGTTGGGTCTCGATGAGATGATCGTTTAGGCGTTAGTTTGATCTCTCTACAACATTCCTACTGGCTGTTAGGGCCGTTTTAGTGTGCCTAGGGGGAGATAGAGAGGTCATTTTGGCATGTTGGGGGTTAATTTTTTCTTTTTCTCAAAGTTCTTGATAAAGAAGATTTTGAGCATGTTTAGGGGGTCAAATTAAGGTTTAAAGAGCCTGTGGGTGTAATAAAAATATGAAGAAAGAAAAGATGAAAGAAATGCTACCAAAACAATAGGGTCCCTGCCCTTTGGGTGAGGACCCTAATGATTTATAAATGAAAAACATGCAAAAATCAAACATACAAATGTCGTCAAGAGTGATTACAAGGAATGAAACAATGTATATATCACAGACTAAATAGATAAATAAACAAGTTAATCACTAAGTCATATGTTAGTAATGACTTCAAGGATGTAAACAAATGTCAGTTTAGTTGTTGACTTTTTATTCAACATGAGGGTTGGTCAACGAACTGTCTCCTATTTTTGTGTTTTTTATATGTTTTAATGATTATAAGATGTTTTTATTGTTTGTTCTACATATATATTATTCTGTTTTATTTATAGTCACTGAATAGTACTTTAAAAACACTTTATTGCTTTAACATGTTTTAAGGAGGGGTTTCCACTTTGAATCAGGCAACGATAAATGAAATAATTTTTCTGCTTTCATAAAAATCATTTTGATAATTTAAGAGCAGAGTGATAGTTAATTACAGTCAAGTTTAGGATGGACCATGGCTTTACCCACCTTTTAAGGGCCCCAGAGAGCTTTGGTCTTGTACACCCCTTGTGAGCAGCCTTAGTAGTCATGTAGTAATTGTTGTGAAGCATTAATTCGCCTTTAATTAATTTTTGTACCCATACAGCTTCTGATAAAGTCTGTTTGTTTGCTTTCTTGTGTCCACTTTATTCATACCTCTCATTCTTTGGTATTATTTGCACTTCATTTTGCATACTCAAAATATATTTACATCTGTTGTAAATGTGTAACACTCCACTGAGTGCAGAAAACATAGTCACAATCTTGAAAACAGTTGTTCATATGATCATCTGGACTTTCTTTTATTAAACACATGAATGATGAGATTCAGTCAAATCACAATATGAACAATTCAATTTGCAAGAATAAAGATAATTCATCCAATCTTTTTTTTGTATTTTTTGGTATCTTGTGGGAAACTGGAGCATCCCAGGGAAAACCCACTTGAACACAGTAGATCATGATGAGTCCTGACAAACTGAAACGAGCTGGTTTCGGTTTATCAGAACTTGATATGATCAACGGTGCTTGAGGCAGGGGGTTGTGGGGAGGGTGAGGGAGCCGGGATGGTCACTGCTGCTCCAGCTGCTTCAGCCTCTTCTGCAGCTTATACTGACGCCGGCTTTTTGGTGTGAAGGCTTTCTTAATCTTCCTCCACACAGTGACCTTCTCACTCTCCTCTAACAGTTGTTTGATGAGCTCGAGATCATTTTGGAGGCCGTGAGCTCTTGACGTTTGGTGGTCTTTGTCCGCTTGAACCTTCTCCACCTCTCTTTGCAGAGCCCTGCTGGCTTCCTCCTGAGCGGTTAGTCGCAGCACAAGCTGATTACTGTCCACTTCTGACTTATTAATTGCTGTCTGGATGGCCTGATTAGCCTCCATCTGAGCCTGGAGCTTAGAGGACAGCTCACTGTTGGTGGTGGTCAGTTCAGCGATCTGTTTCTCAGACGTCTGCAGATCTGAAATGAGATCCTCTGTTTTGGAGGCCTCAACTTTAAGGACCTCCACCTCCTGCTGCAGGCTGTCTATTTCTGTGGTTAGATCTTTGACCACCATTCGATTCTTTTTGACATTCTCCAGGACCTCCATTTTGAGATTGTCACCAGAGAACATCGGCAAATCTTTCTGGTAGTCCTCTAGAGCCGTCCTAGGAGCCAGATTGGCCTCCTCAGCATTTTCAGCTTTGGAGGCCATATCCAGACTGTCCTTAACTCTGTGCAGCAACTCTGCATTGGACTTGTCCACACTGGATGACTCTTCGGTGGAGGTCTCATTTTGTAACAGTGACCTCTGCAGGGCTTTGTCCTCTCCTGCCTTCTTCTCCAGTTGTTTCTTAAGATCATCAGCCTGGGAAATCTGGTGATCTTGGTCTTTTTGAGTCTGGTCCAGCCTCTGCTTTGGAGCCTCAATTTCCTCCTTCAGGTCTGCGACTGTATGAGGCAGCTTCCTCCTTCTTTTGCCAGTTTTTTTTGCAGGTGGCTTCTGCTCTTTAGTGGTCTGGGCCCCTGTCTTCTCCTCCAGGGCTTTATTTTCAGGCCTCAGGGTTTCCTCTTTTATTGGCTCACCTGAGGCTGTGCCCTGGAGTTTCAGCTCCTCTGTAGGCTGTTCAGTGTCCTCCTCACACTGTTTGTGCTTGATGGTGTGCCTGTCCTGTTTATCACAGGCTGTCCTCAGCCACTGTGGTCTGAAACTCTGCAACTCTGGTGCAGTTATCTGCAACTTTGGTGCAAAGCTCCAGGCTGAAGGACGCTGGGGTTCGTCTTGGTCGGACTGATAGTTATAATCATCGTCCTCCTCCCTCTGGCTTCGGTAAGATGGAGGCATTTGCTGGTTAGGACCCTGCCTGGTGTGAATTTTGTAGCTCCAGGCATTGGTCTCATATTCTTGATGGGCTTCATATTCTTCATCGGTCTCATATGCTGAGTACTTGTACTGCTCAGCTCCAAGTTGGTCCATATCTCTGTTTCTATAGTTCTTCATTACTAACAGTAGTTGAATTAGTTCAATCTGTTGCAATCAGAAGTAAAATTGCTAAATATCTAAGCGTGAATCCTGGGATCTGCTACCGACATCTGCGTTTGTGAGGTGTAGGTTAGTTTTTATACAACTATCAGTGCCTTTGATCCTTTGATGACAGAGAACTTGTTTAAACTTAAAACAATCTGTTTCCATGACAACACAGAGCTATTTAGATCAATGACATTTATTTTAAAAATAAACAAAATGGCTGCCTTACTAACATTTAACCATTTGCCGTCATTGAAACTGCATACTATACCGGCAGTACATGCTGGTTTTGACATAATGTGGTACAGAGCATGCAGTATGTGAAAATTTGCAAAATCTGTGGTACGCCAAACACTCTGATGTCATAATACCTCCGAAATAAGCAGTACACAACAGAATATCCTACCTCCCGTACTGTTAACGACAATGCAAAGCCCCAGTGGGTCAGGGGTTGAAATGGTGGGCAGCCAGCCTTTTAAGTGTTAGCATTAGCATTGATTTGGTTACATTTACATCACAATAAATTGTATCAAACTCTGTAAATCCTCTCCTATTTTTAAAAAAAAAAGTATTTGCATGATTATTCTGGTTTTAAAAACATAGATCAATGCAGGATTTGAGGTTTTTAACAAACAAATGCATTATACTCATTACTCATCATAAACTGTCTCAGTGTGTGTTTGAAGGTGAAGTTATAGATAAATTATGAACTGTTTGATGGTGTTGCTCACCTGCTTTTAGATTTTTGACACATATGAGTAAAGTCTGTTTTCATTTTTACCTCTACTTAATTTTAATGTTTTTATGAAACAATATATCTCTTTCTCTATTGACCTGATTTTTTGAAGCTTAAGCACTTTATCATTTAATCAGTTTATTGCCTCCAGCAAGGAGGTTATGTTTTCGCCAGGGTCGGTTAGTTTGTTTGTTTGTGTGTTTTTCTGTTAGCAATATTACGCAACTACTGCTGGATGGATTTACATGAAAATTTTACCAGAGGTGTGATTTGGTCCAGGGAAGAAGCCAATACATTTTGGTGATGATCCGATCCAGACTGACGTCACAACAAAAATTGATGTTTATAACGGCAAATCCCATTCTTTTAAGGCATTATGGGAATTGTAGTTTATTTGCAAACTGACGTCTAGTTTTTCAAGCCTAGGTCACTACATTTCCCAGCTTTCCTTGCAATGCCAGGGGAGGAGTTCTCCACTCCGCTCCGTCTGCCGTCTCTACTCTGTCTTCAGCATTGTCGCACCCACAGCTCCATCCAGTTGGTTACACGCAGAGTCAGGGCCCGCCGAACAGCCAATCAGCAGTGAAAGTTGTGCATGCAGTTCTACTCACAGACATAGCAGAGAGGAGGAAGAAATTGCGGATGGAGAAAGCCCGGCACCGTTCCTGGAGCCTTGGTTTGTAAGATACATTACAGAATCAGACTCTCCCGAAATTGTAATAAACACCTCAGTCCTCTACAACTCTCAACTACTAGTACCATTACTGTGAGCCCGTTAACATTATAGAAACATACACGGCAGCTCTGCTTGCTCGCTGTTCTTCTAGCAGTGCCTCTTAATCGCTCGAAACAAGGCTGCTGATAATGTCAATACAGACATAGTCTTTCATTGCAGAAATCTGTCTTACCGCTTTCACACTAAAATCCGTGGGTCAACGCTGTTTTTTTTCAACGCTGGTTAACCCGTGAGGGACTCTTCTACCACTGCCAGCAGACCCGGGTCTGCTCAGCAGCAGACGAGGTGCCTGGCTGTTTTTTTTCCTCTGGCGCATCAAGCTGATGTCATCACGTTGATGACATCATCGGCGTGACAAAACACGACCCAGTAAACAATGGAAAAGAGCTTGGATGCCGTGGTCACGGTTTTCTGTACTTTGTACTTCTGTCCCTCTTTAAAAATGTACAAACTCGGCACTGATGATACAAAGGTGGATGGAATTTGTTGCTGAGATGGCAAAGAGTCAGGTAAGTTACAGACAGAGGGGACGGGCGCGATTTTATGCCTTGGGCACGTAACGATGACGTCATCCGTAACTTAGCAGCTTGAACCGGGTATGATGTTCATACTGGAGCCGGTCGGAGACAAGCCGATAAAAACACGTCGCTTGCAGGGTAAGTGGACCCAGGTTGAAATGCCGAGTAGACCCTTTAAATCTGCGGACAGGAGCTGTTTGTTGGAGGATTTACACGGGTTTTTTGGCCAGTCTGAAAGGGGTATATGTGTGTGAGTGTAAAAACCGAACCCCCAAATTCCACATGGAGCTATTTTGCTCCGACCGACAGGCTGGCGACATCACTCCCTTGAAGCCCTGTGGCACGCACAACACCAACATCTGTATGCTTATCTCAGGCTTATCTTCCACATGTTGTCCAGAACTGTATTTTCATTCCCCATTCATTTGAATGGGAGGAGCTGGGGGGCCTTCTTTGGGGTCCACCAACTTTGAGGGCTTGTCATTGGGAAACCGTTTGAGAAACAACAAAATCCTTCAGAACTTCTGATCAGCATGGCCTCCTGTGTCATCTGTCCGGGTTTCAAGCTGATACCATTCATGGCCTTGGAGGACATACATTTTGTTTGGAGACAAAATTTTGAGACTTGTTTTATTTTGAAAGGAAAATTGCCAGCTTCCTGTTTGAGATAGGTCAGGGGTTTTAGTGCGTGATTTTTGGGTCTAAATGAGACGAACATTTTGACATTGGTTTGATCTCTCTGCAACATTCCTTGTGGTTGTGGCGACCATTTTTGTCTGCTGCATAGTGCCTAGGTGGTGCAATAGAGCGCATTTTGGGTTAGTTTTGGGTCGATTTTTTCATTCTCTGAAATTTTGTACCCCGTGTGGCATGTGTGTCAGTTTTGTCATGGCTGTGAGCAAGTTAAGGGTGTCAAATCATGGTGCGAATTCGGGATGATCCGGTGAGCTCTTATTTTGAATGGCAAATTGCCAGCTTCCTGTTTAGAATGGTCAGGGGTGTCAGTGCGGGATTGTTGGGTCTCGATGAGACGATCGTTTAGGCGTTAGTTTGATCTCTCTACAACATTCCTACTGGCTGTTAGGGCCGTTTTAGTGTGCCTAGGGGGAGATAGAGAGGTCATTTTGGCATGTTGGGGGTTAATTTTTTCATTTTATCAAAGTTCTTGATAAAGAAGATTTTGAGCATGTTTAGGGGGTCAAATTAAGGTTTAAAGAGCCTAAACAAGTTAATCACTAAGTAATATGTTAGTAATGACTTCAAGGATATAAACAAATGTCAGTTTAGTTGTTGACTTTTTATTCAACATGAGGGTTGGTCAACGAACTGTCACCTATTTTTGTGTTTTTTATATGTTTTAATGATTATAAGATGTTTTTATTGTTCATTCTATATTATATAATATTCTGTTTTATTTCCGCTAGATAGTCACTGAATAGTACTTTAAAAACACTTTATTGCTTTAACATGTTTTAAGGAGGGGTTTCCACTTTGAATCAGGCAACGATAAATGAAATAATTTTTCTGCTTTCATAAAAATCATTTTGATAATTAAAGAGCAGAGTGATAGTTAATTACAGTCCAAGTTTAGGATGGACCATGGCTTTACCCACCTTTTAAGGGCCCCAGAGAGCTTTGGTCTTGTACACCCCTTGTGAGCAGCCTTAGTAGTCATGTAGTAATTATTGTTGTGAAGCATTAATTCGCCTTTAATTAATTTTTGTACCCATACAGCTTCTGATAAAGTCTGTTTGTTTGCTTTCTTGTGTCCACTTTATTCATACCTCTCATTCTTTGGTATTATTTGCACTTCATTTTGCATACTCAAAATATATTTACATCTGTTGTAAATGCGTAACACTCCACTGAGTGCAGAAAACATAGTCACAATCTTGAAAACAGTTGTTCATATGATCATCTGGACTTTCTTTTATTAAACACATGAATGATGAGATTCAGTCAAATCACAATATGAACAATTCAATTTGCAAGAATAAAGATAATTCATCCAATCTTTTTTTGTATTTTTTGGTATCTTGTGGGAAACTGGAGCATCCCAGGGAAAACCCACTTGAACACAGTAGATCATGATGAGTCCTGACAAACTGAAACGAGCTGGTTTCGGTTTATCAGAACTTGATATGATCAACGGTGCTTGAGGCAGGGGGTTGTGGGGAGGGTGAGGGAGCCGGGATGGTCACTGCTGCTCCAGCTGCTTCAGCCTCTTCTGCAGCTTATACTGACGCCGGCTTTTTGGTGTGAAGGCTTTCTTAATCTTCCTCCACACAGTGACCTTCTCACTCTCCTCTAACAGTTGTTTGATGAGCTCGAGATCATTTTGGAGGCCGTGAGCTCTTGACGTTTGGTGGTCTTTGTCCGCTTGAACTTTCTCCACCTCTCTTTGCAGAGCCCTGCTGGCTTCCTCCTGAGCGGTTAGTCGCAGCACAAGCTGATCACTGTCCACTTCTGACTTATTAATTGCTGTCTGGATGGCCTGATTAGCCTCCATCTGAGCCTGGAGCTTAGAGGAGAGCTCACTGTTGGTGGTGGTCAGTTCAGCGATCTGTTTCTCAGACGTCTGCAGATCTGAAATGAGATCCTCTGTTTTGGAGGCCTCAACTTTAAGGACCTCCACCTCCTGCTGCAGGCTGTCTATTTCTGTGGTTAGATCTTTGACCACCATTCGATTCTTTTTGACATTCTCCAGGACCTCCATTTTGAGATTGTCACCAGAGAACATCGGCAAATCTTTCTGGTAGTCCTCTAGAGCCGTCCTAGGAGCCAGATTGGCCTCCTGAGCATTTTCAGCTTTGGAGGCCATATCCAGACTGTCCTTAACTCTGTGCAGCAACTCTGCATTGGACTTGTCCACACTGGATGACTCTTCGGTGGAGGTCTCATTTTGTAACAGTGACCTCTGCAGGGCTTTGTCCTCTCCTGCCTTCTTCTCCAGTTGTTTCTTAAGATCATCAGCCTGGGAAATCTGGTGATCTTGGTCTTTTTGAGTCTGGTCCAGCCTCTGCTTTGGAGCCTCAATTTCCTCCTTCGGGTCTGCGACTGTATGAGGCAGCTTCCTCCTTCTTTTGCCAGTTTTTTTTGCAGGTGGCTTCTGCTCTTTAGTGGTCTGGGCCCCTGTCTTCTCCTCCAGGGCTTTATTTTCAGGCCTCAGGGTTTCCTCTTTTGTTGGCTCACCTGAGGCTGTGCCCTGGAGTTTCAGCTCCTCTGTAGGCTGTTCAGTGTCCTCCTCACACTGTTTGTGCTTGATGGTGTGCCTGTCCTGTTTGTCACAGGCAGTCCTCAGCCACTGTGGTCTGAAACTCTGCAACTCTGGTGCAGTTATCTGCAACTTTGGTGCAAAGCTCCAGGCTGAAGGACGCTGGGGTTCGTCTTGGTCGGACTGATAGTTATAATCATCGTCCTCCTCCCTCTGGCTTCGGTAAGATGGAGGCATTTGCTGGTTAGGACCCTGCCTGGTGTGAATTTTGTAGCTCCAGGCAGTGGTCTCATATTCTTGATGGGCTTCATATTCTTCATCGGTCTCATATGCTGAGTACTTGTACTGCTCAGCTCCAAGTTGGTCCATATCTCTGTTTCTATAGTTCTTCATTACTAACAGTAGTTGAATTAGTTCAATCTGTTGCAATCAGAAGTAAAATTGCTAAATATCTAAGCGTGAATCCTGGGATCTGCTACCGACATCTGCGTTTGTGAGGTGTAGGTTAGTTTTTATACAACTATCAGTGCCTTTGATCCTTTGATGACAGAGAACTTGTTTAAACTTAAAACAATCTGTTTCCATGACAACACAGAGCTATTTAGATCAATGACATTTATTTTAAAAATAAACAAAATGGCTGCCTTACTAACATTTAACCATATGCCGTCATTGAAACTGCATACTATACCGGCAGTACATGCTGGTTTTGACATAATGTGGTACAGAGCATGCAGTATGTGAAAATTTGCAAAATCTGCAGTACGCCAAACACTCTGATGTCATAATACCTCCGAAATAAGCAGTACACAACAGAATATCCTACCTCCCGTACTGTTAACGACAATGCAAAGCCCCAGTGGGTCAGGGGTTGAAATGGTGGGCAGCCAGCCTTTTAAGTGTTAGCATTAGCATTGATTTGGTTACATTTACATCACAATAAATTGTATCAAACTCTGTAAATCCTCTCCTATTTTTAAAAAAAAAAGTATTTGCATGATTATTCTGGTTTTAAAAACATAGATCAATGCAGGATTTGAGGTTTTTAACAAACAAATGCATTATACTCATTACTCATCATAAACTGTCTCAGTGTGTGTTTGAAGGTGAAGTTATAGATAAATTATGAACTGTTTGATGGTGTTGCTCACCTGCTTTTAGATTTTTGACACATATGAGTAAAGTCTGTTTTCATTTTTACCTCTACTTAATTTTAATGTTTTTATGAAACAATATATCTCTTTCTCTTTTGACCTGATTTTTTGAAGCTTAAGCACTTTATCATTTAATCAGTTTATTGCCTCCAGCAAGGAGGTTATGTTTTCGCCGGGGTCAGTTAGTTTGTTTGTTTGTGTGTTTTTCTGTTAGCAATATTACGCAACTACTGCTGGATGGATTTACATGAAAATTTTACCAGAGATGTGATTTGGTCCAGGGAAGAAGCCAATACATTTTGGTGATGATCCGATCCAGACTGACGTCACAACAAAAATTGATGTTTATAACGGCAAATCCCATTCTTTTAAGGCATTATGGGAATTGTAGTTTATTTGCAAACTGACGTCTAGTTTTTCAAGCCTAGGTCACTACATTTCCCAGCTTTCCTTGCAATGCCAGGGGAGGAGTTCTCCACTCCGCTCCGTCTGCCGTCTCTACTCTGTCTTCAGCATTGTCGCACCCACAGCACCATCCAATTGGTTACACGCAGAGTCAGGGCCCGCCGAACAGCCAATCAGCAGTGAAAGTTGTGCATGCAGTTCTACTCACAGACATAGCAGAGAGGAGGAAGAAATTGCAGATGGAGAAAGCTCGGCACTGTTCCTGGAGCCTTGGTTTGTAAGATACATTACAGAATCAGACTCTCCCGAAATTGTAATAAACACCTCAGTCCTCTACAACTCTCAACTACTAGTACCATTACTGTGAGCCCGTTAACATTATAGAAACATACACGGCAGCTCTGCTTGCTCGCTGTTCTTCTAGCAGTGCCTCTTAATCACTCGAAACAAGGCTGCTGATAATGTCAATACAGACATAGTCTTTCATTGCAGAAGTCTGTCTTACCGCTTTCACACTAAAATCCGTGGGTCAACGCTGTTTTTTTTCAACGCTGGTTAACCCGTGAGGGACTCTTCTACCACTGCCAGCAGACCCGGGTCTGCTCAGCAGCAGACGAGGTGCCTGGCTGTTTTTTTTCCTCTGGCGCATCAAGCTGATGTCATCACGTTGATGACATCATCGGCGCGACAAAACACGACCCAGTAAACAATGGAAAAGAGCTTGGATGCCGTGGTCACGGTTTTCTGTACTTTGTACTTCTGTCCCTCTTTAAAAATGTACAAACTCGGCACTGATGATACAAAGGTGGATGGAATTTGTTGCTGAGATGGCAAAGAGTCAGGTAAGTTACAGACAGAGGGGACGGGCGCGATGTTATGCCTTGGGCACGTAACGATGACGTCATCCGTAACTTAGCAGCTTGACCCGGGTATGATGTTCATACTGAAGCCGGTCGGAGACGAGCCGATAAAAACACGTCGCTTGCAGGGTAAGTGGACCCAGGTTGAAATGCCGAGTAGACCCTTTAAATCTGCGGACAGGAGCTGTTTGTTGGAGGATTTACACGGGTTTTTTGGCCAGTCTGAAAGGGGTATATGTGTGTGAGTGTAAAAACCGAACCCCCAAATTCCACATGGAGCTATTTTGCTCCGACCGACAGGCTGGCGACATCACTCACTTGAAGCCCCGTGGCACGCACAACACCAACATCTGTAGGCTTATCTCAGGCTTATCTTCCACATGTTGTCCAGAACTGTATTTTCATTCCCCATTCATTTGAATGGGAGGAGCTGGGGGGCCTTCTTTGGGGTCCACCAACTTTGAGGGCTTGTCATTGGGAAACCGTTTGAGAAACAACAAAATCCTTCAGAACTTCTGATCAGCATGGCCTCCTGTGTCATCTGTCCGGGTTTCAAGCTGATACCATTCATGGCCTTGGAGGACATACATTTTGTTTGGAGACAAAATTTTGAGACTTGTTTTATTTTGAAAGGAAAATTGCCAGCTTCCTGTTTGAGATAGGTCAGGGGTTTTAGTGCGTGATTTTTGGGTCTAAATGAGACGAACATTTTGACATTGGTTTGATCTCTCTGCGACATTCCTTGTGGTTGTGGCGACCATTTTTGTCTGCTGCATAGTGCCTAGGTGGTGCAATAGAGCGCATTTTGGGTTAGTTTTGGGTCGATTTTTTCATTCTCTGAAATTTTGTACCCCGTGTGGCATGTGTGTCAGTTTTGTCATGGCTGTGAGCAAGTTAAGGGTGTCAAATCATGGTGCAAATTCGGGATGATCCAGTGAGCTCTAATTTTGAATGGCAAATTGCCAGCTTCCTGTTTAAGATAGGTCAGGGGTGTCAGTGCGGGATTGTTGGGTCTCGATGAGACGACCGTTTAGGCGTTAGGCTGATCTCTCTACAACATTCCTACTGGCCGTTAGGGCCGTTTTAGTGTGCCTAGGGGGAGCTAGAGAGATCATTTTGGCATGTTGGGGGTTAATTTTTTGATGTTTTCATTGTTCATTCTACATATATATTATTCTGTTTTATTTCCGCTAGATAGTCACTGAATAGTACTTTAAAAACACTTTATTGCTTTAACATGTTTTAAGGAGGGGTTTCCACTTTGAATCAGGCAACGATAAATGAAATCATTTTTCTGCTTTCATGAAAATCATTTTGATAATTTAAGAGTAGAGTGATAGTTAATTACAGTCAAGTTTAGGATGGACCATGGCTTTACCCACCTTTTAAGGGCCCCAGAGAGCTTTGGTCTTGTACACCCCTTGTGAGCAGCCTTAGTAGTCATGTAGTAATTGTTGTGAAGCATTAATTCGCCTTTAATTAATTTTTGTACCCATACAGCTTCTGATAAAGTCTGTTTGTTTGCTTTCTTGTGTCCACTTTATTCATACCTCTCATTCTTTGGTATTATTTGCACTTCATTTTGCATACTCAAAATATATTTACATCTGTTGTAAATGTGTAACACTCCACTGAGTGCAGAAAACATAGTCACAACCTTGAAAACAATTGTTCATTTGATCATCTGGACTTTCTTTTATTAAACACATGAATGATGAGATTCAGTCAAATCACAATATGAACAATTCAATTTGCAAGAATAAAGATAATTCATCCAATCTTTTTTGTATTTTTTGGTATCTTGTGGGAAACTGGAGCATCCCAGGGAAAACCCACTTGAACACAGTAGATCATGATGAGTCCTGACAAACTGAAACGAGCTGGTTTCGGTTTATCAGAACTTGATATGATCCACGGTGCTTGAGGCAGGGGGTTGTGGGGAGGGTGAGGGAGCCGGGATGGTCACTGCTGCTCCAGCTGCTTCAGCCTCTTCTGCAGCTTATACTGACGCCGGCTTTTTGGTGTGAAGGCTTTCTTAATCTTCCTCCACACAGTGACCTTCTCACTCTCCTCTAACAGTTGTTTGATGAGCTCGAGATCATTTTGGAGGCCGTGAGCTCTTGACGTTTGGTGGTCTTTGTCCGCTTGAACTTTCTCCACCTCTCTTTGCAGAGCCCTGCTGGCTTCCTCCTGAGCGGTTAGTCGCAGCACAAGCTGATCACTGTCCACTTCTGACTTATTAATTGCTGTCTGGATGGCCTGATTAGCCTCCATCTGAGCCTGGAGCTTAGAGGAGAGCTCACTGTTGGTGGTGGTCAGTTCAGCGATCTGTTTCTCAGACGTCTGCAGATCTGAAATGAGATCCTCTGTTTTGGAGGCCTCAACTTTAAGGACCTCCACCTCCTGCTGCAGGCTGTCTATTTCTGTGGTTAGATCTTTGACCACCATTCGATTCTTTTTGACATTCTCCAGGACCTCCATTTTGAGATTGTCACCAGAGAACATCGGCAAATCTTTCTGGTAGTCCTCTAGAGCCATCCTAGGAGCCAGATTGGCCTCCTCAGCATTTTCAGCTTTGGAGGCCATATCCAGACTGTCCTTAACTCTGTGCAGCAACTCTGCATTGGACTTGTCCACACTGGATGACTCTTCGGTGGAGGTCTCATTTTGTAACAGTGACCTCTGCAGGGCTTTGTCCTCTCCTGCCTTCTTCTCCAGTTGTTTCTTAAGATCATCAGCCTGGGAAATCTGGTGATCTTGGTCTTTTTGAGTCTGGTCCAGCCTCTGCTTTGGAGCCTCAATTTCCTCCTTCGGGTCTGCGACTGTATGAGGCAGCTTCCTCCTTCTTTTGCCAGTTTTTTTTGCAAGTGGCTTCTGCTCTTTAGTGGTCTGGGCCCCTGTCTTCTCCTCCAGGGCTTTATTTTCAGGCCTCAGGGTTTCCTCTTTTATTGGCTCACCTGAGGCTGTGCCCTGGAGTTTCAGCTCCTCTGTAGGCTGTTCAGTGTCCTCCTCACACTGTTTGTGCTTGATGGTGTGCCTGTCCTGTTTGTCACAGGCTGTCCTCAGCCACTGTGGTCTGAAACTCTGCAACTCTGGTGCAGTTATCTGCAACTTTGGTGCAAAGCTCCAGGCTGAAGGACGCTGGGGTTCGTCTTGGTCGGACTGATAGTTATAATCATCGTCCTCCTCCCTCTGGCTTCGGTAAGATGGAGGCATTTGCTGGTTAGGACCCTGCCTGGTGTGAATTTTGTAGCTCCAGGCATTGGTCTCATATTCTTGATGGGCTTCATATTCTTCATCGGTCTCATATGCTGAGTACTTGTACTGCTCAGCTCCAAGTTGGTCCATATCTCGGTTTCTATAGTTCTTCATTACTAACAGTAGTTGAATTAGTTCAATCTGTTGCAATCAGAAGTAAAATTGCTAAATATCTAAGCGTGAATCCTGGGATCTGCTACCGATATCTGCGTTTGTGAGGTGTAGGTTAGTTTTTATACAACTATCAGTGCCTTTGATCCTTTGATGACAGAGAACTTGTTTAAACCTAAAACAATCTGTTTCCATGACAACACAGAGCTATTTAGATCAATGACATTTATTTTAAAAATAAACAAAATGGCTGCCTTACTAACATTTAACCATATGCCGTCATTGAAACTGCATACTATACCGGCAGTACATGCTGGTTTTGACATAATGTGGTACAGAGATAGGTCAGGGGTGTCAGTGCGTGATTTGTGGGTCTTGATGAGACGATCATTAAGGCGTTAGACTGATCTCTCTATGACATTTCTACTAGCCATGAGGGCCATTTTAGTGTGCCTAGGGGGCGCTAGAGAGCTCATTCTGGCATGTTGAGGGTTAATTTGTTTATTTTATCAAATTTTTCACCGAGTCTGAGTGGTTTGCCAATTTTGGTGAGTTTTTGAGCATGTTTAGGGGGTCAAATTAAGGTTTAAAGAGCTGGTGGGCGTTATAATAAGATGAAGAACGAAAGAAGAAAGACACGCTACAAAAACAAAAGGGTCCTTGCCCAAGGGCAAGGATCCTAATAAAGATAAAAACATAAGTATAAACCATAAATTGATAATAGTAAGACACTACATAAAAGCCAGACTGAAAAGGTAGCTGGCAGACAGTGTTCATGCCAGAGAGTAAGAAGTAAATTAATTTTAAGTTCAGTCTGATATGGTGGAGCGAGCTAGAGTTATTAGTCATAAACCTTTAATCTTGTTTTTTAGAAGGCTAGATTACCTTGAGAATTATCCACACCAATATTGTAACTTCAGTTGTTTATGTGACTCTGTGGGTGTCATTGCACTACTCTATGATAAATTTGTCATAATTTCTAAGAATGTCAGAGAATGTCTGATATTTCATAGGTTTGTTACAGCCATAGCCTGCACATCCTATAAATCAGACCTCTGGGGCAGAAGAGGCATAAACATAGCAATTTGGGTAAATGTACAAAATGTAAGGCACAACTGTCGAAAAGGAAAAGTCCTGGAAAATGATTTCTAGAAAACAATGGGAACCCTGAAGCAATACATGTGTGAACACTAAATATAATTGTTGTTTAAAAGAACTCTGGATGTAAAGACATGTACCCCGTCTTGTGTCAACATTAGTGTCTTTATACATATTAAACAAATCAACCCATTAGATTTCTTCATTATGTTTCCTTTTTGGTTGTTTGTGTGTAATAGGAAAGAAACTATCAGATTTGGAGAGGGTGACATCTTTGAAGGTCTACAACTGGTTTGCAAACCGCCGCAAGGACATCAAGAGGCGTGCCAACATTGGTAATGTCTGCCTCTGTCTTTATGTATGTGGTTGTGTGTTTATGTGAAAGCTAATGGATGCTGTTGAACTACTGTAGATACACTATCAGCCCCCAGTGACACAGGTTAACTACAGGCCTAAACAGGCATCATATCCTCTATCTCAGTCTTTCCTACATTGGTCCCTCCCTCTTCTTCTTTCCTCTAAGATGTTTTTAAAGCTTTTAGGTCATTTGTGACTAGGAAAGACACTGCTCACATATTTATGAGTTTTTGAATGTGGTCGATATGCTATGATGAGGTTTGTGTTTTTGAAGAAGCAGCCATCTTGGAGAGTCATGGCATCGAGGTTCAAAGTCCAGGAGGTCAGTCGAACAGCGACGAGGTGGATGGCAATGACTTCCCTGACCAGGTAAATGAGATGAAGATAGTACATCAGCACTCGAGGGCATCACACAAAGCTATTTAAAGTCTCATGTCCAGCAAAATCAGAGTACTTTGCTTTAATGTTGTTAGGGGAGGTTGGGAAGCATATGAACATGACACCTTTTACTTAACTCTCAGTTCACAAAGAAATGTTCTAGGACTGAACAAATTCAGGAAAAGATCTAACTGCAATTTTTTGGCAGATATTGTGATTTCAATTTGGTTCACGATTGTCTTTAAATCAAGCTTCAGTGCAATATTCACTATGTTTACAGTATAGACAGCAGTGAGGAAATCAGTGATCAAAAGCACATAACACATCTAATATTGATGATAAAGAAACAGTTATCATCATTTAACGAATACTCCAACTTCTTCTCCTAAACAGAGGCTTTGTGTTGTTGACCTGCTTACCGGCACTTTCAGGGTGGAGATGTGACGTTTGACTCTTCTGAACAGCTATTTTAAGTGAATTATGAGAACTTATTTCAGAATCAGAATCAGAATCAGAATCGTTTTTTATTGCCAAGTATGCGACACATACAAGGAATTTGACTTCGGCAGTTGTTTTCTCTCTAGTACAGTGAACGAGACAAATAAAAATAAGGTAAATGTAAAAAATTTTAAAGAAAAAAATAGAGGATAAGATTAAATAAATAAAATGAAGAAATATAAATGTACAAAAACTCTTAACAATAAAGTGTGTGTGTAAAAATAAAAAATAAAAAATGTGCATCAGGAATATATACAAGCAAGCATCCAGGAATGTTTACAACTGAAGAGAGGAAAGTGCAGCTGTGCAATGATAGTGCAGCTATTAACTGTTTAAAAAGTTGCAGCTCTTATTAATTATGTAGCTATGAGCTGTTTAGAATGGTGACTGCCGATGGGTAGAAACTGCTCCTGTGCCGGCTTGTCCTGGTCCGCAGGGCTCTGAGGCGTTTGCCGGATGGGAGCAGTTCAGAGAGTCTGTGAGCAGGGTGAGTGGAGTCCCTCATAATGTTTCCTGCTCTCCTACGAGTCCTGGAGCAGTACAGGTCCTGGACAGAGGGCAGGGGGACACCGATGATCCGCTCAGCAGTCCTCACAGTGCGCTGCAGTCTGGACCTGTCCTGCTTGGTGGCAGCTCCGAACCACACAGTGATGGAGGAGCACAGGACAGACTCGATGACTGCAGTGTAGAACTGCAGCAGCAGCTCAGGGGGGAGTCCATGTTTCCTCAGGAGCCACAGGAAGTACATCCTCTGCTGGGCCTTCTTGAGGATGGAGCTGATGTTCTGCTCCCACTTCAGATCCTGAGAGATGATCGTGCCCAGGAATCTGAAGCTCTCCACAGTGGACACCGGGCTGCTGAGGACTGTGAGGGGGGGCAGGGTGGGGGGGTGTCTCCTAAAGTCCACTACCATCTCCACCGTCTTGAGCGTGTTTAGCTCCAGGTTGTTCTGACTGCACCAGAGCACCAGCTGATCCACTTGCTGTCGGTAAGCAGTCTCATCACCATCCTGGATAAGACCGATGACGGTGGTGTCGTCTGCGAACTTCAGTAGCTTCACAGAGGCGTCCGTGGAGGTGCAGTCGTTTGTGTAGAGGGAGAAGAGTAGTGGAGAAAGGACACATCCCTGGGGGGTCCCTGTGCTGGTGGTCCGAATGTCTGAGGTGACCTGCCCCAGCCTGACCTGCTGGCTTCTGTCAGTCAGGAAACTGTAGATCCACTGACAGAGCGCAGGTGGCACGGTGAGCTGGGACAGTTTGGAGCAGAGGGAGTGGGGGACGACAGTGTTGAAAGCCGAGCTGAAGTCTACGAAAAGGACACGTGCATAGGTCCCGGGACGATCCAGGTGCTGCAGGATGTAATGCAGCCCCAAGTTGACAGCGTCGTCCACTGATCTGTTTGCCCGGTAGGCAAACGGCAGGGGGTCTAGCAGGTCGCTCGTGAGGGACTTCAGGTGGGCCAGCACCAGCCGCTCAAAGGTCTTCATGACTACAGATGTCAGGGTGACAGGCCTGTAGTCATTAAGTCCAGAGATGGTAGGTTTCTTCGGGACGGGGATGATGGTGGAGTGCTTGAAGCAGGAGGGGACCTCACCCAGCTCCAGGGACCTGTTGAAGAGCTGAGTGAGCACGGGAGCCAGCTGGTCTGCACAGGCTCGCAGACAGGAGGGGGAAACTCCATCAGGACCTGGAGCTTTCCTGGTCTTTTGTCTCTGGAGGTGCCGGGGGACGGGGGTGGTGATGAGGTTGAGGTGAGGGGCTCAGTGTCTGTGGGTGGTGGTGGGGGGGGCAGAGGAACTACAGAGAGGGGTGGGACAGGTGTGAAGTGGTCCCTCTCGAATCTGCAGTAGAAGTTGTTGAGGTCGTCAGCCAGGGCTTTGTTGTCTGCAGCAGCGGGGGCCGGGCGTCTTCTGTAGCTGGTGATCTCCTGCAGGCCTTTCCACACTGATGCTGGGTCGTTGGCTGAGAACCTGTTTTTCAGCTTTTCAGAGTAGCTCCTCTTAGCCACTCTGATCTCCTTAGTCAGTGTGTTCCTGGCCTGCCGGTACAGAGCTCTGTCCCCACTCCTGTAGGCATCCTCCTTGGCTTGACGAAGGCGGCTGAGTTTTGATGTAAACCAGGGTTTATTGTTGCTGTATGTCCGGAAAGTCTTTGTTGTTACACAAACATCCTCACAAAAACTGATGTACGATGTCACAGTGTCTGCCAGTTCATCTATGTTGGTGGCTGCAGCTTCAAAAACACTCCAGTCGGTGGAGTCAAAACAGTCTTGAAGTTCCTGTTTTGCTTCACTCGTCCACTTCTTCACTGTCTTGACCACCGGCTTGGCAGATTTTAGTTTTTGCCTGTAAGATGGAATCAGATGGACCAGACAGTGGTCAGAGTGTCCCAAAGCTGCACGGGGTACAGAGCGATATGCATCCTTTAAGACTGTGTAACAGTGATCCAGAGTGTTATTGTCCCTGGTGGGACAATTAATACATTGTTTGTATTTTGGCAGTTCATGGTTGAGTTTTGCTCTGTTAAAGTCCCCCAGAATAATAAGCAGAGAGTCCGTGTGTTCTCGTTCTAAACATGTGATCTGTTCAGCCAGCTGCTGCACAGCCTCACTCACGTTGGCCTGAGGTGGGATGTAAACACCGACGAGAATAAAGGAGGAAAACTCCCGCGGTGAATAAAAAGGCTTACAGTTCAGAACGAGGGACTCTAGATTTTGGTTACAATGTCTATTAAGCACTGTGACATCTGTACACCAACCTTCGTGGATGTAGAAACATATTCCGCCTCCCTTTGATTTCCCAGTCAGCTCCGTGACGCGGTCCGCGCGCAGCAGCTGGAATCCTGGCAGGTACAGTCCGCTGTCCGGGATAGAGTCACTGAGCCAGGTTTCTGTGAAACAAAGAGCCGCGGAATGTCCAAAGTCTCTATTTGTCCCGCTTAGAAGAAGTAGCTTGTCCATTTTATTAGGAAGAGACCGGACGTTGGCGAGGTGGATCGCCGGGAGCGCAGTGCGGAAGCCCCGTTGTCTCAGCTTCACGAGCGCGCCGGCTCGCTTTCCCCGTCTGCGTCTCCTCCATACTCCATAAAGAGCCGCTGCTCCACCGACCAGAAGTTCGGAAAAACTTTCTTGGTCCGCGTAGAAAGATGGAAAAAAGTCCAAAGAGTGCTGCCTAATGTTCAGTAGCTCTTCTCTGCCAAGTTGCAGTTGTAAGTAAGCTATTCATTTGCTAGCCATTCTTAAATGCAAATTGCCTGCAAATTTGTAAAATATCATGTATAAAATAGTGACACAACAGATCCTGGGTCAGTCAGGAGGGTTACAAAAAATCGCAGCTTTGGCAATCACGTAATTGCGTCGTCTGAAATTGTAATTTTGATCCAAAAACGATAAATATGCCTTAATATGTTCAATGCCTTTTTTAAGAAAATGCCCCTAAAAACTCTTACTTACGATTTTATGGCTGCAGAGCCATTATCATAGTCTCCTGTAGCCTCCCCACCCCCTTAGATCAGTGCATTTCCAAAGAAAGAAGAAAAGAACTGCATCTGATCCTCTACAGAGAACATATTTTTTCATTTTTTCAATGTTTAACAAACACCCTAGATGTCCTGTAAATGGTCAAACACACAGGGAGATAGGGCCTTTGACCAAAATGCAAAAAAATACATTTCATTTACTTTTCTGCAGTCAAAGCACATTTTTTTCACATGTTATGTATACTCTGACTTACTTAATGTTGTTTTGAGAAACTGTTTCTGACTTGTGCATTTTTAGCTCTTAATACTGTACACCTTCAGGCATAAGCCTCTCCTCTTCAACTTGTAAGATTTTTTTGTGCAAACTTATTTGAGCTTATCTTCATATTTTTGCTTTGACATCGTGTATGCTGCATTTTTAGGTGTCACCCAGATTCACGTAGTTTAGCCTTCTACTCCTGTCCCTCATGATGTCAAAACCATAAAAAACACGTGGGTGTCGGTGAGCAGAGTCATTTTAAGGTAAAGGGGGGAGTAGGACTGACTGTACCTCACACTTTCAGTATAGAAAATGTTTCTCTGGCATTCCATGATCCAACAGAAATGGACCCATGACCTACGTTGGGTCAGGGCCTGAAAAATGGGAAAGGCTGTTGTAACCTGTTGTGACTATCTAGCATGCAAAGCTTGTGATTATTTGAAGCAACTTTTATAGGTGCATCCTTTACGTGCATCCAAACATGTACAAAAATGTTTCCCTTTATTAGAAGTAACTGATAGACACTGAATTTTACTGTTATTAATGAGGACAAAAGTTTGAAGTTGACTAGTAAAAAACCTGTCCAACTACTTATGATACCAACTTTCTGATTTTCTTTGACCCAATACACCTTACCCCCCAGTGCTCAAATTAATCCCCAACCAAAATACACATTTGGCTCCTACATAACCCATCCACATACCAATAAAGCATGTAAATTATATTTGATCCATGGGTCCTGGGAATCCTTCAAATGTCTGAAAGAGTCTTTAAATAGACTTTATAATTTTGGGTCATAAAAAGTCTTTGGTTGTTTTTACACCAAGATCATTAGAGATAGTCATTTCAATACAAGTTTTCTGCATGAAGTATATCACACAGCAGTGGATCCCTTTTTAGGTACAAGTAACTGTCATTTCCTGGGACACAAACACCCCAAGAACTGACACAAACGGGGTGTAGAGTTAACTCGATACACTGCTGTCGTAGCAATGTATTGAGCAGCAGAATTAGCAATTATAATAATTGCAATACAGCTACCAAACAACCAGGCTGATAAGAAAGTACTAAATAGTACTGTTTCGATCCCAGAGTCACTTTCTGTGCACACAAAGGGCATCTATGAAAATATCAACATGTGAACAACTTTCACTGTTTCTTAAAGCAGATCATTTCAGGACTCAAGAACACCCACTGATTCAAAAACTCAGAAAAGATTCCTTGACTGTATTAGTCAAGCTCGTTCAAGCAGGATAATTTATCCCTCTTAATGCTTTCTGTCTTCCAGCATCGCCGACAGTCTCTTTGTGGACACCTCTACAGGTGTTATGTTGTCATACGTTCCCATGCTATCTAGTGTTCCCTCCTTTCCCAAAGCGAAAAGCCCTCTTCTTTGTGCAGAGTTTGTTTAGAGTAATATCATAAAGCATATCATACAGCATGTTATGAAGGATGTATAGTCTTACATAGAATGTTTAATATCCCCTTTTATTGTTATTAAATCATAGTTTTGTGGGTAGTTTAACCTGCTGGCCTCCTTCCCATAATGCAGAGGGCAACTCATACCCGTAGGAACGCTTGGTCTGGACTCACCTTGTTTCTGAAGACTGCCTTGTGAACGTGAAGCGATCCAAAGAAGAAGAAAAAATACAAATTTGTGTTGTTTTTTCTCTCCAGCTGAATCAGAATGAAAACAAAGCTGTAGGTGTATAAACAACCATAAAAGGTTTTATTTTTACCAGTGAGGGGTCTTAAATGTTGGATGACACCATGACAGAGACCGTCTTTGGCACGTCTTTTTTGTGTAGTTAGTGTTATTGTGTTTTTTTTTCCTTTCTTTTTTTTGTTTTTACTTGTTCAGGTGACAAATTACATTTCCTAGTGAGTGGCACATTGAAATAATATACGTTTTCTCAGTTCATGTATTAAAAGGTCTTAAATTTGATTTAAAAGGAAAAAAAAGTCTGTTGGAACCATGAAGATATCAGTCACTTTGTCATGACTGTAACAACCACAATATTTTGTAACTCAGATGTTTTTCCTGTTACAGGGTCAGGAGGTTTCTTTCTTTGACAAGAGAGCTGCAGCACGACAGTTTGGTTTCAGTCGAGTCGACCTGTCCTCTCCAACCCAGGTACAACCAGACAACACGCATCCTGACTCTTTTTGAAGTGGGGCTGTGTGAGGTTCATGTCAGTGGTACAGCCATGGTGATTTTGTTCAGCTCTGCCACTGCAAGGACAGAAGTGGCACAGAAGTTAGGCTGTACATCACTGCATAAGTGCATAGTTCAGGGCAAACTGAAAAAGGGTGAGGGTGATTTTCTATTTACAATGATTTACTTTTATGCTAGCACGCACAAATCAACCAGTTTTCGAGAATACACATAAATAACTGAAGATATTTAGCTATTCATCTTTAGTTTAGTTTAGTTTAGTTTAGTTTAGTTTATTGGTTTATAACAGGACAGCGTGCAGTGACATAAATTATTCCAGAGAACTAAAAAGATGGCTGCACCAGATTTAGCAGAGAAGCTAATTTCCATCTGTAACCCTTACCTAAAAAGAGACATGTGTATGCCTCCTCCCATGTGAAGCTTGTAATCTTGTCCGTCATGGCCTTTTTCCGTGCCTCTGGTGGGGGACCTATGAGGAGCACTCATCAAAACTGGGCAGAGCATGTGACAAGGCACCGCTAGACAGGTGTATGATCGCAGTGGGTCCAAGACCAACAAATGGACAGATTTGTTGTACTGAGCCAGTTGCTTTGCACATAAACAACTAAAGTGCTTCCACATGGCACTCCTCAGATGTTTCAGTGTTGTTGTTGTCCGCTCAGGATGGCTTTGCTTGTCCTCCATTTCTTTGAGGTTTCTCCTTCTGTTTGTTTTCGCCAGACTAGATCCAGAGTTGTTGACGTCAAGAGAGCATTGGCTGAACGGGTTGCGCAGGGAGTGCCCTCTGCTGGATTAGGTGGTTCACTGCTCCAGTCACCCTAACGTACTGTTGAGCTGTTCATTTTATATTTGAATATTTACTTTCAGTTCAAGCACAAATTTTTACCCCCATGCTTGAACAGAACAAAAATCAAGTATAAGGTGACAGCCCTGGCTCCTTTGATTTGGTTGTACTTCACTCTACATGGAAGGACACATAAGATACACACAGTGCAAAAATGTACATAAATAATTTGTCTTGCCCAGAGGACTTTATGTACACAAGCGCTCATACACTTCCTCAAAAAAAAAGTTGGCAGAGTTACCCTCTGATAACTGGACAAAAAGATTATTCATCCAAATTATGACCCAAAGAAATGTATACCGGTATGTATGTTATGATCACTTACACTCAATACTATCACCAATTGTTTCATTTTGGTCATCTAACAACTTTTTCCATGACTTGGGTGTTTGTTCTTCACCCATCCAGAATTCACTCCTAGATCTTTTGGGATAGTTGCTGTGATACCAGTTGGTGTTCCCTGTTAGCCTCGTCTCGTTTGAACATACCTTGAAGCAATCCATCAATCCATCCATATTTCAGTAAAAACAACTGCACCAATGTTGCCTGACAGAGGTGGTCTTGGCTGCAGAGTGTGACTCATTGTCATAGCATGGCGTAAGGCCAGCTCTACCTTCTTGTGTGGGTTTGGGCTGCTTTAAAATACTGCCATGTGAACATTAAACAATCCAAAGGAACTATGCCAAGTTGTGCCTTGTTTTCAGCTGAATCAGAACAAAGTACCTGTAGGTGTGAAAACCACCTGAACCTCAACCTCACTTGAAAAATACTGAACTTTCCCTTCATGTAAGAATATAAATCTAGATTTTGAAGAGTTTACTCACTGTCCTTTCATTTCTGGCTCAGGTTCCCACGCTGCTTCCAAGCTGGTTCTCCGCTCTAAGTCGAGGAACCTTGTCAGCACAGAGGGGGGCTTCTCTGATTGGTCGCTCCCTCCTCTCAGGGGCGGGCCTTCAGGCAGATGGCTCCAGATTGACAGGTGCATCCTGGTCCCCTCCCTCCCCGTCCCTCCAAGAAGAACCCACCATCCACGGTGAGCTGTCCGAGTCCCAAGAACCGATTGTTGTGGAAAAGTCTGCCGACCAAACACTCGCCAATCAGGAGGAGGTAGCAAGGTGCAGTATGGGTAACAACATCAAGACGGAGGCGCTGGAGGATGACTGAAGGGGGCAGTGGATGTCTGAAACGACGGGGTAATAAATGGAACAGGGTCAGAGATTTGTTTATATGCAAGCAGATTTTATAGGAATGTACTAAGTCAGAAAAAAGACCAAAAGTCGTGTAAACTCCAACCCTGAGATACCTCCCAACCCTACCTCCAACCACCAACCTGCTCTGCTACACTCTTAACGGCATTACTCGTATAATATAATAATGCTTATCATGATAAATGCTTATTTTTAAACGTTACCAAGAGAATATGGAAGATTTAAAATGCTCAAATATCATCAAATCACACAAAGAATGGTTGAGTACTAATGTAATTAAATCATGACGATACAAATCTACACCGGAAACTTTAAATAGAAATACTGAACTTTAATGCTTTGTTAGTTTATTTCATTTGAGTCTTTTAAATCTTCTATGACAGACAGTCTAACAGGATGTGATGTATCGTGCAGATTTCTTTATGAACCTTTTGTTCCATCAGGACAACACTGTACATTAAACGGGGTCCACATAGTTTCAGGGTCTCTCACTGTGATCACAACACAACTGAACAGCCTCAAAAGATAAATCTATGAATTTTTAAATTTACAGTTATTTACCTGATTATTTTTAAGTTATGTAGCACGTATCACCATCGCTGGTTATGTTTCAAATGTTCACTGTTGATTCCCTCCAGTGAGAAAACAGCAGATTAAGCTTTTATCATCAAGGTCACTGGTTTTTGTGGTATTTCAGATGATTTATTAAAGTAGAAACATAGTCCTACGACACCATGAACAACCTCCAGATATGAAAGCAAAGGAAGGCCACAGTCTAATTCTTTTTAAAACTGAATACGTAATTTGGAGTTTATTTACTTGAATTTAGTTGAAAATGAAGTACCTCTGAATTAATAGCACTGGAGTTTATGGTTTGAAGATTTTCTTTTAAGTTAGCCATATTTTTGTGTGGAAAAAAAAAATGAAGGCAAATTTTTGTTGCAGGACTTTGCAGGTTGACAGTCTATCATCTGGATCTCTTTCCTGATCAAATACAAGATCGAACTTTTGACTATATCCCTGAGATCTGATCAGTGGATCATTAAGTCCTTGCAATCAAATTAACCTTGCAGTGCAGCTTAATCCACCTGACTTCATGTCTGTAATCAGGCAGATCCATCTTGCAAAGCTACAAGCCAAAACAATTGAGCTCACTCTGCAGAGGCTTTGCCAAATCAGTGGCTTTGAGGAGACAGAGGCGGGATCTATGAGCCTGACGACAGACAGCCTGTAAATAATGGCTGCTCATACTAAGATAAGTTTAGATGCTTCCTGTTTAAGCACCATTTTTATCAGAACTGGACAACATTTCCTCATTAAATGGAGAGAAATGAACAACACTGAAAACATTTCTCCACTGAGAAGATATTTTTACCTCTCACCTGATGGCTTTTGGCATTTTTGATGCATTAATCACCTTGCATTGTATGCTTTACTTCATGGCAGTTGCACCCGCCTACTCCATCAGCTGATTGGCCCATAATGAAAATGATTGACAGGATGATCATCCTTTTACCTTCTAGATATGTTTCTGAAAGGTCCTGCCCTTCCCAAACACAGTTGCGTGCACATCTAATGTGTCATACACTTGATGTCTTATCCAGATTAATAGATTGGTTGAAATTACAGTTGTCTGACCCACCCACTTCATTGCTCATTTACGTTCGTGAACAACAAATCTCTGGGTATACTGGCCTGAGGAGCGCGTCAGATGGATCCTTACATCATGACCCTGGGAGTTTTATACATGTGACACGAAATTTAAACACTCACACCTCACTGTGACACAACCAGTCTTCAGAGAGACCCTCTTAAGGATTCAGTCTTTGAATTGGGACACAGCTAGCATGTTTGATTTCCTCAAATCATAACAACTGTTTTTGAAAAATCCTGCCCTCCCTTAACACTTTGTACAGGCTGTTGCCTAGATGGACTTGTGGAATTTATCCTGTAGGACTGTCCAATTATGGAAAATATCATAATTTTGATTATTTTCATTAATACTAACCTCAGATTTAAACTTAATCGGACTCAGTGCGTGAAGAAGGAAGCGGGTTTAACAGTCATGAGTGTCTGCAGCAGACTACAGAGAACACCAGATAGCATGGTAACTTATTATACAGTTGCTTTTGCAGTGATGCTGAAAAGATGAGGGCAGCTTTCAAAAGGATAAATTCTCCTGCTTAAACAAGCTGCTCTAAAGTCTGAGAACCAAACCAGTTTTTGCATCAGTCCATGTTGTTGAGTCCTGTGGTGATCTGCTGTAGAGACGATGAGTGTTAACCTGTTGGTATTTTGGTGGTATGTTGTGCCTGTGCACAGAAAGTGACTCTGTGGATCATAAACATTATTAAGTAGTACTTTGTCAACCTGGTTGCATACAACTATTTCTAGTACTACTACTTAAACTACTGAAGTAATTTTATGAGTTTACTTGTTACCGTGTTTGTGATGGTTGCTGGGTCGATTATGTACCAACTGCAACAAATTGTTGATTGGAATGGCACCAAGACCACCTCCTTTAGGACCACTGTATCAGCAACAGCTCTCCCAAAGGATTTTGGTGTGAAAACCACCTTAATCCCCCTTTTAACCTTGATAACATACTCCAGTGCTATCATTCCAGAGGTCTTTGAATATTATGTGTATTTAAATGGACAAAAATATGTATTCACTTGGGTTTTTGCATCATATCGGAGTCATTTAACTTTTATTTTAATCGAGGGACAAATATGGCCCAAACATTCATTTCAAAGAAATATTAAACCATCCGTTTTATTGAAAAAACCTGATGTTCAGGTAACAGAATTTATCATAATGCACATTAATTAACTGGGTAACCAGCAGGTGAGAAAAATGATCACTGTGAGATGATCAATTATCAGTTAGGATCATTTATTGGGAGGTATTATAGGTATTATAAACAAACTATTACTAGATACTACAGGTTTAAGAGTAAAGAGAATACATACTTAGACCACACATGTATGTATGCATATACACACATACTTATAAACAGTATATGATATAAACTGTGTGGGTATTTATAAATGTACCCTGATCCATTTCTATCTACAGTATATCGACATATAAGCTTCAGATGAGAGGAACTATCAGTATGAGTGTTTCTTGTTGGTGAGTGAAGCATTAGCCAAAGTATTAAGTTTATTGTTTTGTTTTGTTTTTTTTTTTACTGAGTGCATGATCATGATGGGTGGGAATATGTTTTAGAGAAATGTCAATCTAAGACACATCAGATGTGTCTAAATGTTGCAATCAAAATGCATTTCATCTTCAGGTATATCTTTGTTTGATATACCATGTGTTCTAAACACACTGTCCATGTTTAGATTTAGATTTTAAATGAGACTTCGTTGGGTCAATGTGATGGTGCTTATAGTCCAAACTTAAATTGTTTTATTGATCGGTGTGAAAACAGACCAGAGAGGCAGAATGACAAGAATAAATATATTAAGAGGCTTGAAGTTGACATTTCTAAGCTGAACTATGATATTTGTTTGCATGAGTCAAATTAATGAAATAATAATAATAATGTGCAGCCATAGTAGAAGTTCTTTTCTACATTCAAACAAACCTCCATTCTCACAGATGATTGAAATGTTTGGTTTTTAAAGCCTTTAACACAGGAAATACCTCATCGTATTCTGATACGGGTTTATCAGACTCAAGAATTTTTTTTGTAATGTATCTAAATCATGGTTTTCAAATTTTTTGTTCTCATCCATAAAAGTATGACCTCTATAAATATCTTTCAACACATTTTGGTTTTTGGATGTAACGTTAAGATATGTTAATCTTCATGCAGTCTCTTTTTTTTCTCCTAATAATAAGCCATAAATGCAGTAGTGTTGCACTGTGACTTTTAGTAAAGTTGTGACAGTTCATGTGGTCAGTGTTTGACATCAGCCCAAATGTACCAAACAAATACAATTTGATTCAATCTTAAACTTACAGCAAATGATGCTGGAAAAAGCAAACATAATTTTCTTTTATTATTTATGCCTCATCCATGATAAATCAATGGTAAAGCGTTTTTCCACTGGGATTGTGATGTAGGCATACCTAATAGTCACATGCGATGTTGGTCATATATTCTAAAGCATGTCATGCAGCCACTTCTGTGTTGGTAAATGGAGAACTAAATCACTTGTTTTCTCTTTTTCTGTGACTGATCATAAATGATAGTCTGTCTGATATCCGCCTAAATAGTCGCAGCACTGATCACAGAGCAAGCAGGCTCTGTGTGTCTCTGCATGCATGTTTACGCTGCTCCAGTCACAGACACTTCAATAAGTTTCCTGCTGTTAACAGTGCATTATCATGTTGCATGTCAATGCTCTTAAATAGCATTTAGTCCCCCCTTAAGAGTTCCTTTGATAAACTTTGTCATTTGTCCCTTATGACAAAAGAGTCAGCTTTACAATAGTGTGTTTACATGTCTCCACATCTTTTTGTCAGGAAAAAAAAAAAAAACAAAGAAACTAAAGTAATTTCCAAAAATACATTTCAATGAGAATTTGTTATTTTCATGCAGGCCCCCTGACAGAAAATGGTAAAAGTGTGAAATTTTACACCATGTTTAAGTGGGACAAAATTGAGCCATCTAGTGGACAAATCTAAATATTTAAATTTAAAGCTTGTAGTCTAAAATTGGACCTTAACAAAAAGGAATACATTACTTCATGATAAGGTAAATGTGGGATCAAAATTGGTGTTTTCAGTGGTTTTCAATGGGACATTTTTTGTCATTAGGAACAGATGAGCCGGTTTTTGTGAACTTAGCCATTTAAGGCAAATTTAAGCAACTGAAAAGACGGTCCGAAGATGGAACAAAAAAAAGAAACGTGTGTATATATATATATATATATATATATATATATATATATATATATATATATATATATATATACATATGCCACCTTTAAAGTCACTTTAATCACCTTTCTCTTCCATTCTGATGCTCAGTTTGGTGGTCAGCAGACCATGTCTAAATGCACTGAGTTGCTGCCATGTGACTGGCTGATAAGCTATTTGCTTTAATGAGCAGTTTATTAAGTGTACCTAATAAAATGTCCAGTGATGGCAGTTCAGTGTATGCTATCTGGCTCCCTGCTATTTAATTTGTTTGCTGCTTTATAAAATGATGAAATGAAGCACCAATAAGAAAAGATGAATTATGTGAAGTTAATATTGTACGGATACCTCAGCAGCAGAAAGGGTGCTATGAGGGAACCCAATTTTGTGTCATTTCTCATTTATTGATCATCAAAATAGCAGATATTTAAGTGTTTAAAAACAATTATTTTTAACTATGTAGGTATTAAAAATTTAAACAGTCTTGTTTGGAATAATAAAAGTGACCCATTTAATTTTACCCATAAATAGTGGTTTCTGTTTTTAATGAACTGGAAGTTATAATGCTGGTATAAACGATTGTTATTAATTATGAAGTAAATTTAATCCAAATAAAATAAATTATCATTTTCCACTAATTCCTGCTTTAGTCCTCAAATATTTAACAAAACTATCTAAAATTATAAGTGATATTAGCCTGTCTTTGTTTCGCAATAATGAAAACAGTTACAAAACCTAACTGAACATTTTCTTATTTGTGAAATTAAGGAAATTCCAGGACCATTCAGAATAATAAAATCAGTTACATTTTCCAAACAAATAAAAAGTACTGTATGTTTTAAAGTTTTAGTGCCTTTTCTTTGGAGAATGGACTTCTGCTATGGCTACACACACCATCACTGTATAATAACACACACAATAAGCTAACACAGCTAACTGTAACATAGCTTCATTTAACGGTTCATTCTTTCACCAGGTGCTTTACAGGCTAAGCTACTAGTTCAGAGTTAAAACTCAACACAGATACCTCAGTGTACCCCCGCAGGTATAAGCTACACCCCGCAGGTTCCTCCACCGCTGCTTCAATGTGAATCACTATTTCGACACTCAAACATAAAAACATAATAACTGTATGTTTATTCCGAGGAGACGGAGAGCACACTGTGATGGAAGACAGCTCACTGGCTCGTCTGGCTCAGTGATGTTTATTTAAAAAGAAAGTCCTTCTCAAAACCGAGCCAATAGTGGTGCAGGTATGACGTCAGTTTGTTGGACAACCTGAAAGTTAGCATCATGCTGGTTCCATTGACAAAAAGCCTTTGGGTTTTGTCGGGGAGTGCTTTATTACGGCTAAAATAAGCTCTGTGGTTCAAAGAAAAGAGGGTTTACACTTGAACATTTCAGGAATAAAAAGTACTTTGAAAACAACTCTAAAAAAGGGTGGAAATGCAGTCAGTTAAAGCAAAAAGTTATAACTGGGATATCAATGCATAACCACATGACTCCAGTGTCACCACCACTAAGCTTCCAACTTTTATTTTACCCCCTTACCTCTCTATGTTGAGAGAGGTGATGCAAATTGTTTTAAAGGGATAGTTTTTTGTTGTTTTTTTGAAGTGGGGTTGTGTGAGATACTTGGCATGAGCCTGAATGTGTGCTACGGTGTCAAAGCCCAGTCCTCTCTCTTTTCAGAAGTCTGGGAAACAGATGCTAATACTATACATTGCTGTACATGGTGCCAAATTCTCTGCGTCATCACGCTACAAAGAGTTTGTTTACGTCCGCTTAACTTCACGCTACCAAGCCGCTTTGATTAGGCACTATTCTGAGACATGGCACAGCCTACTTGTCTTTCTGCCAGCGTCATAAGGATCAAACTATGGTCTTACTTGAATTTCTCCAAATACACAAATAATACTTCATCCCAAAGAAAGATTAATCATATATGTTTAAGGATTATCCTGCTGACCAACCTCAGTAATTTTGACAACGAAGGTTTTCTAGCTCAGTTTACCCTCAACAACAACCACCCCGTGTGCTATCATGAAGTACACTCATCTACTTATACTTTTTATAAATAAACATTCAGTATAAGCCGAAGCCACTCTGAAGATGAACTTTCTTTCAGCTACTCTGTTTTGTCCTTGGAGTTTGTAAAATAGTGAGTCTGGTCTGTACAAGAGCTGCTCACTGCATACAAACATATAAAAGCTGATAGTCTCCTCTGATCCTGAACATCCTGAGGTGGTTTTTCTTAGTCACACTCTTATTTCACTTTCAATTTATTCACCTGGATCAGCAGGTACAGTCCTTCTGTTCTCATGGCAGATTTCACCATTTTCAGTTCAGACCTGTTGGCTCTCCATCTACAGAAGTTTCCCCTGTGAGCTCCAGTTCATACAAGTATCAAAAGTATCTAAAGCAAACAGCGGTCATTTTTCACTGCAAAAATCATCAGTCGTTGGTACCGTTTGACAGCTCTTGTGTCTCAAAATAGTGCCTAATCAAAGTGGCTTGGTAGTAGGAGGTTAAGTGGATGTAAACAAACTGTTGGTAGGGTGTGATGACCCCATGCTGTTTCTGTGGCTTTTTTCCCTCCCAAAATCATTTTAATTACGTGGAGAGTCTGGCACCATGTACAGAAAGAGAACAGAGCTGTGACACTGTGGCACACATCCAGGCTCATGCCATGGACCTCACACAACCTCTATTCTAAAAACCTGAACTATCCCTTTAATGTGGCCCTCTTGGTAACCATAGATGCCCATCCCTGGCAAAGCCTATGTGTGCCTCAGCTGGAGTGAAGCATGGCTAACAGATTTAATACTTAGAGGTCATTTCACTCAGTCTAGATCCCTTCTTGCCAAAAAGGAATAACTGACCCATAGACTTTGTGACAATGGAACCAGACGAGCTTGAATCCAATTCACCTCCTTGTTTTAGGACTCATCACTGCACCAGTCTATAAATATAAAGTTTAAGAATAAAGGGAAATTCCACTCATTGAGAGATTATTCATCCATACGCTCCTGCCTCCACCAGAGTCCATTTATTAGTTATGAGATATTTTTATTCAGCTCCTCTTTGTGGAAATCTAACAACTGCTCAGTGTTGACTGAATGTGTGAGAGGATTGATATTTTTTATTGAATGTCTCTTTAATCGTGCGGCAGCAGAGCTGTCCTCAGTGTCTTTGCTTTAAGCATTTGTAAATCTTTCAGGCTTTGTCCATCTGTTTTGTAACTCTGTCATCTTTTTGAATTATAATTTACGCCAAAATATCAGAGTTTTCTGTCCCATGACGGACTTAAAATTGTTTTTGTTTTTTTTTTATCTGCCAAGCAGAAGCCTTTATAAAGCAAATCTCCTGATTCATGAAAGATCTTGTGCTGTTTTGAGATTGTTTCAGTTTTAAATTATTTCAGCTGCTGCCTTCATCAGGGTCTGTGTGAAAAAAGTTCATTTCAGTTCTAATGCAGCTTAGTGTCACGGATCACTACTTTAGAGCCAGAGTCATGAGAAGAAAGGGAAAAGAGAAATAAAAAATATGAGAAATAAACAAAATACCGGAACTGGTAGGTTTGAAATTGCTGTTTTGGATTCATTATATGAAACACTTTAAAATCTATTACTTCTTCTTTTTGAGTAATGGTACCCATCAAAACATTAAAATTGCACCCACTTCATGAAGCCAAACAGGTTAAGTCAACCAAATAAGCTTTTAAAACTCTGCAGGGTCTTCTGAATAAAATCTGTCAACTTTGCTTGAGGCTAAAAGCTCTCACTAGTGTTGTAATTACCAAAATATGTGTTGTAAGAAGGGATGGAAATTATAGTGGTTTTATTGATACCAATACCATTATATTTTTTTCTTTTCAATGTAATTGTTTGCTAATTCCCTTATTCTCTTTATGACTACTTTTTGTAAGATTACTTTTTGGGCCTTTATTGACAGGAGAGAGAGGGAGACAGTGGATAGGTTTGTGAAAGGGGGCGAGAGAGAGTAGGGGAAGACGCTCTGCAAACTGGCCACAGGCTGGATTTGAACCTGGACCAGCAGAAGCATGTACGTGGTTCATGCCTGGTTGTTTACTACTCCACTAAACCAGAACCCCAGTATTCTCTTAATAACTCTTGTTGGACTTTTAAAAATAAAAATATAACCCTGCATAAGTTTCATCATAAGTCTTGTCATCAGTAAACTGTAAGCTGTGCTTCTTGTTGTAGGGCTAACCTGAATAAATAAAGGTTAAGTTAAAAATAAAAGCCTGTAAACAATGGCTGCTTGTACAGAAATTAGCATAGATGCTACCTGCTTCAGTAGTATTTTTATCAGAACTGGACAACGTTTCTTCATTAAATGAAGAAACATAACATCAGTGAAAACATCTCTTAATGATAAAGATATTTTCGATTAATTTCTGACATGCTTACAAAATTGCTCATGTTTTGTACTTTACACTGCGACAATAGCACCTGCCTTATACAACATCTTACTGGCCTGTAATAAATGTGATAACAGAACAATCGTCCAGTCAGCTGCTTGATATACTTTTGGAAAGGTTCTGCCCTCTCCAGACACTTTCTAAGGGCTGTTGCCCGGATTGGACATGTGAAATATATACTGTTTAGTATATATTAAACTGCATACCTGGTGTGTCAAGTTAAATGTCTCTACTTTTCAAGCTGATATGCTGCACAGAGGACTTCACTCGTATCTTGACTTGCACATTCCCCAAAACAGAAATTCACATGAAACAGTGCAGACTGCAGGCCCTGTGATTGGTCTGCTGCAAGGCGCCAGCACCAGGTGACCGCAGGTCTCCATGACAGTGTTAATTTTTTTGTTGACTAATTATTTTCATCATAGTTTTCGTCAACAACCTTTTTTTCCCCTGACTAAAACTAGACAGGAACTAATAAAAACAAGTGGACATGGACAAAAACTAAAACTAAATTAACTGGCATTTTCGTCATCAAATAAAAACTAAAGTGTTTGACAGAGACTTGATCCAATCAGACCTAATTTTGTCATGTAGAAAGTAGGGAAAAGTTAGGAATATATCCAATCACAGCTACCTTGGTTGTGTGGAAATGTTGGATGAGATAAGAGGGACATCCAATCACAACTGCCTTAGCTTTGTGGTGGTGGGATAAGTTGGGGAGCGATCCAATCAGAGCTGCTCTCTTTATGAACTGATATATTCATGCTTTGCCAGGTAGCCTAAATAAAGGTGACTGCATTTCACACAAAAGTTAAATTAGTTTCTGTTAATTTATACATTCAAACTTTACTAGCATTCATTAAAGGGTTATTAGATCTTTCATTTTATCCAAGTGTAAAACATGACTTCAGAAATTCAAGGAAACATAAAAAATGCCTTACACTTTACACTTCATATTTTAGTCGACTAAATTTACAGTAGATTTTATCGACTAAAACTAGACAAAAATGAAAACAATTTAGATGGCTAAATTATGACTAAAACTAAAAGATATTTAAGGGATTAGACTATAACTAGAACTAAATTAGAAAGTGAAATCTTAAGGGCAAAATTAATCTCTTCACTGTGACAAAATGCCATGTAGTGACTAACGGCTATATCACCTCTGTTGTTTTTGTGAGGGTGCTGCAGTAGTTTCGCACAGCTACACTGTGACGACCCCACCTACCTAAATTAAGTGCTGAAAATTGAAACCGGTAGAATCCAAACCATGCAGGGCTGAGCCAAGCTGAGCAGATACCACAAATAGAAGAGCACCTTTAGTCTCTTAATGACAGCAAGAAATCCCCGTCCTATGCTTCAGCTGAATCAGCAGTCATGAGTTTGCGCTCCTGAAATGTTTCTTTTTTTATCCTTTTTCCTCAAGAACTGCATTGTAGTCAAGTATTATCTATGGCCTCTTCAGTCCAACATTTTAGCTTCATATCTGTCGCCTTGGTTTCTTGAACACAGGCAAGCGGAGAACTTGTCATGACCGGAAAACGAATCACACCACCCTCTGCTGGTGTGGTGTAGTACTGCAGAGCAACTGCCCACATGTATAAATGCTCAGGATAGCGTGAGTCTTCACATCATAAGATCAGTGTAGCTCAGAAGTTGAAGAATTAATCAGGCTTTACTGAAACCTCACAGCCACAGAAATGGAAAATTGTGCTTTTGTGGTCATTTTGGGCAAAGCAAGCCCTTAAGATATTTTCTCAAGTCTCTCATGATGACTGCCTTTAACAGGAGCTCGACATTGTCCTGTAAGGTACGCTAATCTAACAGGAAGCCATTCTTAAGGGGATCATTAAGCCCTTGACTGGCATTGTAACCGTGCGGTTGACTTTTTGCCACCACTGTATTTAAAACTCTGAAAGCCCATCTTTGTCTGTTTTTCCTTATTCCCCTTTCTGTATAGTGTTTGTAACACCTATATATATCCACTGGGTGGTGCTGCTGTACATGAATATAGTTGTTCAAGAACCAGAAAAAAATCAGAAGTCAGTAGTTGCTGCATAGCTCCTGAGAAATCTGTCAGTAAGAGCATATGTTGGAGTAAGAAAAAATCTTTTCACATGTTTCCAGATCATAATTTAGTTGAAGGAAATAAATTTGACAATAAAAAATGTATCTATGATTCCTCAGAAAACTGAGTCAGTGGCTAAATGTCTAAATTTTGCTGTCTGTGATGTTTTCATATGAAAAGACAAAATTGTAGAAATTAAATAATCCATTCATGCCAAGGGTAACCCTTAACAGGCAAGCCAACCAGCGGGTTGACTGGCATATCTACCCGACTGGGTAACCTGCTAGAAAAAAAACCCTGAAATGTTGCCAAATGAAAGCGGAACACAAATTTACCAACAAATAATTTGTTGCAAATGTATTTCTTAGTTTGGAAGTCAAGGGGTTAAGCTTAAAAAATAAATGGTTACAACGCCTTTTATTATTTGAACCTGTTTTTGATTCATCCCTAGATTTAACTAATCATAAGAAGTAAAGTCATCTGACCAGCTTCTTCACATAATAAAACCAGAACAGCAATCTCACTACCATTTATGTTTCCAGTTCAGAGATTTCATTCCTGTTGTCCATCTTCTTGTTTTAAATGTTAAATTTGCCTTTTGTTTATGATTTGACTCAATGTGTTTGTCTTCAAAGAATCAGAGTGCTATAAAGTGTGTTTTGTTCAGTAATCAACTTGAAGTGTGTATTAAAGAAAGCTTTTGCTGTTTGAGTTATATTCAGGCTCTTCATGTACACTGTGTGTTTCAGGCAGCGTGTTTCCTTTTTATCTGTTAAAATGCAGTTTTATGAACCATCAGCCTTCATTCCTCTGTTGCCTTGCTCTTCTGTTTTATTTTGAAAAGATAATTTCCTGGTCCTTCACAGGAGTAAAGCAGACTGCTCAGATCAGATCAAGCATTACACACCTGCATTGTACATGCACCTTCAGCATTGACTTGAATCTTCTTGTATTTATTTACTGTCTCCTCTGGTGGTGGTCTTAGCCACACCTTAAATTGTCTGTAGATATGAACGTAAGCGTGACTGCTTTTTTGTCTAAATATCTTCCATGTGATTGGCTGATGACTAGCCCAGGGTGTAGCCCACCTCTCTGAAAGCTTGGATTGGCTCTGTCCCCCTCTTGCCTTGAGAGGATATTAATGGAGAGATGGAGGCAGGAATGGGGCAGGGTACATCCTGGACAGGTGGTCAGTCACCAGCAGTATGACTCACAGAGACGAGTCCTTTTCACGGAGCATTTAAGCAAAGAGCAGCAACAACGCTCCACCATCATTTAACCTCCAGATATTCATGTTGATTTTGAAAGGATATTATACCACTGTTACATCAGCTGTTGAACCTGTTTTCTTGGAGTGACAAGCCTGGTGCAGAGCATAGACTAGAAATAACACAGAGAGAAAGCACTGAACCAGGCTGAACTGACCAATTACCACAAAGTAGACTTGTCAACCGATGAGGGCAGACTGGGCTGACGTGGGGAATGGGCCCTTAAAATGGCAAGTGCCCCCTGGACAGAGTGTGAATACAGGGGGATCAGGGGTTCTCAGTACTTGAAAAGTGACATATGCAATTGTTAGCATACTATAGCAATAGGGATGCAAGAAATATCAATACACAAAAACTTGGCAGCGCAATACTGCATTAAAATTTTTTGTGCGATATATTTGCATTGTGTCTATCTAGCAAAAACTCAGAATCACTCTTTGTTAACAGTTAAAAACAATTTTATTTTTATGGCATGGTCACATAGATCTTAAATTCAAACTATGACATGTTTGGCTATTTCAGCCTCCATCAGGAAGTATAGCTTCCTGAATATTTTGATGCTGAAACACTGCAAAGTTTGTTTTTAAGGTCTACATGACCGTGCCATGAAAATAAAGCAGTTTAACTGAGAGAGTGGCTCTAAGTCTTTCCTTGATAAATCTGTGATTATGTGAATCCCATTCCAAAGAGCACCACGAACAAAGTATTGTTTTTATTCCAGGAGGCACCCCTTTCCTTTGTCTCTAGATTTTTGTTTTATTTTGTAGTTTAGCCTGTTGCCACTAGTTTGCAGCAAACATTCAACTATTTGACTCTCCCCCACCTGTTTTTTTGTTACCTAGTGTCAGGTGAATTGGATAAACTGCTCAGCCACAGAGGCGGATGAGAAGACATAGTTGCAGAGTAAACTGTGTCAGAAACAATACAGACTGATTCCCTTTCTCCTGTTTGTTTTTCTCTGAAGTGATGCAACACCTTGACTAACCACCATGCCCTGCCTCCTCTATCTGTAGGTGCAAGTATTAATATTTACAAAAGGCTAGATGCTGGGACAACTGAAAGTGTTTTCAGAGCAGTTGCACGCTTATCAAAGTTTAAGGCCCTGTCCACACTGAGACAAAAACAATGTTTCATCCTAAAAAGTTTATTGTGAAGACAGCATTGTTTCAAGAAATGTGTGTCCACGCCAAAACACTGAAACTAACTTAACTGGTCAAGGAAAGTTAAATGCTATAATGATTTTACAGTGTACTGTTGAGCCAACACAGTTGTTTGAGTAGTTTTATCCTGTAAGTGGGGTAATTATGAGGCCTACGGTGGCACCATGTACTGCTATGTACCGGCTGCCGTCTCTTTCAGATATCGCCCAACCCCAGAGACAAAGCTCTCAAGATCCTTTATTGGGAATAATATTTACTTGTGCCATGGGCCTCAGGAAACCCCACTTCAGTGTCATCTGAACATAATCGGTTCATATTTGTTCAGATAACCCTCCTTAAAATCAGTGCTTTTGTGATGGGGTGCATGTTCAGACAGTGAAAACAGGTGTGTGAGCGTCTGATCTGATTGGAGGTCTGCTGTGAACAAACATAAAGCACAGGTGATGATGCAGTAAGATGATATTTACAGAGTTTTATTCCAAAGTTTTGTTTATATGTACATTACATAAACTGCCATTCATCATACAATGTAAGTGCTCCATGCCCTGTAAATACTTCCTCAAACTAAAACCGGGTTCAAGCATTTTTTCAGTCATGTAAAAAACTTCTGAGTGGTTACCATTTCATTTGGCAATAAATTCTTTGATAATTCTCTACAGGATATTTGTTGTATCAGTTTGAAACGATTTATCCCTCCTAATTTTCAGGATTTAGTGCCTTTTTTGGACGGTAGACTGTTCTGTAATCGCTGTGTAGAAACTCTACACATGCCTTTTGTTACTTTTTCATCTGTTGGATAAACCTTATTTGTTCTTTTTAAGGTGTGTTTTTATTGATATTCTATTTACAAGGGAATAAAAACTGATCCATGCAGTCTGCGTGTCTTGGTTTGTTTGATATGTATGTTAATTTACAGGACCAGCATTAATCACCAGTTTTGGACCCAAACATGGTTTCTTTCTGCACTTAATAAGTCTGAAAAACAGATCCCAAGAATTTAAAGCAGTGATTCTCGAATGGTTTGGCAGGGAACACTGGTGGTGTGCCTCAAGGCGAGTCCAACTGTTTTAGGTGCATTCATTTCCATGTACTGTTAAAAATTCTGTACATTTTGACAACTTTAATAAAACATTTAAGCCGTCTTTTGCAGTGAGTGAAACTAGAAGGTGAGGGAAGTTCATACTTATGTCTCTCTTCAATTAATAACTTCTCCTCATTTTAGTGAATGTGGCTTATCAAACTAAAGCGTGATGCCAGATTTTTATAAGCTTTAAATTACTTTTAACGTGTTTTTTTTTTCAGATAAATGCTCAAAAGAAACATTTCGGCTGACCTTATTAAGATTAAGATGTAAGTAAGCATGTACAGACCATTAAGATATTGCGACACGTATGAAAAGTGCTATTTTGTATTTAATATGAATATGGAGCGCTTAGAGGTTAAGCCTTGATTTTTGGTGAGCCTCGAGCAAAAAATGTTTCAAGACACCGATCATAAATAAGGTCATAAATGAGCCTTATTTTTGCTTCCCTTAGCTCAGGGATTGGGAAACTTTGGTGACAAAGAAGATCACATTGATGTGTTTCTTACTTTTCGAGGGCCAAAATCTTACAGACTGAAGCAGGTGCTCATCAACACAATAAAAAAATACTCTAATAAAAGAAAACATATTGGGGGTTTTTCATAAACCATTCCTCTTGGTCACTCTTCACAGCCCTGAGTGGGTTTTTATAAATCCTTAACCATTTTAAACAAACATTTCCAGTCATGATAATACAGTGTTATTTGTTTGGAATTTGTAGATTTGTGGTTTAAACCCACCAACAACAATGTGATATCTTTCATCAGAGTGTATAACCCAGGGCAAAAGCAAAAAACAAAGCTCTGTTAAATTAGCTAAACATGGGATCAGAACCAATCAATGGTATTTTTTTATTTAGTCACATGCTGGTTATTGAAGTTTAATTTATTTTTCAGATGCATTTAGTACTGCTTTAAGAAACAAACACAGAACCATTGTAACAAATAACATGCAACAACAGGCCTGCATCGCTGTTGTTGCAAAAGCAAAACGTTCAGGGTGCCAGGGTGATGCCATCTAGGGCAGTAATATCATTGGAAAAGGTTTCTTTAAGGTGTCGGGTCTTGGTACAATAAACTCGGTCTTATCAGAAGGAGTCCACTGTCTGAAGCTGAAAGTAAGTCGTGTCACTTTTTTTTTTTTAAATATTTTATTTTCTTGTTTTCAGGTTTTATAGGGGAACATACAGACAAAAGCAGCAACAAAACAAAGCAACCCCCCCACACACACACACAAAAAAAAAAACAGGGCTCAGACATGTAAAGAAAGGGCAAACATATATAAAGTGATGGGTACGTGTAACAAAGAATCAAATAAAGCTATCAGATGTTTCAGTACAGGGTGTTAGGCAGTGTGCTCGACAGGTCCATAACAGCCATTGAGTGAGTGACCAGGCCAGGCTCTCATCTTGCCCTGATCACGTCCAAGTGGGCAAGAAATGGACCCCAAGTCAACATTAATCCTCCCACTTTAACATTTCTCATATACCTGAGTTTTTCCATGTGGATGACTGAAGTCATATCAGCCAATTATTTCTGAAAGGATGAGCCTTTTAGCAACAGTCATCCCCAACATTAGAGGCTGTTGCATTGTTGGAGGCAGTCTAATTGTAGCCTGCGAACTGCCAAAGATGGCGAGCTCAGCCTCTGGTTGAAATGTTCTGCTGTAGGCCTTAGAGAACCAGTCAAATATTTTGCCCCAAAACTCAGTCAATAGAGGGCAAAACCAGAATGCACTGGACAGCGTGCCCTCTGACACCGGACACCTGTCGCACAGTGGCAAGATAGAGGGAATAATCTTGTGCAGCCTGACTTTAGAATAGTAAAGGCGGTGAACAACCTTGAATTCAATCAGCTGCTGTCTGCTGTCAAATGAGCAGGAATGGATAGTGGCTAGGCATCTGTTCCAGGCAGTCTCAGATAATTCATTGTCCAGCTCCCTTTTCCAAGCATCCCTTATTTTATCTGTGGTAGTCACATAACAATCGTCAAACAGATGCACAAGAGTAGAGATGAGATTCCTGGAGTCGCATGCTCCTTTGGAAAAGACACCAGGAATTTTAGAGTGAACGTAGTTAAGTCGTGTTACATCAACTAGAGCAGTCTGTGTTCTGGTGAACCCTGAATATTTAAGTCCTATAACAAGCTGTTGTTTTGAAAGAAGACACAAAGCTAAATAGCTACTACTTTCTCAAGGATCTTAGCAACAAATGGAAGGTTAGATATATGGACTTGCATAGCATGTTGATAAAGATATGATTCGCTCCAACAAGGATGAACAAACTAAGCGAAAGACCTGCTCGAACAGATAAGTTGGGATCAGGTCTAAGAGGCAGGATGAAGGAGCAGACAACAGAATTTAGAATTTAAATGGTAAATGGACTTGAGCTTATATAGCGCTTTTCTAGTCATTGACTACTCAAAGCTGCTTTACACCGCAGGTCACACTTACCCATTCACACCCATTCGCTCTCACATTCACTCACTGATGGTTCTGAGTTTTCTATGTTAGTTATCCATCAGTATCAACTAACACTTTCACGCCCTTTCATGCCCATTTACATGCTACTGACGTGGCAGTGGGAGCAACTTGGGGTTAAGTGTCTTGCTCAAGGACACATCGCCTTGTGTCGCCCGGAGCTGGGCTCGAACCTGCAACCTCCCTATCACTGACCAAGCGCACTATCCAGCTGCGCCACCAACTCTTGAATTTAGTTCAAGAGCATCGATGGACAAAAGCAGTCTAAGTCAAGTTCAGCTAAATTTAAGGCTGTGTCAGGCACAGTTAGTCACTAATTTATTTCTAGTTTTATGAGTTTTATCACTAAAAAAGCTCAGAAAGTCCTCACTGCTAAGGGGTAAAAGGCTAGAGCTCTGACTCTGTGTCAGCCCGGCTACAGTCCTCTAAAGGTACCAAGGATTATTTTAATTTTCCTCTATTAGTGAGGAGTAGTAGGCAGCTCGAGCATGCCGTAAGGCTGTCATGTATTTATTATGACTTTCCTGCCAAAGTATATGTGACTCCTCACTTTAATTGGAGCGCCGCATTCTCTCTAATTTACGAGATGCTTGTTTAAGTGCAGGAGTTTCAGAGCTAAACCAAGGGGCTATCCTCTCAGTGGGTCAATGGAGTCCAGTGGCCACATTCAAGTTGTTTGTTCATGTCTCTGGAGCAGTACAATGGATCATTTTGGGGACCAAAGTGTTTGGAAGTTCACTCTTTCTCTATGGGGGTCTTCAGGTCAAATATTTCCCTTCCAATGTTTTGTTTTATTCAGCCATGTAGTGCTGTGTTTCATTGCAGATTTAAAAAAAAAATGTAAATCCACAGTAATTAACTTGCAATGAGTGATTTATTTTAATCACATTTCAGAAATGAGAAAAAGTAGTAGTGTATTAGACCTAAATTTGGACCCTTGCCAAATAGAGACAAATTACGAAACAGTCAATTCCCAAAAGAATTAAAAAGGAAACATGACTAATGTAATGTATCTCTCTGAAACACTTGGGACAAAAATGGCTTCAAGGAGTGGCCAAAGTAGATATTCAGTCTGTATCTGAACTCTCTGATCATCTTCACACTGTATCCTGCTCTAATGTTTACCGAAATATTCATGACCAAATATTTTAATCAAAACAAACAGACAAAAAATAACAAAAACAAGGAAAGCATCATTGATCAAACCTCCAACTCCAAAACAAACAATAGTGCACAATAGCACTTTGAAGTATAAAACTTAGAGCAGGTGGAACACCCTCTACAACAACATAATTATCACTCCAGGACTGACAGTTAACAGTCAACACCTTAATTTTAGCCGTGGGCATATAGGATGGTTCTGATGACAAGAGTAAGTGCACTAGGTAGTGTTAACTTAGCTAAAATTCATGATATTGTTATTTCAGATCATGCTGCAGTGACATGTCAAATGATACCATTAATAAATAAATATTCTCAGAAAGGACCTCTTTCACAATACATGTAATTTTGCCCACAGCCCAATTTTTTGTTGATTGTGTGGTATTTGTAGTACACCCAGAGACTCCCAAGAATATACCTTTAGAAAATCCAAAAGTCATCCAGGGCCTGTACTATGACCTATTTTATGATCATTGCCATAGGTGTGAGCCAGGGTGCACACTTTACTCAAACACAAATAATAAATCATCAAATTGGGTCAAATCACCTTCACTGAAGTCTGGTGCATCTTTTGAAATCAAATGTAAAGCTAAGTATTACAATTGAAAGAAGTTATTGAATTTTAACTGGAAAAAAGTAGGTTTTTTTATGATTTTTTCAACAAATTCAATTCTTTGGAGATGTGTCTGACCAACTTACAGTTGCTGTACACCTAAAATACTTACAAATTATTTGGCCACATGTATATTCTCAAAGTGGGAAAAAAATCATCAAATTCTGAGACCGGTAAAGTTGTTCAATTAACAGGTTGGCTTACTGTGGTAGAATCAGGATACTGTTCCATATCTTGTATATCAGGGAACCTTTAAAGATTTGTTCAGAATTCATCCTTTAAGTATGATTTCTTTTAGAATTTGAATGCTAGATTCAAAACAAACATTTCACATGAAATGTTATTCATTTTAATATTGAACAGCCACAAAGGGCCTGTATATTATGCCTTTGTGATGAGATAATAATGAGCCATTGATACAAGTAAAAACCGATGCAGTTTTGGATTGTTGTAATCAGATTGTATATATCTACAATGACAGCAATACATAAACATTACTTCTGTCAATTTCTGTTTCTAGTGCTTATATATACATGTAATCTGTTTTATGGCCTTCGTGTCTTTTTGCATAGCAACGGCTTGGACAATTTTAATTTGTAGACTGGAACTATAGTGAGGGAAAGGAGATCTGAGAAATCCATAAGATGTATGATTGGCTGGTTATTTCATAGAATGGAGTCTTTGAATTTGCTTGTGTATGGTTGGAGGGGTTTCTGATTTTGAAAATGTTTATAATATCCCAAATAATAGATTACAGATGCAACATGTGCACACATGCCAGAGGTTCTCTTTCCAGCAGGACAGAGACAATAATATGCCTTCACAGGATCATCTGATGCATTCTTGTCAAATTGAATCCAAACATTGTATTTTATATATATATACCATCATATTTTTTTTTTCAAAATATCTGCAATTGTATGAAAATATCTTGACAGTGTAGCTTGGGAAAGATTAGTAGGCATGGTCATTTGATTCCATGAAAGGTTTGAAAAATAAAAAACAAATATGTCACGTAGAGCTCGTAGTGAATGGCAGAAGCTTGAAGCATCTGATATCTCGTTCCCTCATGTGGATCTGGAATACCTTGAGACCATAACATGCGGTACATACCAAATCAAACAGTCCCCTGGCTACATTGCTGAGCATCAAAAAAATGATGGTGACTATGAGATTTGGGTTTACCAGCATGATGCTGATCTCATCAGGGGACAGATTCATTCTTGTCACAGATCTCAAATAAAATACAATGTTTGGATTCAATTTGACAAGAATGCATCAGATGATCCTGTGAAGGCATATTATTGTCTCTGTCCTGCTGGAAAGAGAACCTCTGGCATGTGTGCACATGTTGCATCTTTAATCTATTATTTGGGATTTTATAAACATTTTCAAAATCAGAAACCCCTCCAACCATACACAAGCAAATTCAAAGACTCCATTCTATGAAATAACCAGCCAATCATACATCTTATGGATTTCTCAGATCCCCTTTCCCTCACTATAGTTCCAGTCTACAAATTAAAATTGTCCAAGCCGTTGCTATGCAAAAAGACATGAAGGCCATAAAACAGATTACATGTATATATAAGTACTAGAAACAGAAATTGACAGAAGTAATGTTTATGTATTGCTGTCATTGTAGATATATACAATCTGATTACAACAATCCAAAACTGCATCGGTTTTTACTTGTATCAATGGCTCATTATTATCTCATCACAAAGGCATAATATCCAGGCCCTTTGTGGCTGTTCAATATTAAAATGAATAACATTTCATGTGAAATGTTTGTTTTGAATCTAGCATTCAAATTCTAAAAGAAATCATACTTAAAGGATGAATTCTGAACAAATCTTTAAAGGTTCCCTGATATACAAGACATGGAACAGTATCCTGATTCTACCACAGTAACCCAACCTGTTAATTGAACAACTTTACCGGTCTCAGAATTTGATGATTTTTTTCCCACTTTGAGAATATACATGTGGCCAAATAATTTGTAAGTATTTTAGGTGTACAGCAACTGTAAGTTGGTCAGACACATCTCCAAAGAATTGAATTTGTTGAAAAAATCATAAAAAAACTACTTTTTTTCCAGTTAAAATTCAATAACTTCTTTCAGTTGTAATACTTAGCTTTACATTTGATTTCAAAAGATGCACCAGACTTCAGTGAAGGTGATTTGACCCAATTTGATGATTTATTATTTGTGTTTGAGTAAAGTGTGCACCCTGGCTCACACCTATGGCAATGATCATAAAATAGGTCATAGTACAGGCCCTGGATGACTTTTGGATTTTCTAAAGGTATATTCTTGGGAGTCTCTGGGTGTACTACAAATACCACACAATCAACAAAAAATTGGGCTGTGGGCAAAATTACATGTATTGTGAAAGAGGTCCTTTCTGAGAATATTTATTTATTAATGGTACCATTTGACATGTCACTGCAGCATGATCTGAAATAACAATATCATGAATTTTAGCTAAGTTAACACTACCTAGTGCACTTACTCTTGTCATCAGAACCATCCTATATGCCCACGGCTAAAATTAAGGTGTTGACTGTTAACTGTCAGTCCTGGAGTGATAATTATGTTGTTGTAGAGGGTGTTCCACCTGCTCTAAGTTTTATACTTCAAAGTGCTATTGTGCACTATTGTTTGTTTTGGAGTTGGAGGTTTGATCAATGATGCTTTCCTTGTTTTTGTTATTTTTTGTCTGTTTGTTTTGATTAAAATATTTGGTCATGAATTTTTCGGTAAACATTAGAGCAGGATACAGTGTGAAGATGATCAGAGAGTTCAGGTACAGACTGAATATCTACTTTGGCCACTCCTTGAAGCCATTTTTGTCCCAAGTGTTTCAGAGAGATACATTACATTAGTCATGTTTCCTTTTTAATTCTTTTGGGAATTGACTGTTTCGTAATTTGTCTCTATTTGGCAAGGGTCCAAATTTAGGTCTAATACACTACTACTTTTTCTCATTTCTGAAATGTGATTAAAATAAATCACTCATTGCAAGTTAATTACTGTGGATTTACTTTTTTTTTTTTTAAATCTGCAATGAAACACAGCACTACATGGCTGAATAAAACAAAACATTGGAAGGGAAATATTTGACCTGAAGACCCCCATAGAGAAAGAGTGAACTTCCAAACACTTTGGTCCCCAAAATGATCCATTGTACTGCTCCAGAGACATGAACAAACAACTTGAATGTGGCCACTTGGGGGCACTGGTGATAGCTGCTGATTTGTTGAGATCCTCTCTGGACTCCATTGACCCACTGAGAGGATAGCCCCTTGGTTTAGCTCTGAAACTCCTGCACTTAAACAAGCATCTCGTAAATTAGAGAGAATGCGGCGCTCCAATTAAAGTGAGGAGTCACATATACTTTGGCAGGAAAGTCATAATAAATACATGACAGCCTTACGGCATGCTCGAGCTGCCTACTACTCCTCACTAATAGAGGAAAATTAAAATAATCCTTGGTACCTTTAGAGGACTGTAGCCGGGCTGACACAGAGTCAGAGCTCTAGCCTTTTACCCCTTAGCAGTGAGGACTTTCTGAGCTTTTTTAGTGATAAAACTCATAAAACTAGAAATAAATTAGTGACTACCTGTGCCTGACACAGCCTTAAATTTAGCTGAACTTGACTTAGACTGCTTTTGTCCATCGATGCTCTTGAACTAAATTCAAGAGTTGGTGGCGCAGCTGGATAGTGTGCTTGGTCAGTGATAGGGAGGTTGCAGGTTCGAGCCCAGCTCCGGGCGACACAAGGCGATGTGTCCTTGAGCAAGACACTTAACCCCAAGTTGTTCCCACTGCCACGTCAGTAGCATGTAGATGGGCATGAAAGGGCATGAAAGTGTTAGCTGATACTGATGGATAACTAACATAGAAAACTCAGAACCATCAGTGAGTGAATGTGAGAGCGAATGGGTGTGAATGGGTAAGTGTGACCTGCGGTGTAAAGCAGCTTTGAGTAGTCAATGACTAGAAAAGCGCTATATAAGCTCAAGTCCATGTACCATTTAAATTCTAAATTCTGTTGTCTGCTCCTTCATCCTGCCTCTTAGACCTGATCTCAACTTATCTGTTCGAGCAGGTCTTTCGCTTAGTTTGTTCATCCTTGTTGGAGCGAATCATATCTTTATCAACATGCTATGCAAGTCCATATATCTAACCTTCCATTTGTTGCTAAGATCCTTGAGAAAGTAGTAGCTATTTAGCTTTGTGTCTTCTTTCAAAACAACAGCTTGTTGTAGGACTTAAATATTCAGGGTTCACCAGAACACAGACTGCTCTAGTTGATGTAACACGACTTAATTACGTTCACTCTAAAATTCCTGGTGTCTTTTCCAAAGGAGCATGCGACTCCAGGAATCTCATCTCTACTCTTGTGCATCTGTTTGACGATTGTTATGTGACTACCACAGATAAAATAAGGGATGCTTGGAAAAGGGAGCTGGACAATGACAATTTGACAAGAATGCATCAGATGATCCTGTGAAGGCATATTATTGTCTCTGTCCTGCTGGAAAGAGAACCTCTGGGATGTGTGCACATGTTGCATCTGTAATCTATTATTTGGGATATTATAAACATTTTCAAAATCAGAAACCCCTCCAACCATACACAAGCAAATTCAAAGACTCCATTCTATGAAATAACCAGCCAATCATACATCTTATGGATTTCTCAGATCCCCTTTCCCTCACTATAGTTCCAGTCTACAAATTAAAATTATCCAAGCCGTTGCTATGCAAAAAGACACGAAGGCCATAAAACAGATTACATGTTCATATAAGTACTAGAACAGAAATTGACAGAAGTAATGTTTATGTATTGCTGTCATTGTAGATATATACAATCTGATTACAACAATCCAAAACTGCATCGGTTTTTACTTGTATCAATGGCTCATTATTATCTCATCACAAAGGCATAATATACAGGCCCTTTGTGGCTGTTCAATATTAAAATGAATAACATTTCATGTGAAATGTTTGTTTTGAATCTAGCATTCAAATTCTAAAAGAAATCATACTTAAAGGATGAATTCTGAACAAATCTTTAAAGGTTCCCTGATATACAAGACATGGAACAGTATCCTGATTCTACCACAGTAACCCAACCTGTTAATTGAACAACTTTACCGGTCTCAGAATTTGATGATTTTTTTCCCACTTTGAGAATATACATGTGGCCAAATAATTTGTAAGTATTTTAGGTGTACAGCAACTGTAAGTTGGTCAGACACATCTCCAAAGAATTGAATTTGTTGAAAAAATCATAAAAAAAACCTACTTTTTTTCCAGTTAAAATTCAATAACTTCTTTCAATTGTAATACTTAGCTTTACATTTGATTTCAAAAGATGCACCAGACTTCAGTGAAGGTGATTTGACCCAATTTGATGATTTATTATTTGTGTTTGAGTAAAGTGTGCACCCTGGCTCACACCTATGGCAATGATCATAAAACAGGTCATAGTACAGGCCCTGGATGACTTTTGGGTTTTCTAAAGGTATATTCTTGGGAGTCTCTGGGTGTACTACAAATACCACACAATAAACAAAAAATTGGGCTGTGGGCAAAATTACATGTATTGTGAAACAGGTCCTTTGGAGAATGAACCAAAAACATTTAACTGATATATATTTCAGAACTACATTAAAAACCATATTGAGATATTCATGAATACAAATATTGAAAACACTGCAGTGGAAGACAGACCTCAGGTGGACATTATTTGGGATGCTTTTAAAGCGTATATTAGAGGAGTAATGATATCCTTCTCAGTAAAAAGAAAAAAGACTTAGACAGAGAGATTGATCAAGTGGGGAAATCCATGGAATCTCTTAGGAAGGTTCATAAAAAGACAAAGTGCATCAGTGATTTAGAGAAACTGCAAAAACTACAACTACAATATGACAGTCTGTTACTTAAAAAAGTTCGGCATATTAAACAGAATACAAATAAACTGTCATATGTATCTGCTAATAAGACAGGGAAACAGCTGAGCAATTTGGTTAAAAAAAAATAGTAAAAAGAAATATGGTAGTTCTAAAGGACAAAACCTCAAATAAGATAATGAAAGATTTGAGACATATTATAGGAGCTCATACAAATCTGATATGTCACATATTGACCCTGAACCCTTCTTAAAATCAGTCAATTTGGAAGTTTTAACTAAAGAACAAAGAAAGGAGCTCAAAAAAGACATAATAGTATCAGAAATTAAAAAGGCAATCGATGGTTTTCCCTTACAGAGGGCACCAGGCAGTGACGGATTACCAATTGAGTTTTATTCTGTATTTTGGAATCAGATTAGCCCTCTATTCTTTGATGTTATTAAGAATTCATGGAAGCATCACACCCTTCCAAAAACTATGTACCAAGCAACAATTACTGTGATACCAAAATCAGGACGTGAAGGCAGTCAGCCATCGGATTACTGTCCCATAAGTTTGATTAATTGTGATAATAAAATGATCACTAAAATTTGAAATAATCGAATAGCTAAAATACTTCCAGTTTTAATCCATTATAATCAGACCGGTTTTATACAAAATAGAAGCCTTAAAACTAACATTAGACCTTGTGTATCATTAATTCAGTACGCTAAGAAGCAAAAAATAGATTTGACACTGATGGCGGTCAATGCAGAGAAGGCTTTCGACCGTTTAGAGTGGGCTTATCTGTTTAAAGTACTAGAAATATATGGATTTCCAGAGGAGATAACGGTAATGATAAAGGCAATATATAAATCGCCTACAGCCCAGGTATATGTTAATGAGACTCTTTCAAACATATTTGATTTACAGCGAGGCACAAGACAGGGTTGCCCTTTATCCCCTTCATTATTTGCATTGGCAATTGAACCCTTAGCCCAGAAAATTAGACTGACACAAGAAATTACAGGTGCAAAGTTAAGTACAGGAGAATGTAAACTGAGTTTATTTGCAGATGATTTAATGTTATATTTAACAAACATAAGGACATCCCTCCCAAAGGTGAAAGAACTCATTGAGGACTACTCTAAAATATCAGGTTATAAAATGAATATTGAAAAAACAGAGCTAATGCAAATTAATAAAGACAAACATAGTATTGCAAAAGATTTTGAGCATTTTCAATGGAAAAAAAGATAAAGTATTTAGGCTGCATTATTAGTTCTGATAAAAGAATGCTGTCTGAAGATAATTTTAAGTCTTTGATTCATGAATTAAAATGTAGTCTTGACAGATGGGTAGACTTGCCTATTGACTTAATAGGAAGAATAAAGTTATTTAAAATGATATGGTTACCCAAATTCCTTTTCATTTTTCAAACACTACCTGTTTTTCCACCTAAATAGTTCTTCACGCAAATTAATACTCTACTTTCCTCCTTTGTCTGGTCAAATAAAGCAAATCGATTAAGCAGAAATCTTCTTCAAAACAAGAGAACAGAAGGAGGTCTTAAATTCCCAAATTTAGAATTGTATTACTATGCCTCACAGCTGTTTTACATTGATCAAATAATTAATGATGTCAATGAAGAACCTTGGATTGATATCGAAAGTGACCAATTAAAGCCTTATAACTTATTTACTTCCCTGTTTATAAAACATAAAATAAAAGTGCCAAACTTTGTTATAAATAGCACCTTAAAATTCTGGCAGAAAATTAAAACTATACTTGCAGTGGAACTTAGTATACCCAGGAAAACAAAGATCTGGAATAATTCATCAATAAAATTTCAAAACAGGGAACTGAACTGGGACAGTTGGAGGAAAAAAGGTATTCAGTACCTCTCAGACATAATTGAAAATAATAACGTTCTTTCATTTATAGAGCTCCAGACCCGTTTTGCCTTGGAAAACAAGGAGTTTTTTAGATATCTACAGCTTAGGAGCTGGATTATAGAAAACTTTGAATTAAAATATGATCTAGTCCCAGGACCCTTTGAGGAGTTTTTGGTTAAAGGTGGCAAAAAGAAACAGCTAATTGGAACTGTATACAACATGCTGTTGAAGGAACAGTCTAAATTATACTCAATGGAAAAGTTGTATGACAAATGGAATAAAGACCTTCAATGTAATGATGCTAACACAAAATGGAAGGAATGTGTATATCTGACCAATAGCATTACTAGGAATGAAAACCTACGTTTAATACAATATAAACTCATGACAAGAATATATTACACAAGAGATAAAGTTATTACCCAAACTCCTCTGATCAGTGTGTGAAGTGTGGATCTCCTGACTCCCTTATGCACTCATTCTGGACATGTGTTAAAGTGATGAAAGTGTGGAATGAGATTCAAGATTGGATGTCTATTATATGTCAAAAACAAATTCACTTCTCAGCTGCACTCTGCATCTTCCAGAATGCTGAGGCATTTCACGATCCAGTGGGATGGCAGATTCTATTCTCTGCCTTAGTTTATAAGAAGTTAATTTTAAAACACTGGAAAAAGGCTGAGGCTCCTTCTTTATATACTTGGAAAGGATTGATGAAATAATACTTGACAATAGAAAGGACACTAGCTGATGACAGCAATAAGGTAAAACAATATAATGATGTATGGAAACAGATTTATGAAGCATTATGAAATATGAAGAATTGAAACATTAAATCTTACAGTTATGGGGTGAGGGAAGGGGGCCAGTAGAGAACTCAGGACAGGGACCAACGTTAAGTGTTTGTGTGTATGAGGATATGTACAGGCGTACAGGAGGATTTTTGCTGGGTGGTGGGTGGTGATGGGGTGGTGGGAAGGGGGCAGGTATGAGACTGCATGAGTGGTATATGAAATTTAATGTTGTAATTGTTTACTGTGTGGGATTTGTTTGTTTGTTTGTTTTTTTTTGGGGGGGGGGGTTGGTGTGTGTTGGTGTATAAGTGTTTCATGTTGTTCCAGCACCACAATGGAAGAATGTAGATTGTGATATATTATGTTATGCTATGTTATTTTGGTATGAAATGCTGTTGTGCTGTCCAGAAAAAGGTTATGTACCCTGTGGTGGAAACATGAAAATCAATAAAAAACACAATTATATAAAAAAAGAGTAAGTGCACTAATTGAACATGATTGCAGTTACAGGTTCATTAAAACCTTTGTGTGTGTGGGTGTGTTTGTTGAGTTTGGGGAGTTGGGGTTCCCTAAATGGTTAAGTCCTAAAATATAAATATGTTACAACATTTAAAAAACAAACATATTATTTTCATTTTCAAATTCACCTTGTAAGGAGGTTGAATATTAGATTTCTTGGATGTCTAAAGGGAAGAGGGACAAGGACAGTGGACATCCCTGCCTAGTATCTGTGCAGTGTGATACAAAGTTAGGCTGTTTGTGATTGCAGTGGCCTTAAATGCAGTGTGTAGAAATTTATCCCGATTACTGAATGATACTCCAAAGTCAAGTGAATGCACTGGATATGAGGAAAAATCAGCTGTCTACTGTAGTCATGAAGGACTTTGATTGGTTTGTAAAGAATGGTCCATTATAGTGAAAAGTCTGTGTCTTTTTGGATGAATGTCTGCCTTTAATGAAGCCAGTTTGATCAGGGTGGATGATGGATGAGAGTATCCTGTAATGACTTGGCATATGTACCTCTGTTACCTCACCTTTCCTTTTAAAAACACTTAATATGCATTGTGGAACTGAAGACACAAACTGAAAAAGTACTTAACAAACAGCAACCTTTTACAGCAGCTCTGTGAACTCTACAGAGTTTTTCCCTTACAACAAAAACCTCTCCAGTGTACAATAAACCTTATTTATATGTATAATATCTCAATTTTTCCATCTGTAAAGTATCAAATATGTACATAACCACTGTAAATACCACTGTCATATATTTTTTATTTTGTTTTTCAATTGTAAGTTTCTTTCTTATGTTTCTTCTTTGTATCCTGCAGCTGCTGTAAATTTGGAATAAAGGACTAATAAAGGAATATCTAACCTAATCTAATCTGTTGAAGCTTTGTAGGTGGAATCTTTTCCATTCCTCCCTGAAAAAGACACACCTTGGATGGCAGCTATGTTGCTTCAAAACCTGGATGTCCTTATCAGCTTTAATGGTGCCCTTACAGATGTGCAAGTTACCCATGCCTTTGGCATTAACACACCCCCAAACCATCACAGATGCTGGCTTTTGAACTTTGATCAATCTGGATGGTCCTTTTCCTCTTTAGCCTGGGGGAGACAACATCGATAATTTTTAAAAACAATTTGTGATGTGGACTTGACAGACCACAGCACACTTTTCCAGTTAACATCAGTCAATCTCGGATAAATTCAGGCTTGTGGCTTTTGCATTGCATGGTTGAGTTTTAACCCTCACTTGTAGATGCAGCAACGATCTGTGTTAACTAACAATGGTTTACTGAAGTGTTTCTGATCCCATGTGATAATATCCCTTTACAGAATGATGTTGGTTTTAAATGCAGTTCCACCTGCGGGATCAAGGGTCGTGAGCATTAAATGCTGTTTTTTTGCTTTGCTGCTAACATATAGAAATTTCTCTGGATTGTCTGAATCTTGATGATATTATGGGCTCTAGAAGATGAATCCTTACATTATTACCTTGTGAAATGTTGTTCTGAAACTGTTGGACTATTTGCTGATGGAGATGTTCACATGCTGGTGAACCTCGCCCCATTCTCCGTTTATAGCCAGTCATGACACTTAGCTGTATCCAGTTAAGGTTCACCTGTGGATTGTGGCTAACAGGTGTTTTCTGAACATACAAGAGCTTAAGCACCACAGCACCCTCAGAAGAAGAGAGCATCAGCACTTCTGATGTCAGACCAACTGTGCTGTGGAAGGGAAACATTTCAAGGACGGTGAGGAAACCTAAGCCCCAGTCATACATTCCCGTTTCTCATGGAGATCGTGCACGACTGTACACGATTGGCAAGTGGTTTGATTGGCATGATACAGGAAGAAATGACTGTCTCTCCCAAACACACCCCTATACGCCATCAGTAACGCTTCTATGGCGCTTCCATGGCGCTTCTACAGCGCTTCGGGGGCGTTCGTGCCTCTTCAATTAGGTCAGTACAACGATACGATGAGGAGTCCATGAATTTCCATCCCGCTGACACGATGTCAGCCCCATTCAGGCCCAGTTTGCGTCACAAAAGCCCCGATTGGGCCCTGTCGCTTGCGGTTTTGTTGCGTTCACTTCCCGTACGAGATACGTAAGAACAACGTTCAGAAAGGATCACATGACACATTTCGAGGGTCTATTGAAGTATCTGATGTGTATCCATGAAAGGCAAAGGTAAAGAAAAGAAGCTGTATATGCAGTGTGACAGACGGTGATGTGTTAGAGACTTTTGTTCTTCCCCCTGCCCTGACATGTTGAATAATGACCAGAGTTAAATTGCATTATTTCATAAACAAGTTAATTAGGAGGGCATATGTGGACCATAATTGGTCATGCAATCTATCAGTGACTTCCTCACCACATACACGCACTGCATGTATGTCCGGAGTTCACTAGTTCAACCTATGAATGACTTCCTGAGCACACATGCACACACATGCAGTGTATATGACCATTATGCAGTAATTATGCAGTTATTCAATTCTATCAGTGAGTTCCTGTTTATGAGCACACACACATATGATCAGAGTTCAATCCTGATCCTATGTAAGCTGTGGTCAAACTTTGGGAGAAGGACATCGTTGGCAGTCTCTCCCAGGTATCCTGCAGTGCCTGTATGATTCTGGTGTTGCTTTTTTTTTTTTTTTTGTAATAAACCCATTTTTCTGAAGCAAGCCACTGTCACGAAGTTTCCTTGAATCTTCTGCACATCACAAGTGGTCAAGATACGACACTATAAATAAAAGTCACGAACACAGGCATTATCATTACAGTCAGGGCACAATCGGATACGTCCTTGTCAGTCATCCTCAGAAAGCTTTCTGGATTGATGCACGATCAGCCCAATTGAGCCCCATATATGCCACGCTAATACCGTTCGCCTTAGGACTGCATTAGGCTTCCACCCTGCTACACTGAGAGCGGCGATTCTCCATGACAGTTTTGAACAGTTCAAAACAATCGGGACCCTTTTCCGTTCCCCGGCGTTCGTCCACGAATATGCAACGCTGACCCAGATCAAGTAGTGCATGCACCATGAACAAAGCACGTTTCATCAGGATTGTGACAATTGTTCACAATCACCATGAGAAACGGGAACGTGTGACTGGGGCACAGAACCAACAAAAAAGCGAGCAATACAGTTCAGGTCCAGGCACCCAACATAATCCTAAAAAACACAGCAGCCCCAGATGACATGGCTAAACAACAGAGGCCACATCAACACACATCAGCTGAAGCCCAGGCATGCCGGTGCAGTCCCCAGTGCCCCCAAAAACATAATCCAATGACTTGGCATTGTTTGCTGCCCGATGTTGCTGCCTGTGCTGGTAGTGCTGATCACAGTGAGGTGTGTTCTCTTTAAAGTCCATGAAAAAGAATAAAACACTGTAAAAGATGAAAAAAAAAAAAATGCTAATAACTGTGACTATTTTACAACCAGTAAAGGTGATGACAATAAAAGAATAAATAACAAAGAAAGGAAAAAAATAAAGAAGTGAAGTTTTGTAAACAATATGCTAGATAATCTGCTATGTGATATGACTATAATTGCAACATAAATTTTACTTGATTTTTTTTTTTTTAAGAAATTTAAATATTACACATAATTTGTGATCCATGACTTTTATAAATAGAATTAATTATGCTCTTGACTGTTGTCAAGGCCAGGTTTTTTGTTTGAAGGTGAGAACCGTGATCCCAGGATTCCAGTTTGATTCCTGAGAGGATGGAGAGACTTTATTTCTCCTGTCTACAGTGGTGGTGTGACAGTTGCCTTTATATTTTCCCTTTCTACAAAACTGGAGAACCAAAAGAGGGTTTAAAGCAGCCATAAGGACTGATTTGATAACAGACCAGACAAGTTTTGTTAATTCAAATGTTTTTGGTTACACTTGAGCATACTGGACGGGCTTGAATTTCTGGTAGAAATATTTTGATCTTTGTGATTTTTGCATGTTGAGAGTCTTAAAGTTGGGATTTATAAACAAGAGTCTAGTTTTCAAATAAAAGATCTTAAGTGATGAATGAAAATGCCTTTTGAATTATTAGAAGGCTATAAACAGAGATACATAAAATAAAGTGTAGTTTAATGAAAAATATCAAAAAACTAAATATATAGAAACAATTCTAAAAAAGAAACAACAAAAACAAATATTCACAAAAACAGACCTCTTTGAAACTCAATAACAGAGATAAAACTGTTAAAAAATGCATTTCCTGTGAAGAAAAATAATATAAATGTTTCATTTTCTTTAAACTATACTTCAACTTATCCAACATCTCTTTATTATGTCACACTCACCTCTGACATCCATTTTCTCCCAAGCAAACCTAAAACTTTGGATTCACTGGTCCCACTCCTTATTTAAGAGCTATAAAGGATTAGCAAAATTGAACCATACCTGTGTTGGGATGTACTTTAGGGTACTAAGGTTACATTTAGGATTTTACCCTTTTGATATTCCCATAGCAGTAACCTTCAGAAACATTAATTCGCACAAACATCCACACATACACAAACACACTTATGTTCAATGACAGCATTTACTCTCTCGTCATTAGTGCCCTCCTTTATGCCCAAGGGACCATGGGGGTGTTGCCAATTAACCTTGCTGTTGTAGATGTGGTTTTATAAAGGGAGTGCCCCTTGGAGTCAGTTTAAGGAACATGAGGCAACTGTTCACACGTTGTTGTTTGTCTTTCCGACGTTGAGGTGAGTGAATATGTTCCTCTTCTCTTTTTAACTGAAAAAATATTTGGTAGACAAGGAAGAACTTTTCAGCAGATATGAGAGAGGGAAGAAAATGTAAAGAGTGTTAGATACTAACTGAATATGTATTCAATCGTTATATTATTTTAATCTGAAGATGATCAGAAAGTTCATATACAGACTGAATATGATTTTAATCTGAAGATGATCACAGAGTTCAGACAAGAGGGAATATGATTTTAACCTGAATATGATGATCAGAGAGTTAAGACACAGAATGAATATGATTTTAATCTGAAGATGATCCGAGATCAGATACAGACTGAATATGATTTTAATCTAAAGATGATCCGAGATCAGATACAGACTTAATATGATTTTAATCTGAAGATGATCAGAGAGTTTACATACAGACTGAATATTTTTTTCATCTGAAGATGATCAGAAAGTTTAGATACGGACTGAATATAATTTTAATCTAAAAATGATCCGAGATCAGATACAGACTTAATATGATTTCAATGTGAAGATGATCAGAGAGTTCAGACACAGACTGAATATGGTTTTAATCTGAAGATGATCCGAGGTCAGATACAGACTAAATATTACTTTAATCTGAACATGCTCAGAGAGTTCAGACACAGACTGAATATGATTTTAATCTGAAGATGATCCGAGATCAGATACAGACTAAATATTACTTTAATCTGAACATCTCTGTGTCTCCTGATGACACAGGGCCCATTGATGCTCTTTTTAATTGTACTTTAGACGTCAGGTCTTGGATGTCAGACAACTTTCTTCAGCTCAACCAGGACAAAACTCAGGTTCAGGTCCTCAGAGACAGAAACTGGAAAGCACACTCCAAGCACTGTCTTTTAGTCCATGTCAGCAGGCCAAAAATCATAGTGTTATATTTGATGCCGACCTGAGCTTTGACCTGCACATCAGAGATGTAACAAAAAGTCATTTTATCATTTAAAGACCATCTTCAGAGTGCACCAGTTTCTCTCTCAGGCCAATGCAGAGACTCTTATCCATGCTTTTATCACTTGTAGGATTGATTATTGTAATGCTCTCCTTTCTGGTCTTCCGAAAAAGAACATCTCTCAGCTTCAACTGCTCCAAAATTCAGCTGCACGCATGCTGACGAAGGCCAGAAAGAGAGCCAACATTACACCGATTTGAAAGTCTCTGCATTGCCTACCTGAATCTTTTAGAATAGATTTTAAGGTTCTTTTACTAGTTTTTAAATCCTTGAATGGTCTTGCTCCTTTTTATTTATCCATTCTGCTTTTACCCTATGAACCAAGTATAGCCCTCAGGTCTTCAGGTAGTGGCCTTTTGATAGTACCCAAAGTTAGAACTAAAACATACGGTGAATCATCATTTCAATACTATGGCCCTCGTCTGTCGAACAGTCTGCCTGCAGACGTGAGAGCAGCACCTACTGTTCATATTTTTAAAAGCAAACTCAAGACCTACCTTTTTAGTCTGGCTTTTAGATGATTAATTTTTTATTATTATTATTTATTAGTCTTATTTATTTACTCATTTTAACCCTCTTAATATGTTTTATTTCTCAATTTCAGCTTAGATTTATTGTTTGGAATTTTAAAATCTGTTCATTGATTTTCTTTACGCTATCTTACCTCAGTTCATTTTATCTCATTTTACCACATAATTGTTTAAAATTGTATTTTATTTACCTATTTATTTTCCTATCGTATGCTTATTTATTTATTTCAATCTAATTTCTTATCAGGATTTTTTTTTTTTATTTTAGTCTCAGCTCCAGTGTTTCCTCATTTTTAATTAAAGATGGCGTTTCCTCAGTCCTCTTATTATGTTTCCTGTTAGAATCTCTTCCTCGTGTCTTTGTATGTGTGTGTGTAAGTGAGTGCGTGTGCTGTATGTAGATTGTGAGGGTGGAGGTGGGTTGTATTTTTCATTGTATTCAAATTTTAACTTTTTACTTATTTTAATTTATTTAGTTTCTTCATTTCTATGTGAAGCACTTTGTCCTACGAAATTTTGTATGAAAAGTGCTGTACACATAAAGTTTCGATTGATTGATTGATTGATTTTAATCTACTGAATATGATCTTAATCAGAAGATGATCAGAGAGTTCAGATACCAACTGTATATGGTTTTATCTGAAGATGATTGGAGGGTTCAGATACAGACTGTATGTGATTTTAATCTGAAGATGATCATAGCCAGACTCATGTTGAACAGCCATCTGCTGAAGCTCGTTGGTTTTGAGAGATGAGTGATCATGTTTGTCTTGTCTCCCCTCCTCTTCACCTCCTTCCTTCTTCTCCGCTCTCTAAGTCGTCCTCACTTGTATCCTCTCTCCACACAGAAGACTTCAAGATACTAGAGAGATATCTCCAGTAGATCCTCTGAAGCTCTGCACACATCATGCTATTCTCCACGTGGAGCTACAGGTCCATCACGGTCGTTTTGACCCTGCAGGTGGCAGTGCTGGTGCTGCTCTGCTACTGGTACATGGAAATTTACCCCTTTGGTCCTGTACCCCCCTCCAACAACGGCAGACGACACATCTTGCTGCTGTCAACACATCGATCAGGCTCCTCCTTCATGGGTGAAGTGTTCAGTCAGCACCCTGATGTTTTCTATCTCATGGAGCCTGCCTACCACGTGTGGATTGGACAGTCAGTGAGTGCACGGCGGCTTCGGATGGGGGTGAGGGATTTATTACGGAGCATATTCCAGTGTGACTTCTCTGTGATGGACTCCTACATGAATAGTCACCCCAAAGTGTATTCTTTGTTTTGTTGGTGGCGAAGTCGAGCACTGTGCTCACCACCAGCCTGTACTCTAACACCACGCAGTGAGTTTTTTAACGACCAAGACTGCACGAAGGTGTGCGGTAATGTGGACCTGCATTTGGCACAGGATGCATGTGGCTCTTACAGCCATGTGGCACTAAAAACAGTGCGAGTTTTAGAGCTGGAATCCCTCTACCCACTCTTACGAGACCCAAGTTTGGATCTACGCATTGTCCACCTGGTCCGAGACCCCAGAGCTGTTTTGTTGTCTAGACAGGGTGTGTCTGCAGCAATTAAGGGAGATGGAAGAATCATACTAGAACACAGAGACTTTCCAGAGAGTGAGATCCACTATGAAGTCATGAAACAAATCTGCCTCAGTCAAGTGAACATCATAGGGAAGGCCTTCCTGAATCCTCCTCCTTTTCTTAAAGGCCGTTATAAACTGGTCCGTTTTGAAGACGTTGCCAGCAGGCCACTTGAGGAGGTAAACCTCCTTTATGACTTTACAGGTCTGAAGATGACTGCAAAGCTGCAGGAGTGGATATACCATACAACCCATGGGAAAATAAAAGAGCGTTATGCCTTCAGTGTATCATCACGTAATGCCTCAGATGTTGCCTGGGCTTGGCGTCTCAAGCTGCCGCACAAAGATGTCAAACGAATCCAGGAGGTGTGTGGGGGAGCCATGAAACTACTCGGGTACAGAGCCGTTCACAGTGAAGAGGAACAGAAGGACCCCAACATGGACATGCTCATGCCTCAGAACAGCATCATGGAAACTTTGAGGAAGAGAGAGGAATATAGTACCAAAATGACCAAATAAGCCACTAAGGCCACAGTAACATTTTTATATTTAATAAGTCTTTTCAGACCAAACCAATCACTGCTCATCGAAACCTACATGTTCTGTCTATGCTGTCAAATACTTAGTAAGAAGAACACCATATTACCTGTGATGAATGAAGGATAAGGAAAAGTAAAATATTCTCACAGAAACATGTCTCCAGTCTTTTTTCCTGTTATTTATGTTGAAGACAGAAAGGAAAGATAGACTGTCTATAAAATACACTCAGTGGAATCCAGATGAAGATCATATAGCCATGGGAACATATTCAGATCTGTATTTTTGTTTTTAAAAGTAAATTAATGAATGTTTTTTTTTTCCTGAAACAAAACAGTAATATGCAGGTCCTTGGCATCTGAAGGACTGACCCCTGTAATAGGATATCAACAGTAAGAAAGAATCTATGTTCCCCTGCAATCGACCATTTTGGAGTTGACGTCACAGTTATGTCACAGTGCATGCTGATGGCAATAATGTGGTTTAAATACATGGGGGTAATAAAATGGAGTTTAGTCTCCTAAAAAAGAGTTTAAGTATATGTACGGGCTACAAGGCATCTTTGTAGGAGAAAAAAACATTTCAACCCTTATAACTCAAAGACATTTTCTGCTATTTTTTGTCCGCTTTTATTTTTTTTTTGGTGATAATGCATGTAGAACTTGAACCCCTTTAAATTAAAGACATCTTGATTTTTTTTTCAGTACAGCCTGGGCTATCAGAATATTTATGTTGCAATGATGTCAAGCTAATGTATTAAAAGTCATCTGACCATAGAGACAAAACCAAAAATTAAAACAGAATTTAAATTTTACATGAATTTAAAGAAACCACACACAGATCAATGATGAACAAGCCTTTTCACATCTGAATGTGGTTCTGTTAAGATTTGCTATTAGATGAAAAATAAAAGTCTTACAACAAAATTTTTTTGTATATTTGGACTTATTCCTCCAGACAATTGTTTGTTCTACGTGATTCTTTTGGCCACTCTTTGAAGACATTTTTGTCTCACATGTCTCAAAGAGTTACACCACATTAGTCACGTTTCCTTTTTTATTCTTTTGGGAATCGACTGTTATGTCATTTTTCTCTTTTTAATACCTTTGCCTGCTGATTGGATGCTTCTGTCACAAAAACAAGCAGCACTAAACTGATTGGTCAATGGACTGACAGAAAGCCACTTCATCAAAGGGTCCAAGGGTCAAAATTTAGGTCTAATACCAACACTTTTTTGATTTTGAAAATTTGATTAAAAAATCCCTCATTACAGGTTAATTACTGTGGATTTACTTATACATGGCTGAATAAAACAAATAATTGTAAGAGAAATATTTGACCTGAAGCCCCCTCCTCCATAGACAAAGAGTGAACTTCCAAACACTGTTGTCCCCAAAACGATCCACTGTACTGCTCCAGAGACATTAACAAACAACTCGATTGTTACCGTTTGGGGGCACCGGCGACCCTGTGGAGCTGGGAGGGTTAAATCTACCTCACCGACAACACTCATGCTTGTAGAGTTATAGCATTCATGAAAGCATTTATTGAACAATTATTAACAATGCTCATTGTTCTGTAAAACAGGGGTCTCAAAGTCAAAATGGCCAGGGGTCCACGTTAACACTTCTCTCTTAAAGGAGGGCTGCACCAACTTTAAAAAAAAAATTTAAAAAAAAAAAAGCTCTTTGTATCTGAAAATTGTACTTTTTGGTATCCACAACTTAATTTTCTGGCACACTTAATCAAAACATATAACCAGCATTTCTTAAAAAATTACATCAACATTTATTTTAACTTAGTTCAAGTACTCTATTAAAATTTTATTCAAAATACCATTTTTACTGAAGCAAAAAATACCAATATGTGTTTTAACTGCTAATTTTAATCTGTGGTCTTGCTTTATTTGAATAAAAAACACTCATTATAAATATTTCTTTATCAATGGCTGTGTATATTTTAATAATAAATGCACCAGCTCCTCTCACTCACTGATATCATTACTAGCAGAGCTGTGAGTTTGTGTTTGATTTTATAAAGCTCCTCGGAGTATGCATAAATATGATCATAGTCACCGTAATGATCACAAATTTGAATGATTTACTGCATACTGTTAATAAATATAGATACATTACATGAATATTTCTGTGATTTTTTTTTAACAAAATAAATGAAGTAAGAATCTTTTTAATCATCGAGACAACAGTAAAATACTTTTCTATCAGTGGTTGTGTGACATGTTTATGACATCCTGAAGAGAAATCTAACAGTAGGTCAGACTTTTCCTCCTTTACGCACGCTGAGATGCAGAGATTTTCAACAAAAATATAGTCACAGACGTCTGATCTGAGTACATGCCAGCACAGCATAGCTGGGTATTTACCTAGAATTCATGGAATTAGTTGGTAATCAGTTAAATAGCTTTGTAATAATTCCTGAGTGGTTGGAGGGTCTCAATGACAGAGGTTTGTGATGTTGCCTGAAGATGCAGAGTTCCACTTCTGTCATAAAGTATACAATAACTGTTTGTGAGGTTTTGTTCACCATAAAGGTCTAAAATATTGTCAGTTAGAACTAAATGCTGCTAACACCTGATTACTAAAAATACTCCTGCACACTTAGATCATAAGGCCTAAAACATGACTTAAATGCATCAGAATATGTGACAAACTTCACAAAATGTCTCAGTCCTCCTGAAATTTGATCACTCAAATTCCTATTCTAATAACAATTTGACTCAAAGTCTTAAGATTATTCATCATTGTTATTAGAAATCTAAACAAAACTAATTTGTATTAATTAGATTAAAAACCTAAAATAAACTACATTAAAATATGGAATACCTTAATAAATTGCTTAAGTTACTCTGATATGTGTTTGCTTTTGGTTTAAATCCTATTTTTCTTTTTCATCCTCTTTTCAAAGAGTCCCTGAGTTCTTTGAAAAGCATTTTAAAATAAAATGTATTGTCATTAACATTCCTATACCTCTCATGATCATTATCATTATTAGAACTGTATGAAACATGCTGTTTCAGATGAGAACGATGCTGACTGAACAGCAAAATTATTGAGCCTGCTGGTCTGGAGCAGGCTAGCTACAGAATAAATCTCCATTGAAACTTATGTACCTCTGCTTATGTGAAATCAAATCACAGCTAAATTCATTCAGGATAACTAGAAAATCCAGGCTTAATCCCCTAGGTTTTGTGAAATAGCTCTCTGGCTAACAGACAGGCTTAATAAACTGCACTCTCATCTGAAACCAGCATGTTCCTTACAGTTATCATAATGATCATGATTATAGGAGATAATATTCCACTTTGATGAAAAACCCCTCAGGTAGATGATCAGCCTTAAATTAAAGTTTATTGTTTTGTTAAAGACTTTAAACGTGTTTTCCCCTGATCCCCACTGACTTTCTTTATTATTTCAATAATAGATTTAAACAGGAAAAAAAACTGACCATGATGAAATAGAAAAGGACTAAGGTGAGGTTCTTCACGATTTCATTAAGCTAAAAAGTTAAAATGAACACCTTTTAGTTTGAAAGGGAATTTAAAAAAAAAATCTAACAGAAAGTTCTGAAATGATGCACTAGAATGAGATTTTTTTTTAACTGTATCTTAGATCGTCATTTCATTCTTGTTGTGTCAGGCAGCTCTTTATATTATTCTGGCTCATCACAGACCATCTATACAGATTTATTTAGATCATCATCTATTTAAATGTTCGCTTTGTCTGTTTCTTTGTTTTCATGCCCATTTTCCCTTTGCTATTAATCCCGCTTGATGATGTGAAGTTTGCCTGTAGTCTATGTGTTGCATCATCCAATCAGTGAGCGACATTCAGTATGGGGGCGTGTCTATCGGTACACTGACTTCCGCAAAGCCTGGCTGTTGTATCCTCGCACATCAGTCCACAGACGTCGGTCCTTGGAACAATTTTAGCGGTATGGCAGGTGATAAACTACATCCGGATTGAGTTGGTCCAGCTGCACACGATCCAAACCGCACCCATCCAACCTACGCCCCCTGGCGGGCTTGTGCTACCTACGTCACATCCGTTTGGACGTTTTCATAAACACGGTGAAAAGTCCCACCTTCAGGCTGAAAGGTATGAGGAAGTCAGACATATAATTTCCATAAAAAAGAAACACAGACAGGGTGGTAGATAGTAACAGAGCGTCTTGAATGGTTAAGCAGCCTAAATTATATATTCACCAATAATCAAAGTGTTATCAAAGTGTTGTGAGAAACAGACAGAAAGAAAGAAAGAAAGAAAGAAGGCGTCCTAATTATGTAAGGAGTTTCTTGACGTTCGCAAACGTGTACATTTATACACACAAGCTTATAATTTTATTATTTAGCTTCTCATGTTCCCTTTTCTTGATGTTGCTATCACTTGGGATGGCTACATCAATCACAACGGCTTTCCTCTGCTGCTTATCCATGATTACAATGTCCGGTTGGTTGGCCATTACCATTTTGTCGATCTGTATCTGGAAGTCCCACAGGATCTTTGCTCGTCTTTACCAAAAAGAAGTAAACTTCAAGTTTACCTTTCCAAGTATACTTAAGTGGAGTTTGAGTATACTTTATCAAGTATACTTTACTGTACCAAGTACACTTATATTTATGTACTAGTAGTACTTACACGTGTACTAGTTAGTATACTTACAAAGTATACTTATATACTAAAAGTATCCTTATTTGGCCCACTTTTGAGTATACTCAAGTAAACTTTAAGGTTACTTCAAGTATAAATGAAGTATATATGAGTATACTTAAATTATACTATTACCTGTACTTGTACTATTCCTTTACTTCAAGGAAACCATTCATATACTCATCAGTGTACTTGAAGTACACTATTGCTTTACTTACATTGCACTTTTGTAAACTTAAAAGTGCACTACTGTTTTACCTGCAATGTACTTGAAATATACTTTTCTTATACTTGATGTATACTACGACCATTCTTGAATTAAACTGTTTTCATACTTGAAGCATACCATTTATATACTCAAAATATACCATATATATATATATATATATATATATGTGTGTGTGTGTGTGTGTGTGTGTGTGTACATATAAATACATGTATAAGATATACATATATATATATATACACATTTTGTAGTGGCTTTGTGGCTTTCTTTTTGAGTTTTTGCTTCTAGTGCTTTTTTTCTTTGTTCACTACTTTTAATTTGATACTTTGTTAGAGATATTTTGTTTTGTACTTTGATACTTTGAAAGAGATTTTTGTTTGTTTTTTGGACTTTTTAAAAAGGATTACTTTTTGGGTTTTTGTTCCCTTTTAGTTCTTTTAAAGTCTTCTGTTGTTTATCTGTATTTGGGTCCTTATCCTAAACGTATCCTGACATTATATCTATGGTATATTTTTTAAAGAAATAAAAATCACATACCCGGTTCTTTTTTTCATTTAAAATGTTATTATTTTGCAGTTGAAAACCCACACCGCCTACCAGTTAATAATACTTAATATGTGGCTTTATCATACAAAAAACCCCTATGATTAAAACCTAACAAAACACTCATGATAACAGACTCTGTCCTTCAAATCCCTAACTCCAAATGTTTTCTTCCAGCCAATTATGATCTACAAATCAACTGTAATTCTAATTGTAACTATATCTTACGGTCTAGATCAGGGGTGTCCAAACTTTTTCTCCTGAGGGCCACATACAGAAAAATATACGAAGAACTGGGCCACTCACTAGACGTGAAGTATACTGCCTCACCTCTAACGCACTGATGTTGGTAATATCAACCAAATACAGGTAAATTATGTAAAGTAGTAGATTTTCATTTATTTTTTACAAAAAGGTTGGCAGGTCATTCTTTCAGCCACAGCCTCAGATTGGTTCTTAAGATACTGATTCCCCTTCACTGTCCTGTATAAAGGGAGAGACAAGAAGAGAAAAAGCAGATGTGGATATTTTAAGCTTGTTACACAAATAAATAATTGAGCTTGTTAACAAACCAAATAATGTTTATTAAAAAATTGACATCAGCTTAATTAACTATGGCCCTGGGATCGACTGGCCACCGGTCAGGGTACCCAATATTAACTGAGATAGGCTTGAAGCTCACCATGTCCAGTATTTAGAATTTAAAACATGTATTCGCGACTATTGTTTTGTCAAGCGGAGCCAGCCAATCCTGTGCGTGCATGCAAATTAGCCATGTGCGTCTGACAGAAGAAAGACGTAAGGTTGAGGAGTCATGAAGAAATAGGCTCATGGAAGTGATATTGTACAATTCACAACATTGTCACCTAACTAAATTTGTTGATCAAATAATTTGGTGTTTTTAAAGTCATGATATTAAGCCGAAAGAGATTCTACATGCCGTTCAGATGCAGCTGCAGAGTGCATTAGATGCTCCCACTGTGCGCGCTGCGCTGTTCAATAATCAGCTGGATTAAATTTGTGATCACACAAAATTAAAAAGTAAAAATCTTGAAACAAGTTCTCACTCACATCGTGTGAGATTGGAGATTTTGGCGTCTTTCTTCAGCGAGCGGCTCTTGTTGCCTGAAGGTAAATCCATCAGATGCTGCAGTGTTTCACCCAGATGTGTTTTGGATCAAGTATGAATTCAGTGTTTTTGAAACTTTGGCCAAATGTCGCAACAATTTTATCCCTCCAGCTCAGCGCACGGTTTGCATTTTCTTACAAAATTTTGAAGTATTTCCACAGAAAGCTGGTGTCAGTGATCGTGTTGTGTGTCTCATTCAGATGGTAAAGACACAAGTTACTGCAGTCTGACGGACGGTTTGGGACGGCTGTGGAGACATAATGATAGGCCTACATTTAGTGGAAGTGATTTTACCGCCGATTTTACAGCAACCACAAATACCAGATAACAGGAGGAAGAGCCAAATAAACTGTCAGCGCAAAAACACAAGACCCTCATCACCCGCAGTGGTTGTGACCTGCGCTGTGAGGGAGCTTTCGCCCCGAATGTGCGCTGTAGTCGTGCTGCTGATCCTGTTCATAGATCTATTTGTCAGTCATTTTCTAATTGACGAAATTGACCGAATATTGACAGGTATTTCGGACACTGTGTAATTATGTGAATGCTGTCATTTAATTGGAATCAGAAAAGGAAAATTGAAAATTACGGTTAATAATATGGCATGAGGGAAAAGTGACCCTGGTTGAGACAGTTGCTCCACCTAGTGTTGAAACTAAGAAGTACAATACAGTGAAGTGCAAATATTACGTGCGGGGCATGGTCCATTATATTTTGGACTTTGATACGGGCCGATTAAAAATGTATGGCGGGCCGCAGTTGGCCCGCGGGCCGTAGTTTGGACACCCCTGGTCTAGATCATATAGTTTAGTTTTGTAAGTTTGGGTGTTGGGAAGAGAGTAAACTTCTCATTTGGTTACTGAGCTGAAAATGTTTTAGAACCTTTGTAGAAAATCATGTTGCTAATGTCCCTCTTGTATACACAAATGAATTAATTGACAATTATGCAGGTTGTTGTGTGGAAAGAAACAGAAAAAATGAAAGATAGGACTGATTTAGTGCCCTGGTCTGAGTAATATTGGATTCTTTTTCAAAGGATACCTTAATTTCTTCAATTAAATGACACCGGTGCATCGAGGACACAGTCTGCTTGGCAGGGCAGGGCAGTAAGCAGTTTGCATTTCTCTTATAGTCTAAGGTCAACCTTAGTCTCAATGATTCTCTGTTGTATTACTTTAGGTTTCTTAGAGTGCTTATCATATCTGCCTAAAAATACATCAAAGTAAAAATCATAACTAAATACAACCTCAGTCAAACATCTTCAGCTGGTCCATGTTATGAGCTGGTTTTATCTTTAGGAGGCACAATGGACTTTGTTTTGCGCTGTCCCACCTGAATAAATTGGGTCCAAAAGATCATGGCTGCTGTTAAACATTAAGCTATTTCTTCAAGGTTTCAGGTAAAAGATTCAAAGCCATGTAGTCGTAATTTTTGAGTGCAGGACAATAGAAGCAGACAGGAAGGATACATATCAACAAACCAAAAGTCCACCTTTCAAAAACTAAGCTGTGAATTGTGGAATGACAGGTGAATCTTTATATGGTACTGAGATGTGAGTACTTTGCACCTCCATTTATCACATTCCTCTGTTTTATTTCAACTGTTTTTCTTCTTGATTATAGGTTGTTTTAAACTACTCCAGTAGAGCAAACTTGATGTCTGAAAATGTTTAGTCCCTGGCTCAAAAAGAAGAAGAAAAAGGAGAATCCTCTGTCCAGTGGTCTCTCTATTCAGAGTGACTGGTCCAGAGATCATCCACCAGCCTTTAGTACTGAGCCAGGACCAGGACCAAGGTCCAGGATCAAGCCAGGATCCTCAAAATCATGGTAATCATGGAGAAAGATTTAACCACTGAACTGAACTGGAATTGGAGATCAACAGATCACTATGCCACTTTCTTTTTGTTTGTAACCATGTATACCGATAATGCCATAAAAATAGTCCTGAGTACTCAAACAAGTCAATTTTTTGAACAAGTCAAGGTTTTGAATCCTTCACCCATTCACAGAGTGATGGGACGGACAGAGTCTACTAACTGAAACCAGCATAGTTACATATTTTTGATTGATCATATCAAACCCATGACCTGCTGATGGTGAGATGAACAACTGTCACAACTGTCATGGTTGGCATGACTAGCAGGCACAGAGGAGCAAAGGCAGGGTTATGGTGCTTTCCCATTTGTGGAATCTGCTTACTCGGCTTGACTCGTCATGGTTTGGATAGCAACCATTATATTTTCCATCACAGTATAGACTTTGATAGATCCCCTTAAGACTGTCATTGTGTCACTGCGCAAAATTACCGTAGCTTTCTCACAACAACAAAGGAGGAAGCAGGTGATGGATATACCTTGTGTGAGTTTTTGCCACTGTAAGGTTAAGAATTTTGTTCCAAAGATGGTTTGCAGCTGCAAAACAACAAAGTGGCTAAAGCACAGGATAGCTTTGCTAACAATGGGAGGTGTTTCAGTGTCATATACCCTGACTCATAGCAGTACTCTCACCATTCAAAGGTTCAGCAGTGTCCCCACATCACAATTAGTCTCACCTCAATTTGCTTGGGACCCCACTTGAGGAGATTCAAAAATTGTCAATCCCTAATGGAAAACCAAACAAAAAAGGTAGAATAAGATGACACCATAAAGTGGAAAAGCTCCATCAATAGAAAGGCAGAGGAATGGAAAAGCAGTACAATGACAATCGCAGCTGCTTTAAAGGGTTACGTCAACTTTATTTTTTTCATATCTTGCCTCATTATTAAGTCCACGACAAGCAGGTAGACACCATTCTTTGATGATGTGACGTTCGCTAACAAGTCGAGTCTTTTGAACAGCCCTTTTAAGTAAATGATGAGAACCAATTTGCAGTTGTGAATGACCTGTTTGTTTGCGAGCCATTCTGAAATAGAAACTGCCTGCAAAAATGAAGGACTCACTGACAACTGATAATTAAACAGATAATGTAACTAAATACAGAGGTTTTAAGTTTTGGGTTTGAAAAATTGTGGAGCTCAGTTTTAATCTCCTTTCCCAGTTAAAGTCTTGTTGTCCTTGATCTCCACAGGACACAAATGGTGTCTATTTCTCAGGAACAGCTACTGCAGAGAGGCGGCCTGTTCAGCACTGCTAGAGGTAAGGCTGATCTGTGAGATCTGTTGCATCTAAAGAAACAAGATAGTTTCTTTTTAAACAACTTTTGGTATGTAACGTGATACAATTATAAGTAATGTGTTAAATTAAACATTTTAAGTTAACCTGTTTGTAGAACATGTTTACCTTGTATGCATACATATACAGTCATGGAAAAAACTTTAATTAGACACCCTTGTTTTCTTCAATTTCTTGTTCATTTTAATGCCTGGTACCACTAAAGGTATATTACCTGAAGAATACAATGAACACGACAAAAATGCAGTTGATTCCATAATTATGTCCTATTAGACATGCTTAAGCTTAGTTGTATTCCTGGGGTATATAAGAAGCCATTTCATGTCATAAGCAGCACTGCACATTTAAAGGCCAAGAGTAGTTTCCTGCCAACACTCAAGTCATAGCACAACTCAGAAGTTCTTAATCATTGGGAGCAATGTCGAAGTTAGCTCTCACCTAATGCCTAAAACAAAATAATTATGTAAGGCACAAAGGGAGCTATCTTGTCACTGGTGGAAATTGGCATGAGTGAGAGACAGGTAGCCAAAAAACTGAAGATCTCCAAGACAGCCATTCATTACACCAAGAAAAAGCAAGCTGAACATGGTGCTACCAAATTGCTAGCTGGTTGAGGCAGGAAACGTCTTTCTACCCCACGAGAGGACCGTGCACTCATTTGTTCCTGTATCAGGAATCGTTGTCAGACCTTCAGGGACCTTAAAAATGAGTGGGCTCTGTCGAGAAATGTGACTTGTTCAGTAACTGACTTCTTGAAGCTGGTCTGAAGTCACACAGTGCACAGAAGAAGCCCTTCATCAACAAAAGGCAGAGGAAGGCCTGATTACTCTTTGGTAGGGATGACAAGGATTGGACTGTTGATGATTGGGCTAAGCTTCTCTTCAGTGATGAATCCAATTTGGGTTGGTGCCAACTCCAGCCAACTTACTGGTTAGGAGGAAGCCTGGAGAAGCCTACAAACCAGAATGTCTTGTCCCTACAGTAAAACATGGGGGTAGAACGGTGATGATCTGGGGTTGTTTCAGTATGGGTGGAACAGGGCAAATGCAATTGTGTGAAGGGCGAATGAACCAGGTCACGCACGGGGCTACTCTTGAAACAGTCTTCTTCCATCAGCTGATAAACTCTTTACTGCCTGAAATGACTGGATTTTCCAACAAGACAGTGCCCCTTGCCACACGGTAAGATCAGTAAAAGCCTGGATGGAGAACCAGACTATTCGACCAATGCCCTGGCCTGCTCAATCATCAGATCTAAATCCAATCGAAAACCTGTGGAACATCATCAAACTCAAAAAAGAGAACCACAAGCCCAAAAACAAAGCAAATTTATTGGAATTTTTTTAGCAGGAATGGGCTGCTGTGACAGAAGAGCAATGTCAGAAGCTGGTGGAGAACATGCAAAGATGCATGACTGCAGTCATCAAAAACAATGGTTATGCAATCAAGTACAAACTCCTGTGTGTATCATGTGACTAACAGATAGAAAAGAAAACATGGAATGCCTAAAAGCAAAGTTTTTGGCAGTAGATGCCATAGCTTCTGATGTAAGAACTTAAGTGACTTTGGTTATCAAGAAAACCATGGAAAATGGCTAGATATCAGCTCTTAAATTAAACTGTTATGAGCTGTTTTTGTTGTTATCATTATAGTTGTCCAAACAAATGTACCCTTAGTTGTACCAGGCATACCAGGCAGAAATTGAAGAAAACAAGGGTGGTCAAATAATTTCTTCCATGACTGTATATATATTCATGTGTGTGTGTGTGTATATATATATATATATATATATATATATATATATATATATATATATATATATATATATATATATATATATACACATATATATATATATATATATATATATATATAGATAGATATATATGTATATATATCAAGCTCTCTTACATTATCAATTAAGCTCTCTTACATTTTCTATTAAACTCTCTTGCATACACTATCAAACTCTCTTACATATACTATCAAATTCTCTTACATTTACTATGAAACTCTCTTACATGTAGTATTAAACTCTCTTACGTACAATTAAACTCTTACGTTTACTATTAAACTCTCTTGCATACACTATCAAACTCTCTTACATATACTATCAAATTCTCTTACATTTACTATGAAACTCTCTTACATGTAGTATTAAACTCTCTTACGTACAATTAAACTCTTACGTTTACTATTAAACTCTCTTGCATACACTATCAAACTCTCTCACATTTACTGTTAAACTCGTTTACATGTACTATTAAAGTCTCTTACATACACTATTATGGGAGGCCCCTTGAGAAATAAATCATATTTGCTTTTATATTCACCATCATACTCTCTTACATACACTAGTATACTCTCATACATACACTATCAAACTCTCTTACATTCACTATCAAACTCTTATATTTACTATCAAACTCTCTTACATTCACTATCAAACTCTCTTACATTAACTGTTAAACTCTCTTACATTTACTATTAAAGTCTCTTACATAAACTATTATGGGAGGCCCCTTGAGAAATAAATCATATTTGCTTTTACCTTCACCATCATACTCTAATACATACACTAGTATACTCTCTTACATTCACTATTAAGCTCTCTTACACTTACTATTAAACTCTCTTACATTTACTATGAAACTCTCTTACATACACTATTAAGCTCTCTTACATTTACTATTAAACTATCTTACATTTACTATCAAACTGTCTTACATTTTCTATTAAACTCTCTTACATATACTATCAAACTCTCTTACATACACTATTAAACTCTTACACTTACTATCAAACTCTCACAGAACTTAATAGGATATGTGAATGATAATAGTAGTATGTGAATGAGAATAGTAGTATGTGTGTTAGAGTTTGCTTTAAACGGAAGTGAGTTTAGATGAAACGGATATAGCACTAAATTCTCTGTCTCTGATTGGTTATCTTCTTCGAAAAAGCAAGGGGAGGTGTATTTTTACATACATGGCCATGATTGAAATGACAGGATGGTGGACAGAGAGCAACTACATGAAGCCATGGGCCTCCTTAATAACATTTTAAACTCTTAAACCGTCACAACAGTGTCAGACCATATTACAACAACGGCAACAGCCATCCACTCCGCATCAAATCATCATCATACTCTCATACATACACTATTAAACTCTTTTACATTTACTATCAAACTCTCTTACATTCAATATCAAACTCTCTTACATTTACTATCAAACTCTCTTACATTTACTATCAAACTCTCATACATACACTATTAAACTCTTTTACATTTACTATCAAACTCTCTTACATTTACTATCAAACTCTCATACATACACTATTAAACTCTTTTACATTTACTATCAAACTCTCTTACATTTACTATCAAACTCTCATACATACACTATTAAACTCTCTTACATTTACTATTAAACTCTCTTACATTTATGATCAACCTCTCATACATACACTATCAAAGGCTCATACATACACTATTAAACTCTCTTACATTCACTATCAAACTCTTGTACATACACTATTAAACTCTCTTACATTTACTATCAAAGGCTCATACATACACTATTAAACTCTCATACATACACTATCAAACTCTCATACATACACTATTAAACTCTCTTACATTTACTATCGAACTCTCGTACATACACTATCAAACTCTCATACATACACTATTAAACTCTCTTACATTTACTATCAAACTCTCATACATACACTATCAAACTCTCATACATACACTATTAAACTCTCTTACATTTACTATCAAACTCTCGTACATACACTATCAAACTCTCGTACATACACTATCAAACTCTCATACATACACTATTAAACTCTTTTACATTTACTATCAAACTCTCTTACATTTACTATCAAACTCTCATACATACACTATTAAACTCTCTTACATACACTATTAAACTCTCTTACATTCACTATCAAACTCTCGTACATACACTATTAAACTCTCTTACATTTACTATCAAAGGCTCATACATACACTATTAAACTCTCATACATACACTATCAAACTCTCATACATACACTATTAAACTCTCTTACATTTACTATCAAACTCTCATACATACACTATCAAACGCTCATACATACACTATTAAACTCTCTTACATTTACTATCAAACTCTCGTACATACACTATCAAACTCTCATACATACACTATCAAACTCTCATACATACACTATTAAACTCTCATACATACACTATCAAAGGCTCATACATACACTATTAAACTCTCATACATACACTATCAAACTCTCATACATACACTATTAAACTCTCTTACATTTACTATCAAACTCTCATACATACACTATCAAACTCTCATACATACACTATTAAACTCTCTTACATTTACTATCAAACTCTCGTACATACACTATCAAACTCTCATACATAAACTATTAAACTCTCTTACATTTACTATCAAACTCTCGTACATACACTATCAAACTCTCATACATACACTATCAAACTCTCATACATACACTATCAAACTCTCGTACATACACTATCAAACTCGCATACATACACTATCAACCTCTCATTCATACACTATCAAAGGCTCATACATACACTATTAAACTCTCATACATACACTATCAAACTCTCTTACATTTACTATCAAACTCTCATACATACACTATTAAACTCTCTTACATTTACTATTAAACTCTCTTACATTTATGATCAACCTCTCATACATACACTATCAAAGGCTCATACATACACTATTAAACTCTCATACATTTACTATCAAAGGCTCATACATACACTATTAAACTCTCATACATACACTATCAAACTCTCATACATACACTATTAAACTCTCTTACATTTACTATCGAACTCTCATACATACACTATCAAACTCTCATACATACACTATTAAACTCTCTTACATTTACTATCAAACTCTCATACATACACTATCAAACTCTCATACATACACTATTAAACTCTCTTACATTTACTATCAAACTCTCGTACAAACACTATCAAACTCTCGAACATACACTATCAAACTCTCATACATACACTATTAAACTCTTTTACATTTACTATCAAACTCTCTTACATTTACTATCAAACTCTCATACATTTACTATCAACCTCTCATTCATACACTATCAAATTCTCATACATACACTATTAAACTCTCGTACATACACTATCAAACTCTCATACATAAACTATTAAACTCTCTTACATTTACTATCAAACTCTCGTACATACACTATCAAACTCTCATACATTCACTATCAAACTCTCGTACATACACTATTAAACTCTCTTACATTTACTATCAAAGGCTCATACATACACTATTAAACTCTCATACATACACTATCAAACTCTCATACATACACTATTAAACTCTCTTACATTTACTATCAAACTCTCATACATACACTATCAAAGGCTCATACATACACTATTAAACTCTCTTACATTTACTATCAAACTCTCGTACATACACTATCAAACTCTCATACATACACTATCAAACTCTCATACATACACTATTAAACTCTCATACATACACTATCAAAGGCTCATACATACACTATTAAACTCTCATACATACACTATCAAAGGCTCATACATACACTATTAAACTCTCTTACATTTACTATCAAACTCTCATACATACACTATCAAACTCTCATACATACACTATTAAACTCTCTTACATTTACTATCAAACTCTCGTACATACACTATCAAACTCTCATACATAAACTATTAAACTCTCTTACATTTACTATCAAACTCTCGTACATACACTATCAAACTCTCATACATACACTATCAAACTCTCATACATACACTATCAAACTCTCGTACATACACTATCAAACTCGCATACATACACTATCAACCTCTCATTCATACACTATCAAAGGCTCATACATACACTATTAAACTCTCATACATACACTATCAAACTCTCATACATACACTATTAAACTCTCTTACATTTACTATCAAACTCTCATACATACACTATCAAACTCTCATACATACACTATCAAACTCTCATACATACACTATTAAACTCTCTTACATTTACTATCAAACTCTCGTACATACACTATCAAACTCTCATACATACACTATCAAACTCTCATACATACACTATTAAACTCTCTTACATTTACTATCAAACTCTCATACATACACTATTAAACTCTCATACATACACTATCAAACTCTCGTACATACACTATCAAACTCTCATACATACACTATCAAACTCTCATACATTCACTATCAAACTCTCATACATACACTATTAAACTCTCATACATACACTTTCAACCTCTCATACATACACTATCAAACTCTCATACATTCACTATCAAACTCTCGTACATACACTATTAAACTCTCTTACATTTACTATCAAAGGCTCATACATACACTATTAAACTCTCTTACATTTACTATCAAACTCTCGTACATACACTATCAAACTCTCTTACATTTACTATCAAACTCTCATACATACACTATCAAAGGCTCATACATACACTATTAAACTCTCTTACATTTACTATCAAACTCTCGTACATACACTATCAAACTCTCATACATACACTATCAAACTCTCATACATACACTATTAAACTCTCATACATACACTATTAAACTCTCTTACATTCACTATCAAACTCTCGTACATACACTATTAAACTCTCTTACATTTACTATCAAAGGCTCATACATACACTATTAAACTCTCATACATACACTATCAAACTCTCATACATACACTATTAAACTCTCTTACATTTACTATCAAACTCTCATACATACACTATTAAACTCTCATACATACACTATCAAACTCTCGTACATACACTATCAAACTCTCATACATACACTATCAAACTCTCATACATTCACTATTAAACTCTCATACATACACTATTAAACTCTCATACATACACTTTCAACCTCTCATACATACACTATCAAACTCTCATACATACACTATCAAAGGCTCATACATACACTATCAACCTCTCATACATACACTATCAAACTCTCATACATACACTATTAAACTCTCTTACATTTACTATCAAACTCTCGTACATACACTATCAAACTCTCATACATACACTATTAAACTCTCATACATACACTATTAAACTCTCTTACATTCACTATCAAACTCTCGTACATACACTATTAAACTCTCTTACATTTACTATCAAAGGCTCAGACATACACTATTAAACTCTCATACATACACTATCAAACTCTACATACACTATTAAACTCTCTTACATTCACTATCAAACTCTCGTACATACACTATTAAACTCTCTTACATTTACTATCAAAGGCTCATACATACACTATTAAACTCTCATACATACACTATCAAACTCTCATACATACACTATCAAACTCTCTTACATTTACTATCAAACTCTCATACATACACTATCAAACGCTCATACATACACTATCAAACTCTCATACATACACTATTAAACTCTCATACATACACTATCAAAGGCTCATACATACACTATTAAACTCTCATACATACACTATCAAACTCTCATACATACACTATTAAACTCTCTTACATTTACTATCAAACTCTCATACATACACTATCAAACTCTCATACATACACTATTAAACTCTCTTACATTTACTATCAAACTCGTTTACATACACTATCAAACTCTCATACATACACTATCAAACTCTCGTACATACACTATCAAACTCTCATACATACACTATCAAACTCTCATACATACACTATTAAACTCTCATACATACACTATCAAAGGCTCATACATACACTATTAAACTCTCATACATACACTATCAAACTCTCATACATACACTATTAAACTCTCTTACATTTACTATCAAACTCTCATACATACACTATCAAACTCTCATACATACACTATTAAACTCTCTTACATTTACTATCAAACTCTCGTACATACACTATCAAACTCTCATACATAAACTATTAAACTCTCTTACATTTACTATCAAACTCTCGTACATACACTATCAAACTCTCATACATACACTATCAAACTCTCATACATACACTATCAAACTCTCGTACATACACTATCAAACTCGCATACATACACTATCAACCTCTCATTCATACACTATCAAAGGCTCATACATACACTATTAAACTCTCATACATACACTATCAAACTCTCATACATACACTATTAAACTCTCTTACATTTACTATCAAACTCTCATACATACACTATCAAACTCTCATACATACACTATCAAACTCTCATACATACACTATTAAACTCTCTTACATTTACTATCAAACTCTCGTACATACACTATCAAACTCTCATACATACACTATCAAACTCTCATACATACACTATTAAACTCTCTTACATTTACTATCAAACTCTCATACATACACTATTAAACTCTCATACATACACTATCAAACTCTCGTACATACACTATCAAACTCTCATACATACACTATCAAACTCTCATACATTCACTATCAAACTCTCATACATACACTATTAAACTCTCATACATACACTTTCAACCTCTCATACATACACTATCAAACTCTCATACATTCACTATCAAACTCTCGTACATACACTATTAAACTCTCTTACATTTACTATCAAAGGCTCATACATACACTATTAAACTCTCTTACATTTACTATCAAACTCTCGTACATACACTATCAAACTCTCTTACATTTACTATCAAACTCTCATACATACACTATCAAAGGCTCATACATACACTATTAAACTCTCTTACATTTACTATCAAACTCTCGTACATACACTATCAAACTCTCATACATACACTATCAAACTCTCATACATACACTATTAAACTCTCATACATACACTATTAAACTCTCTTACATTCACTATCAAACTCTCGTACATACACTATTAAACTCTCTTACATTTACTATCAAAGGCTCATACATACACTATTAAACTCTCATACATACACTATCAAACTCTCATACATACACTATTAAACTCTCTTACATTTACTATCAAACTCTCATACATACACTATTAAACTCTCATACATACACTATCAAACTCTCGTACATACACTATCAAACTCTCATACATACACTATCAAACTCTCATACATTCACTATTAAACTCTCATACATACACTATTAAACTCTCATACATACACTTTCAACCTCTCATACATACACTATCAAACTCTCATACATACACTATCAAAGGCTCATACATACACTATCAACCTCTCATACATACACTATCAAACTCTCATACATACACTATTAAACTCTCTTACATTTACTATCAAACTCTCGTACATACACTATCAAACTCTCATACATACACTATTAAACTCTCATACATACACTATTAAACTCTCTTACATTCACTATCAAACTCTCGTACATACACTATTAAACTCTCTTACATTTACTATCAAAGGCTCAGACATACACTATTAAACTCTCATACATACACTATCAAACTCTACATACACTATTAAACTCTCTTACATTCACTATCAAACTCTCGTACATACACTATTAAACTCTCTTACATTTACTATCAAAGGCTCATACATACACTATTAAACTCTCATACATACACTATCAAACTCTCATACATACACTATCAAACTCTCTTACATTTACTATCAAACTCTCATACATACACTATCAAACGCTCATACATACAGTAGTATACTCTCTTACATTTACTATTAAACTCTCTTACATACACTATCAAAGGCTCATACATACACTATTAAACTCTCATACATACACTATCAAACTCTCATACATACACTATTAAACTCTCTTACATTTACTATCAAACTCTCATACATACACTATCAAACTCTCATACATACACTATTAAACTCTCTTACATTTACTATCAAACTCGTTTACATACACTATCAAACTCTCATACATACACTATCAAACTCTCGTACATACACTATCAAACTCTCATACATACACTATCAAACTCTCATACATTCACTATCAAACTCTCATACATACACTATTAAACTCTCATACATACACTTTCAACCTCTCATACATACACTATCAACCTCTCATACATACACTATTAAACTCTCTTACATTTACTATCAAACTTTCGTACATACACTATCTAACTCTCATACATACACTATCAAACTCTCATACATACACTATCAAACTCTCGTACATACACTATCAAACTCGCATACATACACTATCAACCTCTCATTCATACACTATCAAAGGCTCATACATACACTATTAAACTCTCATACATACACTATCAAACTCTCATACATACACTATTAAACTCTCTTACATTTACTATCAAACTCTCATACATACACTATCAAACTCTCATACATACACTATTAAACTCTCTTACATTTACTATCAAACTCTCATACATACACTATCAAACTCTCATACATACACTATCAAACTCTCTTACATTTACTATCAAACTCTCTTACATTTACTATCAAACTCTCATACATACACTATTAAACTCTCTTACATTTATGATCAACCTCTCATACATACACTATCAAAGGCTCATACATACACTATTAAACTCTCATACTTACACTATCAAAGGCTCATACATACACTATTAAACTCTCTTACATTCACTATCAAACTCTCGTACATAGACTATTAAACTGTCTTACATTTACTATTAAACTTTCTTACATTTACTATTAAACTCTCTTACATTTACTATCAAACTCTCATACATACACTATCAAACTCTCTTACATACACTATTAAGCTCTCTTACATTTACTATTAAACTATCTTACATTTACTATCAAACTGTCTTACATTTTCTATCAAACTCTCTTACATATACTATCAAACTCTCTTACATACACTATTAAACTCTTACACTTACTATCAAACTCTCACAGAACTTAATAGGATATGTGAATGATAATAGTAGTATGTGAATGAGAATAGTAGTATGTGTGTTAGAGTTTGCTTTAAACGGAAGTGAGTTTAGATGAAACGGATATAGCACTAAATTCTCTGTCTCTGATTGGTTATCTTCTTCGAAAAAGCTAGGGGAGGTGTATTTTTACATACATGGCCATGATTGAAATGACAGGATGGTGGACAGAGAGGAACTACATGAAGCCATGGGCCTCCTTAATAACATTTTAAACTCTTAAACCGTCACAACAGTGTCAGACATATTACAACAACGGCAACAGCCATCCACTCCGCATCCAATCATCATCATACTCTCATACATACACTATTAAACTCTTTTACATTTACTATCAAACTCTCTTACATTTACTATCAAACTCTCTTACATTTACTATCAAACTCTCTTACATTCACTATCAAACTCTCTTACATTTACTATCAAACTCTCTTACATTGACTATCAACCTCTCATACATACACTATTAAACTCTCATACATACACTATCAAACTCTCATACATACACTATTAAACTCTCTTACATTTACTATCAAACGCTCATACATACACTATCAAACTCTCATACATACACTATTAAACTCTCTTACATTTACGATCAACCTCTCATACATACACTATCAAACGCTCATACATACACTATTAAACTCTCATACATACACTATTAAACTCTCTTACATACACTATCAAACGCTCATACATACACTATTAAACTCTCTTACATTTACTATCAAACTCTCATACATACACTATCAAACTCTCATACATACACTATTAAACTCTCATACATACACTATTAAACTCTCTTACATTTACTATCAAACTCTCATACATACACTATCAAACTCTCATACATACACTATTAAACTCTCTTACATTTACTATCAAACTCTCGTACATACACTATTAAACTGTCTTACATTTACTATTAAACTTTCTTACATTTACTATTAAACTCTCATACAAACACTATCAAACTGTCTTACATTTACTATTAAACTCTTACATTTACTATCAAACTCTCATACATACACTATTAAACTCTCTTACATTTACTATTAAACTCTTTTACATTTACTATCAAACTGTCTTACATTTACTATCAAACTCTCATACATACACAATTAAACTCTCTTACATTTACTATTAAACTCTCTTACATTCACTATCAAACTCTCTTACATTTACTATCAAACTCTCATACATACACTAATAAACTCTCTTACACTTACTATCAAACTCTCACAGAGAATAATAGGATATGTGAATGAGAATAATAGTATGTGTGTAAGAGTTTGCTAGAAACAGAAGTGAGTTTAGATGAAACGGATATAGCACTAAATTCTCTGTCTCTGATTGGTTATCTTCTTCGAAACAGCAAGGGGAGGCGTATTTTTACATACATGGCCATGATTTAAATGACAGTATAGTGGACAGAGAGCAACTACATGAAGCCATGGGCCTCCTTAATAACATTTTAGACTCTTAAACCGTCACAACAGTGTCAGACATATTACAACAACGGCAACAGCCATCCACTCCGCATCCAATGCGGCCGCTGAGGAGGGAATGCGGCGGCTTTTCAGAGCTGAATCAGGTTTAACCGGGAGAGAGTATACTAGTGTATGTATGAGAGAATGAGAGTATGATAGTAAATATAAGAGTTTGATAGTGAATATAAGAGAGTTTGATAGTGAATCTAAGAGAGTATGATGGTGAATGTAAAAGCAAGTATGATTTATTTCTCAAGGGGCCTCCCATACAGTCCAGCCTACTGAAAGGCAACAAAGATACCTTACTTCCTCTTTACATTAGAGCGATAGCAACCATACCTACACAGTCAAAAGAAATTACTTTAACTATAACATAAGCTGTTAAAAAAGATTTTCTAATACATAGACGTGTTTTTTTTCTCTTTTAAGGATGCTTAATGACACATTGAAATTTGATATTCTATCAAAATTGTAAAAATGCCATGTTCCCAGGGGCTTTAAAATAACAACCCACTAATCATTGGGAGCAATGTCAGAAATAAAAGTCACTGCAGATTTCATAATTTGGCAATATAATTTTAAGCACTGCATTATTTGTGTCAAATATGAGTTGAGAGCAGAAAAAAACAAGAAAATCAAGACAAATGTATCCAATATTACAAACAATTAAAAGGCCAAATGAGGGAATAAATTTAGACTTAATTACTATCTTCATTCAGCATCAGTCCATAGGATCAGACTCTTGGAATCTGTCTTAATATCCTGAAAAATGTTGATCAACACTTGTACACTCAGACTTTTAAAGCATGGCTTGGATTTGTTTTTAACCGATGTAAGCAAAGGAGGGCTCAGCTACTAGAAGTTGATATTGTCTGATTCATCAAATCTTTAGTTGTTTGTGTTTGTTCACTTTTACTCCTTAAAATCTTCAGAAAATGAAAATTAACTCAATTCAGTGTATAGCTTACTTGACAGTTGGGCCCCAGAAATCATATCTTATCCACAACTGTTACTTTGAGTGGCTACATCAGACTAATCTTTGTCATTGTGTTGGTGAGTGGACACAGCCAGCAAGCACAGCTCAGAAAAAGACACTGGGCTCTAATTTCGTAGACCAGGCGCAGGCGGGGCGCACCTGCCCTGCACCGCGCCTGTGCCGCACCAACGGGGTGTGTCTAGGGCATTTTGCAAGTTTCGTGCACGGCGCAAGTAGCAGAGAGGGAAGAGAGAAGGCGTGAGTGGGTTTAACACAGCCAAGTGTAATCTTCACCAATCAAATGAATGCCTCTCCTCGCCTTTAAATGCGCCACGGGCGAGGTGCAGTGACAATTTCACCTCGGTGGTGAAGATTGTCAGAGCTGCTGTCACTTTTGCAGCAACTGGGAGAGCGCAGGGGCCACTGGCCGCGCATCGGAGGCCACAGTATGTGTCACCGTGTTGACCACCTCGCGGGACAGACGTAATCTGTTCTGTCTCATAAATTGGAGTACAAAATTAAGTGATAATTACATTTAAACACAGCAGCAGGCTAATCCATTCATCATGCTTGTGATCCACCTGCATTCCTGGTCTGTCATTGCAAAATAGCAGCGCCTTAGGTGAAAATATATCTCCTCCTCATCCTCCTTGCAATAATGTACTCCATCTTTTTAGATCACATTACGAATAAAGATTAAAACAGAGAAATATGGGCAATCACAGGTAAATCCTTAAGACACTGAGTGACTTACATTTACTCAGCGAGTGTTTCTCTCTTTTTTCTTTTCTTTTGAATTTCATGAGATGAGAGAAGCCGGATACTCCATATCGGATGATGTGGCTGTTTGTGGTTGGCTTGAGAGATGTGAACTCATTAGTTATGACAAACGTCTCTGATCTGACATCAGATGTGACAGGACAATTAATATAGATACAAATGTATATGCTGGTTCAGACGGTTACATGAAATAGTGGTTGCTGTGATTGTTTATTGCATTGTAATGTGCCTGACACTCTGGATACCTGCCTGTGAGGTTTTGGTGACGTGTGCGCACTGTGCGCCTGTCAGCCAAATTACCACTCCACGGGGTGCGCCTCGCCTGCGCCAAGAATAGACCAGGTTGGAGCTGGCGGGCTTTCAGGGCACCTTCCACGTGGTTTTTGGCACGAAATTGTCACTGCGCCAAGCTGAATCTGTCGACACCTCCCCCTGGTGCACCGTCACACCCATCTCGGCGCAGCCGGTCTACCAAATTGCCAAATTGGCTGCGCACAGTGGTGCACCGGACGAAATTACCACTGCACGGGGTGCGCCAGGCTGCGCCACCCTGAGTTGCACCAGGAAATTAGAGCCCACTAAGATGTAGACACTGTCTATAATATTTCTCTTTTATTTTCATAAAAAATACATATATAATGAAAATGTATGGACAGTGTGTACAGGATTACAGCTGGTAGTGCCACTGCACACACACACTGAGCAGCACAGTGTCCACCCCATGTGCAGCTCTGTGTGTGTATTTGCAGTGTATTCCCTCCTCTGCTGCAAGTTTAATGTCTGTGAATAAAAGCAACAATAAGCAGTTCTGTTTGTTTTGCTGAGCATTGTTTGTCTGTCAGTAGCTATGACACAGGTTCTGTGCTGTAGAATAATGATGTGGATTGGCTTGATTGGCTTAAACCAAGATGGATGCTAGGCAGTATATAGTCATCGTGCCACCAAAGGCCATGTAATTAACTGACCTTTAGGTTAAAAATACAAAAAAAACAGCATTGGCTCAAATGAATGCTACAGTAAGACTTTTTTTTTTACAGTGTTTTACTTTCATTTCAAAATGAAATCCAAATTTCAGTCACTAGAGCACAAACTAAAATCTAAATCCCTTGATATTACCAGTGTGAGTGGATCCTGTATTTATTCCAGGTGTATAAACAGGCAAATCAATGAGCAAAATTTCAGTTCCCCTGCATTCTGTGATGTGAGCAATTTAAGCTCGTTGTTGTGAATACGGACATCAGGACTCACCCCTCTGCAATGACAGAACATCATGTCTACAGTGCCAAATTTAGTGATCAGGTCTACAACACACAACAGCAGTTTAAAGGCTTACAGGAATCAAAGAGCTCTGCTGAAAGGTCCAGAAGACCTCTTGTAACAGCAAAAGGCCTCCAGGTTTGTGGGCGTGGGCTCACAGTTCATCAATGCACCAACAGGACACTTGTAATCTCTTACGCTCCTCAGTTTCCACAACAGTTTTTCCATCCCTCTTTTTACCTGTGACTCCATCTGCAAACGTTTTTTGTCTGTGTCATAAAGATATCCTAATGGCACTCAAGTCAAGTCCAGATCACCTATTTTTTGTTCAGTTTTAGTTAAGTCAGCATTTGCTCTTCAGATGACCTAGCCAGCTGATGCAGAGGGATACATGACCCATACGTTGCAACATTTCTAAGACATAGGGGCTTTATCAAGGAACAGTGAAATGCTGTAAAGAATCTTTCTGTAGTGTCCAATCAAGCCAATGTTTTTTTTTGTGTAGTTTTAACCTAAAATTGTGTTAATTACAAGGCTTTTGGTGGCACCATGGACTGCTATGTATTGCCTAGCATCAATACCCAGCTGTCTCTCCTCAGAAACAAAGCTTGCAGGTTGCTTTTGTGCCAATCATACTTACTGACGCCATGGCCTCAAGCAACCCCTGTCCAAAAGACCTAACCTGTCTCTTTAATCTCGATCAGTTGAAGCTCTTGTCAACACTAAACAACACTCACAAAATGTGTTTATGAAGTTTATTCTGACATGAACTAAACCAGAAAAAGGACCCAAATGCAGGACATGAGGCGTGAAGGAGTTCCCAAAAAGCTTGGTTTAATAACAGTTCAGGTTCGGTACACAGAAGGTCAGTCAAACAGGCAAAGGTATCCAAAAACACTGAGGCTACAAGCAAGGTCAGAAAAGTCAAAACAGGATCAGAACAGATGTGGTCAAGACTAGGAAGAACTCTGGAACACGACACTGAGGTACTAACGAAATGGCAACAAGACATGAGGTTTAAATACACGAGGTAATGGGGTGTGATGAGACACAGCTGGGAAGCACAATCAAGGATCAGGTGTGAGAATGCCAGACAGGAAGCAAAACCTATGGAGACAACAAAAGACAGGTGAATTTTCAAAGTAAAACAGGAAGCACAAGACAAGACACAAAACATGAACACAATATGGGTAACTTAACTAAACACAGAAAAACAGAATCATGACATATTCTTTCTTGGTTGCCTGTAGCCATCTCATTGACATCACTAAAATCCCAGCTCTTCACATTTATCAAGTTATAACAAGGATCAGTCCCAGTGGAACAGGAGTGGGGATACTACTTCAATTTAAACTCCTCAAGAAAAGTTTTGAAATGTCAATTTAGTTGAGTATTTCAGTAATTTAATAATCCTAATTTGTCTGTTCAGTAAGATCTGGAACCCATTTTTTGTCCTGATTAACAGCACACAATTTACATTCACACCTGACTGAGCTGCTGGTTGGATAGATTTATGTTTATATAACATGATAAACTAAGATCACATTATAAAGTATTTTATAAAGTATCTTGTTTTTGTTTGTTTTACATTATGAATTATTTTGTTTAACTTTCCATTTATCAGGGTCTATACTATGCCTTGTTTGTCCCAACATCTCTCTTTTTTTTTTGTTTGTTTTTTTGTTATGTGATGGGGATAATGAACCAAAGGGGAGGGTGGAATGGGATTATTTTGGATTCATTTTTACCAACATTTATTTGATTGTTATAATTGCACAATATTGCTCTGTATTCTTTGTTAAAACAATAACAAGAAATAAAAAAAAATGTCAGAGCTTGCATTGATGCAAATGTAAAGCAATGCCAAATTAATATTACTACAAATGATGCAGCTACAATTTTGCATTTTGTTGTGTGTAGGTAATTTAAATGGCTGTTTGCGTAGTTATCTTATTTTGTTTTTGTATCAAGTTATTGCACAGTGTAAATGTTGCATATGTATTGAGTTATTGTGTGCAAACTGTGTGGTTATTTAAATAGTTTGATGTTGATTGTTGTATTTAAAATGTATTACTATTATTATTATTTATTCAGCTGACAAGACAAATGATTCTCCATGAGTAAAAACTGTCACAATAACAGTTACCTCAGTAACCTACTGACTGATGCCACTTTCTGGTACCAGTAACAGTGATAAATACAGTGTCTGTCATTCCTGCAACTTCAGGAAACCAAGTGTGTTATGATCAAACCCTAATGGATGAAGATCAGTGAAAATATGCCCCCTTTTATAATTCTTTGCTTAATTTATAGGGTGAATGACTCAGCAATCCACACACACCCGTGATGATTTTTTCTGATAGTGTATCTAATTAGTCCTAAAGTTAATTTATTTATCCATAAATAGGTCGATATCTGTGAGATAAAGAAAATAGTCACTGAAGCAGGGACCATAACCATGTCTAATAACGCTGTCTCAACTGGTTGGGAAAAAAAGTACAAGAAGAGTGACAAGTGTAACCTTAATAGCATCAAAAAGACAGAAGAGTTAGGCAAAACATTCCTGTTTATCGATGTTTGTGTCCTTTAGTTTTTTCTCTCCATGTCTCCCTACTGCCACCTCAGTGTAGAGGCAGATTGTCATCCCGTCTCTCTGAGTGAGGCTGACCAATCAGGAGGCTTCTTACAGTTTTCAGAGGAGGCCCCACCCATGACAGTCAGGAAGAAACGCAAGCAAAATTTTTAGAAATGCAAACAAAACTTCAGGAAATGCAAATGAATCTGTGGTTCATGAGAACAATATTTAGGTTTGTAAACAAAACCTGTGGATTTATCAAGATACAATTTAAATTACAAATATATTTAATTTGTTCATGTGCAATTTTTTGTATTTTTGAAATCAATTTTGTGTGCAATTTCTTTTTTGTTTTCAAATCTATTCTTTTTGATTCCATAATAAAGAAACAAAATTCTCTCTATACTCTTTCAGCATTTCCAGGTCTGCAGGAGGTTGTACGTGAACATAAGAACAGTCTAAGGAGGAGATATGAACGTGTGACTGAAGGGACCGATGATGAGAAAGGTAGAACCCTCCTCAACAGCATCTTCACTGAGCTCTACATCACAGAGGGACAGGGTTCAGAGGTCAACACCCAACATGAGGTCCAACAGCTGGAGACAACTTTAAAGAAGACGATCCTGCATGAAACAGCAATCAAGTGTGAGGACATCTTTAAAGCCCTGCCTGGCCAAAGATACCCCATCAGAGTGGTGCTGACAAACGGCGTCGCTGGTGTTGGGAAGACTTTCTCGGTGCAGAAGTTCACTCTGGACTGGGCTGAAGGCTCAACAAACCAAGACATCAATCTGGTGATTGTTCTCTCAATCAGGGAGCTGAACTTGATCAGAGATAAGCGCTACAGTCTCCTGAAGCTGCTTCATGATTTCCATCCAGCATTGCAGAAGGTCAGACCAGAGACACTTGCTGCGTTTAAACTTTTGTTCATCTTTGACGGCCTGGATGAGAGCAGACTTTCTTTGGATTTCAAAAACAAAGAGGTTGTGTCTAATGTCACACAAGAGTCATCGGTTAATGTGCTGATAACAAACCTCATCAAGGGGAATCTGCTTCCCTCAGCTCTGGTTTGGATCACCTCTCGACCTGCAGCAGCCAGTCAGATCCCTTCTTCTGTTGTTGACAGGTTCACAGAAGTACGGGGCTTCACAGATGCCCAGAAGGAGGATTATTTTAGGAAGAGGTTTAATGATGACAATTTGTCCAGCAGTATCATCTCACACATCAAATCTTCCAGGAGCCTCCACATCATGTGTCTGATCCCGGTCTTCTGCTGGATCACTGCCACAGTTCTGGAAGAGATGATGACCACAACGCAGAGAGGAGAGCTGCCCAAGACCATGACTGACATGTATTCACACTTTCTGTTGGTTCAGACGAAGAAGAAGAAAATCAAGTTTGGTCGGGGAAATCTTCAGGAACTCACTGAGTCTGACAGAGAAGTTCTCCTGAAGCTGGGGAGGCTGGCATTTGAACATCTGGAGAGCGGAAACATCATGTTCTATGAAGAAGACCTGAAGCGATGTGGTCTGGATGTCACTGAGGCCTCAGTGAACTCTGGAGTTTGTACGAAGATCTTTAAAACTGAGAGTGTGATCTTCCAGAAAACAGTCTACTGCTTCGTCCATCTGAGCGTTCAGGAGTTTCTGGCTGCTGTGTACATGCTCCACTGTTTCACAGACAGGAACACATGTGTAGTGGAGGCTTTCATTGAAGAGCACGAACGCATAAACTTTAGGCAGAACCCATCCCTTGATAACTTCCTGAAGAATGTCTCAAAAAAATCTCTGAAGAGTGCAAATGGTCACTTGGACCTGTTTGTTCGCTTCCTTCATGGCCTCTCTTTGGAGTCTAACCAGAGGCTCTTGAAAAATCTTCAGGGCTGGACAGACAGCAGTCCAGAAATGATCGAGAGAATCAGCAGAAACTTGAAGGAGATGGAGGGTGATGATGTTTCTCCTGACAGAAACATCAACATCTTCCACTGTCTGACAGAGCTTAGGGACCTCTCAGTCCATCAGGAGATCCAAAAGTATTTGAAGTCAGAGAACCGTTCAGGGGTACTCTCCGAGATTCAGTGCTCAGCTCTGGCCTACATGCTGCAGATATCAGAGGAGGTTATAGATAAGATAGATCTAGAAGACTTCTATGCATCACAGAAGGCACTTAGGAGACTGGTTCCCGCTGTGAGGAACTGCAGAAAAGCATTGTAAGTCCAGATTTGTTTAAAAAAAAGTTTTATAGAGGAGCTAACAATTACAATAGTCTTATAGGGTGAATGAGACAAAAATATTTGGTCCAATGTTCCATACAAGGAGGTCTGTGGAGACTGTTTTTGTGTCTGTCCTGATTTAGTGACACACTCGATGACTTTAAAATTCAAAGATATAAAAACACTGATTTAAAAAATGCATTAAACCACAGACATATGAGAAGTTAAGACATTTTTTTTAAAATATTTACAGCCCTCCAAAACTCATCTCTGTTCGAATAATTCAGTCAGACCATGAGACCACACACCTAACGACAGATACAAGATCTCAAAACAGCAGTCAGGGTACAGGAGTATGATTTACTGTTGGACCACAGTCTGTTGAATATTTACTTTGTTCATGAAAGAAATCAGAAATAAGCTGTTTGTAGCGTTTTTTTTAATATTTCGGTTTTCTCACTTTAGGTCAGAAAAGGCATAACATGTATCAGTCTTTGTTTTATCAAACATGGTCTAACAGTAAATAATACTTTGGTACCCTGACCACTGACATCCTGCTGACTGGCCTATCATAAGTCCTATTTTGTGAGAGAAAAATCAGAACACAATGGAGGGGATCTTGGCTAAAAAATGTGTTTATGTCAGCTGTCATGGTTGTACATTTTTAAAGTAGAACATTTGTTTGGTATTTGTTTACACTGACTTTTGTGCATACAAAACTGCAGACTGTTAATTTGTTAATTTTAGAGTCAGTATTTACCACTGCCTGTCACTCAGTGATAATATTTATTACTACTGATGTGTTGTTGTACCTGTATAACAAGAATGTGTATTCTCTCTCTTAGAGAACTGATACACTTTGGCATCTTTTTTATTTATAAAGCCTTATTGGAAATCAAAATCAATTTCCACAAACCCTGTACATTTTTTGGAAGAGGGCTTATCACCTGTTTCTAACAGCTACTTCTGAGTGGTTCTTGAGGAAGATCAAGCATTGGATAACCTGATTTTGTTATTCTGCATGTCTCTCAAACTAAGATCAAATATCCACTGGATGGCAGAACCTTGTGCCTTCTGGACAAACCATAAGCTGATTTTACTCCTCCTGACCTCCGGAAATGGTTAACGCTAGTGTGTTTTCTATTTCCTATTTATGTTGATTGAACATATTTAATGTACTGATAATATTATTGCATTCTTAAGTATTTTACATTCCTTTTATTTAATTATTGATCTAAATACAGAAACAAATCACTGAAATGGCTAAAAAACAAAGAAATCTCCTGGTGTGTTGATGTTAGTGGACTTTTGGCCATCTGTCTTCTTGTCTTTCTTGTCATGCTTTGCTCATTGTCTTTTTTTTTCTGTAATTATTGGTAAATGGTAATTCCTCATATGAAATAAATGTATTGTACAAATTTATTATCATGACAGGTTTCATGACCAAAACCTCTTGCCAATGCATTGTGAGGTCGTGGCCTCAGCTCTGACATCCAGCCCCTCCCATCTGATATTTCTGAACCTGTACTCCAATCCCATAGAGGATTCTGGAGTGAAGATGCTGTGCGCCGGCCTGGAGAGTCCAAATTGCAGACTGGAAACTCTGATGTAAGACAACAGGTCCCATTTCTCTGCTCAGATTAATATGATATGAAACTTGTCTGTAGACATCTGATTGACATTGAGCAAAATTTCAAGGAAGAGTTTAAAGCAAATAATCAGGTTTTTCCTTCTGTTATTTAATCTGTTTCATGATTGGTAAGTTCCAAGCATGGATTGTAACCAGCAAAATATAATAACTAAAATGAATACAAATAATATATAAAAGTAAAATTATGTAAACAGCAGATTATTGTTTAGTATTTCCAGATAAAAGGAAAATTGATGATCAGTAAAAACAGAGAATTTCAATTTTAAACATCAAACAATCACTGTTTTTAATCTTTATGAGGCCATCTGTTTCTTGAACTGATGAAAAAACTTAATTGTGTTCTTTATCCTCATGTATTAACATCTTCCAGACTCTCGCTGTACTTTAGGGTTAGGACCAATGTCCAGAAAATAAGTAACGAGGACAGCGAACCACATTTTGTTTATATAGGCAGAGCTTCAGCAAACACAAACAATATGTCTACGTAATTGTCAAGAATTATGTTTGAGTCCTCAGAATCTGCACCCCAAGAAAAGTGCATCTGTCATCCTTGTTGTGATGGCATTTCCTGTCCCCATGTAATCATTGTGAATTGAGTGACTGAGAACACAAATTTCTCTCTTTTGATCTCTTAGCATGCAATGATGAAAACACCAGCATGGTATGTTTGCACAAATGCAGTGTGAAAAGGGCTCAAAGTCCAATGCAGGATGGTTTAGGTTCATAAAACCACCAATCAGAGAGCCCCTTGTCGTCAAAACAAAAGACTCAGCAGTTGGAATGTCATTGTGACCTCTGCTTTGCTACTTAGACATAATTTAAAGGTGAAAATGACCCAGCCATCTTCATCATGATCCAGGAGTATTTTGAATGCTGTTTCCTGAACTGAACGTTATTTATTGACTATTTTGTACTATACTCTGATGACAACCACACTGACAATTTAGCCCACTGTCAATCATAAAAATGTACGTTTTTATACGTCTTAAGGTTTGATTTAAGGTTTAATTTATTTACTTCATTGCAAACTTGAATAATCATAATAATAATAGTTATATCAGCATGTTTTTATATTCAATTATCCTCTGTATTGTAAGTGAACCAGCATTTACATTAACTTGTGGTCAAGTCAGTGAGACAAATTATAGGATACAACATGTAGTTTTTTTTTTTTTTTTTTTTTTTTTGGCCAAACAAGCCTTTTATTGATGTGCGCAGGGGAACAGCTAACGTTTGCCAACATCACCAGTACCAGACAACAGTTAGATTTAAAACAATTTTAACAGTTTTTTAAAGATTTTGAGTCATCCTCATATAAACCCCACTGAATATTTGTCCTTATCCATTCACCCAGTGCCAGTTAATAAGCAAGACAATGAAACATAAATAAACTGAAGTCAGAAGAGGGGTATTTTTAAATGTTTTGGATTTCAGAATTAGAAATACTTTATTGGGTCAGAAAGATAAAGTTAGTGTAGACCTCTTTGAAGATGTCTTAATAAAAGAGGAGTTTGTGTAGTAGTAACAAGGGAGGGCGGGGCTTATAACAAAGATCTCTTTCTGGAGAGACCGGTGGCTTGAGAAAGGCTCGGTTGATAACTAGTGCCCTTTTATTCATTTTTTTTTTTTTTAAATGGCACCTTGCCATATTTGGTAGTTTGGAGTTTTATTATCAAAAATGTAATCTCTAAACCTTAAGAGTTTATGATTTTTCTCATGGAGAAACATGGTTTTTAAGGCTTGCTCATGGATTATCTTTTTTCAGATTGAGCTGCTGCACCTTATCTGAGGTGAGCTGTTCTTTTCTGGCCGTGGCTCTGAAGTCTAACCCCTCCAGCCTGAGAAGTTTGGACCTGAGTAACAACAACCTGCAGGATTCAGGAGTAAAGCTGCTGTGTGCTGGACTGGGCAACACAAACTGTAGGCTGGAGACACTAAGGTTTGTTTAACTGTGCTATGTTTTTTTTTTATTCTTGGGGAATAAAAATGTAGAAATCAATTAATAACAAAACCTCATTTAAGATGTTTTTGACTTGCACCCATAGTCAGTGTTGGCATTTACTTTTGAAGTTTTAAACTTGATGTCAAAATCAATCTCCAAAATTTAGAGTTTCCTTCCTCCCACCCTTTAGCTTTGCATTGTCCTTGTGCATTCTGTTTGCCCTCAGGGGTGTTTTTCTGCACGCGAGTAGTGGTCATGCACGAAGCTGGCATGTTCCTAACGTGGAGCAGTGTTTCTGCTGTTTTGAGGACACATTAGAGAGATTGGTAAACATCCATGAGATCAAACACACATTTTACTGAGCTTGTTTCACTCATATGCACAGCGGCACATGTTTACCATTAAATATCACGGCATCCACAGTCATTTCAGTTTACACTTTATAACTGAACAGACAGGCGGGAGATGGTGTGGCTTTGTTGCATCACCCTTGGTGCTCTATTCCTGTGAAACACTCGGGAATGAAGGTTTTTTGCAACACAAAGCTACATTTGTAATACTTGTGTACATACTAATGAATCTCACCAATAATTATGCTTGCAGATCAAACAGGCTGTCTAGTATGTTTCACCAACACAATACAGAATAGAGCCAAGGATTCTCACAGGAAAATTAGAAAGTTGCCTTGCAACTCTGGATGCTTCAATAAGCACTTTTATCTGAGCATCAGTGTACTTTATTCAGTGTTTTGTGCGTGTTCTTTGAGTGTAGTGGAACAATAAAACAGAGGGATTAAGTCCATCCAAAATTCAGACTAAACAACTGAACCTGCCATGTAAATACTGCAGAAAAATGCCAGATGCCCAGCACACACTGATTTAAAGGAAAAGAGAGCTGAGACCTTGATGGTTTGATCTCACCCATGTATAATCAAGGCACATAATGAATTCTTTGTGCACCCTGGGCCTGGGTTTGTGCAGAGATTATACTGTACATTGTCAAATGAACAAAATAACAATTAACGTGCCCCAAACTGCTAGGTGTGACAAAGTTTAGTCGACAGGCTTCATGATGTTAAAATAGGGCCCTTTATGTCTTCCATAGCCTTAAAAGATATAAAGCAAAGTTTAATAACTGCAGTCATTCTTAATTTCAATCTTTGTAATTAAATTAATCCATTTTTGCTATTAACTAGTTGTAAAGTTATAAAAAAAAAAAAACTTTATTTTCCTTTTGCGTGTTCTAGAATATTCATTGCTTCTAAATAAAGACACATGGAAATGTGATTGTAAGATCTAAATCAGTGCCTATCACTGGATGAATAATTAATCCTTTCACTGTTTATTTGATTGAACTGAAGAGTTTCCAAAGTTCTGATTTATTTTTCATTTCTTCACATGGCTTCCTGCCATGTTTACTCATTTGATTGAGCACCCAAATTAAAACTGAACAGACTGAAAAGGTGGAAACTGAGTTAGTCATATATTTAAAATTACCTCTTTGTTGAAGCTTAGATTTCACACCCTCATCATTATACCCAATGTCTTTCAAACAACTCACAGAACACCAAGTGGTCCGAGACCACTGGACTACTTGTTTTCTGCTCTTATGAAGATGCAGACTCGATCTCTGTAGGAGAGATTTTGACACTGTTTTGTGTTTTATAGCCTTTTTTTGAAGAACATAGTAAAAGGGGAAATAGATGAAGATTGCTCTAGCATTTCTCCACAAGAATAACTGGAAGGTTTGACTGTGATATGTCAGCTGCATAATCGATTACCAGTATGAGACCATTTGTTTATCTTCCCTCAAGATCTGTATGATCAGATTGCTTATTTTTACGATATATTATAAAAAATATATTTAGCCTACCCCCCCGTCTCCAGTGATTACCTGGTTGATTGAATGAGTCTGGATTTAAGACCTTTTCCTGAAGTTCTGAATGGTTTACGTTAAAAATTACCATTGAAGTAGATTTTAACCTTAAACCAGTCAGTAGTAATAATTAATTAAGACTTTGTGCTTTCAGTTACACCATAGACTGATCATGTACCAAAGAGGAAGGGATGATTGATCAAATTTCACATAAAACAATCGTTATACTATAAAGGCCTTCTCACACCACATATTTTTTTTAATGCAAATAATTCACACTTTATTATTTTTTATTTTTTTAAATCTTTAGTCAGCCATTGCAAGCTTACACACCAGACATGTAATGTTGCAGAGTATCAATCAGTCAGTCTTAGTTTGTTTATTGTCAATTCATAACAAGTGTTATCTTAAGACACTTTACAACACAAAAACAAATAAGAAATATTTTTTATCAATTTAAGATCAGGATGCAAAAATGAGTATACCCCAATCAAAGGGGTGGGGCAAAGCCAGATTAGTTATCAAATTACCCTTGTTTTCATCTTATGGTGAAAAAAAATGTTATGTTAAACTCAGCTTTATCAAAACTTTGGAAATTGTTCTTTTGTTCATTTAGATATTGATTAATACTTTCCTTTTAATAGGAGGTGTACTCATTTATGCTGGGCACTGTATAAATACATACATACATCCAACACCCAACATGAATCCAAATAGTCAATCATGAATCCCTCTATCTTGGCGGCAGGAGAAAACCTTTGTTTAGCAGCAGGAAATCTTGAATGTGGATCCCAGTTTTATGATGAACAACCATCCACACCATGCCATGTTGGGTGTGTGGGCGAAGGAAGGGAGGTAAGCGGAGACAAGTGGACTAAAGTAAGAACTAAAGTTAGTGACGGATCCATGAGTCAGTCATAGACCTGTCATCATAATTGTCTCTGCTGAATATAAATTTATTAGAGGTTTGACCCTTGAAATGCAACATCTTGTTTCAGGAAGGACCTCATGTCTGCATGATTGTCGTGATAGTTTTTATAGAAGTATAATCAATAATATTCATGAAAAGAGTAATTAATCTAGTATTTACATTCACATTGAATAATACAGCAGCATCAAAATGAGAATTTATAAGTGATGTATTTTCAGCTGATAATTGAGGGGGGTTGGGGGGGGTGCCAAGACAAAGGACTGAAAATAATAATTTATGATAGTGACAGACTCATGGACGCCTAGACCATAAATTTGTCCCCACCGTATTTGCCTCCGTTGAATATAAATTCATTAAAGGTAGGCCTCTTGAGATGTAACATCTCATTTTCAAGAGGGACTTCATGTCTATAAGGTGCTAAAGATAGTTAATATGGATGTATAGTCAACCATGGATAGGGAGATCATGCTTATGCCTCCATTAACAACTATAATGACTGTAAACTGGAATGGGGCTAATGAAATGGCCAAATATGTGTTATGTCTGTAATTGTAGTTATTGAGGCTTCGTGACTCCACAGCAGCAGGCAGTCTCCACCAAGGATCCCAGGCCACCTACAAGACAAGAGCCAGAGACGAGTACCGGAGCAAACAGCAAGGGGCAGAGGCAGATATGGAGAGAGAGTGTGAGAGAGAGAGGGATAGAGCCCAGTGTGCCAGCATTTATTTTTTTCAGACCAAAGTCAGTTTTCATGTCTACTGAGCCCACATCTGACCAATGAGAGCACTCGATGTTGGCATGTTTGTCACAGTCAGTCAAAACATTCAACATGGCTTCCCACCTGATGGTGTGTATGCATCACAGAAGCCCATTTTATTTTTACCAAAGTCATCAAAATAACAAGGATAATGAATTCAAAGACAATGAAGGAGGGAGTTTGCAAACTTGTTCTTTATGTTTGGTGCAGCAGAATGTCTCCAATAAACTGGATGCCAAATGTATGAGAAGTGTATATGTGTGCATTTAATGAGCTTTGGGGACTAAAATGTAATGTAATAATGAATCAGTGCACGCAGCTGATTGGCTCTACTGATCAGACTGTGTGAGTGTGTGGGTGTGTGTGTGTGTGTGTGTTACACTCATGTTTTTATCTACATTGTCCCATCTTTATCAATCAATCAATCAATCAATCTTTATTTGTATAGCGCCAATTCATAACAAGTGTTATCTCAAGACACTTTACAATAGAGCACAAAGCTCTTCATATATCTTTATTCAGATTGAGTCGTTGCAGTTTGTCAGCGATCAGCTGTATCTCTCTGGTTTCTGCTCTGATGTCCAACCCCTCTCACTTGAGAGAGCTGGAGCTGGGTGACAACGAGCTGGGGGATTCAGAAGTGAAGCTGCTGTGGGATTATCTGAAGAGTCCAAACTGCAGATTGGAGACTCTGAGGTCAGTTCACTTTTACTCTCCTTCTATTAGAAATGAGATGTGAGTTTTCATGTACATTCTTTTAGACAGGAATAAAGGGGTGGGGGTAAAGCAACTATTCTTTTTAAGGAGATTTTATTTGGTAATTTTAAATCATTTGAGTATCACACTTTTGTTTTTAACAGTCTGCTTATATTATGTTTAACACTGTACAGACCCCCCCAAGAATTGCACCTCTTTTATTACAGAATTTTCAGACTACTGTCAATAATTCACACAAAACATAACAGGATTATGATTTTAGGTGATTTTAACATACATATGGACAATCAATCAAATTCTTTTACCTCAGATTTTTTAAACCTTATTAACTGTATGAATTTTAAAAAACATGTCACCACTTCCACACATAAAAAGGACATATTTTAGATGTGATATTAACTCATGGACTGTAAGTAAACATCACTGCCATGACCCATGTTGGTTTTAGTGATCATTTTTGTGTATTCTTTGATGTGTGTGATTTTACCAAGCAGGAAATTCCAGAGCGAACTGGAACGAAACGCCATCTTTTATTGATATTTTAAAAGATACCCCCCCAGATATTTTACACTCTCCCTGTGATTTTACTGTAGACAGTTTTAACAACAAACTCAAATCAGCCCTTGACAAGGTGGCCCCGGTGAAATTCAAAAAGTTTAAAACAAAACCAACACCTCCATGGAGAGGAGAAGAAATTTCACAATTAAAAAGAAACTTACAGATTGCTGAAAGGAGATGGAGAAAAAAATAAATTAACAGTCAATTATAAAACTTTTCAGGAGCAAATGTCAGTGTACAATAATGCAGTCAAAAAAAGCAAGAAGAAATCATTTTTCAAAATTTATAGCCGAGAACCACAATAACCCTAAAATCCTCTTCTCAACAATTGATCATTTAATTAACCCTGTTTTTAACCTCCCCCATCACCTCTCCACACAGTCAGTGTGTGAAGATTTTGCAGTCCACTTCTGCAGTAAAATTGAGTCAATAAGAGCAAATCTCTCCTGCACCCAACTTCAAACTTTTAACACCCCCAAATTTTTATTCTCTAATGAGGAAACACTGGAGAAGTTTGTCCTGGTTGATTCTGAAATGCTTGTCAAAGTTGTCTCCCAACTAAAACCAGTGACATGCCTTTTAGATCCCACCCCTACATCCCTGTTAAAACAAATTTATGATTCTTTTAAATCAGATCTTCTTAATATTTTTAATTATTCTCTTCAGGTGGGAGTTTTTCCTACTGCTTTTAAACCAGCTGTGGTCAAGCCCCTTCTGAAGAGAAATAACTTGGACCCATTGATTTTAGATAATTACAGGCCAGTTTCCAATCTGCCATTTTTAAGTAAGATTTTAGAGGAACTTGTTTTTAACCAATTTAATGATTTTATGAAAACTTTAAGTATTGGTGAAATCTATCAGTCTGGCTTCAGGGCCGGCCACAGCACAGAGACGGCACTTGTTAAAATAGTTAATGATCTCAGGTCAAACATGGATCAAAAAATGCCCTCTGTGCTTGTGCTGCTTGACCTGAGCGCAGCATTTGACACTGTAGACCACCAAATTCTTTTAAATAGACTCAATGGTTTTATTGCGATCTCTGGCACTGTTTTTAATTGGTTTAAATCATATCTCACTGACAGAAAGTTTTATGTGAACATGGGGGAATGCCAGTCAGGACTCTACAATGTTAACTGTGGCGTCCCCCAGGGTTCAATTTTAGGTCCAACACTTTTTAATATTTATATGTTGCCTTTAGGAGACGTAATCAGGAGACACAGCATCAACTTTCACAGCTATGCTGATGACACACAGCTTTACATCACCGTGTCTCCTGATGACACAGGGCCCATTGATGCCCTTTTTAATTGCATTTTAGACGTCAGGTCTTTGATGGCAGACAACTTTCTTCAGCTCAACCAGGACAAAACTCAGGTTTTAGTTATTGGTACAGGTCTTCAGAGAGAGAAACTGGATAGTAAACTCCAAGCACTGTCTTTTAAACCGTGTCAACAGGCCAAAAATCTTGGTGTTATGCTTTGACCTGCACATCAGAGATGTTACAAAAGTCATTTTATAAGAACATTTCCAGAGTGCGACAGTTTCTCTCTCAGGCCAATGCAGAGACTCTTATCCATGCTTTTATTACCTGCAGAATTTATTACTGCAATGCCCTCCTCTCTGGTTTTCCGAAAAAGAACATCTCTCAGAAGACCAGAAAAAGAGCCCACATTACACCGATTTGAAAGTCTCTGCATTGGCTACCTGTATCTTTTAGAATTGATTTTAAGGTTCTTTTACTAGTTTTTAAATCCCTAGATGGTCTTGCCCCTTTTTAATTATCCGACTTGCTTTTACCCTATGAGCCCAGTAGAGCCCTCAGGTCTTCAGGTATGGTATGATCCATACATACTGGCTAAAGAGGCTGACCTCACTCCATGAGCGCCTAGCAGTACAAATGAACCAACTGCTGAGAGATGGGACCCATCCTGAATGGCTGACCAAGGACCAGAAGGGAACAGTCCCATCCAACTATCGGCCAATCACTTGCCTCTCCACAACATGGAAACTCCTGTCAGGCATCATCGTGGCTAAGATAAGTGGGCACATGGATCAATATATGACAGAGACACAGAAAGGCATTGGTAAAAATACCAGAGGAGCAAAACACCAGCTACTGGTTGACAGAACAGTCGCTCGAGACTACAAAACCAGACAGACCAACCTGTGCACTGCCTGGATTGATTATACGAAAGCCTATGACTCAATGCCACACACATGGATCCTGGAATGCCTGAAGCTGTACAAGGTCAACAAGACTCTAAGAGCCTTCATTGCAAACTCAATGAGTCAATGAAACACCACCCTTGAGGCCAACTTCGAGCCAATTGCACAAGTCTCCATCAAATGTGGCATATACCAAGGTGATGCTCTGTCCCCACTGCTGTTCTGCATAGGACTGAACCCCCTCAGCCAAATAATCAACAAGACTGGCTACGGATACCGACTCCGAAATGGTACCACCATCAGTCACCTCCTCTACATAGATGACATCATGCTGTACGCTAAGAGTGAGCGAGACATCGACTCACCGATCCACACCACCAGGATCTACAGCAGTGACATCGGAATGTCGTTCGGACTGGAGAAGTGTGGCCGAATGGTGACAAAAAGAGGGAAGGTAGTCCATACAGAAGGCATTACACTCCCAGAAGGCAGAATAGCAGATGTGGAGGAGAGCTACAAATACCTTGGTATACCACAGGCAAATGGCAACCACGAAGAGGCCACTAGGAAAGCAACAACGGCCAAGTACCTGAAGCGAGTAAGGCAAGTCCTAAAGAGTCAGCTTAATGGCAGAAACAAGGTTCGGGCAATTAACAGCTATGCCCTGCCAGTGATCAGATACCAAGCTGGAATAATAAGCTGGCCAAAGGAGGAAATTCAGGCCACAGATGTTAGAACTCGGAAGTTGCTCACCATGCGCGGGGGGTTTCACCCCAAGTCCAGTATTCAGAGGCTATACACTAAGTGCAAAGAAGGAGGCAGAGGGTTAGTGAGCATCAGAGCCACTATCCAAGATGAAACATCCAAGCTCCATGACTATGTCAGGAAGATGGCCCCAAGAGATCAAGCACTTAGTGAGTGTCTCAGACAGTGGAAACTGACAGGGAAGGAGGAACTAGAGGAACCATCATGGGAGGAGAAACCCCTGCATGGGATGTACCACCGACAGATAGCTGAAGTGGCTGATATGAACAAATCCTACCAATGGCTATAGAGGGCTGGACTGAAGGACAGCACAGAGGCACTAATCATGGCTGCACAGGAACAGGCCTTGAGCACCAGAGCAATAGAGGCCCGGATCTACCACACCAGGCAGGATCCCAGGTGCAGGCTGTGCAAAGAGAGCCCTGAAACAGTCCAGCACCTAACAGCAGGGTGTAAGATGCTAGCAGGAAAAGCATACATGGAACGCCATAACCAAGTAGCCGGTATAGTGTACAGGAACATCTGTGCAGAATATGGACTGGAGCCCCCAAGGTCAAAATGGGAAGGACCTCCCAACGTGACTGAGAATGACCGAGCCAAGATCCTGTGGGACTTCCAGATACAGACCGACAAAATGGTAATGGCCAACCATGCGGACATTGTAATCATGAATAAGCAGCAGAGGAAAGCCGTTGTGATTGATGTAGCCATCCCAAGTGATAGCAACATCAGGAAAAAGGAACACGAGAAACTAGAGAAATACCAAGGGCTCAGAGAAGAGCTAGAGAAAGTCTGGAAGGTGAAGGCAACAGTAGTGCCTGTGGTCATCGGGGCACTCGGGGCAGTGACCCCCACACTGGAGAAGTGGCTCCAACAGATCCCTGGAGAAACATCAGACATCTCACTCCAGATGAGTGCAGTCCTAGGAACAGCTAAGACACTGTGCAGGACCCTCAAGCTCCCAGGCCTCTGGTAGAGGACCCGAGCTGAAGAGGATGAACAACCACCCACCCCACCATTGTGCTTCAACAGAATCATTTTAAAAAACAAAATAACGAAGCTGGCCTGGACAAAATGATGGTACCCTTAACTTCATATTTTGTTGCACAACCTTTTGAGGCAATCGCTGCAATCAGAAAATTTCTGTAACTCTCAATAAGACTCCTGCATCTGTCAACAGGTATTTTGGCCCACTCCTCGTGAGCAAACTGCTCCAGCTGTCTCAGGTTTGAAGGGTGTCTTCTCCAGACTGCATGTTTCAGCTCCTTCCTCAAATGTTCAATAGGATTTAGATCAGGGCTCATAGAAGGCCACTTCAGAATAGTCCAGTGTTTTGTTCTTAGCCATTCTTGGGTGTTTTTAGCCGTGTGTTTTGGACCATTATTCTGTTGGAGGACCCATGACCTGTGACTGAGACCAAGCTTTCTGACACTGGGCAGCACATTTTGCTCCAGAATGCCTTGACAGTCTTGAGATTTCATTGTACCCTGCACAGATTCAAGACACCCTGTGCCAGATGCAGCAAAGCAGCCCCAGAACATAACTGAGCCTCCTCCATGTTTCACAGTAGGTACAGTGCTCTTTTCTTTGTATGCTTCATTTTTGCGTCTGTGAACATAGAGCTGATGTGACTTGCCAAAAAGCTCCAGTTTTGTCTCATCTGTCCAAAGGACGCTCTCCAGTAAGCTTTGTGGCTTGTCAATATGCATTTTGGCAAATTCCAGTCTCACTTTCTTATGATTTGCTTTCAACAGTATTGTCCTCCTTGATCGTCTTCCATTAAGTCCACTTTGGCTCAAACAGCAAAGGATGGTGCAATCTGATACTGATGTACCTTGACCTTGGAGTTCACCTCTAAAATATTTGGAACTTGTTCTGGGCTCTTTGGTTACCATTCGTATTATCCGTCTCATCAATTTGTCATCAATTTTCCTCTTGCAGCCATGTCCGGGGAAGTTGGCTACAGTCCCGTGGACCTTAAACTTCTGAATAATATGTGCAACTGTAGTCACAGGAACATCAAGCTGCTTGGAGATGGTCTTATAGTCTTTACCTTTAACATGCTTGTCTATAATTTTCTTTCTAATCTCCTGAGACAACTCTGTCCTTAGCTTTCTGTGGTCCATGCTCAGTGTGGTACACACCATGATACCAAACAGCACAGTGACTGCTTTTCATCCTTTAAATAGGCAGACTGACTGATTACAAGTTTGAAGACACCTGTGAAGCTAATTACAGGACACACCTTAGTTTAACATGTTCCTATGGCCAAATCATTTTCAATCTTTTCTTGGGGTACCATCATTTTTGTCCAGGCCAGTTTCATTATTTTGTTTTTTAAAATGATTCTGTTGAACCACCATTCAAAAGCAATGTCTGATTTTCATTAGTTGATTTACAGTAAATTTTTTATTTATTATTACTTTTGTCAGTTTCAAGTTATTTTAGTGACCATGTGGGGTTTTTTTTCATTAACGGAAGGGTACTATGTTTGTATATATATGTATATATATATGTGTGTGTGTATGTATATATTTGTGTATATATATATATATAAATATATATATATAAATATAAATATATATATATATATATATATATATATATATATATACATACATATGTGTGTGTGTGTGTGTGTGTGTATGTGTGTGTGTGTGTATATATATATATATATATATATATATATATATATATATATATATATATATGTATATGTATATATATATATATATATATACATATAGATGGGATGTTAAAGGGATTGTTTGAATATGGTTGCCACCACAGCACCTGGCTGAAATTGTCCCTCAGGGAAGATAGCCAGGTATAGATTATAGGAAATATTTATAGCTCTAAAAGATGCCAAGGACAACTCAAAACACTCAACTATAACTCAAATATGCATTATTTGAGGGGCACTTTGACAGAATATCTATTTGTTTCAATATAACTTATCGGAGTGGCACTTTGATGGCGTGTGTTTATAGTGTTTGGTGCAAAATGCTTTCGAGAATGTGCAGTAATATGTATGATATGTTTAAGTTACAGTATGTGACGTTTAACTAAGTAAGTTATGTTACTTTTACTCTTCTTGTGCATGTAATTTTTTTTTTTTTTTTTTCAAAAAAAGCTCTTCCTCCTCAGGGAAAATCTGTTCAGGGACAACAGATGGAAATTAGCTAATGGCTATAATCTGGCTTGCTTACTTTTGCTGTATGGTGATATCCATTAACCTTTTCAGTGTTGTTTTAGTGAAGTTGGTGTTTGTTGTTTCCTCTGATGAACTGACCAGCTGATGGCATAGAGATACATAAATCCTGGATCTGGATCAGGGTTTGAATCATCACCAAAATTTTCTGTTCTTTCTGCCATATATAATTTATTGAGTTCTCCCTTGTGCCATAACAAATATTCCCTGAAAAAAAATCATGAAAAACCATCAGGAATGTTTTGAGTGATCTTAGTCACAGACAGACAAACAGACTAACATCAGTAAAAATATAACCTCCTTGGCAGATGTAATGATTATGGCTGTCTAATTATTTAAGTGACAAACTGATTCACTGGACCCAGTTATGTTGTCATGTTGTTGTTTATTTAAATGGTACTTTCTTGTTCTGTTTTCAGATTGTGGAAGTGTAATTTATCAGAGATCAGCTGTTCCTCTCTGGCCTTAGTTCTGAAGTCCAGCACTTCCCCTCTCAGAGCGCTGGACCTAAGTGACAACCAGCTGAAGGATGCAGGAGTGAGGCTACTGTGTGATTATCTGGGAAGTCCAAACTGTAGACTGGAGACTCTGAGGTCAGTTACTTATACTCTCCTTCCTTGACTGTCCTTGAAATACCTAAAACCTAGAATAAATGTATGGCCTAGATTGACCATTTACATTAAAATGATCAAGGTGTCACATGAGTTATCCACTAGGTGGTCCTGGTCTGAGGATGTGATTGAAGACCCCCTTACAGGTGTATTTATGCAGAGGAACACCTCCATAAATGCATTGAGCAAAACAGAAGAGCCAACCCTTCAGGTCAGGACTTCCACTTACATTTCAAGGACACTGGACATTTCTTTCAAGACTGCAGAGTCTGCATACTGGCCAACAAAGAGGGGTGGCTTGAATGTGGGGTTACAGAAGCATCTGTGTCAAGATGGAAAAAAACATGTAGTTAGGAGTAGGTGGTCTGAGAAAGTGGTTCTCAGCCTTTCTTTTCCTTGGAGTCTCCTGTAGTTGTACCTTGAAAGTCAGACTCCCTTGAGACCTACACTAGAAGAAAAACATCGCTGTGCTAAATTTTGATCATTTATACAAACAAAATCAAGAAAAATGGACTTTAAGACACATCCTTACGGCCACTATCACAGAATGACATTTGACCAACTTTTGCTGACTTAATGGGAAATGTCAAGCCGCATCGAGCTAAGTCAGGCTAAGTTAACTTCATCTGGGCAATGCTGCTGTTTGTCAAGTATCTCACCAAACTAAACAAAAAAAAACTAGAAATGTTCTACATTTGATCAAACACATTTGTAAACACCAGAAAGAGTTGACCTATACTGCCTTCACTACCCTCATTTACAGCAGCGGTCATCTCTTTTTGTGAATGTTGGGGCTTTACAGCAAGTAGTTTAACATACATCAAATGGACTTCAGTAGAGAAGTAGCATCCTGTTAACATCCAGATCATAGTTCTAGCACAGTGAAACAATGTTGTGGGATGCTTTGACAACTTTTGACAGCTTTATGCATTGTAACCCTAACTGAGATGAACTTACATAAACTTAGCACAACCTGTAACAACTTTGCACAAGCATTTGCTGACTTTAACTGGCAGTAATGAGTGCTAGTGGTCTTTGTAAACTCAGCAGTGCCTACGTTACATGCTCTACATAAGAACAGATGGACCTGTGGTGAGACAAGTCTGACTGTTAGCCTGAAAAGATAAAGGACCTCAAGAGGATTTGACAAGAGTGTGAGCTGGATGTCCTGCGGCATGATTAGCAGTGTTAAATTTACGTTGGCAAAAGCTAAAAATCCATCTGTTGTAAAAAGTTTTTCTCTGCTTTGGATATGCCTATCTGCATTTACCATAACAAAATTGACCCTGGGGATGTTTTTTTTACCAAAATGTTATTGATTTCTTATTACTGGTTAACATAGCTACTTTATGTTGATGTGTGAATGCTGCAAAAGCACAGACCTGAAAAAACACGAGCTTAATATGTTATCATTGTACTAGCCAGTATTTATGAACCAAATTTTGACAACCACAAAACTGACAATGTCTTTAAGAAACCAAACCCAGTCTCTTGGATGAAACCATCAGCGCATTTATAGATGAATTCATTCTAAGTTTACGACAGGGCAGAGAAGTGAGAGAAAGCCTGGTTTTGTTGAAGAGCTCCTCAGTGAACCCATGTGTGTTTGGCATTCATACAAACAATAAATGTTTATTTTTCATGTAAGAATTCAACTTACTCTTTTTTTAAGTTGTACAATTGTTTGGTCAAAAATATTTCCAAATATCTCAATGAAATACTACACCTGCAGATAGACTTTGTCTGATAGAATATAGTTTCTTAATCTGTTACTCCAAGTACTTAACTTTTTGTTTAACTACAGTTGTTGACTGTAATTGACATGAATAGTGTTCAAATCTGCACATCATTTTTTTTAGTTGTCACTCAAATATAGTTATTACTTCAACCAGACAACAAGCCAAGAATATTTATGGTACATATATATGTACATATATATATATATATATATATGTATATATATATATATACAGAGAGAGAGAGAGAGACAGATAGACAGACAGACCCTTAATAGATGATTGTTCCTATTTTTCCAGACTGAGATACTGCAGTTTGTCAGCAATCAGCTGTTCCCTTCTAGCTGCTGCACTGAAGTCCAACCCCACCCATCTGAAAGAGCTGGAGCTGAGTAACAACAACCTGCAAGATTCAGGCGTGAAGCTGCTGTGTAATTATCTGAGGAGTCCAAGCTGTGGACCGGAGTCTCTGGGGTCAGTTGCTTATTCTCTCCTTCCATTAGAAATTTATTTTGTGTGACTTAAAACTGAGCCAACTTCATGCACTCATGCTCTGGAAATCCCTGAGGTTGTGGAGCACATGTTTGAACCTAATTTTTCAATTAGCTGCTGTAAGTTTTTAAAGCAATCAACATGTTTTGTTGTCGTGATTGGATTCTAAAATCTGCTTTGTTTTATGGATAACCAAAACAGTAAAGCAAATTATTTTTTTGTTTTCAGTCACAAATCATGCCTATGCACAGACTTGATTTATGATAACACACTCATAAATATGTCAAAGATTTAAAAGTGAAAATATCTCTGATCTCAGCACTGCATTTGTTCTATATTCACAGAATACGGATCAATAACATTTTGGTGTCTTCACAATAATGAACACACAAACTGAGCACACTAAGCTGCCTCTTACCTCTAATTCAGTGTTTCAGATCACATGCATGTTTAATTTGTCCTAGAATTTACATTAAAAAATTAAAAAAGCAACATGAATACATAATTTTTCTTATTCAGGAAGAGCATAGAGCACAATTCTCCATCAAGACATTTACAGTCCCTAATCCAGACTGAGTACCAGAATAAAGAGTCAGATCTGAATCTTGATCCAAATCCAAACTCAACTGTTGTTTTGCATGGATCCACATGGCATAAATCTGCCTGAGTTTTTTTCCAAGAATTTCTGACATTATTAGCCGAGTTATTAAAATGTCAAAAAATGTCCTATCTTGCAATGTAGAGCTGCTGCCCTGATGGACTCAGGTTAATTATGTTGACCTCACTGATTTTTATTATTCATTAACATTTTTTTTTTTTTATGCAGTTTGTGTGACTGCGGTATTTCAACGATCAGCTGTTCCTTCCTGGCCTCTGCTTTGAAGTCCAATCCCTCCCTGAGAGACCTTGACCTGACTCACAACAAGCTGCAGGATTCAGGAGTGAAGTTATTGACTGAACTGCAGAAGGATCCAAAATACAAGCTGGAGCATCTAAGTACATAGTCATTCTAGCCATTCCTTACCATGCTGAGGTGCGATTTGCCTAATGTGAGTGCTCCGGGCTGCGCTTGAGCAGGGTTCAATGTCTGGCCCTCTTGGAGGAGGTGGGCTTCGGCACGGCAGGCTTGCATACGCACGAGCACATGCACGAAAAAGTGACAGCTCCTCAGTGGACCTCCGGACATTGATTTCAGCAAATGCTTGTGTTTTTAATTTTGTGTGACTGGACCATGTCTAGAGTATATAAAATAAAATCCAGGACAAAAATCACATTTGACTGACACAGAGGTCCCCTGATAAAAGTTAGAGTCCTAAAAGCATCTTGGTTATTCGGGATTTATATACAATTTAAAGTGTGTTTTTCTCGAACTTATCTAAATGTTCAACCACAATTTACATTCCATTTCTTTATTTTCATGCACATTGTTCTTTGCTCCGCCTCCTGCTGCTGCTGCTTACCATAGTCTGATCGTCTGTCGATATTCCTTAACTTTAAATTTTTATCACTGCTTCTGTGATTTGTGTCAATCAACAGTCAACACTTCATCTGACCTGCATGTCAGTGATCATTTTGAATGCATAAAAATGCAACGATCCAAAACAAGAGAGAGAGCAATGAACATAGCAACAGCCAATGATAATTGGCATAATTTGGCAGCTGTAAAAAGTTCATATTTATTCAAAGGAATTAGCTCTTATAAGTGAGTTAACGAGGAGATCAGTGGACACCTTTCTCTGTTATTTCTCTGCATACAGCTGCTCAGGTTAGACACTATTTACCAGTCCAACAAGTGGGCTAATAATCCTGTATGTGGTGCTGTGTTGGAGGGCTGTATTTAATCCAATGGCACAAGGGTAAAGTTTTTTCCGTGTCCCTGTAGTGCTCTCTATTGTGCTGATTGTGAGTTTGTGACGTACATCCATCCAATTTTATGAATTTTTTCTCAGCTGACCATGAGAGCATAACATAAAAGTGAAAATAAAAACTGTAAAAAGGAAAAGCCATGAGGTCTCTAAAGCTGCCTAAAAACCAAACGCGACTTTGCGACCTGGGCGACCACTCTCTATGTAGAGTCAATGTTCAGCCACGATGGGGCGGGGTTAACCCTCCCATGACGCGACGGCCGTGATCAAGGCGACCTGGTCGCAACCTGGACCCGTCGCCAAAGTTGAAAAGTTTGAACTCTCCTGGCGAAGTTGCGTGTGGCTGTGCAGCAACAGCCAATCAGCGCTGTGTGGATGTGTGACGGTACCCGTGACAGACAGTTTTTATTCCGGATCACAGAGTGGCAGTCCATGTCCGTGTGGGGAACATTAGTTAGTGAGTACGTTAGTTCTGCCTAGACGGACCGCAAAGAACTCACAGACGATGCTGCTGCAGGGCCAGCAGCTGCAGTGTTTTGTGGTTGGTAGGTGAGTGAAAAGGATACAGTTGGAATAATGTCAGCTAATACATCCTATTATATGATATATGATATGATCGCGGTGAAACTTGAGCGAAACAATGTCACTGAGCAACGGCGACGGTAACCAAAATGAGGTATTTATGGACACGCGACACGACTTCAGTGGGTGACGCAACTATGGTTGTAAAGTCACGTTCGGTGTAAACGCAGCTTAAAATGTTCAGTTTACTATCAAAGTCAGAGAACAATCAAAAAGACAAATGAATTGTCTGTTTCTGGTCTTTGGATTGATTTGCTAATCTCTCCTCTTCACATGAGTATTCATTTTTATTACTTCTGTTTATGTAGACACCAGTAAAGGGCAGGCTACTTCTGAAATATAGTGGGATTACAGTTACTTGATACTCATGAATAAAAATACCTTCACTGCACCAAAGCCACAGCCTGGAGAAGAGAAGCAAGCTAAGTTACAGCAACAGGACCAAAGTAAATGGTAAATGGACCTGATTTCATACAGCTCTTCTCTAGTCTTCTCGAGTCCCTAGTCTAGTCTCTACCATCTATTCACACCCTTACAGTCTCATATTCTCTGACTGATGATTCACATTTCTATGTAGGTTGCCCATTCGTATCAGTTAACACATCCAAGCTCTAATTACACCAATTTACATGCTACTGACGCAGCAGTGGGGTTAATTTGGGGTCAAGTGCCTTGCCCAAGGACACATCGATGTGTGACAGCCAAAACTGGGCTTGAACCCGCAACTTTCAGGTTGTCAGTAGAGTGTACAACCAGACTAAGTAACTACATCTGAGCTATTTTCATTTGTAAACCCAGATTTATAAATAATAATGCCAATTCTAATGATACTTTTAAAATAACAGGAACAAAATTAAAATTAAATGAATTAAAAATGAAAAAACAGTAAAAAGGAGGAGCATGGCATTGACCTACTCCTTCTTAAAGGGTCTTGACAGACAAAGAAAATAAACACAAATAAAATTTAATATCGACTGACTGATAGTTAAACTGGTATAGTCCACGGTCAGTGTTCTTCTTTCTTTTTTTATATTCACCTGGATTGCTAAGTTGGTTTAATCTGTTTGCTTTTATGAATAAACTTATATTCTGTTGCATTTCTACCTTCTGAGTTTCAGTTCATTTATTTTCCTAACTCTGCAGCACTAATGTGTACTCTTAAAAATAACCATCAGAATGTTTATGAACTTGGTTTATTGCATACATTTTAATAAAATAATTTTGAAAACCTTAAATGAAAACAGAGTTAGTTAAACATCTGTTCTAACTGACCATTATCAGTTTGGTTGCATATTTTTGTAATTCTGATGTGCGGAAGTATGACATCTAAAGTCCTGTTTTGTCAGTAAACAGTATAATAACCAACAACATAACAAAAATATAACCAAAGTCATTTAATAACAGCAGACTGCTCAGCTTACCTCAGTTGCTTACACTGTCCCTGCCTCCCCTACTCTGTTATCCATCTTGTTCATTGTTTCCTTGTGTATTGAGCACGTCACAGTCATCTGCTGACGGGATCTAAGCAGCCATTTGCTGACTGTCCTGCTGATTGTTGACTTAAAATGTTTTTATGTTGTTTAATTCAACGCCTGTGAGTGTGTTCACAGTGTATGTATAATTTCACTCGTTCAGCAGCAGCACTGTTGAAGGCTGTAAGAAACCACCATCATGAAGAAATAAAGTCAGTATCTGCTAAAGTCACTGTCTCTGTGTCTGCTCTTGTCTCTGACTCGTCTCTAAAGTTTGTATTTGGACTGTGACAGAGCAGACAGACAGTGAGTGTGCTGCTGCTCTGCTGCTCTCAGTCTTAGCTTTGGATAGGTCTGTTGTTCAGATGCTACACTGCACTTCTTGATCAATATAATAACTAAATTATTGAGTAGATATTTGACTCAGAAAACAATGAAGCTTCCACAGAATTTCTGGAAAATGTCATTAAGCTACAAAAATGGAAGCTGGAAAGTTAAAATGTGAACCCTAGATCGTTATTTGCATTATTTTTATCAAACATGTTGCAAATCAAAGTAAAAAAAAATGACCATTTATGTTTCCTTGTTGGCTAATGGCTACTTTTTTTGAGGGGGAAATATGTTGACAGTAAAACTGTAATGTTCTGGCGCACCTGTCCTCTGCTGGTGCAGTGGAGCATGCTGGTTTGCTGTGAGTCTAGTCTGGGTGTGCCTTGGAATACTGTACAACCATCAGGTATCATTTCAACTTGAGCAAATGAGTTCAACATTTACTCTATAAATGTTGCATTAAGTCACAAATAAATATATCAGTAGCTATACAGTTTGTCTTTTTTTGTCCGGCGTTTGTAATAAAATTTAATATGTGTAAAAACAGACCAAAAAGATACTATAACACCCCAGATGAGGATATTTCTTATCAGTATGAATAAGATGTGCCTAAAAATTTTGACTCTGCTATGAAAACCACTTGTCTGGTGAAAGTCACTCACCCATAAACATGTAAAAATACAAAAATACTCAGGTACAAACAAGTATTCTGCTTGGTCACAGAGACATTGTTTTCATTTACACTCAGAAATACCCCCCCCCCCCCCCCCCCCCCCCCCACACACACACACACACACACACACACACACACACACACACACACACATACACAAACACCAACCTCCGTCTTAATTATCTTGATTATAATAAATAAGTAAACCACTGACATAAAAAAAAAAAAACACAGTTGAAATCAAATACTTTTATTGTCTGCGTTCTCTTCATTCACTTGGACAAATGCCTCAAGGCACAAACAGCTGATTTTTGTGCTGACTCATTTTACCCATTTTTTGTCAGTTTAAAGATGGGCATATTGAACTCATTTTTAATAAACCAGTTCATGTTGTTCCAGTTTCATGTTTATACGTTGTTTGACCAAAGAAATCTATCAAGTCCCTAAAATCTTCTCAAGAAAACTGATGTCGCAAAAGGTTCTGCTCCTGCCTCTGCTGCTTTCTGCCAGCAGGGTCACCATTTCCATTGTTCTTCTCCAGGGACAGCTAGGCACTTTAATTTACAGGGGAACCATTTGTAACCATCATTACTACATTTGCTTAGAACCGACTGGGTGAAGAAGACAAACAATCCAGTAACTTCACTCAAAGAAATAAAATTTGGTCATTTATATTGATGTGAAAATACAGATTAAAGCTGTTTATCTGGTGTGTTTCAGACAAATCTGTGGTGTTGGAGTAAAGAATTATCACTATATGTTAAATAAATAACATACTGGGGGGAGGGAGCAGACAGCTGTGGAGGTGTTTGAAATCTTTGGGCTCTAATTTCGTAGACCAGGCACAGGCGGGGCGCACCTGCCCTGCGCCGCGCCTGCGCCACGCCACGCCACGCCACGCCACGCCACGCCACGCCACGCCAACGGGGTGTGTCCAGGGCATTTTGCAAGTTTCGTGCACGGCGCAGTCTGGCGCAGGGAGACGCACCCACGCCTCCGTCTCTCCCACTGGAGCAAATGGCAGAGAGGGAGGAGAGAAGGCGTGAGTGGGTTTAACACAGCCGAGTACAATCTTCACCAATCAGATGAACGCCTCTCCTCGTCTTTAAATGCGCCGCGGGCGAGGCACAGGGACAATTTCACCTCGGTGGCGAAGAAGGTCAGAGCCGCTGTCATTTTTGCAGCAACTGGGAGAGCGCAGGGGCCACCGGGCCGCGCATCGGAGGACACGATGCGCGTCACCGTGTGGACCACCTCACGGGACAGATGTAATCTGTTCCTGTGTCATCATAGGAGTACAAAATTAAGTGATAATTACATTTAAACACAGCAGCAGGCTAATACATTCATCATGCTTGTGATCCACCTGCATTACTGGTCTGTCATCGCCAAAAAGCAGAACCTTTGGTGAAATTATATCTCCTCATCATCCTCCTTGCAATAATGTACTCCATCTTTTTAGATCACGTTAAGAATAAAGATTAAAACAGAGAAATATGGGCAATCGCAGGTAAATCCTTGAGACACCGAGTTATTTATTCAGTGAGCGTCTCTCTCTCTTTTTTTTTTCTATTTAATTTCATGAGATGAGAGAAGCCGGACACTCTGTATCGGACAATGTGGCTGTTTGTGGTTGGCTGAGAGATGTGAACTCGTAAGTTATGACAAACGTCTCTGATCTGACATCAGATGTGACGGGACAATTAATATAGATACAAATGTATATGCTGGTTCAGACGGTTACATTAAATAGTGGTTGCTGTGATTGTTTATTGCATTGAAATGTGCCTGACACTCTGGATACCTGCCTGTGAGGTTTTGGTGACGTGTGCGCACTGTGCGTCTGTCAGCCAAATTACCACTGCCCCAGGTGCGCCTCTCCTGCGCCGAGAATAGACCAGGTTGGAGCTGGTGGGCTTTCAGCGCACCTTCCGCGCGGTTTTTTGTTACGAGATTGTCACTGCGCCAAGCTGAATCTGCAGACACCTCCCCCTGGTGCCCTGTCACACCCATCTCGGCGCAGCCGGTCTACCAAATTGCCAAATTGGCTGCGCACGGTGGTGCGCCGGACGAAATTACCACTACGGGGGGTGCGCCAGGCTGCGCCACCCTGAGTTGCGCCAGGAAATTAGAGCCCATAATGTCAACCCTCGGTTGAGATTCACCTGACACGTCAAATATACACCTCTGTAACTGCAGGATACACATCACTAGTCGATCTGGTCAGTGGTCCATTGAAAGATTTTGGAGGGGGGGGGTATTCTGAAATGTCTGGAAGGTAACTGTCAGCCATCTTGTCAAACACATTCATTACAGGCTAGTTAGGCTGGTCCTGCTGCACAAGGGTAAGGTTCATAACCTGATCCAGGTCATAGCCAAAGTCATTAACCTGTCATCTGAAGAATGTAAATCATTTATAAATAAAAATGTTTGTGTTCTTTGTTCTCAATTCAGTGTAATAGGTGTGTCATTTTGACTCGAGTCAGCAACGTTCACCACTTACTGGGCTCCCACAAGGGCTGACAGAAGGACAGATTTCTCCACTAAACAACTAAACCAACATGGAGGCTCCAAGGGACAAAGTTTATGAAGCACTGGTCAATAAATTACCATTCTGTCATTTTTCTTTTTAGTTTTTCAGAGTACAGTCACATATAAACCACTCTTTTGAAATAAGTGTAGTTTTTAAAGTTTGATACTTTCAGCTTTTACCCAGTCTTTAAATATTACATTTTATCAAGTTGAACTCTGTGGTATTCACAAATACCACAAAAATGACAGCAGATTGTGCTCATTGAATAGAGTGAGTAAATGAAAATGAATGTTCTACTTTAGGCAGCTGTTGTATCAACTTAATATCTTTGATGCAATTTATTTATTGTTTATAATCATTAATGTAATCATGTAAAATTTTGGAGTGACTAGGATCTAGATCAGTGTCTGAACCAGATTATTTCAGTATGTTCAAGTTGTAGCTTAAAAGTTTAAACTCCTGTTTTAAAAGTTTTTGTTTCAATGTTTATGATTTACTGATGTTGTTTAACCTTCAGTCCACAGTTTAATTAAACTACTTTTGGTTGTAAGTCTGCAAAAAATACACTATTGTTTCTTAGCAGTTGGCAAAAGGAATACGTGACGTGAGTCGGTTAGTTCCAGATAAACTTTATTTTTCCGAAAAGTTAATGCACTCAAAAGAAATTCTAGGTAGTGTACTCTTAAACTGTGGTATTATTTTTTGATTGGAGTTCTTGTAGGCGGAGAAAATACCCTTTGTACTTGGTACAGTACTTCGCTGTTTGCTGCTAGTTCTGTGTAACAGACTCTTACGGACTGTGGCTTACTGAGGGAGAGGAGAGAACTTTCTACTGCATCTAATGTACTTAGTGGCCATATGGAGCTCATACAGCCCCACTTCAAAAAAACTGAATTGTCCCTTTAAGTTTGGCCTAGGGCTGAATTTTTTAAAGTCACTTTATGGCCAGAACATAGTCAGATGTTGATATATAGAGATGATATAATTAAAATTGCTACCCTTGTTTTTCCGAAATAAGGAGATTTAGTTAATTTTGCCTCTACAAGCATCAAATATTTATAAAGGAGAGAGAGAGTGTGAGAGCGACGCACAGAATAACAGACAAAAAACATGAATCTACTTCTTCACGCTGTTTGTATTATGACATCTGATTGACTTAGTTTATTAACACTGCACCAACATCTTTAATGGGATTTATCAGGCAGAAATAACAGTTTTCAGGATGAGGGAAGTCAAATGTTTGTATTAATTTATTGGAAGATTGAGGGAAAATTCATGCTGAAAGTGGCTTTTGACAGCTCTCCATAAAAAACACAAACATTTCACAGTGAAGGTTCATACAGTTATGTTCCTTAGCTTTTAATAATTAACAGGTCACTAATGATATACTGCTGTCCATTTCATCTATGCACATTTGTGCACTGCTGTATGTTTCTACAAGACAGCGTCAGTCAGTGAACAGTCTGCTTCAGTCTGGTCTGCTCTCAGAAAAACTAAGAAACATCAGAACAGATGTTTTTCACCTGTTCCAAGCAATGGCTCACTCTAAGCGTTGTGGCTTTGTGCTCTGTTATTTCTCATTGGGGAAGAGGTTCATAAGAAATAAAATATACTCATATTTACTTCAATTAGGGCTCACTCAAGGTGAGCTGCTGTAGCATCAGATTCTGGCTCATGGGCCTGGACAGAGGGGGGATCTCAGGAAGCTGACTGAACCAGAGCAGTGATGAGCCGTATAAGCCCGAGGTCAGAGGAGACGTCATTGTTGATGTTTGGTTTGAGTAAAGTCCTGTCTGTTTGAAAACTTCTCCGGCATTGAGCAGCACATTTTTGGTTTATTTGTGTGTTTTTGCCCTTCATCATGTCTGCCTTAAAACTCATCTCACCACAGAGACACTTTGGTTCATCAGATGTGTGCTGATCGAACTCGTAACTTAAAAAAGTCATCCTTAATCTGCAGAAATAAAGTCCCTGTCTCACTCGATGAAACCACTCTGGTGTGGAGGCTGCACTGAGCGGCTGCAGCAGGAGCAGGCGTTAGCTGTTTTGTTTGTTAATAAAAACGAGTAAACACATATATGAAAGTCATTCTCCAGATCATGGCAAGGGCCAGAAATGATTACTGGCAGGCCAGGTTTAACCCGGGGGTCATTATTTGCCGACCCCTGGTGTAGGTTTTTACAGCATTTATGTATAAATAAGTTTGATGACATGTAGCACAGAAACTGTTTGAGCCCCTGTCATGTTTTTATATTAATAAATGAATAAATGAAGTGTTTTTTTGGAGGTCAGTGAGATAAGTTGAAGTGCTCTGGATTTCCTCTGTCTCTACACTGATCCTACCCATCACATGTATGCCGGGGCTCACATCTGTGTCTCATTAATTCTAGATAACATATACAACCAATGAGTTGAATTGCCACAGGGGAAGTGTGGCAGCCATTTTATGTCCACGTAATTTTACAGAAAGTGTACATATAGCCATCTTAGTTGGGGGCCGGGCATGTGAGTGGGGGAAAAACAATTTTTCCCCTGCCTGCAACACTGTGAAAAAGCAGATTTTGAAACTCCAATGCTAATGCTAACAAGCTATCATGTCCGTCAAAAACATCACACAACAGTAATTTAAAGTTAAATAATTAAGTTACTACTGTCAGTTAAATAAAAATGTATATTTATAGATAAAAAGAAAAGGATTGAATTGCTGTCAACACTTAATAGATGATCAATGCCACCCTATGGCCGGAGAATTAATCCAGATATTATTTTGAACTCTCATTTTAAGAGGCAATGTAGTAGTAACTAAAACATGATGACTCAAACTTAATACTATATCAGCAAATAGGTGGTAATGGTGCACTCAAGCCATTTAAAAGTGATAGGTACATGTAATATTATGTTATCTGAATTGATATAATCTCCTATATGCACATTTCTTTATGTAAAGAATCTTTTAGTGTGTACATTAATGAAATGTTTTGCTTTTAACTTAGTAAAGCACTTTGATCCATTTTAAATTACATATGAATAATGGTCTATGAAATGCAAGTTACATAGATCAGTCTTTAAACTGTTTTATTTTGTTTCACAGAGTTCAAAACACAATTATTTTGCCATTATGAGACAGAAAAATTGCGCTAATTATGAAACAGTAACATAGAAAATCAAACGTCAATGTCAGATTAATTGGAAAGAACGTAGAATTTTTCAATTTTAGATCCTACAGGTGACTAAATGCGTCCTGGTGTGGATGGCTTAAAGCCACAGTGTTCCTCTACTTAGTTCTGTGCTTTGGCCGAATGACATATTCTTAAAATATGATTTTTTATATTAATCTAGCAGCTGCAGAGCACTGTCCTGAGTGGTTTGTTTTCCCCCATAGTGCTAACTGGGTGTGACATTTTACGAGCGTTCCAATGTATTTCCAGCCTTACAATCATGACAAAAATTAGAAGTATTAAAAAAAAAAAAATACATGGAAATAACTATAATTTGACAACTTAATAATGAGCTTCACTATTTTTTCTGTTTTCTAGTAAAACTGTACATTTGAAAATTTATTTATGATACGATACTAACTAGTTTTTTGAGCATTGAAAGTAATTTTACTTAAAGAGCTTCTACATTCTTTTGTGTCAACCATTACAAAAACATGAAAAAATGATTTTGGCAGTTAACAATGCTGTTAATTTAGGGTACTTGTGGTATAAATCTTACATTGGTTATGTAATGATCTGTTTTATTTTGGCCATTTTTTCCCCTGTTTTATTTTTTGCTAATTCCTGTCTTCTGCCTCTCTTTCAGTTGCTGGTCCGTCTCCCTCCTGTGTGATCACCTGGCCACTCCCTTATGTGTTTCACGTGTGTCTTGTTACCTGCTCTCCCTCCACCTATTTAAACCCTGCATGCTCACTCACTAGTTGCCAGATCAACTCACGTACTCACATAGTTATCCAGCGCACTTTTCCTGACCTGTTCTCGGTGATTTTGACCAGTTTCCTGACCTCCGGTTTTTGATCCCTCGCCTCCTGACTCTGTGCTTTAGCCTGATTTTTCTGCTGCCTGTTATCGACCTTGTTTCTGAATAAAGACCAAGCCTTTGGATCACGATTTACTCCGCGTCTGAGCCCTCTCTGTCTGTGCCCCTTGACAGGTTGGTCATCTAATAAATAAGTTTAGCACTGTTTATTGTTATTTTACCATTTAAATTTTCCCATCGCAGTATAATAAACTATTCACAAATATTCATTCACAAAAACATCTACATACACTCCCACACAGTGACTCAAACAAAAAGACTTTATGAACCTGTAACTGCAACCTTGTTCAATGACAGCATTCACTCTCAGGACCATCCTTTATGACGGAGCTGAAACTAAGGCGTTGACTGTTAAATATGTCAACACCTTTTATTAAATATGTTAATTATGTTGTTGTAGAGGCTGTTCCGCCTGCCGTCAGTTTTATAATTCATAATGTGCTATTGTGGACTATAACTTGTCTTGCAGAAAAAGCCTAAGGTGAGTAATAATAATCCTTTTTTTGCTTAGGTAAGTAACTCTGACTATACACAGGGATTTCAGACACAGACTGAAAATGATTTTAATCTGAAGATGATCAGAGATTTCAGATGCAGACTGAATATGATTTTAATCTGAAGATGATCAGAGTGTTTAGACACAGACTGAATATTATTTTAAACTGAAGATAATCAGAGAGTTCAGACACAGACTGAATATGATTTTAATCTGAAGATGATCAGAGAGTTCAGATACGGACTAAATATTATTTTAAACTGAAGATAATCAGAGAGTTCAGACACAGACTGAATATGATTTTAATCTGAAGATGATCAGAGAGTTCAGATACAGACTAAATATGATTTTAATCTGAAGATAATCAGAGAGTTCAGACACAGACTGAATATGATTTTAATCTGAAGATGATCAGAGAGTTCAGATACAGACTAAATATGATTTTAATCTGAAGATAATCAGAGAGTTCAGACACAGACTGAATATGATTTTAATCTGAAGATGATCAGAGATCAGATACAGACTGAATATGATTTTAATCTGAAGATGATCAGAGAGCTCAGATATTGACTGTTTTGAATCTAAAGATTATCAGAGAGTTCAGAGATTGACTGAATATGACCTTAATCTGAAGATGATCATAGTGTTCAGATACAGACTGAATATGATTTTAATCTGAAAATGATCAGAAAGCTCAGGAATTGACTGAATATGTTTTTAATCTGAAGCTGATCAGAGAGCTCAGATACAAACTGAGTATGATTTTAACCCTGCTATTATCCTTAAATATTACATTTTACCCTTGGGGTCAATCTGATCCCAGGGATATTTGCCTCCAGAAAATGATTTACATAAAGTTGTTGAGCAAGTCAGGCACTTTGTTTATTTGTTGAATACAAAAAAAAAAACTATTTATTGATGAAACCTATCAGTTAGTTGAACTGTCCTCTAGCTCCACCATCAGGGCAAACGTTTAAATTAAAGTTAATGTATCTTGAAAAGTTTTTATACATTGACATATACATTGAACATCAATGACCACAAGATTATGAACCCTATTGGTTTTGATGATAATATGACCTTTCCTGTAGCACCACCATCAGGTCAAACTTTCAGTTTTAGTGTAAGTGTAAATCCTAAAAAAATCTTTCATCCAAATCTTTAATGAACCATATTTATTTTATTTTATTTTATTGTTTGAAGGATGGTCCCTTAAGATGAATCATCTTGGTTTCATGGGAGTCCTTAGATTGATTGATATTGGTGACCCCCATTTCCTGGCTGGACATATTGCCTTATCAGTCTCAGTGTTCCAAAGGTTTGCTGTTGATTCACCTTTTGATTTGTTAACTCCTGCCAAAATAAGCAAGCCAATATAAGCTTCAAAGTCAGCTACATCCAGGTCTTTCCCACTGTCCACATACACACACTTCCCCTCTAAATCTGTCATCCCAAGTACAATATTTTCAGTCCATGATGTTATGAAGAGCTCTAATGATGACTTGATAGTTGGAAAGACTTGGATGTGGTCAACTTGCAAACCTACATTGGCTTCCACATTTTGGCAGGAGTTCACAAGTCAGTTTGTTTCCCACATGACCACACCATGAGAAGTATCAAAGATCACATTGGAATAGATGTTTTTCCCACCCCTCTGTTATGTATAAACCCAAAACTCTGCACCTGCAGGTGTGGGAGTGTTAGGTCACACAGGACAGACAAGTTTTACACAGCTAAAACAGCTTGGGATCAAATTGATCGCAGAGGAACACTAATGAGTGCAATATGTGTTCAGCACATTGAAAAAATATCGTCATGACAACTTTATGCTTAATCAGTTGTCCCCATCAAATTAGGAAAAGTCATGATGATATTGAATGATGAACACTGAATGGGGTCAAATTGACCCCAAGGATAATAGGAGGGTTAATCTGAAGATGATCAGAGTTCAGATACAGACTGAATGATTTTAATCTACCAAATATGATTTTAATCTGAAGATGATCATAGCCAGACTCATGTTGAACAGCCATCTGCTGAAGCTCGTTGGTTTTGAGAGATGAGTGATCATGTTTGTCTTGTCTCCCCTCCTCTTCACCTCCTTCCTTCTTCTCCGCTCTCTAAGTCGTCCTCACTTGTATCCTCTCTCCACACAGAAGACTTCAAGATACTAGAGAGATATCTCCAGTAGATCCTCTGAAGCTCTGCAGACATCATGCTATTCTCCACGTGGAGCTACAGGTCCATCACGGTCGTTTTGACCCTGCAGGTGGCAGTGCTGGTGCTGCTCTGCTACTGGTACATGGAAATTTACCCCTTTGGTCCTGTACCCCCCTCCAACAACGGCAGACGACACATCTTGCTGCTGTCAACACATCGATCAGGCTCCTCCTTCATGGGTGAAGTGTTCAGTCAGCACCCTGATGTTTTCTATCTCATGGAGCCTGCCTACCACGTGTGGATTGGACAGTCAGTGAGTGCACGGCGGCTTCGGATGGGGGTGAGGGATTTATTACGGAGCATATTCCAGTGTGACTTCTCTGTGATGGACTCCTACATGAATAGTCACCCCAAAGTGTATTCTTTGTTTTGTTGGTGGCGAAGTCGAGCACTGTGCTCACCACCAGCCTGTACTCTAACACCACGCAGTGAGTTTTTTAACGACCAAGACTGCAGGAAGGTGTGCGGTAATGTGGACCTGCATTTGGCACAGGATGCATGTGGCTCTTACAGCCATGTGGCACTAAAAACAGTGCGAGTTTTAGAACTGGAATCCCTCTACCCACTCTTACGAGACCCAAGTTTGGATCTACGCATTGTCCACCTGGTCCGAGACCCCAGAGCTGTTTTGTTGTCTAGACAGGGTGTGTCTGCAGCAATTAAGAAAGATGGAAGAATCATACTAGAACACAGAGACTTTCCAGAGAGTGAGATCCACTATGAAGTCATGAAACAAATCTGCCTCAGCCAAGTGAACATCATAGGGAAGGCCTTCCTGAATCCTCCTCCTTTTCTTAAAGGCCGTTATAAACTGGTCCGTTTTGAAGACGTTGCCAGAAGGCCACTTGAGGAGGTAAACCTCCTTTATGACTTTACAGGTCTGAAGATGACTGCAAAGCTGCAGGAGTGGATATACCATACAACCCATGGGAAAATAAAAGAGTCTGATGCCTTCAGTGTATCATCACGTAATGCCTCAGATGTTGCCTGGGCTTGGCGTCTCAAGCTGCCGCACAAAGATGTCAAACGAATCCAGGAGGTGTGTGAGGGAGCCATGAAACTACTCGGGTACAGAGCCGTTCACAGTGAAGAGGAACAGAAGGACCCCAACATGGACATGCTCATGCCTCAGAACAGCATCATGGAAACTTTGAGAAAGAGAGAGGAATATAGTACCAAAATGACCAAATAAGCCACTAAGGCCACAGTAACATTTTTATATTTTTATTTTTCTATCTCTAATAAGTCTTTTTAGACCAAACTAATCACTGCCCATCGAAACCTACATGTTCTCTGTGCTGTCAAATACTTAATAAGAAGAACACCATTTTACCTGTGATGAATGTAGGATAAGGAAAAGTAAAATATTCTCCCAAAAACATGTCTCTGGTCTTTTTTCCTGTTATTTATGTTGAGGGGGAAAAGCAAAGAAAGACTGTCTACAAAACACACTCGACTGAATCGAGCTGAAGATCATACAGCCATGGAAAGATATTCAGATCTGTATCTTTGTCTTTAAATGTAAATTAATGAATGTTTTTTTTTTCTGGGGAAAAAAAGACAATATGCAGGTCTTTGGCATCTGAACCCAAATGACAACAGTAAAATCTGAAGGTCCACACACTTACTGAAGCATTCTCTTGTACTTTGTGGACATGTCCAGGGCATTTAATATTGAGACTCATCAGATATTTTTGTGTAATAAGGACGAAAGTCAAGCTGAGTGTGGCATGCTGACTTTCAGTAGGGTCAGGTCTGTCTGTATAACAGAGATACACAAATAATTAAATGTCCTGATAATTGTAAAGCCAAACACATAGAGATTCAGTTTTCATAAAAATCTGAGCAAAGAGGCATTTATTATGAAATCTGTCCATTTTAACATTTGCTGCTTCCCTGTGATGTGCAGAGCTGACCCTTGCCAGAATCCCTACTCTAAATTAAATAATGAATACCGTCTAGGCTACAAGGTGAATAGATATTATGCAGATGTGCACATAATTGTTGGTACTCTTTTCTAAAGAATGAAAAACACAGAGTGGTTGCTGAAATATCTAAAAAATGACAAAAGTAATCATTAAATTAATAGAAGATTAATCAATAAAAATAAGGCATTGTTTTAAATTATGGATAAACAGGATAAAAAAAAATAAAATAAAACTTGTCTAGACAAAACTCATGGTGGTCCCTTCAGAAAGACTGCAAACAATTTGACCATAGGGACATGTTAAACTAAAGTCTGTCCTGTAATTAGCATCACAGGTGTCTTCAAACTTGCAATCAGTCAGTCTTGTTGATCGAACAAACATCCTAACTGGGCTCTAATTTTGTAGACCAGGTGCGCGCCTGCGCCACACCAACGGGGTGTGTCCAGGGCATTTTGCAAGTTTCGTGCACGGCGCAGTCTGGCGCAGGGAGACGCACCCACGCCTCCGTCTCTCCCACTGGCGCAAATGGCAGAGAGGGGAGAGTAGGCTTGAGTGGGTTTAACACAGCCTAGTACAATCTTCACCAATCAGATGAACGCCTCTCCTCACCTTTAAATGCGCCGCGGGCGAGGCGCAGTGACAATTTCACCTCGGTGGCGAAGAAGGTCAGAGCCGCTGTCACTTTTGCAGCAGCTGGGAGAGCGCAGGGGCCACCGGTCCGCGCATCGGAGGACACGACGCGCGGACCACCTCACGGGACAGATGTAATCTGTTGCTGTCTTATAAATATGAGTACAAAATTAAGTGATAATTACATTTAAACACAGCAGCAGGTTAATCCATTCATCATGCTTGTGATCCACCCGCATTCCTGGTCGTCATCGCCAAAAAGCAGAACCTTAGGTGAAAATATATCTCCTCCTCATCCTCCTTGCAATAATGTACTCCATCTTTTTAGATCACGTTACGAATAAAGATTAAAACAGAGAAATATGGGCCATCACAGGTAAATCCTTAAGACACCGAGTGACTTACATTTATTCAGCGAGCGTCTCTCTCTTTTTTCTTTTCTATTTAATTTCATGAGATGAGAGAAGCCGGATACTCCGTATCGGATGATGTGGCTGTTTGTGGTTGGCTTGAGAGTTGTGAACTCATTAGTTATGACAAGCGTCTCTGATCTGACATCAGATGTGACGGGACAATTAATATAGATACAAATGTATGTGCTGGTTCAGACGGTTACATTAAATAGTGGTTGTTGTGATTGTTTATTGCATTGAAATGTGCCTGACACCCTGGATACCTGCTGTGAGGTTTTGGTGATGTGTGCGCCCTGTGCGTCTGTCAGCCAAATTACCACTGCCCGGGGTGCGCCTCTCCTGCGCCAAGAATAGACCAGGTTGGAGCTGGTGGGCTTTCAGGGCACCTTCCGCGCAGTTTTTTGGCACGAAATTGTCACTGCGACAAGCTGAATCTGTGGACACCTCCCCCTGGTGCGCCGTCACACCCATCTCGGCGCAGCCGGTCTACCAAATTGCCAAATTGGCTGCGCACGGCGGTGCACCGGACGAAATTACCACTACGGGGGGTGCGCCAGGCTGCGCCACCCTGAGTTGCGCCAGGAAATTAGAGCCCACTGTGTTTGATTATGAACTCTAGTGTCTTGATAACACTGAGCCGACACTCGAACGTGGTCATCAGAGAATCCAATTATTGCGGTGGCTGAACTCCTTTATTGTCTCCAAGAGCATTTTATGTAGTTTTTATTCGACTTCTACTGAAAGTCTTTTAACCTTCTCTTTCATCTGTTGGTTTAGTAGCTTGTCTGTGAGGGACAGAAACAGTCTGAACTAGAAAGCACTCGGAGAGCGCAAACCTCCACCAAGGTAGCTCACATTGCATCTATAAACAATAGCTCCATGATATATTTACCATCATAATATGATTCCTTGACCCTGAAAACCCACACCTAACACTCAGATATCATCATCAGACAGTTATTGAGCAAATACAATTGTTTGCTAATGGCCGTTATCTTAATCAACACCAAAATCTAATCATTTCTAAATTGGGCTATTACCAACATCTGCTGAAAACTCAAGCAAAATCTGTCCAGTAGCTTTTGCGTAATCTTGCTAACAAACAAACAAACATTTGGCGGCAAAACATAAAATCCTTGGCTGAAGTAATTATATTGTGAAAGTCTGGTCCAGGGCTTTTGCAGTCCAGCTGAAGGACTTGGGCTCTCTAAAAGGAATTGCGTAGTTCAGAAAAGATGATGGACCGACCACAGAACATGGGCAGCGCTATCTTGTCCCCACCAAGGAGAACAAATCCATATTCTCTCTCCTTTCAGCTATTGAACTGATGAATGCTGGGTTTTGATTAATGCTTATGCACTTTTGCAAACACGTCATTATGTGCTTATTATCATATAAACTGTGAAGCATTTGCTCATGGGTGAATTGGTCTGCTGAATCTGTTGCCAGTGACAAATGAATGTGACAGCATTAATGTAGTTATTGTGTTTGTTTTATTTGTTTTTATTTTTGTATAATAAGACTCTCATGAGCTGATTGTGTATGTAAAAATAAAACTCATAAAACTCAATTGATTCTAGTAAAAACAGATTTTAATGTGTTTGTCACATGTGGTCTGATTTTTTTTTCCAGTGAATTTATCTGTCTGGGAAAATAAAACTGTTGACAATTTAAGGGGAAAATAATTTATTATTAAATTAATGAATGATTCAGTTTAGATTCGTTGATGACCTGAACAAAATGAATGATTGTAAACTCCATATTTTATAAACACAAATACTGTTAGGCTGTATCTGCAACACTGGATATTTTTTATTAGGTTATCAATTTGATTAAACCCTGAAAATATCTGTTTAATTCAATACTTAATAATAGAAACAGACAACAACAAAAAAAAAAATCTTCCTTTGTATAATCAGCTAGAGGAGAGGGAAGTAACATGAATAACCAGATTTAGGTGGCTTAAATAAAAGATATAATAAATCTTAACTAAAGTTATTTATAATCTTAAGGAAAAGGTGTTTAAAATGTACACAGTAAGGCACAGAAAGGGCAAACTAGAACTGGAGACTAAAAGGCTTTTAAACTGAACAGGTGTATACAGGCTCTCCAGTATATGAAAAGTGGAAGACTGTTAAACATAGGTGATTGTGAACTTACCCTTGCAGTCATCAAAAATGAACATAAACCAGAGTAAAGTCAAAATATGGACTCTCTGGACTTACCTTTAAAATCTCCACATGCTGCACCGACCTCCAGGACCCCCCAAAGAAAACCTCCAAACTCTCTTTATCTTCCTCTTTTTATTTATATTTTTTCTTACCAGATTACTGTTCAGATGATAAAAAAAATGAAAATTATAAATGTATTTAATACATGTTTAATCTTTGGATTGCAGCATATAGTTACACCAAACAATTAAATTAATCAAAACCCAAACTTGTGCTCAGATTTGTCTTTTTTTAAGTCTGAATATGCTCAATAAACAAACATACAAAGGTCACACTCTCTGATGGTGCATTCACACAGACAAACAAGACGAACCTGCTTCACAGAAGAACAAACTGTATGGTTGTGATGATGAATCAAGGTGATAAATACTGATGTTTACCTATTAAAACCTCCATCAGCTCAGTGTGAGGAGGCTTAAAGGGACATAGGCTCTGAGCAAGCATCAAACCCTCTCCTCAGGCCTGTGGTATTAAACAGCTCTGTTAAATATGGCTGCTGGTACCTACATACAGCCTGTTTGACAAATACCAACTGTCTTTTAAATGCACCCAAAAGAGGAGGAGCTGGATCGGAATTTTCCCATGAGAAGACCAAGAACTTGTCAGCTAAAAAATGTCAGAAAAAGTCCGATTGCTCTACCTGACGGCCTTATATTGCTTGTTTAAGTCGATATTTGTAAAAGCACAGATGCCAGTCAGTTAATTAGTGAAGCAGGTGACAACACTGTCAGCTAAAAGGCCTCGGGGGAGAAGTTGGCAGAACACTCTGGATAGGCGAGAGAGAGGTAGTAAAAAAGGAGAGGCTGGAAAATACAAACATTTAGCTGACTGCTTCTCTAAAGTTACAGTTGAAACAGATAAAGAGTTCTAGTAGGGTAGTGAACCCAGAAGCCCTCGGGCCATGCTGCTGCAGGGTGGAAGAGCGTTTGTTATCTCTGGTAGTAGCAAAGTTCTTTGTGACGACCACAGACTGAGACCTAACAGCGGCCACAAAGGGGGCTGCACTGTACCCACTCAAGCTAAAATCAAGATGCCATTTTCACATATGCTCTCCTGAAAATTTCCAGAAAATTTCATGTATACTGTCCATAAAATCTTCCTAAGATGGCTGTTCACCATGGCTGCATGTTTGTGTATGGGCAAAAGAGTGGAGGACAGACTGGAGCGCTAAAAACCGAGTGAGTTAACTGGAAGTGAGCGTCCCTGTTTTGATAAGGTGTTTGTAAAATCCTGACTTAAGATACCAGGATAAGCCTCTATCTGATTTTAAAGAGACCTCAAAGAAAACTGAAGCATGAATGTTCTTTACTGTTAAAACACACTGGGTGTGTGTTGGCTGCGTGTCAGCTGAAACTGAAATTCAGAACCATTTAAACTAAATATCAATAAACACAAAGCAAAATAATCTCTAAATATGAACAAGAAAATTAAAACAAAACAAGAGTTTACAAGAATAATTGACCAAAGCCTTTTTCTTCACAAAACCTCAAAAATACACAGAGCAGCAAAGTCACTTCCAGGCTCTGACAGTGTTAATTTTGACAGCACTTTTTAATGTAGTTTAGTTATACCCTTTTGCCTAAAATAGCTTTAGTTTTAGTCATAATTTAGTCATCTAAATTTCAATTTTAATTTTAGTCTAGCTTTAGCTGTTGAAACTTCACAACATGTTAGTCGATGAAATCTACTGTAAATATAGTCAACTTAAGTATGAAGTGTAAAGGGTAAGGCATTTTTTATGTTTCCTTGAATATCTTAAGTCATGTTTTACACTTGGGTAAAATGAAACATCTAATAATCTTCTCCTGAAATCTTCCTAAGATGCCTGTTCACTCATATCCTCATGCCTGTCATAAAAGATGGGTAGATGAGGGTCTTTGAGGCCAAGAAAAACCTCAGTAGTTGTGGACAAAGCTCCAGATTGGGCCACACTGTGCAATGTTAATGTGTAATTCTGCATGTTTGTGTATGGGCAAAAGAGTGGAGGACAGACTTAAGCACAGAAAAGATTGAGTTAACTGGAATTGAGCATCCCTGTGTTGATGAGGCGTTTGTAAAATCCGGACTTAAGATACCAGGATAAGCCGAAATCCGATTTTAAGAGGCCTCAAAGAAAACTGGGTACTGAAGCATGTATATTCTTTCTATGCACACTGGGTGCGTGTTGGCTGCGTGTCAGCTCCAGCTTTTCATACCAGGCATGGGTGTGCTGCACGTTGGCCCTGTCTCCCTGCTGTCGAAGCCCTCTCTCTCCAGAAGTCTCCTCTGAGAAAGGCCCTTAAGGATGTGATTACTTTCATTTTCGTGGTTTTAAAAGTGCCAAAGGTTAGTGAAAGACACTGTCAGATACTATGAATATGACACCACAGTGATGAATTACTATATAAATCTCACAATTTACCTAAGCCATTTAAATATTTCTCAATGTATTAGATATTGTGATATTTCGTTGCATTACATTCTTACATTCTATCTTGTAGAAAGTATTACATGATGGCCTCTCAGCCTAAATCCTTCTTTTGGAGTACCAGCTATTAAGAAATGCATTTTGTCCACAGGTGGACAATGCATGCACACATATTTCTTGTGACGTGTGCGTCCAATGTGGACCAACTGCATGATTTTCTACATAACATTATTGTGTATACTGTTTATATTTCTAAAGATACTGGTGTTCATCCGACAAGTTCCTCTGCATGGCAGTTAGGATATGAATATATATATAAAAATAGGGACATTAATATGCTCTCAAAATTCTGTACCTAATCTTCTGCTGGCTATATAATCAGTTTAAACATCTACATATATATATATATATATATATATATATATATATATATATATATATATATATGTAATTTAGATAGATATACTAATTATAACGACATGTTTCTTTCATCTGTTTAGTACCTAATTAGATTGGTGATGAATTCCAGCTGGGTTAGGTCACGTGTGTACCTGCCTATATTTAAAATGGCCTCTCACTAACCACTTGGTCAAGCCTGAGGAAGATCGAAACGTCACTGTTTTTCAAATAAATTGTTGACGGGAGCTCTTTTTGGTGTGTGGATCTTTTGTACTTTTTCATGTGAATTTTTAGGACCCAGCAGCCTGCCAAGGAATGTGCGTGTCTACTTAATCTTTTTTGCATTACATTCTTGCAATACATTGACTATTGCATTATTGTTGTAACCTGATATTGTATTGTATATCATATCAGGAGCTACAGTGATTCCCAGCTCTAGTGTTGCTCTACAGAAAGCCACAGAGATGTTGCAGATTTCAAAATTTATGCAGTTAGTGTTGAAAAACATCACCAGAAATCAGAAACTGGGATAATTATGGTTATTATTTGGGCAGGGAGGGCGGCACGCCAAGGTTGCTGGTTCAAAGAAAGAGTCTTTCTGTGTGGAGTTGGAGTTCTGGTGACGCTAAAATTGCCCTTAGGTGTGGGTGAGTGTGTGAATGGTTGTTTCTCTACGTGGCCCTGCCTCTTGTCAGGTGGGTTAGGCTCCAGCCTCGAGCAGTTAGTGTTGAAAAACATCACCAGAAATCAGAAACTGGGATAATTATGGTTATTGTTTGGGCAGGGAGGGCGGCACGCCAAGGTTGCTGGTTCAAAGAAAGAGTCTTTCTGTGTGGAGTTGGAGTTCTGGTGACGCTAAAATTGCCCTTAGGTGTGGGTGAGTGTGTGAATGGTTGTTTCTCTACGTGGCCCTGCCTCTTGTCAGGTGGGTTAGGCTCCAGCCTCGAGCAGTTAGTGTTGAAAAACATCACCAGAAATCAGAAACTGGGATAATTATGGTTATTGTTTGGGCAGGGAGGGCGGCACGCCAAGGTTGCTGGTTCAAAGAAAGAGTCTTTCTGTGTGGAGTTGGAGTTCTGGTGACGCTAAAATTGCCCTTAGGTGTGGGTGAGTGTGTGAATGGTTGTTTCTCTACGTGGCCCTGCCTCTTGTCAGGTGGGTTAGGCTCCAGCCTCGAGCGGTATAGATCATGGATGGATGGATGTGTGCAGGGATATAATTAAACAGGTTTCTCCATTTGCATGTAAATGGCACTCCTGGACCAGACGCAAAGCAGGATATGGCTCATGAGTGAGATACTCAAGTCCATGTAAACACACTCAATAAGCTTCATGAGTTGCATGGACCTCACCAGTCTGCCACTGTACGGTCTGTGGCTGAATGTGGTCTACTGGGTATGTTATCAACCCCTTCCACCCGCTCATGGTGACTTTTCCCGACTATTATTGGTTGCATCTGAGCATAAACTTATCCTGATTTCATGCAGTAAAATCTACACGTGTGCTGGTGGGAATTCCAGGAAATGTGAAAAGGAAACATGAAGCAGCAGGAGTTTAGTGCATTTGTGAATAGGGCTTTGAGAAGCTGATTTGTCGTCTATTACCCTGAGAGCAACTGCAACTAACTGACCTTTAAACTTAGAAGGATGATTGTTATTATCAACCAGCAAATGGGTGTTTGTGGATTAAAAATGCCACTCCAGCATCACAGACACTCTTCTGGGTCAGTGTTTCTGTCAAAGAGCTGTTTCAAACATGTCGAGCTCCAGGCTGAAGGCCACATAAAGGCAGGGGACTCGATCGCTCCAGATTCAGATGGACAGTTCAGAGCTACATAAAATGTGACAGCAAAGGTATGGGGCCAATTCTGAGCAAAAAGAAGCACTTTGAAACATAAAAGAAATACAAAACAGTATTTAAAACTCTCTGAGGCTACAGACTTACAAAGATCATAAGCTGTCTCAGTATGTTTGAACTCACACCACATCATAAATATCAAGCTGAAAGTAGATGTTATGTTAGTACCAAGGACTGCATATTAAAATGGACAGAGCAACAGATGCCTGGGAGTGAAGCCAGAAGTCTCACCTCCTCAGTGATGAAAGACAGGACACGGGCCAAACTCACCATGCCTTTTATCTGTTGCGATGGTTAATTATTATCATGAAGATTATTTCCAAGCATTCAACTTTCTGAGGAGACTTTTTATTTACTGTCAAATCCAAATTACAAGACGTGCTGGTTTATAACACGCAATCTTTTCTGAAAGGTCTTCCACCAGTTAAAGGTTTTAAAATGTCTTCCTGTGATAAATTTCATAGTATTCACCAGAATAGACGACATGAAATTTCCTACCAGATGTTAAGCTCTTTTAGCACCATCTGTTTTTGGAGTTTACGGATCTTCCAGATAACACGTGTCATAGCTGAGCTCCACCTCTACCCTACCACTGCTGATCACTTATCTTCTTTATTTGATGAGTCTTTTCAGTCAAACCTGAACTCCACAAAGTTTTTTACTTAATGCTATACCGTTGCTCTAGCTTTGACAAAGTAAGGGAGAAAAGCTGTCATAAAGTGGTGACTCCAGCCTGGTTTGCACTGATGAATACAAAGGGTCAGCATTTTAACAGTGCCAGGTCGCATTTCAAGCATGATGGTGGCAGCTGCACTTCAAACTGGAAGTTCCTGTGAGCAGAAATGTCCGGCAAGGTATTTCCAACATTGTCTGGTGAATTATTGCAAAAATGTGGAAAACTGCCCTATCTCACTCTGTTAGGAAATCCTTATGAAAAGGATCGTATCAAAAATCGTATCACTTCTCCCTAACCAAGACCAATATTCCCTGAAAATTTTATTAAAATTTGTGGACAACTTGTATGGAAAACTACCCTATCACACAATGTTAACAAATCCTTCAGAAACAAGTCCTGGATCTGAATCTGGCTCGGATCAGGACCAAAATCAAATCACTTCATTCCTGTGCCATGACCAACATTCTCTGAAAATTTCATCAAAATCCGTTCATAGCTTTTTTGAGTTATTCTGTTTACAATCTGAAAAACAAACAAATTAACAAACTGGTAATAATAATGGTGCATGTTTAGCCAAGTATACTGGTCCATCCAGCAGAAAGGCAGCAGACAGCTGTTGAATAGAAGATGGTACTAAAAGAGCTTCCCATGCACCAGATTTCACAGAAATTATCTGTGATAAGAACTGGTTTGATGTTACATTATGATCTCAAGCTCTGTTGACAAATGTGGTGGCCTACAGCAATCTAAACTGGATTACTGGAGGAAGAGTAAAGTGAGAGAAACATAAAAAAAACTAACAATCGTTTTACCTTTCATAACTGTGAGTGTCTGCCTTAAATGCAGAATGTTGTCCATTTAAATAGACAGTCCATGGGCGATACAGTCACATACATTAATAACACTGCTGGCTTTGATGAAATGGAGTTACAACATTTAAACCATTCTTAGCATAACAGTTATTACAGATTCTACTTTTTATTTTTTTACAGCTCCTCATTGAAATGTCTCTGAGGATCACGTGCATGCCCATGAGTTGTGATTTAAATATATGATGCCAGCGCCACACTTAATCTGTGAATGAAATGTATATAGGATGAAATGTGCTCGTGGAGGATGAACAAAGAGGTTGTGCGCTGGAAGAAAACACAGTTGCTTATTTGAACCGTGTTTGTGGTCAACTTTGCCCTCATAAGGAACAATGGCTACCTGTTCAGCCAATTTATTACTTTTCTTACCTAGAAACAAAAAAACAGAAAGAACAGGAGAATATAATTAGGGATGAGGATCAAGAATTTTGCTGATATTGATACTCTTATCCATGCTGCTGACAGTAAGAGCCAATTATCACGATAATTGATGTGTTCCTCTAACTGTGGAAAAGCTGAATTATTGTCCCTCGATACACCGTTCCATCTAATTATGTTGATTCGAAAACAAACTTCATCTCCACACAACTGTATTTCTTTAAGTTCCTTGTCAAATCCATCATTTCCTTTTCTTTAAGTTGCATTTGAACACATCATCACTAATTTTATCTATCTTTACCCTGATGGTCATTTTTCCAAACCTGACCATCTACAATTGATACACCACACTTGACGCGATATTTGACGTGCTGAGAGTACATCACTTAAAATATTGATGTTATTACGTATTGATTTCCAACATTTACTAAAGCTTTCGGTTCTGTGGAAATAAAACAATGAATTGTTAAGTCTACACGATGGTGCTGTTAAATTATTGCAAGGTAAGTAGGGGTGACATTCACTGTGCAGGAGAGAGTTAGCAAACAAACATGGCTGCACATGTTTGGGAATACATTGTCTGTATTACAATCAATTTTCTGGACTTCTGTTTGACTTTGAACGAGGCTTAAGAGATGGACATGTGTTACCCGAAAAAGTCATCACTGAAGAACAGGTTGGACTGTACAAATTTAAGATATATACCGTTCATTATCCCTTCTATTTCTGGCACCAAGCGACACAAAAAGACATTTTTTTGACTGCTGGGTTGTCTGTTAGCCTGTGCGGTGCTTCATGTTGGTCCCAAATTTTCCTTTTTACTGTCTCATGCTATGGGCTGCAGAGGGGTCTATTGATTTTTGAGTTTGAAAAATGCAGAATCAGGTCCTTCTGGAACCTGGTTTGGTCCCCATCCCTATTTATAGCAGAGGACTATTGCTCCACATACTCTAAAAGAAAACAGAAAATCAAAAGACAGCAGGAAACAAGCAACACAATTAGATATAAAAATCTTGTTTGTATTTTCCTCCTTATTGTACAAGTGTTCCAGAAATCACTTCTTTGATTCCCTCTGGAGACTTTTGTGCAAATGAATCGAAGCATTGATATGAGAACAGTGTGTTTAGGATACATGGTTTTTGAGGCACAAATAAAAAAGGGACATCCAGAAGCCTGAAGTGATCTCAAACCCCTTAAAATGCGCCCAGGGCCCCGACCAAGACAGGAAAATCCTGCAGCCACAAATATTTGAGGTTTTAATTATGAGATAATACATGTTTCTCTCTGTTTAGAGGATGACATTTGAAGTGGCTGCTGGAGTTATCCCGGTCTTAGCAGGAACTCAGGGACACGACTGAGTCAAAGCCACCCAACACTCACACACAGACATACAAACACTTTACAGAAACAAACACAAGAGAACAGAACTCCCCTCCTTCATTACCACATCACTGTTATGAACCACATCATTTAAAAAGAACTGATCCAGCCTACAAATCCCCTAACAGTCTGCCAACCAATCACATACCAGACAGCCACCTACTGTAACCAACCGTCCAATCCGAGGACTGAAGAAACCAGGCTTTAAGGCCAAATAATAAATACAGATAATAACTACACTATTCTGATATAACATCCTATCTAAACTTTGTTTTCCATGAGCAGAAGGGACTTTCCATCTATTAATAATCGGATCTTTAATTCCACATCTTCCTCAAGGCTCACACATCAAAGTGCCTTATTTTAAGGAATTGTACTGCTTATTCTCAAGAACATATTAGCCAATTAACCAAAGCGCTCACTTCAGGCTCAATCTGAGAAAGAAGAAAACTATTTAATCAAATCTAGCCTAAAGTCAGAGAAAGAGAGCTGAAGATAAATCATTAATTTACAGGCCCATTTACAATGCTAATAGCAGCAATTTTTATTAAAATCACTTGTGCAACATTTATCAAAATAAAAAGGCTTTATCAAATTTCATGCGATAAATGCATGTGTACAAGCATTTAAATATAAATACTAAATTTGTGCCTCTACAGCTCAGAAGACACATGATAAAAATAAGGAAATATATGTTTGATACGCAAAAGTAGAAATGTGTCTGGACAAACTGAGAGCGTCAAGACGCAGTTTTTCACATGTTTCACACACGTAACTCGTCAGATCGTAAGGTTTTTAAATGAAATCCTTTAGATAAACAAAAGGTTTCCACAAAAACAGCTTACAATAACCTCTTCCGGATCCTCATCATCCTGATATGAAGGTAGTATGGCTGTTTAAAATGAGTTAAAATCATGACGTTACCAAGCATCTGCCCATGCCTAACACTCACATAGTGAGACTACATTGCTCTGTCTCTGGACAACATAAACACTTTACACTGACCTTCTTCTGGTTATTAATGGGACACCAAAACTAGAGATTTTTTATGTTTAAGCCAAAGGTGAAAATGTGCTGGCAGAATCTGATACTTTCTGCGTTTTCAGTCATTTAACATGGGTCAGGCTCCTGAAACACTAGACTAGAGCCTTCATTTCCCAAAAATGCAACTTTAAAAAGGATTTTTTTGACTGTCCTAATGGGACATGTCCCCAAACTAATAATGGGCGACCAGCCTTTTTTGCAACACAGGCTTGCTATTTAAAATGAGCGGTCATCAAGCTTAAACTCAGGTGACCCAAAGGAGCTCAGTGTTTCCCACAGAGACACGCTGTACTTAGATGGAGAAGAGGAAGAAAAACAACTCTACATGGTTAAAACTCTGAATGAAAACAGCTAAAAGGAGCGATAAAAAAATTAGATATTTGATATTAAATGATGTACATTACTTTGCCTGTGAAAACTTGTAGTCATTTGAAAGAAAAAAATAGCACATATACAGTGTTTCTATCAAATGAGGGGGTCAGAGGAATGGTGGTTGAGTCTTATATAATACTGGAGGTGCACAAAGATTTTAAGGTAAGAAGCATCTAGCTGCTGCGGGGGTAGGGGTCTCTCTGCACCTGGCCAGTTAGCGGTAAATGAGACGCAACATATTCTGGTTATCACTTAAGTCATCTACTAAATTCAACAGCAATACTAACAACTTTGGTCTTGTCGAGGGTCATTTGGTCAAAGTATTGAAGCTGATCTTTCCAAACGTAAGTTCGTTATCTGAATCCCTTTCCGTCTTTCTGCACACGTCACAGCTCAATTCCTGATTCCTAAAGGTGCGAGCCCAGCCAAAGGTTTATACAACTTATTTTCAGTTGAATAATCCAAAAGAAGTGGCATTTAATGGAATTTGTGTTTACTTCTTAATGTGTCAAGATGCTAAACTGCCTTTGCTTTGCATGAATGCAACACTGTGCGCCGCCATTGTTTCCGTTGTTGTCAGGGTTCGCGCAATCCGTTTTCAAAAATGTGCATTTTTGGCCACACAAAATGCTGTATCTCTGTTGACAAAACACCTATGCAATTAAAGAACTTGGGCAGATACACCTGAACTTGTCTCGTGTGGACGGCCCCTTAGTGGAAAGATTTAGTAATTAAAAAAACAGTTTCGGATTTTACCTGGGCAGCCTGACAAAGTATCGTCTATCTGAGGGAAACACTAGAGCTATGAAAGTCTTTATATGAGGGATCTTAAATGTAGCAATCTTTGTGAGGTTCAGCCTTTAACCACTGAATAAAAACAGGTGGAGTAACCCTCAAACTTACAGTTAAGTGTAAAAGTTAATTAGCATTCATGACAATACACATTAGGGTTGAGGCTTCGCTGAGGGTCTTGGCGATTAGATGACATTGAGTGAAGATGGTCCATGTAAAGTGTTTCAGTTCCTCTGAAATATTATCATTGAATTGTTTATTAAAGTTGAAATGCCAGGAATGTTTATTAGCTGGAACTGCTTTCGGGCTCAATACTTCCGACAAAAGTTCCCCCAGTTGTTTTCTGCTATTAAAAATAAATCATTTTAAACAGATCAAATGCATAGAAGCAAATTAACTCTCCCCTTGAGCATGAAATAACCTGCTAAAACTGTGCGTTTCCTTCTCACGTTCTTCACCTCAATGTGAACACATACCAGCCCACCAGCACAACGCAACACTACACTAAACAGTGCCTACTAATGACCACACATCCGTCATACAGACATAATAAATGGTCCACTCAGATAGAGGATGTAGTCTTAATAACCTTCACATCAATAGTGTGGTGCTGTCATTAGTCCTAAAACATAGACATGAAGAGGCATTTTAGTACTTCACGTTCTATCGCAGGGGTGTCCAAACTTTTCTCACCAAGGGCTGCATGAAGGAAAATGTAATGATGACCAGGCCAGTTCCACCTTTAGTGTGTTAGAATAATAGTAAAACTGATTCAATGAAGACTTAGATATTGTCACTGTTGATAGTTGTCCAATTCACAGTGCCTTTACGCAAAGGCACTCCAGTGAGGCTCCATTATATTCACGCCTTGAGACATTCACGTTAATCCCACGGGACAGTAACATCTGTGCCAATTCATGTTGCAATACTTGCATTGCTCCTGTCTCCCGCTGAGACCTCTCTTTATTATCACGCCTCTGTTGCTACCTGTGGAGACAGAACTAATGGGGGGATCACTAAATTCCCCATTTCTTCTTCACAGTATTTACATTGGAGGCGGAACTTCACAGGTGCGTAAATAGTGAAGAAAAATGGTTGGTTAGTGAAGAAAATGAGGGACATATTTGTTGCTTTAAAAGCTGTGATTAGTTTGTCGTCATTTATCGGCAAAGCACAAGTTTAAAGTTCTAATGTGGGCTAAATTTCAGCCATTTTTTTGGAGCTTGCTGCAGGCCAACTAAAAGTGGCTAAAGTTTGGACACCCCTATGCTATCGTTTCAGAGTCTTTGGGATTTATGAATGAGTTTTCCGTTAGATGCCTGAAAAACTCATGTCATCATCCCTGCACCATGCTAAACTTTGTATCCTCTCCTGCTGCATTTCGACCACATCCACCTTCTGCTCACGTACAGATTCTTCTCCAGCGTCCCCAGTGCAAAATTAACATTTAAAGCCTCCCAGTTAAAACGAAGCGTTTCCGAAGTGGCTTTGTCCAACGAGGACACAACTTTTCCTGCTTTACACATTTATAATCTTTAACATCAACAAGACTACGACAATATGAAGCTTTCTGTGCACAAAGGGCAACACTGTACAACATTTACAAAACACACACACTGACACAGACACACGCACACACCGCTCTTCCCCCCTCTTCAGTCCCTGAGATCACCTCACACTTAGCTCAAGGCAGTCTTTTCAACACAAACACAACTCAGAAATTAAATACACAGAAACACAAATGCAAAACCAAGCCATGGTGAAGGCACATTCTGGGAGAATTTATCTTAAAGAGAGAAGAGAAGAAGTCCGGGAGGAGGAGACGAGTCCCAGACAGAGTCAAAGCGTCGGTCTGAGGATAAGACTGAGAGAGCTGAGCAGAGTGGCAGCCAGAGCAGAGGATTCTGGGAGTAGGAGTCTCAGAAATACTGCGTTTAGAGGTATATCCAGGGATGCAAAGATGTCACAGGTGAAAGTCTATTGCAGGCATGATGAAACCTTTCTGAGACAGAATTTTTAAGAGGTTTCATTAAAAAAATAATAAAGGCAAGGCACACATTAAGACAAATCAGACAGCTAAAAATTGGTAAGCTGCTATTGCTAGTTATTGGTGCATAAATCCATTATTGTTGTAGTATGGATAGGGGTGGAAATTGATACGATTTTATGACACTATCAGTTCTACACATTGATCTCTTTTTTATGGATTCTAATATCAATTTCTGTGAATATTCTGTGTGGCATGGAAAGCTGCTTCTACAAGTTGCTGATGTTACCACCCTTGCACACTGTTGTGCACTTCACATCATTTCTTTTGCAAAACTGAGCCACAGTGTCGACCACTTCTGTCTGTCTGCCATTATTACATCTTTGACTTCTATTTGACATTGTTTCAACTGATTCACTCTAATGAGAGCATGATGTTCTTGATTTGCCAGGCCTACAGAACAAAATGAAAGGACTTGATAAGAGGATTGTTAAGCATAAAGACCAATGATATTAATTCCTCAAGCCAATTGTTATTAATACTTGAGTGGAATTGTTTTTTGATTCCCATCTCTAGGTATAGACACCAACATGTCTGATACTTTTCACACTGAATCACAACAAACACTTCTGTGCTTCACTTCAGTGCCATGTTCTTAATGTCAGAGGGTGAACCTCCTTTGGCTTCTCTGTTCAGAAATAGCTTTGATACTTCCTTTTGGCAAAAGGATCTGACATTACAGGAATGACTGCACCCAAATGACACCTATCCCTTAACATTACTGCGCAGGCATTTTAATTTCCCTGAGGGAGTTCTATCTAATCTTACAACAATAACCTCCCATTTGAATTAAATCTTAACGAAAGAAGGGAACATTTTTCCTCCTTTGATGGGACTTTCTATGTTGAAGACAATTTTCAGAGCATCAGAGGAAGCCTATGAAATAACAGTTGTTTTGTGTCAGGCTTTTACTTTGTAAAAAAACAGGAAGAGTGTAGTACGCAAGCTCTTACTTCACGAAAACTCTTACTTTTATTGCTCATCCCCTGAACATTCTTAAAATAATCTTGTGTAGAGCGTGCTTAGCCTAACAAGCCAGCACAATCAAGGAAGAGCTGCTTTAGACCATGACAGACCAGAAACGCAGGCAGAAACTTTAAAGAATGTATCTGGCTGTGTTTCTGGTCTGTGATGATCAGGCAGATCTGGAATTATTATACTGACTGAAAGTAGAAAAACATTGCATAACACAATCAGTAGGTTTACATGCAGGGGTAAAGTTGCATATCTGTGTTAGTCTGATGAAACTGGACTCTTAAAATTCATGTTAACATGTGAGAGATAATGCAGTTTAAATCTATATTCTCTTAAATGTACAATGACCACATTCACTGGCATTTTGTGCATCAACTACAGCCCTCATGCTTTGTTTTGACACCAAAACTGAAAACAAATTAACCTTGACATCAGCATGAATGATAAGTGTTGATGCCAATGATGAAAACAGTACATATGGCTGTCTTTAGCAGAAGAGATGGACATGCCTCGGTCAATCAGTCTAATTCCTTCCCTTTGCATGTACACTTGCACAAAGACCGAACCTCAGTTAAACTGCCTAATCAAGCTGTTACTGTAGCTTTACTCAACTGTTCATGCAAACATTGAGTATTTCATCAAATATGTAGTATACGGAAAATTTTTACTTAATCTGCTTCTGAAAATAATGACGTTGACCCTGTCTTATGAGCATATGACACGAGATAAACTTGCAATGTACGGTAACATTGTTCAGTAGTGCTATAATGATATGGACCGTGATAATTTAACATACACAAGAGACATGGGGTATATCAGATATCACTTAGTGTCTTTGCCTTTGCTATTTCCCCATCTACATACTAACTGTAGCTGCAACAGGATTTTTCTGAATCTAAAATAAATTCAAGCAACGTTTTCTTCACTAGCTTGGCACAAATGCATTTCAAAGGAGCTTGCAGCCAGTTTTAGCCTCATCTGACTGCATTAAAAGGTGTGAAAGCTGGGCGGTTATACACAAAACTTTGCTTGGCCACATTAAAAAAGTCTTTTTTTTTTGCTTTGTTGCAATGCAATCAGACTATCACCATGTGTATTGCAGAGGCTCATAAAGAGATGACCATGAAATCCTGACTAATAGCACAGCCTTAATGCCTTTTATTAAAATGCAACTACAGTTAAGATTTACTGATTGAGGTGTCTTTGTCAGCATTTGCCTGATGTTTTTAATCCAACCACCCAGACTGCTGTCACATCTAATAGACACCAGCAGACGCTGAGATGCCACTGCAGTAATGGCAGCCACCGCAAGATGGCAGTGCCCTTAAATCAGCTATGGTATTTGCCTATAGATTGCGATACTTTCCTTACGAGCAGAAAAGTAACCAAAACATTTGGACTGTTTTCTTTTACAAGACTGCTCCAATAAATCTGGCCTAAAAGTATCACTAATATTTTCCAACAGTTTTAAAAGTAAAAGTAAAAATAAAGTTTCATACTAGATGTAGGAAAACACAAAAGTGGTCAATAAATCGATAAGACAGAGAAAGAAAGAGTCCTGGCTTCTTTTCCTTTTAAAAGTTTAAATTTGTCAGCTTGTAAAGATAAAAATGTATCTGCAGAAAAAAAGTAAAAATAAAATTGCCTAATGCCTGAAGTGTGACCTGTTTGCATCCCTGTGTATCATCCAGAAAGCACCTTATCGTTTCAATGTCGAACCCAAAACCCTCAGAGCTCCAACTTATTACTCAATGGCTTCAGTTCTCTCTCAGCAGTGTTCCCATTGACAGCCATTCATTCATCATAAATTCCCACGTGATAAAGAGTCCTTCCACAGACCTCTGTAAACTGTGCATAGTCTTTCATGGACTTACTTGGATTCTTTCTGACTGGTCTCCTCATTGTCTTTATTTGTATCCATTATCTCTGAATGGATGTGTTGAGTGTAGTTTAGACTAAAGGAGGGCAGGCAGGCAGTCTGTCAGTTCTGATGGGAGAGCCTGTTGCATAGCTGGGAGGAGAAGAGGAGAGCGAGGACTGTGGGGAGTTCATCTCTCCCTTCCAGCTCCAGCTGATCCTGCCTCAACTGCTCCAGGACTTACGGTTCTCTGCCCGGCGGGCAACGATGGCTTCTCCTCGTAGGACAGGGACATGAGCGGGAGCCGGGAAGTCTCCAGTGCGCCGACTGTTTCGATCGCGGCAGGACAGACGGTCTGGGCGAACCAGCACTCCATAACCAGGTTTACAGTGGAAATACCTGTGACCTCCGACTGAACCATCATTCTTACCTATGGAGAACAATTTAAAAAGTTAGGACCACAAATCCAAACATTCATTCAGCTTTAAGGACAGGCAGGATGTTAACAGAGAAGCACGTCACAGCTCAGCCAGGCTGGTCATTTATTGATCATGTCTGACTTCCTGAGTTGGAGAGGAGACAAACAAATACTGTACTCAAGTAAAAGTACAGCTACTTTGATAACAACATACACAAGTAGAAGTGGGGATTAGAACTTATTAATAAACATAAAACTAAAATTTTGCCAATAAGTTGATATTTCTAAACTCATTATCGCTGATATCAATACAGATAATTTTTGTCTTCACTTTACTAAAAGTGACTAAGTCCTTTCACGGTGACAGCCTAATTTACAAAACAGGACATTCAGTGATTACAAGATAAACCATTGAGGTAAACTTGTACACTCTACCAACATTTGAGCCAAAATATGGGATGTATATGGACAATTTGTAAATATCTCCAAGGATTTCGTATCTGGCGATACCATTAATCCGCTTTTTAGGCAATTATATGCAGATATTATTTTGATAATATTGTGCATACCTACCATTTATACAGTTTTATTGAAAGTGATGCCATTATCAATTCTGCTTATAGGTCTTCTGGACTTGTATCAGAAGTCTTCTTGCTTTGAGTAAAGACTGATGTTCAGAAACCTCCTCAGCTCATAGTTTGATTACATAGTGACCTCACAGAGACCAGGCGGGGGAATGTGTTGTCTTTTTCGTGACATTAGTTGTTTCCTGTTCAGTTACTTGTGTCATTTCCCATCTGCCATTTTGAGGATTTAGTGGACTGTGGCTAAATGCAGCTCAAACTGTAGACACAAGAGCAATCTGGTGAGTAAATACAAAAATATTTCATACCCCAACTTGAAAGTTAAGGTTGAAAACAATATTTACATTCAAAAACGATTTCATTTGATGTACTTCGGGAAATATTTTATTTACAGATATATACATATATGAAAAAGAGCACACTTTGTCCTAGAGATGCTATAAAACCACATTTTGTGTGTTAAAGTTTTTCTCTGTCTTCTATGAGGATGTTAAAAGCCAGAGTAAATGGCAGAGAAACGTTAAATGTGACTCAGATTATCTTTTTGCAAGAAAGGGTAAGGTGGTTGTACAGCCACAGCTCCTATGCTGTACTGAGGACTACACAAGTGCCAAGCACCGCTGACCTAACCAATCTAGGGTTACCACCTGTGCCTTGAAATAAGGAACTGTCCTGTATTTGGCATATTAAATGTTATGTCCTGTTTTGAGCCAATACAGGTGGAGATTCGTTACATTTTTCAGACTACGCACCCTTCTCAGCCTCGACTAAAATGATTAATTTTTAGAAAAAAGCTCCTGAGAGGCAGAGTGAGGATGGTCTTCTTCTTCCTGGATGAGAGGCTGGGGGTTGGGAGTGCTTTAAACACTTCCCTATCCACCCACGAAGGCAAACTACACCAAAGAAATAGACCCGAATGACAGTATTTAAATCTTGGCAGTGTAAGCAGGTGTGAGGTGTGTCAGGAGGGCCTGGTAAACAACATGCCTCCAGCTCCAGGAGAAAAGCATGATACTACATGACTCAGGGGAGACACTGAGGCATTGTGTTGCAGCTCATCATGCCCCAAGCATTTCCTGAGATACTGGTAACAACAGCTCTACTAAATCTTTTTTGGTGGGAGTCCAAAATACTAAATCAAGGTTTTCACTCTTTTCTACAAATTTTTTTCCAGGACTTTTCCAGACCCCAGAGGTCTGATTTACAAGATGTGCAGTCTATGGCTACAACACATCTATGAAATAACCTCTTGTCTTGTCACTGCCCCTGCAAATTTGAAAGCCAAAGGGTGTGTTTACACTGAACGCGACCTGGGCGACCACTCTTCATGCAAAGTCACGATCAAGCCCGACCAGCCCTTCCGCAATGCAATCTGGGTTACTTTGGGCACGCGACCAGGTCGCATCGCTCCCAGGCAGCTAGCACTGTGCACTTCAGTATTTGGCACTTTAGTTAGCACTCTAGCACTTTATAATTCATTGTGAATAACTCCCATGGTGCTCCAACTCACAGCCTATTTTTATTCTTGGACTGTATGTCATCTGTACTTTTGCTTTGTCTTTTAATACGCTCTGTCTGTTTTATTCCTATCTATGATGTTTGTTTTGGTTTTATGTGTTGACACCAACCTGCTTATGGGGCTGGGAATGGAAATTAGCCACTTGGCTATAATCCCATGCATTTACGTGTAATTGTTCATTAATGCATATTGTCCCATTAAAAAAAAAAAAAAAAATTCTTAATCCTAAATCCTTTATTTACTCATCTTTTTATATAAATAGATTTGATTGATTTACTGTTTAAGTTGCCTAAATTTTATAAACAGGAAGGATAAATAATTTTCCAGGACAGTTCAAGCTTTTCCAGGACTTTTTACTTTTTTTTCTCATTTTCCAAATGTTTTCCATAACTGGAAAATTGGTCAATCATTTTCCAAGTTTTCCAGGGCGTGTGGGAAGTCTGTAAAAACTAAAAGTTATATTCTCTCAAATTGAACACATAAGCAGAGATTTCTATCAATGTTCTCAATATTAGGAGTAAGGGCTTAAATTCATGTATTTATATATATATTTTTTTCATTTAACCAATATTTTACTGGAAGTGGTCCCATTAAGATACACCTCTTTTGCATGGGAGTCTTGGGCAAGACAGCAGCACTTAAGTTTCACACAATTAACAAAGATTAAAACAAAAAGTTTCCATCAACAATCAAATCGGCTTTCAGGCATAAAACATACACACTGGTTAGATGATCCTGAATTCAGGTTTGACAATCCTCTAAACTAATACAACATCTGTGACGGCCCTGAGTAGTTGTAGTTGGTCTTGTTTTAGTTTGTGAAGTTTGGCCCCATCTGGTGGCATAAATTGAGTTTGCACAGTACTGCTGGTTTATTTTTGTGTTCTGGAGCTTTAGGTGCCATCTGGTGGTCATAAGGCAATTTTTAAAATATGAGTGGATACAGAGTCCTGATCCAATGTTTACATCTAACTAGACACTACAGCTGCACAATGTTTTTGGTGTGTGTTTGCTTGTTTTTGTTTGTTAACCTAATTAAGTAAAAAAAAAAGTAACAAGCTGCCCTTATGCACTTCCACTGAACTAAGTTTAGTTCATTATTGTTTTGGTTTGTTTCATTATGGTAAATCTCAGAAAAAGTTATACTCAGAATGGTATATGCAACTGGCGAAGGACTGGTATGTTCATATCATTTTGGATATCTTCTGGTCATGAGCAGGCCTGCTGTGAACTCAATCTTTCCTGCTCTTCAGAGTGAGTCAGTGATGCTGTTTATGTGACAGCAAGCCCTCATATAAAGCCAGCTGGAGTGAGTGTGCAGTATAGCCACCACTTTGAACCCTTATATCATCCATTGCCTTTTTCATAGTTCATACATTGTCACACAGAATGACATGTACCAATTGCTCGTTGATTTCCCATGTTCTCAGCAGCTCCTTCATGTCCTGTTTGACATACTCTGCCATATGAGATGCCCCTACACAGCATTCATGCAATCCAGTACACTTTATGTCAAAAGTAAAGGAATCAATCCCGTGTAGAACTAAAGAGCACTTGGAGAGCACAAACCTCCACCAAGGTAGCGCACATATTGCTGTTACATCTATAAGCAATAGTTCCATGATAAAGTTACCATCATAATATGATTCATTGACCCTACAAACCCACACCTAGAATCATGTTGATATTGTTAATTAGACAGTAATTGGGCAAAAATGATCGTTTGCTAATGGTGGTTATCTAGATCACCACCAAAATCTAATCATTTTTCAGTTTGGCCATTACCTACACCTCCTGAAAATTTCAGCAAAATCCAACCAGTGGTTTTTGCACAATCTTGCAAACAAACAACTCTGCAGCTCAGTGACAGAACAGACAAGTAGGCTGTGCACAAATTATCCACAGAGCTTCTGCTGGCCCAAATTAAGCAGAGGAAGGATAAATAATTTTCCAGGACAGTTCGAGCTTTTCCAGGACATTGTACTTTTTTTCTCATTTTCCATATGTTTTCCATCACTGGAAAATTGGGCAAACATTTTCCAGGTTTTCCGGGATGTGTGGGAACCCTGACATGAAAAGTTCAAATTTTTCAACTTTGGTGACCTAGCAATGCAACCAAGTCGCCCAGATCTTGTCCGCCGCATCACGTGAGGGCTGGTTGCGTCTCAACATTGACTTTGTGGTCGCCCAGGTTGGGTTACTCAAGAGATTTGTGTTTGCAAACAGCTCATGTTGAGACATCACTTGTGACAAAGGTTGTGAAAGAGCTTCTGACTGTGTACCTACCTACAGGTGTGTCCAGCTCCACTCCCACCCACACTCCTTCAGCAAACTGTGTGGATCCCACGTAACGCACTGTCCCCGCCTTATTGCTTCCTACTGTGACATATGCCCCATCTGTCAGCCAATCAGGTAGTGCGCTGTCTTGGCTCCGCTCTTCATCGTCCATAAAGATCTCGAGCCTCTCAAAGCCTTCACCTCCTCCTGAGTTGAGCAGCTTGTGTTCAGAGGAGTTATGTTCTGCTGTGATATTGTTGTGATTGGAGGAGCTGTTGGAGGGAGGTGGAACGATGAGGGCCGTCTTGGCACCGAGCTGAGAAGAAGAGGTCACAACATCGTTTCTGTCAGCACCTTGCTGCTGCTGGGGGTTTGTGGGTAACGTAGTCTCAGCAGCCAGGAGGGAGGAGGAGGAGGACGAGGGTTGAAGGACGTCAGAAAGGTTGACCGTGGAAACACTACTGGAGAAGTAGCCGCTGGATGATTGGCTGAGGGGGCTGAGGGGGGTGATGTCATGCGGGTCATGCACAGGAAGAGGAGGGACCTCTGGGAACTCTGACCGTCTGTCTTTGGTCGGGGGCCGTAGAAGAGCAGTCTACAGGAAACCAACAGTTGCCATGGGCACAGAGGGATGGACCACAGCATGCAGACAGGCAAAAACAACAAAACCATGATCAGAAACAAACATACATAAAAATCCTCAGTTTGTGATCTACTAGCCACTAGAGAGCTATTTGGGATGCACAATGTTATTAACTTTATAGCAGTATCAGCTGATAATAGCTTAAAATGTTTACTGTAAGATGATTCTTCTGGCTAATATTTACTGCCAATATATTGTTGATAAACTTGTATTTTAGTGTTTTTGGAACTGAATTTCGGGAATTAATTTTAATTAGAGACAGGCTAATAAAAAATGCACACTTTATTTGTGCTCTACCAGTCCTGACTTAACTTACTGCCAATCAGCAGTTGTTACAGTGCTGTCTGAAGCTTCCAACGAGGAAATGAAGCATTTTCTTATTCCTTACAGCAAAAAAACACTGTTATTATATTCATGTTATTCATACATTTCTTTCAGTTTATTATTACTGAATGTTTAAGTCTGAAAAGAAATATAATCAACATTTATTGCAGAGTCAAATATTGTTAATATTGTCAGTTGATTTTTGACATTTTGTCCTGAACTACGTCTGCATCGGACTTGTCTGTCTTTTCTTTTCACTTTTGAACAAATTCAAAATTAAAAAAAAGCAGAAATAAGTCTTTAAAATTGACCAATGTACAGCATACACATTCATAAGAAGCAGACTGAACTAACAGAGCCAGGCGGTTGCACAGAAACTCAAAGTTATGGACTTAAATAACCACTATTGTAAATTACAAGGCAAATACATAGTTAAACCCTCCTTTCTGTGAGATTGCTAAAAACAGACTGCAGCCCACTACTGCAGCCTACACTCACAGCCACATTAGCAACAACTGTTCAAAAACTGCTTGGAAATGCAGATAGCTAATCAGCCAATTACATGGCAGCTACTAAGTGCATTTAAGCATGTAGATTATGGTAAAGACCACTACTTCACTGTCATCAGATTTCAATCCGATTGAGAACTTTTGGGATGTGATGTAACAGGAGCATTTTTATCATGCATATGCAGCCAACAAATCTGCTGCAACTGTGTGATGCTATCATGCCTATATGGACCACAACCTCTGATAAAAGTTTTTAGATACTTGTTGAATTAATGCCAGAAAGAATAAAGGTAGAAATGAAGGCAAAAGGGGGTCCAACCAGGTAATAGCAAGGTATACCTAACAGAGTGGCCAGTGAGTGTATACTGGGACTTAAGAGTACTGTTAGATTTGCATCAAACCTAATCCTAATGTCTATGCTGCAAATGTACATCACAACAATGGTGCAACAAAGTTGGGACATTATGCTCTAATGTTCATGGAAAACAAAAAATATCATTCATATTATCATCCTGAGTTTCCCCAAGAGGATTGATAAAGTATATATCTATCAATCAATCGTTCAATCTACTTATAAGTCTATCCAGCTACCCATCTGTCTGTCTGTCTATCTGTCTATCTAGCTAGCTATATGTCTATATTTCTATCTATCTATCAAAATTGAGAAAAATAATCTTTTTTTTAATCATGTTTTTTGTACACCTCTGTTTCTAAAACAGACTGTTGCAAGAAGAGTAAGAGGTAAGTCCTAGTACTGGAGACACTTGGTGTTTTTAATGATGATGAAACAGGTGTGTTTTGGAATTAGTTCAGAAATATCAGCACTTTGGATATTAGTTAAAATCCTTATGCAGCCCTTGTATTAATGCTTCACTTACATTTAACTAAATCAAAAATCCACACAGGTCAGCTATAATGTAAGAACACATGAGAACTCTCAGGAGAAGGTGAGCCAGCACACAATCTCACCGTGTCAGTCTTGACTCTGTGATCATCCCCTCCAGACGTCATGATGCGAGGAACATGCTGCAGAGAGACCACAGGCATGACAGTGTGAAGGAAACAAGAGCACTCACTCCTGAACTCTTTACTCTGCTAATATCAGACATTTTAACCCTTTAACTTTGCAGCTGCTTGAATTTCATTTAGTCTATAAATTTACTAAAGGGTGATCTAGATATCACAGAGCTTCACCACACAGTGTCTACAGACCTGCTGGCTGTGTGGTGAGGGTCTCAGCTCCTTCTTGTCGTCCCGTGCTGGGAACAGAGACTTGAGCAGCTTGGGCATCTGAGGGACCAGCGCTTTAACTGAAAGATAAGAGGCAGCAAGTCCTGAACGACCTGGGGGAGGGAGTGGGAGGGGAGATGAGGGAGAAGAAAGGAGAGAGAGAGCAGAGGCAGGAGAGAGGAAGGAAGCACAGGAAGGAGGAGCAGGTGTGGGAGGTAGAGGAGGTGTGAAAGATTAAGACTGGAAGTTGAAAGCGAGTCTAGAAAATGGCCAAATTACCCCAAAACAGTGACAGACTGACAGAGGAAGATATCAGCCAGCCTAAGGGCACAATAACACAGACGTGATTATCAAACACTCCAATCACATGAGCGAGAATCACTACTTAATAACAAAAAAAACATTAATTCTGTTCATTTCACAGAATTAATCAATAATACAAACAATAAATCACTGTGAGAGAGAGAGAAATCAAAATTGATCAGATCAGATCAATTCAACAGGCACTTAAAAGATTTTGAAGGAAAATGAAGGGAAAGGAGAGAGGACACATACAGGAAAAAATCCAGGCAACAACAAAAGCTGAAGGTTGGAAGAAGGAAACAGAGGGGAGACTAAGGCTGGGCGATATGTGGGTTTGTGAAGCTTTAGGAGGTCAAATTTGAGCACATTTCGATCATTTCAGGGTGTTTTTTGAGGCTTTTCTGAAAACTTACAGCTGGTGTAAACTGTGAATTTATTCATATGAAAAAATTATAATTTCCCTCTCTTATCCTTATAATCATATACCGTAATTTCTCGGTTTTAAGCTCTAATTTTTTGGGTGCGTATTATACACGAGTACAAGCGAAATACTTAAAATATTCTCTCGCCAACATCACGATAGCAACACATCTGATACAAAAAGCTGAAATATTCTCTTTCTCTGCGAAACATTACTGCTAAACTTGCGTAATTCTTATCAAACTGACTGTTAAACTGTTCTGATCAAATATTTTGGGTCTTTATTAGTTGAACTTTGTATAATCATCGTTTAATTCTCAAGTGTTACCACTCACCGGCAAACACAGAGCGCTGCCATCTTGTGAGCAAGAGGACGCAAAATAGCTGCGCTGTGATTGGTCGAGGACATCGGCATGTTGATAGCTGCTCTCTGATTGGTCGGTACACTATGACTGAGCATGCTTGGGCAGAAATCGAGTAATTGCGCATGTAAGAAGCAAAAGGTGTTTCCGCATTCGTTTGAGGGAGAGAGAACTGTGTATTTGTTGTGAAAATACTGATTAAGACTTTGAATAAAGGTAATTTTTGAGTTGTCTGAAAGAGTAAGGTTTGGTCAAAATTTGGGTGTGTATTCAAGTTCAGCGCTTCTCAGGCAAAAATCGTGAAAATATGGGATGCGTGTTACAATTGAGTGCGTTTTAAAATTGAGAAATTACGGGTAATACAACTGTCAAACAACCAAAAACATGTTTCCTCAAAGCAGTAAAGGGAAAAAAACTAGAACTTGCTATTTAATATTCCATCTAAATGATGATAAATCCTCAAAACTCATTATATTGCCCAGCCTTAGGACAGAACCAACACTTACAAGTTTATAAAATACGAAATGGATGGCAAACTACTGTATTGTGACATCTTAAAACAGACAGGGAGAACGTGGATGAGAGAGGAAAACAAGACAAGAGGGACAAGAATGTATGATTAAGCTCAGAGTATCAAGATAACAGAAGAGCAGAAATGTACGAACAGGTTTGAAGAAGAAGACAGCAGAACAAAGAACTCGAGAGGTGGAGAGGTTTGGTTTAATGGAGGAGAAATAAATGGTCAAGAAAAGGGGGGAATTGGGATATATGGGGTTAAAATTGAGAGGCTTACCTTGCTCAGCTTCCTGGGACTGCGGCGGTGTCATGCCGAAGGGAGTTGGGGACTGAGAGGGGGAGGTGGAGTAGGTGGATGGAGACGAGGCAGGCCGGGGAAGGGTGCGTTGAAACTGAGATGGCATGAAGATATCCTGCTGACTCTCCCATCGACCCTGAAAACAGACCAGAGAGATTAGAGGATACTCCCTAAATATGAGGCAACATGATTCCAAACAGTGATATCTTTCCATACAATGAACATCTAAAAAAGAAAATATGTCACCTTGTCATCCAGCAGGCATGTTGTGGACAAGTCCTGCCTACTTCCAGACAGCTGAGGACAAAATGGCAGAGAGAGAGTATTTTAAAGAACAAACATATTGTTAGATACTGTACTAAGGTAGTATATTGGCTCTGTGTTTGTGTTTTACCCTGTGGACTGAAGGAGAGCTGATGCTCCGTCTGTTGCCCCTCCCTCTGCTTGTCAGCTGCTCCTTCACTGCCACTTCCTAAAACACACACAGGACGTTTTTGATTAAGTATTGATATAATATGAAAAACATGACAGGTTATTTTTTCTTTTTAAAATATGCTTCTTCATTTTTTTTTTTCCTTACAAAATTAACTCATTATATTTGGTGTACATTTTTAACTGTATCCGAACGTTACCTCAAACATTTCCTTGAGACTTTAAAGACAAATAAATTCTGAATTTACAAAGTAAGCACAGGTCACCATGATGGAAATGGTTTGTTTGTCATTGCCATGAGAACATGTACTGATGTTAAAGAGGCTGCTGGACAGGTAAGCAGGACCTGCTACGGCTGCTCAATCCTCTGACATCAACCCCATCGGAAATCTGTGGTGGACTATCAAAAAGTCTGCTCCTAAGCATAAACAAAGAATTTGGAAAAATTAAAGGACGTAAATCAAGAGGAACAGGACGAGCTAACCCCTCAACAGTGTGAACGCCTTGTGGATCGAGCTCTACTGCTGCTTATGCCAGGTATACTAAATATTAATGTGATGATGTGATGCTTTATTTATTTATTCTTTAGTTTTAAACACATGCTCTGTTATTTGTTGACTTTGATATCTAAACTATCAAGGATCTTAATGTTACTCTTTCTCATTAACAATAAATAAAAAAATCATTTGCATTTGCTTGTGTTGGTGTGATGCAGCAACACCTTCTGAAACACAAACAAGATTTTTCTCTGAATATTTGATGATATAAAAACTTTCCTCATACTTTCTTACTCCAGCCCTATTCACAGTGCCTTCACGCAAAAGTGCAGCAATGACGTTCCACTATATTTACATCTGGAGACGTTCACATTAATTCTGTGAGGCTGTAATATCTGTGTTAATTCACACTGTAATACAGCTTGGATGCGCAAGACGCATACACACAAAGGCAGAGACGCTCACTCGCTGCGCTCCTGTCTCCCGCTGAGTCTGCGTTCCCCCCTCTCTCCTATATCACACCTCTGTTACTACAAAGAGGGGGTCAACTCATTCCCCCTCATTCCACCTCCAGGACGTTCACAGTGGAGGCAAAATGTAAATCTTGCAGAGAGGTAAATCTTGCTCCTTGAAACAGAAGTATGAAATGGGTTTCTGTCTACTGTCTCTGCCCAGATGTCTCCAGCTGCATTACCTTGATGAGTTAGTCTGAGTTAAAGACAGGATTTCTTATGATTTCAGCTGGATCAACACATTCAAAAGCAAAGTCTAGCTTTAGCTTGATGAGCAAATCAGATGACATGTTCTGAATGGTTATGTGCAGAGAGTCTTACTTATCAGAGCTGCTTCTACTCTTGATTTGATGGTACATACAAGGAAAAAGTCACATCATACTCTGAAAAAACAAAGCTGATGATGTCCACGAACTCAATCAGAGGTCACAGGACCTGCCCTCTATTATTACAGCTCAGGGTCATGTGATTGAGTCTGTATCTTCTTATAAATATGTTGGGTTTGTGATTGATGATTCTCTGTTTTTTAAGTTTCATATTGAGCAGCTTTGTAAAGAAGCTAAGGCTGCAGCTGGGCTTTTACTTCAGAGATAAGTCTTGTTTTACTTTGCTGCAAAAAAATGTCTTGTTGATGCTACTTTCATGCCCCTGATTGATTATGGTGATGTTTTATATATGCATGTTTCTTCTCAATGCCTTACATCATTAGATATTGTTTATCATGGAGCTTTAAGGTTCATAACAAATTTCAAGGCCCTAACTTACCAATATACTCTGTATGAGCGAGTGGGTCGGCCTCTCTGACCATCCGTAGACTGAACCATTGGCACATCCTGATTTTCAAAGCTGTACTTGGCCTGCTCCCATCATACTTAACTGTATTCATGTGAAAAGTTCTGGGAAGCTACAGTCTTCGTTCTGTGACTGAGTAACAAAATCTACTTTTTCTCTCTGTCCACAAAGTTTGTCTTAAAATAGGCTAAAAACGTTTCAGATCTGCTGCTCCTGCAGACTGGAATCTGCTGCAGAAAAACTGTGTCTTGGGGAGCTGGTCTCTTTACTTTCTTTTTTAATGCAGATGAAAGGCTTTAGAGGAAGATGAAGCAGACTGTTGATGTTTTGACTGATAATTTCTGCTCTGTGACTCTGACTTCATTGGTTTATTTGTCTATATCTGTGTCTGTAACTGTTCTATGTCTGTAATTTGGTAAATGTGCTGCTGTTCACATACAGTGCCCAGCATAAATGAGTACACTCCCTTTTAAAAGTAATGTATTAATCAATATCTAAATGAACAAAAGAACAATTTCCAAAGTTCTGACAAAACAGAGTTTAACATAACATTTTTTTTTACCATGAGATGAAAATAAGGGTAATATGATAACTAAAACTTAGCTTTGCTCCCACTCCTTTAGGGTGTACTCATTTTTGCATCCTGATCTTAAATTGAGAAAAATACTTTATGTGCAACGTAAAAAATCTTGTTTGCAATCAATGTCCAATTTGCAATCAATTTGTGGTACAGTTTGCCATAGGAAATGTTGATTTTGAAAGGAATCTAAAGGTTTTCTGACAAATCTGAAGGGGTGTACTCATTTATGCTGAGCACTGTACATCGTTGATCAAAGGATGTCTTTGACTGTCTGTAACTACCTGTCTGAGTCTGTCGAGGGTCAGGATGTTCTCCAGACTGAGGACACTGCGGAGGTACTTCTCTATAGCAGCCTCGTCATCACCAGACTGACTGTTGTGCGCACTGGCAGCAAGACGAGCCAGCATCTCCCTGTCCTCTGATCCAGGGGCGTCCTGACCAGACAAAACAACAATAAAGACTTTTGTTTAAAATTACATCCTGTTAGGAGGTCATTTGGTAAAAGTCCTGATATGTTCCTCAAACTTACCCCGGGGATGTTGGATACCACCTCGAAGGTGACCCCACAGCCGGGGATGGTGCTGCGGGTCGACATCCTTCTGAGAAAATTGTGTGCAAAACCCTGACGGCCGGGGTTCACGTTAACGCAGATCCTCTTCCTCAGGACCAGCTGCATGTCTGCAGGATGGCTGAGCTGGACCACCACTCGAACAGTCAGGTACACCCGCTGCTCCGGCCACACACCCCCACGACTGAGCTGAGGACACTCGTGGACGGTGGAGTCCCATGATGCTTCTGCCTTTACCTGCACATTAAGAAACACAACTGGTCAACGAGGAAAACTCCACATATGGGAGAAGAAATGTTTCATGTGATCCATCCTCACCTCCCCGTCATGATGTTTGACGATCTGTAGGTCGAAGAAGTCGTCCTCATCCTCTCCACTGAGGGTGGCGTCCCAGCCTCCAGTCTCAGGAACCTCAAACTGGTCCTGAGAGCTGAGGTCATCAGCTGAGAAATTTAATAGAGTACATAGAAGATGAGTCTTGGAGAAGAAGTTCACGAGAGTGCAAATAGTATGAAGAAGAAACTGACAACATACGTTTAAGGTCCAGGAAAAGGACAGGAATGTGAGTCTCCATGCCTGGAAGAGGAACCCTGAGGACAAGAACAAACAAATATAAAATACACTCTAATCAACATGAGTGCATCAGTGTTAATGTTGACAGCACTTTTTAATTTAGTTTTAGTCTTTTGCCTAAAATATCTTTAGTTTTCGTCATAATTTAGTCATCTAAATTGGCTTAGTTTTAGTTGATGAAATTTCACAGCATCTTAGTCGACAAAATCTACTGTAAATTTAGTCGACTAAAATATGAAGTGTAAAGTGTAAGGCATTTCTTATGTTTCCTTGAATTTCTGAAGTCATGTTTTATACTTGGATCCCATCATCATGAAGCTAAGGCAGTTGTGATTGGATGTCCATCTTAATTCATCCAACCTTTCCGCACAACCAAAGCAGCTGTGATTCCTAACTTGTCTCTACCGTCTACACGACGAAACTAGGACTATTGGATTTAGCTGTCAAACATTTTAGTCTAGTTTTTATTTGTTCACGAAAATGTCAGTTAAATTAGTTTTAGTTTTGTCAATGTACACTTGTTTTTATTAGTGACTGTCTAGTTTTTGTCAGGGGAAAAAGGTTGTTGACGAAAACTATGATGGAAATAATTATTTGACAAAAATAACACTGGAGTGCATCAGAGTTACAGTAGTGTTTTTTAACTTTTGTCTTCACCTTCAGTTTTAATTAGCTGGTTTGTTAATCAAATTAACTTGGTGAAAATGCATTGTTTCATACTGAATAATCTTCTGCGTTTAGATCCAAAAGGGTCAAAAAAAGGACACACACATCTTAAAAAAAGTATTCACGTACATATTGCCCTGACATTGGGTGAGCCTTGCTGGCCTCGATCCACCTACTTGTACAAACAACTTCTTCCATGTTTCATACCATTCAGCAGGAGCTCCAGGAATACCGCTGCCAGCAGAGGGAACCATGACAGCATTCCTCTCCTCTGTCAGAGTCAAACGCCACTCCAGCAGCTGAGCCTCCCTCTCCATGTCATCCTCTGTCTTCTCTGTGGACACAACCAAGCAAAGATTCTTCGACTACAACTCAATAAAGTCTAGGGGCAAATGAGATTTACCTATAAGGGCTGGGAGTTAAAGACCATGAATCACATGCTCATACTTTTTTCCTTCTTTTTTGTTTGTCTTAATTTTGGTTTGAGGCAATATTTTTTTAATCAAAATATGACTCTAGTGAGATGTAAAAAAGGATTATCACAATACCAGAATCATCAGCTTTGTTATGATCACATGATATTGATCACTGTTTGATACCAAACAACAAAGCCGAAGACCTAGACACACACAATTTCTTAGCAGCAACTGCAGATAAAAGCTTCCACATGGTTTAAATTATACAAAACAGAGGTAAAAATTCTGCTCATAGAGGTTGTTAAAATTCTGCTCTCTCAAATATAATATCTAAATTGCACACATACCTTAACATTTGCTCTTGGGTTAAGAGCCTCCAATTTTTAAGGTTAAAGACAATCAGTGCTAATCACTGGATGTGAAGGAATTTGTATGCAACAGTATCAAATAGGTATCAAAATATTATTCATTAATTATTTCCCAGCCTTTCCCTAAGACTTAATATTTTAAACAGATCATCTTGAGGTCAATAAGCATATTAATTTAAGTAAAACTATCTTTTTCTAAGCATTAGAACATATCGTCTATTTTTCAAATTCAATGTATCTATCACTGGGCTCACAAATGGCTCGCTGCAGCCAAGAGAAGTGTGATAACAATGTTTTTTGAGCCCTATCTGAAAACAAATTTATCTGTCCAACCTCATATGTCTTTTGAAAATAGATCAATACATCTTAAGAACTTTTGTGTCAAACTTGCCCTACTATGAGCTGTAATAAACACATTATTCTGATCATTGTTCATAGACATCTGAATGCTCATGTTTGTGTTTACCTGCTTTGCTGACCAGGCTCTGCAGGTGCTGGTCCAGGTACTCCTGTCTCTTGGTGAGAGCAGCTAACCACTGCCGCCGCAAACGCTCCAGGTCTCTCTCCTAAAGGCAAGGCAAGGTAGTACATACATAAAGCACTTTTCATATGGAGAGCAATGAAAGTGCTTTACAGAGTAAGAAAAAGACATCAAGAGCACCAGAGCATGAAGATACGTGACCTATTTTAAGCACTCAGGGGTGACCTTGTTTTGTTGGTGATGACCCCTCAACATTTCTTTCACTAGTAGAAGTAGGGATGGGAATTTAGAAGATTTTATTTAAACCAGTGCCATTAAAAATTGCTTATCGATCCAATTCTTCATTGATTCCCTCATTGATTCCTGATGATTTTCTGTGGGGCAAAAGTTTTCCTACACAGGTTTTCATTGGCAACAACGTCAAACACGTCACTCCTGATATTCAATGTTGTGCTGCATGATAAATGCTTCTGCAAGCTGCGGCGTTTCCATTTGCTGAATGTTGTACAGCAAGTGTCTCTGAACCAAAATAAAGCCATTATTTTCACCGCTCCTTTTCCTGTCTGCTATGGTTTTTGACATCTTTGTTGTCACTTGTGCTGACAGCCTCTGGTGTGAGCATGATGTCTTTGATTTTTAAGGCATGCAGAAAAAGGGGAGGAATTGATAAGGGACTCGATTAGCAAAAAGACTAATAATATCTACTCTTTGAGGGACTGCTTATCGATTCTTCACATCCCTAATTACAAGTGCTTCTCTGTTGACTCATTTTTTAAAGTCTACTCTCAAGACATACTTTTACTTTTAACCTTTGGTCCTCAAGTACTTTATTATTTTGAAATTTCAGAATAAAGGCCACATGGACGAGGATTTAATAATTGTTTTTACTTCCAGTTGATCTGATTGGTATATTGATCAACCAATTGATATATCATTCACTTTTGGCTTAAGTACTTTTCTGTCTTTTGTGTATTTGTTTTTCTGTCTTATTAGTGATTTAGACATGGCTTCCATCCCTGAAGGCACAGATTCATTATTTGTTTTTCATCTTAAACTATACTGTGGTATAGTTTACGATACTGTGTGGCCAAATGTCTTATCAAGTATTTAGGCCGACCATTTAGCTCACTTTTAAATGTATGCTTAGAGCTCAAGCGTTGCACGAATCTTTGGCCCTGGCCTAAATGAAAGAGGTGTCATTGCAGTCATGTCCCTTGTCTTGCTCTCTGTTGTGCTGCCTATGCTGCATGTGCTCTGTTTGCTGCATAACAACAGGAAGACGTCTTCATGCTCAGGCCTGATTGTGAGATGACAAACAGTACACCGCACAGAAACAGACTCATATCAACAGTCAGGGTCTTGACTATAAAATTTTGTGAACTTGCATGGTCAAATACAACTTCTGAGTAAACAAGCTTTATTGTCAGGAAGTATAGAAGTATAGTTTACTATCCCCCATTTTAATAGTCTGGAAAAAAGTAAAGCAAGACTGTGTTCTCATGCTTTAAACCAAAAATGAGACGATGAAAATGAGGGCTCCCATCTAAGCCAAATAAATGAGGATAAAATCCTTTTTTGTTAATTTTGATCAAATATGGCTTAATGTGATTGGCTAGCTAGCTGCTAACTTCCTTGTTCATCTACTGTGACAACAACTTTGGCCCAACTCCACTCCTTGACTGTGACATATTTTACAGGTCCTCTCTACTTCTGACGTCCATCTTGCTCTGTTTTCCATGTTTCCTTTTGTTGCCATGGCTCTGATTGTTGTGTTTCCTGTTTTAGACTTCCTTGCTTCCTGCAATGCAACAAGTCACAGAATGTGTGCTTGGCTACCCCATGTGTTCTCCCCACACAAAAGGATTACTGATCATGAATATAACACATGTATAACATTCATTATTTTAAATCTGGGTAGCCCACATGTGCTGAGAGGGTAGATCAGAGAGGGTAGAGCACTCCTACACACTTTACACTTCTGTCAATGTCAATGGGCCTGTTTAAAATGATGTACCTGATAACTGTCCATCTCATCTCCTTCCTGGTTTGCTGTTGTGTTTCTGATCTCTACACAACCAACAGACACAGCGAGCACTATTTCTGCAATCAGAGGCATGGTGCCAGAGTCCTGAACTGAACGCACGTCCACCTGGATCCGCCTTGACTGACCCTAAAGATAAGGAGGAAGGGCGGAGAAAATAAAAAATACAAGACAATTATCTGGACTTCTTACAACACACAGAAGATCTCAGCTTTAAGGTGATACGTTCCTTTTTTTGTACGGGTTTATGCCTACCTGTCGAAGCTGGAAGATTCCCCCAGTCCGCACATCTCTGGCAGGAACCACTTCCACAGGGACAAAGTCTCCGTTCTCATTTATCTCAAGGATTTGAATCCACAACTCCAGCCGCCGGGTCACTTCACTCCACCTGCAAAAAACAATAACATCAGATCATCTTGAAAACATCTTTTCATTGTTTAATAAGCTATGGATAGTGCTGGGAAATTAATCACGTTTTAACCAAAGTTCCACATTTAGCTCTCAGAGATTATAAAAACAAGAAAATCAAGATTTAATGATCAGGGTGACACTTGCTCTGCTGTGTTCTTGTCTTCAGTTTTGTCGTATCAGTATGTCTGAGGAAGAGCCGTACAGCTCAAAACGTCACAGATTTTTAAATAACAAAATCCTTGAAGGGAGTTACTTTTTGGTGCTTTTTTTGTGATTTTCTGTTGTATGCAGTATGTAGAGCATCGTTCTCCCCTTTACAATACAGCATATGCTCTGTCCCTTCAACCAAACATTTGTTTATTAAGAACCTTTATCTTTCTCTGTACTCTCATAATTTTTAAGTATTAATTTCTACTTTTTCTGTAACCATTGAAACCACTATTCAGTCTTTTTTTTTCCCTATTTTAAATTCTATTTGCATACATTTACACAAATGTGGACTAGAATATTTATTTTTTACTCAGCAATTTATCCTCTGTTATAAATAGCAAGTAGTTTTAATTAAAAAGAGGGGTTTCGAGTGGCTTCATGAGTGGAGAAGTTGTAGGGAGAGCTTATGTGCAGTTCATGTTGTAGATATATTAACCGTGACACACAAAGAATTAACTCACAGCATCAAAGCAGACAGCTGACAGTAGACCTCTCTCTTTCTGTTCAAATACAGAGTCTGTATCAGACGGTACAACAGCGCAAAATAGGTGATTTTTTAAGAGAGAAGAGATTGTTCATTCCATGTGGGTTGAACTTATGTCAGCAATAAAAGGTTAAAATATAAACGGGGTTGGCAAATAGCCCTGAACAACCCTCCCTGGTCATTTTAAAGTCCAATCAGTTGTCACACAGTTGAGAGAGAAGTAAATATCCTCTTTGTTCTCCCTAAATCTAAGGTGCTAGCTGCTAACTCCAGGCTACCACTGACCCATTCAAACTCACAGGAAACACCACAGCTTGGCAGAAACCGTCTCACAGGCATGTAGTATAGAGTTGTGTCACATAGATGATAATTTAAATTATTGCTTTTACTTTCAGCTGAACTGATTGGATCATTGATCAACCAACTGATATATCAATATACACTGATGTTTATCTTCACCCGCTGTAGTCATACTCTCAATATGAATGAGGTTAATCGTTATAATGATTTTTGCCATTTAAAGCAGCCTTAGCTTTAGGTAAGTGTGTCCCACAAAACAAAACCAAACAAAACAGCATCTTTTCCAACTATTTGAGTCTTACCTGTCTCGTAGTGTGCGTGTCTTGGCCTGGATGATGCTGAGGTCCCACAGGGCGGGGTTTCTTCCAGCATCAGCCTGTCTGTGTCCGAACACCTCGATGGCAACTGCTCCTTCAGTCAGGTACTCAATGAAATCCTCTGTTACAGAAACGGCCAGCTCCTACAACACAAAAGAAAGGTCAGCCTCAGACAATTTTACAATCAGGCACCTTTAGGACATGTCAGTGTTGTGTGAGTTAACTGAAAGGAGCTACGTCAAGTCTGGTTACATACTAAAATGATATGTTAAACATTTTTTGACAAGTTAAAGCATTTTTATCAGCAAAACAGACCGTCTCCTGAAAAGGCATTTACTAACAAGTCAAATGGCTCTTTGTTTTTTGTTTAAAAATTTTAATGAGTGTTTCTTTTTGGGAAGGGGTAACAAGGTCTATGCTCCACTCGGTTATAATTTTTATCAAGCACTGTCCTTTGTCTTTGTGACAAATAAACTTGAATTCACACACATTAAAAATAAAACATTACCCACTTTGAACTTCACAGGCTGTTTGTCAAACCTGTGCAGAGGTGTTTTAAAATGTCAAACGGGTTTTGGGTATATGGCCTTTAGACGCAGTCTTGTTTACATTCTGCTTAATTCTAACGTTTTGTTTGTTTCAAGCCAAGTGTTTTTCTGCTTTAGAGTGGAAGTACTGAGAGACATTCACAAAGTTAGTAGCATAAAGAAAACAGTTCAGTTATATATTGATTTGTTGTCACCCTCGTACCTTGCAGCTGTCAAACACAACCATGCAGTGTGGGTCCTTGGAACTAGGCGATGAGGACGATGGGTCCACCTCAGGAGCCACTATGATTGGCTCGGGCTGATCCCAGAACGCATACTGACAGAAGACAAAGTTGGACAAATACTGGGGAAGACCTGTGGCCTGTAGGATCTTAATCTGTGACAGAAACAAAGAGTATTGTAAGCAAACAGTTAAATTCTTCTTTACACACTAAGTGCAAACGGCTATTGACTTCTTGGGATTTTAGAATTAATTGATTGTACTTCAGTACATGTCTTGAAATCTCAGCACATCTTGAATCAGAACCAGGTCTGAACGATAAAGTTTTGTTTTTATCATTGTCTTACCATGCAGACTAGTTTGCGATCCTGAATTTCAGAGTCCTGGTTGATGTCAGATTCGTCTCCTCCAGCCATGTTGTCCTCCAGCGCCCCTCCAACCCTAACCACCTCCACATGTAGACGCCCCGCAACCTGACCATGAGAAGAAAAATATCTTTGCTTCAGCACTACCAAGAAAATGTCTGTAAATGTTTGTTAGTTTACACCATGGTCACTGACCCATGGTTTTGGCCTCTTTAGTGAATTTTCAGTGCTATATAAGTGTATTTTAGTACTAGGGATGCAACAATACACTTAGCCTACAGTTCAGAGCGCAGTACCACAGTTTTTTTGCTCACAAATTTTGTGTTGGCTTGGTTTTGACAACTTTACTTTTTTTTTGTTGGCAATATGAGATGTTTCAGGCATTTCTGTTTCGAAGAGCAAGGGGGTAATTCTGGAGAAAAACACTTATTTTAATTAAAAAGCATTTTTCGAAATTTACTTCTATGCAAAATAATACAATTCTAAACACATCCTTGGTGCAGCTTTCCTCTGATCATTTTTTTACGGTGTTTGTAAGGATTATTTCAACAGTACCTCAGTGGTTGGGAGTAAAAATGTCTTTATGGCTCCATTGTAAGCTTTGAAAGGTTGTCTGTCAGTTGTGTGACTACCTACCTCTCCCTTCTGGTTGATGATAGGAACAGCATACTGCAGTTTGACATCGTAGAAGAGACAAGAGAGGAAGACATTGGCGACACCGATCAGACTGTGGTTCTCCTGCTCATCAAAGAATGGGTCTGCTCTCCGGAAGTAAGAACGCATCATCTGAAATAAAACAACAGAGCAGAATATGGAATAATTTAATCAAAAATGCACTTTGACTGTAATGCAGCGTTTAGTAAGTCATAATGTCTCCCTTGAATATGTGATGTCCGAGTGCTGTGGCAGGATTATTATCATACTTAATGTGGTAAATAAGTCAAGTTCACTCACAGGGTTGTCTTGGTTGTTGTGGCTGTAGTCCTGCCACTCCTGGTACAGCTCTCTCATGTCCACTAGACGGTTCTCCATCTTCTCCAGACTCCAGATCTGCTTCCCTCGACATCGACGTCGAACCTGAATTGCTGGCTCACTGAGCACTGCATCCCTCTGTGCACAAGAGGGGGAGACACAAATGAATTAGATGCTTTAACAAAAGATGAAAATTTTCAACCACTTGCATTAATTAGTAAAAAATGTTGTGGTCCTTCAGTGGAAGATAACATATGACTAAACACAGAGTCAGGGGAAAAACAAGCATATTTAAAAAGCCTCAAGAGGAAAAAAATGCATGCATATACCTCGCTACAAGCATTGTGGTCTGTTGATTGGTCAAAAATATCTTCAATTTTCATGCAACAGCAGGTTTAAAATGAAAATACACACCTTGCCATGTTCAAAAAAGCTTTAGAGTGTTTTGTTCACTGCTGCTGCGGTAAAGGATGTCTGCACTAAACAATGCTCAACAGGGTTCTGGGGTGCTGTAAATCCTCCATTAATGCTCTTTGTTTACAATCACTCTACTCATATTTCAGACCCATTCCCTGTGTCGTCCTGCTTTGATGTCACACATTTAACGTAGCTAGTGCGACCCTCCCTCTCTGGCTCACATCCCTCCCCTCAAGTGCAGGTCCAGCTGGTGGTGGAAATGAAAACAAGATCAGGGTTGATCGCTCCAAACCGTACCGAACTGTATTGAACCAAACCAGACCACTCGTGGAAAAGAGGCTTATGTGGCCCATTTCTGGAGCTCAACTCAACAGCTGTCTACCACTGCTCGACATGTTTGTGTGTGGGATACCTTGCGGTTTGCGTTGAGGTTGTCTGATGGGATCTGCAGCGTGACTCTGTACTCCGTGTGCCTCTCCAGCTCGTCTGCAATGAAACAGGCTTCTTGCACCAGCAGGTTTGCTCTCACTATCTGCTCCCTCAACCTCCGCAGACTCCGCACCAGCACCGCCTCCCTGATCGAGGAGAAAAGAAGGTGTTAAGTCTAATATACTCTTATTAAGTTCTGATTAATTCATCTTGGTTTACCCTTTCTGGTGCTCTCACCTGTCCTCACTCCACTGCCTGAGTCTGCTCTGGGCGCTGGTTGAATGGCTCATCCCTCCAATGCTGAGTCTCTCCAGGCTGCGGTAGTGAGACTGCTGTCCTGGGGCTTGCTGGCCAGACATCGACCCTCCAGAGTTGCCGGTGGACAGCCGATCTGGGTTCAGTTTCTTGCGGAGCTGCTGGAGTTCCTGTTCGTACATTTGTCTCTGTCGTTCCAGAGCAGAACGTTTCTCCTCCTCATGTTGTCGCTCCAATGACTGGAGGACGGCTTGCATCGGATCTGTCAGATCAGAAAACAGAGGGGCAGGACTTAAGCTTAGCGGCCATTTTATAGTCCAAATAGTTACCCTGAAGCCCTTTGGCATCAACATTTCCTTAACCTAAAGGAAACAGGATCAAGAAAAGAAATAAAAAGCAGACAACTATCACATTTACACTAAGCTGATGATACAGATGTGGTATGGGTCTACTGTGTAAAAACTCCAAAACATCAAAGATGGACAATAGAATCGCTCGATCACCCAGTTTTTTAATCATAAATCACTGAATATTTAGTGATATGAACGAGCACTTCAAGGTTTTAACAAAATCTTCCATCATATTAGAGTAATTCTATGTGTAGGACGGAAGGTCTGCAGCATCAATCGACCTTCCAGTGTGACATCCTAACACTGTTACATTAATAGTTCAAGCCCATTGGTTCAAAGTGACTTGTCCCATTGGCTGTAGACAGAATGCAGAGCCTCTGAAGACATGTCTCCGAACTGACCAATTACCACAGAGCAGACCAGTCAGCCCTTAAGAGGTAAGGGGCTGCAAAATGACAGGAACTCTAACAGAGAGTCCCGAACAGAGAGAAAATAGAGGTGGATCAGGGGCACTCAGTCGGCTGCTTAATTATTGCAAAAATCATGATCTTGACTATTTTGATAAATGTTGAGATCAAGATTATAAAACATCATTACTAATCGATTTTACTATGTGCATCACATACACTCATTGAACTGTAAACACTGTCACACTGAACATTAAAAAACAAACAACTAAAGAAAACAAAAGTGAAACAAAGAAACACTAAAAATAACGACCAGATAAAACAAGTGCAACAGGTCACGTGGCACAGATTACTCAGTTTTCATTATTGTTTGAGTCAGTAATTGTTTTTTTAGATTAAAATTCAATTCATGGACCCGGTCCTAGAACTCAACATTGGTTCAACACACTGACCTTTATCAAATACTGCAATGGACACTGAAATTAAATATATGAAGCTGAGTTCAGACAAAGTATGACCACTTTGAATATGAATGCATATATTATGATGAATTCCTTATTCATGTTGTATTTGTTTGATTAAATCATCTTTTTTAATTTTCTTTCCATGCATTAAATTAAAAGTCTCATGTCCCAATGTGTTTGACGGTTTACATCATGTCTTGGATGTCTACTCAGCAAGGATTTAATTTAAGTTAAATAAAAAAAAAAAAGAAAAATGTCGCTTCTGTGGAGGATCAATGCAGCTCCTTTTCCCTCTCTTCTGGAAACATAGAAACGTATGTAGGAATAAGCCACCTTAATTTAGCCACTTCTTCAAGAGTTGTATATTTGTTAGGTACAGCCCTTTACCAGAGGTGAGAATGTTTTTCTTATATCTTAAACTATTGTAGTCATTATGTATAAATAAACATACTTCTGAAAGATTGTTCCACAAGTCAGACATTCTCGGGGCCATTGCTTCGGGAAATTTTCTGGAATGCGACCCAGTCCAATTTTAATTGAAGTCTCCTGTTAGAGTGTATTCATCGATACAAATCATGTAAATATTTTTACTTTCATGAAGGGCTTGGAGGTGCATCAGTGTAGATTTTGAGGCAAAAGTTGTGGGTCACATTTCCTTCCCTCCTTAGGTAAGGGATGGTCCAGTGTTTCATAAGCTAAAGGAATTCATAAGAGAGGAAGTGAAGCTCCTTTCCTTAACCTTTAGTGAATTTAAACAGCTCTGACTACACAGTCCCCGCTATGAACCTTTCAAACCTAAAAAGACTTTTCATGTAGTGATTATATTTTACCCAAGAGCACAGACACTTCATGAACACCTACTCACCATTATTTCCCAGGGCCTTCATCATGACCTCTGTTTGGGCAAACTCGTAAGAAAAGCTGACTTCACTGGACACTTCGCTGGCTGTGTCACCATCTGCATCCAGCTGCTCACTGCTGCCACTGTTCTTCATCACACCACCTTCACCCTCTTCATCCTCGGCACCCTTGTTGCGTCGTTTTGGCAGGTTGATCCTGCAGAGGGGATGTCCAGTCAGTGAATATTAACGAATACATGGTATTACAAGGACTTGATTATAATTTAGAGCAGGTGCAATGGTCATTCGCAAGTGCAATTAATACTTTTTTTACATAAGCTTTTTTTTAAGTTGTTTTTCTTCTGAACTGTTCTATTGATCATTTGCAGACTTGTTACTAATATGATGTCACTCTACCGCTATTGTCAATTGACTGTGATGCATTTTGGCTGATAAGTAAGCTGGAGATGGATTTTGAAGCCACATAAAATAACTGAAAGTGTCATAAGTCGTTTAGTCCACCTAAAAAAAGTCACTGAATCTGTCAAATGAGTTAGTTTGTCTTAAGAATTGTCACAAACAAGGAAACAAGTATATGCTAATGGCAGCTTCTCCAGCAGAAGTAGTAGTATAAACCATCCAGGTCATAATTCACTGCCTTTGTTCAGGGTGTTTTTCAGCCTGATGTCTGTGGGAACTAAGGATCTCCTTAATTTCTCATCCCTGTGGGGCAGTGAGATGGGTCTCTCCCTGCTGCTGACTCTCCACCACAGTCCCAACTGAGTCCAAACTCCAGCAAAGCATAGAGCCAGCCCTCTCCACCAGCCTCTCCGGCCTCCTGGTGCTCTTTCCCATCATGAAGCTAGTCATCTAGTCATCTAGCTAGCTAATTTTGCTCCTTTTCACCTCCTGAGAACTGGAAATACTCATCAGACTGTGGAGTCTAGTAAATACATAGTGAATTGATGGTATCAACACCCTCAAAGAAATGGCCTAAAAGCATCTTAATCTAAAAAATGCAGAGAGAAATCTTTGTAGGCTGTGTAAATTCATGAATTATGACTCATCTGGAGCAGTAATGTGCAACCACATAGAGCTCAGGGATGTGAATGTTAGCCTGTAAAGAGGACTGAAGACTGTCAGTACTGGCACTGCTACTGTTAGCCATATCAAGCTAACCCATTTCAGGTTTACCTGCAGATGCAGAATGATTTAGTTTTGCTCTATTTTGACAATTTTCAGAGTGTTTTCTTAACATCAGATTAGCACAATTTGAATTCGCTTTCAGTCTTGAATGACATTAGTCTCCTGGGAGCATTTTAACTCTCACTTTAAGTAAATTACCAGAGGAAACAAGGAGAGGCTGTATTTAGATTCTGACACAGTTTGGAGCTTTGTTTTAATCAAAGGCCAGTAAACTTACAAAATTACTACGGCTGTTGAAGCCTGCATGTCTTGTGTGAATAGCAACATTGGATAAATTGTTCTACTATAAAGATATACTAAAAAGACACAAACGGTGAACATCACAGTTGGATCTGAATAAATTACCTGAAGAAGTGGTTGTTTCCCCAGAGGATTCTGTCACCATGATGAAGCTGCAGAGCACTGGTCACCGGAGAACCATTCACACAGGTCCTGGAAGACAATATAATGCGCTTATAAGCTAAAGTAGTAAAGAAAACTCTTCACTTACAGTATAATGAGTATGTCAGATCAGCTCAACTAGAGAAGAAGGATGTTGTGACTTGCCGAGCGTTGCGGTAAGGTGTCAGGATGACGGCAGTTTCTGGACTTATGTCGATGACACAATGCTCTGCCTGAATACCCATCCCACACAGCTGGATGTCCTGAGAGTCTGCTGAGCCCACCTTTGTGTGTTCCTGAAACACAATTCACGACAATTCATAACAATCTAGGCATCTGACCAAAAAGAAACCTTAAATATAATGATAAAGTGTTAACATTTTACAAAAAATAAAAATCAACACAGATTGTGCCACCAAGACTTCAGGGCATAATGAACAAGACAATAACAAAAGTAATGAAAAAACAAGAGTAAAGACAGTAGCACAGGAGAGGTTAAAATAGTAACTGCATGGAAAAAGAAACACACAGACAATCACAGAGGTAGACACTTCTACAACTTAGTCAACAAAACAGAGGTTTCCTCTTGAAAACAATTCACAATTGACTAAATAAGAACATCAATAATATGAAAAAAAAAAGGTCAAGCTAGTTTTTGGTATTACCAAATAAGAGCATTTCTGTGGATAGATACAGTTGATGGGTCTTGCTGATATATTAGCAGCACATATCAGCACCAAAATGCTTCACCGAACAGGATAAAGCTTTATGTTTGTGGAGTTAACCTTTGCAGAACATGGGTCCTCCAACTGGGGGACTTTGAGAGGCAGTCGCAAACACAGCGAAAGATAAGGTGCTAATCACGACCCAAAATAGTGATGCTATATATCAAATTAAACAGCAGAACCTGGGCAACAAGACAATATAAACCTTTTTTAGACCCTAAACACAACTCGAGCAACAACCAAATGAATAACAACATATCAAACTCTGTACAGCTCCGATGTGTCGAGCCACTGGCCACATTACGCTTTCTACCGCGACAAAGCTAAATATTCACTCTGAAAATACTTCTTTTTTTTTTTTAGGCACAGTTAGATGTTTTTACATTTTTGCTGTGTGTCATCTTCATTTACTCTTCACCCAAATCACATATACTCAAATTAACACATCTCAACTATAAGACCTATAACTACAAGAAAGTGACAAAATATTGGGATGCACCACATTGGATTTTTGCTGACAGCAGATGAGCTAATATTTCTGAATTCATAATCAAAATATCAATAAAGTTATTTTTGGTTTTAAAAGTATGCAGTCTCCACTGAACAAAAACTGACCTGTTCCTTACACTGTAACGGTTTATGTTAGAAACTAATGTGAAACAAGAAAAACAACAGTTAATTTTCTAAAAATTATACCATTCATTGTTTAATTTAGACTTTCAGTGATAATGAGGGTGGGCATTATATGCATTAATACATTCAGCTGTAATTTCAGACAATACAAAGAACATTTATAGCTGTAAATATTGACAGAAAAAATGATATATCTGTAGATACCAATAATTAACGTTTTGCTGATACCCATACTGTACCAATAATTAAGTGCATCCTTATAAAACATTCTATGAAGTCTGAGTTAAAACATGTACAGGGCACATGAACCAAAAGCATTGTTAAGCTTCACTTAGTGAAATTGATTTACATTATGTTTTGTGTGTTTTTTTGAGTGTACCTTCAGGTAGTACACGAGAAGTTCATTGAGGGCCGGGTCAGCGTTAAGGTTGACAAGGAAACTCTTGTCATCTCCAACTTTAATCCCTGAAGACTGAAGGGAAATACCAAGACTTTCTAACTGCTTCTGGCGCTCCTACAAACACAGACAAAGATCAGAGTTTACACAGTGTGAAAATAATGATAATGATCACATCTCTGATGTACAGAAGTTGATAAAGGTTTCAGGCATCCCATACATTCGTGATATATTACATTAAGAATCACTCTTAAGTGTCCAAGTGCAATTTCTATTAGCAGAAGCCACAGCAAAAACACAAAAAAAACCATAAAAAGCTATTAAAAACTTAAAATGGATTGGTTCCATAAAAATACATAAAACATTTTTAGTATTGTGTCATTTTGGTACCACTGATCAGTTAATGACTACGGTCATGCTTATAACTGAAGACTATTTTTGCTGCTGTGCTTTGTGTCGATTTACAGCAGCGCATTTGAAAGTTCTTCACAGACAAAAACGACCAAACCAAGGGACATAACGCAGGAAACACTTTTTCCACAACTGTATGTTACCTGAGCAATCTCCTCAGTTTTTCTGAGCTTCTCCTCCCAGGTGATGGTCATCTCTTGGATCAACTTCTCAGACTCTTCCAGGCGGTCTTTCAGCTCCGGAGCTTTCATAGACTGAAGGGAGAGAGGGAAAAGATGGGAGTCTGGGACAAACAGAGATTTACAAGTGCCTGTTTTTAAGGTTAAAGGATAATTACCTCTGCCTGAGTCAGCTGTACTCTGAGTTTCTCCACCTCCTCCCGGAGCTCCCTGATGATGCGTGCATTTGGGTCTTCATTGACGACAGCGTGGTTAACAATGTTCTTTGCTCTGTCTGCGTAACGTAGTGTCGATAACGTTTCCTCGTAGTTGTCTGCTGCTGGACTCACAGTGGCAACCATCGCTGTGCGACTGTTGCCACCCAGACAATCCTGGAGGGAGGCAAACATGCAGAGGGAGACGGGATGGGAAGAGTGATGCATTTCTCATAGATAAAGTCAACACTGGATTGTAAAATAAAGACTGTTATATATATATATATATATATATATATATACATATGTATTTAATTACCTTTAGGAGCCATGTTAGAACAGAGTCTCTGTATGGGACAAACTTGGTTTTGTTCTTTGCTGTTCCCTGTTCAGCCAGTGCAGAGATCACCAGCCCCAGAGTAGTGAGGGACCTGAAAAACACAGAACAGTAAATGAAGTGCTCTTACTTTTTTTTTTTTTTTTTAATTATCTCTTTAACTGCTGATTTTATTCCTCTAGCTCCAAACTTTTCAGCCCACCCCCACAAAATGCCAGTGTCATTAAGTAAGGACCCCTGCAGTCCCTGTAGATGCTTCAAGCATACAACAAACTAACATTTTACTGACTTTTTTCAAATTTCATGATTAGTCTCACTTAATTGTGATGGTTTTATATATTAAACTAGAAAGCACTCAGAGCGTGTTCACCTCTGCCAAGGTAGCTCACATATTGCTGCTGCTTCTGTAAGCAATACTTCAATGTTAAAGTTACCATCATAATATGATTCCTTGACCCTGAAAACCCACACCTATTATTGAAAATCATGTTGATATCATTAGTAAGACAGTTATTGTGCAAAAATGATCACCACCAAAGTCTAATCATTTTAAAGTTGGGCCATTACCAACAACTCTTGAATATATCAGTAAAATCTGTCCAGTGGTTTTTGCGTAATCTTGCTAACAACCAAACAAACAAACAAACATAAGCCAACAGAAACATAACCTCCTTTGGGGAGGCAATTAAACTCATAACTGACATAGATTTTAGAAACTAATGTGTAACATAAAACTCTAAAAATCTTTTGATTTTTCTTTGAGTAAAGTGAAGCAGCTCATAACACCCCTCTGGTGTCTTGAGACTCAGCAGGGATCCCAACCTCCACTCTGGAAAATACTGCTCCATGTACGTGTTTCTCAAAATGCTGTTTTGTGACAATTGATGGGATTAAATAATAAACTTGTGTAAGGGCTCATACAGATACTTCCCTTTATTTACAGGCCAGGGGACTGTGGACAGAAATTCACATCTCAATATTTCTAGCTCAGTAGCAGCACCTTGTTTATCAAATACACATGATGCAGCCACTTCATTAGGTACATCAGTCTAGTGCTGGGTTGACCCCCTTTTGCCTTAAGGACTGCCTTATTTTCTGTGGTATGGATTGAATATAGTGCTAAAACTTTTCTCTTAGATTTTGGTCCATATTGACGTGACAGAATCACACAGTTGCTGCAGATTTGTCGAGTGCAAAAGTACTACGAATAATGTAATTACTGAGCATTAGGTCTGGCATATGTTTTTCTAAACGTTGATGTCGGCAGAACACATCATCAAAAATTTGCAGCGGAAGTCAGTGTTCATAATACATATAGAGAAGAGCTTTACTGGTGCAAGTTAAAAGTGCATCAACAGCATCAATTAAAGAGCTTCTGTAGCACCCAGAAGAGAATATCAAGCAGCGTCACTACATGCAAGACGATTACACCAAAGAAAGAAAGCTGCAGTCTTTTAGCTCCATATCCAACAGCAGAGACGGCTGTGTGCTGCTGGTGATCATTTTAGAGAAGATGTTTATCAGAACTTTGATGATGTGCAGTGGAAACAACACTTTAAATGTCCAGACCAACACCTGAGTGTGTGTTAGTCTCCTTACAATCAAACAAACTTCTCCCACATCAGTGGCTGTTTTTATCCGTCCTGTCAAGTCCCCCTTTTCCGGTTTTATGCTGGTCGCACAGGATGATGCCATCAGCCCTCCCCATTCGCCTCAGTGATTTACCCGGGCTGTTCACTGCTGCATTCAGACATCAGCTTACTCTGACTTTACACAGATAAAATACTGGAAGGTGATAGAAAATTACCAGAGTAAAGTCTCGCTGAAAAATTGCAAGAAAAAGCTTTTTGCAAGTGTGAATGGGGATTATGTCACACTATACTTTATGATTACAGATGCAATTTAGCATTTATGCTAACTCTGGCATATTTACACTTGTATTATAGACTGATGTTCATTGGTGTGCAATGTCCCTTCCGAATAAACATTAAAAAAATAAATAAATGATCAAATAGAGTTGTTGTACTTTAGTTTAAAACTTCAGGTGTAAACTTCGCAAGATAGCAAGAGACGAAGAAATGAGTGTAAGAAAAATTCACTGTGACCATCGAGCTTTGTTAAAAACAAAAAATACCAACAAAAAAACCCATAACACTACCATGATAAAAAAACGATAAAAAATAAAAAAGTAAAGGAGACCAGAGTTTATGTGTTGTGTGTGTAAGAGGTATAAATGTTGAAGTGCTCATTCATACTTGTTGATGTTGCTTCCCTCCTTCAGCCGTTCTCCTGCTGCTCCAGTCTTGGCTGCTCTCTCACTTCCTGCCAAGTCAACCAGACTCAACCGACTGACTTTTTCTCCACTTGTCTGCATAAAAAAAGAGAAAAAAGGGTTAGTAGCTGCAATTCTTTTAGCCAGGAGAGAAATAAAGTTAAAAGCAATGGAATAAATCGGTCTGTAGACTTCTTGTTAAAAAAGAAAAAAAGGTCATTTATTTGTTGCATGATTTTTTTTCTTGTGGAAATATAATCTGAATGATACAACAAATACATTTTAATCCCTCTGGGAAGGGACATTTGATACCTCTTTGCTATGAAGAGTTTTGTGTAACCTACCTTACACCTCAATCATAAATACCAGATCACAATATTTTCTGTTAAAAGTTTTATACAAATTTTGCTCACAAGAAAAACGCTTTTTTAAGGGGTTTGGGAAAAGAAAATCTAAAAATAATACACTACACTATACAATAATAATACACTAATAATGATTAGTCAATGAAGTAATTGGATATGCAAGCATTTTAAGTGCTATAATTTTACTTGGTAATTTATTTACTTTTGAACATAAGGGAAAAGAAAGTTTATCATTCTCCACATTTTTCTGATATTGGTGTGCGTGATATTTAAGCTGTTGCTGAAATGCGAGTTATGTGTTTGTGTCTTGTTTGTATTATTTTAAGTAAATAGACAAAAAATAAAAAGAACAAACTATCTTTGTCCTCATATTCAGTACTCTTAAATAACTATTTGCCTTTTCTCAGTTTGAACTTCCAAAGCAACAAATGTGTGCTTTAAAACTGGCAGCATCTCATAAAGTTAAACGGTTCTCAAAGAATGGCATCAACAAACTGGTTGGTAACATGTGGCTTGTGCACAATTCACAGCAATAAAAGCAGTCATAAATAACGATGTGATCAGGAAATTTCTATTTGTTCTATCGTAAAATGAATCATAAGGTTTCAGACAAACAACTAGTGCAAACATCAGCCGTTCATGTGATATGCGCTCAATTATTTCTGTTCAGTGAAAAATGTAACCAGCTGCTGTTTCTTCTCTTACTGTCTAATGACTTGAGGTCGATTTAGGCAGATCCTGGCATGCTGACACCCAGAGAACAGTGCTGTAGAAAAAACAGGATGTCTGGCAAAACTGTTCTGGCCTAACGTTCAGCCAGGAACAACTGCATCAGAGCAAGTCCTCATGGTTTTCACCACTGAAACAAGCACAACCCTGATTTTTAATCATGGCTGCAACAAATGAGAGTTTTTCCTCCTGGAACTGGATACCTTATCCTATTTTTATCCCTTTGCACACTTTGATTCTTGTGATTCTACCCACTGAAGAGGGCTAATTACTCAGAGTTTAGTTTCCTATCAGTCAGTCCTCTGCTGACAGGTCCCTTCAGTGTCCTCTCAGGGGATGTAGAGGAAGTGGGTATCACATCACCATCTGTAGCAGAGGCGGCTGAGTGTAACGCCTCAGCTTTACCTGCCATGCAGACATCAGTGAAACAGCTGAACAATGGCTGACAAAGTTGTTACACTGCTTCATTTAAACAGCTGTGTCTAATAAGGTTTTTCTCTACTGTCTGTCTTGTTATATCAATGAGCTGTAAAGGTTGTATAGAGTCTGTTATTCCTAGGCTGTAGAGCGCGGGTAGCCAACAGGGTGCCCACGAACACCAGGTAGCCCTTAAAGAGCCTCTCGGTGCCCACAGGGACTTTCTAAAGAGAGCACAAGTTCACACCACAGAGCCTGAAATAAAATGCCATGTTTGAAATCTAATCTCTATTATGTTTTGCAAATAAATCATACCTACATCAATGAAAAAAACAACTGATTTAACGTGTGTTATGTATCAAAACTGCCTTTTTCTTTTAAACCTCGGCCTGTGTGGAGTCACAGTTCACATTGATGCACTGATGCCACCTTCATCACCACTGCTGAGCTCGAGCCCTTAGTGTCACTTGTATCACAAAAGTACAACTGCAGTACATATCAGTCAAGTTTTACATCAATTAAATTGTTAACTAGAAAAGCACCCCGAGAGCGCAGACCTCTGCCAAGCAGCCCAATCATGCCGATCTACCAGGCTATTGTTAGCCGTTGTGTTAGCAGAACTCCTCCGCTGGCATTGCAAGGACAGCTGGGAAATGTAGTGACATAGCCTTGAAAAACTAGACGTCAGTTTGCAAATAAACTACAATTCCCATTATGACGTAAACGAATGGGATTTGGTATTATAAACTTAAATGGTTTTTTTGTGACGTCAATCTGGATCGGATCAGCACCAAAATGTTTTCCTTGGACCAAACCACATGTAAATCCATGCAGTAGTTTTTGCGTAACCTTGCTAACAGATGAACAGACAAACACACAAACAGACCCTGGTGAAAACATAACCTCCTTGGTGGAGGTAAAGATGCATATAAGTATAATATTCTCATATTAGTTCTTAATCATGAGTAATAATTCTTGTTATTTAAAGTAGAGTAAACACTCAGTGTCACATGCAGCCTCCTAAATTAATATGATTTTTTTGAGGTGAACTATGCAGATTAATATCAGTCAGAAACATCAAATCAAACACGCAGTCCTCTGTAATACTCCTCATCTTTGGGTAGCTCTCAGGTCTAGAAAGGTTGGCTACCCCAGCTGTAGAGTTCAGGGATCTGAAACATCTGGCCCGTGGACCACTTATGGCCTGCCTCTCTCTTTTCATGGAACCCTGTGGTGTCAAAAATATGATGCAACCTGACTGGAGCTGAGTTTTCATTTTATAATTTTTTAACAATTTTTCAAAATAATTTTCAATGTTTTAGTGTAATTTTGACTCATTAGATTGCCAATTCCCTACAAACGTGAAAGTAAGTAAAGAACGCAGACAGTTTGGAGAAAGAGGACAAATACAGTACACTTTGTGAAACTGAGTGGAGCTGCCAGCCTGATATGAGAGGAAACATCTCTGTTTTTAAGAAATTTAATCTCAAGAATCATAACTGGATTAAACAAATGCACGATGTCTGGAAGATGAGAGGGAGAGTGAGCCAAACTTCAGCAAATCTTTCCAACAATGCCAAAAAAGGATCAGTTATGATGCTGTAGATGGCACTCTAGACTTGGTAATGGAGTACATTTTGGAGGACGTCTAATCCTGACACGTAAAGTCATGTTTTATCAGGCTTCACTGATCTCAGTGTGCAGGAGTATTTTTAACTTTTCATCATTTAACTCTTTTATGGACAACAAAACCTCAGACACAGTCATACTATCCTATATAACAGAGGTGGACACACATCACAAACCTCCTCTCTCTGTCCCTCATCAGTGTGAAACTGGAAATCATTGCATTCTGTTTTATGTACGTCCCAACTTCATTGGAATTGGGGTTAGTACAAGTCATTGACTAAACACTGCTGACAAACGTCTTCAACTCCTTTAGTAGGAGCTTAACGTATGATTTGGAGATGCCTTTGGGTGTAGGTGGTTTATTTCACCTGTTCACCTGTGGCATGCTTTTGCCCGAATTTTGAAGTGGGGTGTAATTTTTGATGGATTGGCCGCTATACCTTTCATCACCTTCATATAAAAATATTTTCCACATTGAAATTACAACCTGTGAACTAAACTGAGTAAAGCCAACTGATACAAACTGACCCTGAATTTTGCGTTTTCAAAATAATTCAGTCATGGAGATAGCGCTCTGTGTGACGGAAAGGTATGAACAGTGTGTGTTACTGTAAAATAAGTGTCTCTCAGAGGGTTTATGTTGCTCTGTATAAACAAAGTAACCTTGTCTGGAGAAACAACAGAGTTCTAACATCTAAAAGATTGAGCCCGAACACAACGGCAGTTAGAAAAACCTCAGAGAAAAATGCAGAAAATCCTGAATCTTCAGAACACAGAGCCTTGAGATTCAGCGATTAAAATCAGATCAGCCACAGACTGTAGAAACACTGGAGTAAAGCAAACGGTAAAACAAACAAGATTTTATCAGAACACAGCAGTTAAAATCCAAAAATAAAAGTCTTACAACAGCAGCCTAAAACGGTACACAGAGTAGAGGCTGAGATAAGAAAGACAAACAGCAGTTTACAGTGCTATGAAAAAGTATTTTCTCCCTTCCTGATTTCTTACTTTTTTGCATATTTGTCACACTTAAATGTTTCAGATCTTCACACAAATTTTAACATTAGACAATGATAACCTGAGTAAATACAAACTGCAGTTTTTAAATGATGATTTTATTTATTAAGGGAAAAAAGCTCTCCAAACCTACATGACCCTATGTGAAAAAGTAATTGCCCCCTGAACCTAATAACCGGTTGTGTCACCCTTGGCAGCAATAACTGCAGTCACGCATTTGTGAAAACTGGTGATGAGTCTTTCACATCGCTGTGAAGGAATTTTGGCCCACTCTTCTGCACAGAATTGTTCTAACTCAGGCACGTGGGAAGGTTTTAAGGCATGAACTGCCCGTTCAAGGTCACACCATAGCCTCTCGATTGGATTTAAGTCTGGACTTTGACTTGGCCACTCCAAAACCTTAATTTTGTGTTTTTTAAGCCATTCAGAGGTGGACTTGCTGGTGTATTTTGGGTCGTTGTCCTGTTGCATAACCCAAATGAGCTTGAGCTTGAGGTCACAAACTGATGGCCGAACGTTCTCCTTCAGGATTTTCTGGTAGACAGCAGAATTCATGGTTTCATCAATCACAGCAAGTCTTCCAGGTCCTGAAGCAGCAAAGCAGCCCCAGACCATCACACTACCACCACCACGTCTGACTGTTGCTACGACGTAACGGGACGCACACCTTCCAAAAAGTTCAACTTTTGTCTCGTCAATCCACAGAATATTTTTCCAAAAGTCTTGGGGATCATCAAGATGTTTTTTGGCAAATGTGAGATGAGCCTTTGTGTTCTTTTTGGTCAGTAGTGGTTTTCACCTTGGAGCTCTCCCATTATGCCATTTTTGCTCAGTCTCTTTCTTATCATTGAGTCATGAACTCTGACCTTAACTGAGGCAGGTGAGGCCTGCAGTTCTTTAGATGTTGTTCTGGGTTCTTTTTGACCTCCTGGATGAGCTGTCGTTGTGCTCTTGGTGTAATTTTGGTAGGCCAATCACTCCTGGGAAGGTTCGCCACTGTTCCCAGTTTTCTCCATTTGTGGATAATGGCTCTGATCGTTGTTCGCTGGAGTCCTGAAGCCTTAGAAATGTCTTTGTTACCCTTTCCAGACTGATAGATTTCGATCACTTCATTTCTCATTTGTTCTTGAATTTCTTTGGATCGTGGCATGATGTGTTTCTTTTGGAGATCTTGCAGCCTACTTCACTTTGTCAGACAGGTTCTATTTAAGTGATTTCTTAATTCAACAGGTCTGACAGTAATCAGGTCTGAGTGTGGTCAGTGAGATTGAACTCAGCTTTCAAAAAAATGTGGTTAATCACAGTCAACTCATGATTAAACAAGGGGAGGCAATTACTTTTACACATAGGGTCATGTAGGTTTGGAGAGCTTTTTAAAAAAAAAAAAAATCAAAAAAATATTTATTTTTTATTTAAAAATAAAATCATCATTAAAAATCTGCATTTTGTATTTACTCAGGTTATCTTTGTCTAATGTTAAAACTTGTGTGATGACCTGAAACATTTAAGTGTGACAAATATGCAAAAAAGTAAGAAATCAGGAAGGGGGCAAATACTTTTTCATGGCACTGAAAGTGGGGAGATTACAGCTTCGTGGTTTTTATAACTAAACAAAACACTGCATGTTAAGGAATATTGTCATTGTCATGTTAACATGAGTTTTTTAATATGTAGTATGTATGATGAAACATGCAAAGTTTCTACATTCAGAAAAAAATTCCACTGCCACTGCTCTGCAAAGTACTCTGGGTAGTGATCTGTGGTGAAAAGGTAGGACGTGTCTTGCTTAATCAAATGCACAATGCTGATGTGCTTAGAAAAAACCTGATGGATGTTTGCGCAGTCAGTGTTTTAGGAAAATGACTGTTCAATATTTTCCTGGGAATTGTCCCTAGAGTCTATATTTTAAATTTACCAGGGAATATAAAAGCATTGTAAGTTACAGCACATCATATAAAAATAGACGCTTGTGTTATTCTTATAAAGTTAACATATCGGTCTATGCAGGGTTCTTTTAAATCTCCTGATTGTAATGATCAATAACTGATCTCTGTAACCAGGCCGTGTAAAACTTAAAAAGGAAACTATAAGATACTTTCTGCTGATTTTTAAAAAATATTTTCATATGTGTCTCTGGATTTCAATCACTGTGACATATATTCATTAGGTCACTCGAGCCACATCGGCATCCTTCTTGCTAAATAAAAGGATTCTGTAACCAGCACACTTGATCCCTTAGCCAGTAATCAGATCTGTACAGAAGACGTGGCAGCAGCTTTAAAGATACAGGAGAGAACAAGAGTCATGACATCAATATGTGCTTAAAGTAGAAAATGTACAAGAGAGGAATGCAAATAATGACACTTTTTATTTAACTGTGCACAAAAATCAATAGATTACGTAAGCTGTACTGGCTTGAAAACAGAACAGAACAGACTGACAAACAGCAAAGTGGGTTTCGGTAAGAGGTCAAAGTTCATTTTAAAGTGAACTTTGAGCTGAGTGTCTGGTTGACGAGTCAGAGCAGAGTGTGTTCATGTTAGTTAGAGGAAATCCTGCACTGAGCTGTGAGAGTGTTAGAATGACTCAGCTCGCCAGGTATTATGAGTGGCTTTATTAATCTGTCTATTTATCACTGTTCCTCTGCTCGCAACACTCCTGCAGCCTTTAGGGGGCGCACAAGAGCACTGCTGCTGCTGTTCTCGACAACACCCCTCATGTAAATCAGGAATGGACAACTTTGACAAGCAAGAGAGACACATAAAGCCTTTTTTTTACTGCTAAGGGCCACATTTTAACAAATTGTTGTATATCTTCATGAGGAAAATTAATTAATGGACAAAAATAGCAAATACAAAGCCTCCATAAACATTGCTATCTACAAACACTGATATATTTTAACTCAAAAACAAATAATTATGCTTAATAATAATGACCTACAGAATTAAAGACAATTTAAGATTTGATTTATAGACAACAAAAAAGGTATTTACCACTTTATGAGGTGCAAGTATTTAGCTGTAACTTTTTCCACAAATGTGGAATACTGTAATATTATAATGCTACATTTAAAGGATAAGTTCGGTTTTTTGACACCTGGACCTTATTTTTAGGATTAAATACGCTCGTAGACTCACCCAGACAATTTTGGCAGAGCTCGGAGCCGTTTTCGAGCAATTTAGATCCACCCGACGGCCTTTTTTTTTCTCATGCCATAGTAGCAGACGGGGCCAGAAATCGAAGCCCTAAATTGGACATTATCTGCTGCGAAACTCTCTCAAGAGACTTAAATAAACAATGGAAAGTAAGTTCTTAATAACAAATCCTTATTTGAGCAAAGGTAATATTGTTGGTGTATTTGATTTTAAAAAATGAACAAATATATTATCGAGATATATTTAAAAAATACCACTTACAAAAGACAAAGTGCCATGGTAGCTCACATTTATTAAATATCTCTCATTTTTCTTTTCAAACAAACAAATTTCACTTCAAGACAACTTTAATTTAACTTTCAAATAATTTTTTTTTAATTAAAACCAACCATGATGACACTTAAATTCAGGTTATATTTTTAATCTCGAGCTGACCTTGACTCAGTTGTAATATAACCATATACTAACTCATTCAAGCGGGTGATGAGCTTTAATCCTGACAATGTCTACATGGATTTCACCACTGGATTAACCATTTTACAATACTAAGCAACAGGGCTTTCTTAAGTATGGGTGTGCTCATCACAGCTTATTTAAACAAAGAGGAGGATTTATTTCCTGTGGCTAAAGCCAATTTTATGAGTCTGAATACTACAAAAAGCTTGAGACAAAGTTCATCATTTTCTTGTTCATTTCTTCATTTTTTTTTTTTTTTACTGACAATCAAAAGGTACAGCATTTTGGTTTATATGATGCACAATGCTGATATGCCTGGAGATTATATTCCCTACTGAAGGCACTGATGCATATTTGTGCAACCTTTGCTAATTGGTAAATGGACTTGAGCTTGTTTTGGTGCTTTTCTAGTCATCTGACTACTTAAAATGCTTTTTTATACCTTTGGTACCAACTTACCCATCCAAACTTTCCACATCTCATTCACAAACTGATGGTTGGATTTGCAGTGTGGTTTAATACCCACTTACACACCACTGGCACAGCAGCAAGAGCAGGCTGGGGTTGATTATAGCTGCACACATTGCACCCATTGTATACGATGGTTTAGTTTAGTTCAGATCAGTTTGGTATAGGTTGGTACAATTACTCCTAATCTTGCTTCTGTTTAATAGCCAGCACTACCCGTGGTTATATGTGTGTCAGTACATAATTGCATGAAATGTAACACAGTGTAGCACTCTGAAGTACAATGCACAACAGTAAACAAGGGGCAACAATGGAGAATATCCAGCAATTTGTGATGTGTCTTCAACAGGGGAACATAGCTGCTTATTGTGATAAGAAGCCAAGCTTTGTTTGCAAAACACAACAGCAAAATACAAGACAAGTTGGGACATGACACTTGGGACCTTAGATAAGGAAATTTTTTTAACCAATCAGCAAACTGCAGGAGGTCGGATCAGTAGGCTTGGTATCCCAACAGAAGGGTGCAAAAGGGATGAGTTGCTCTTTCCCAACATCTGAAGCACTTATAACTGTGTACTGTACAGAAAAGAACTTGACTGCTTGGTGGAACATTACCATATTTACCAAGAAAACCCTGATCTGTGACTGTAGGATCAAGGACTCAAACCCCTACCAGGCTGAAAAACAAGTGTCTCTTCACTCTTCAAATCACTTTCAAACAAATCATTTTTGCTCAGAGTCATCAACAGAATATCATTCAAAGTAAAACACAGAAACAGGCCAAAAAAGTACACTTACACCCAACAACAATGTGTTCATTTATTCTGAGAGTCTGAACTAAGCTGAAATTTGGTCTTATGGAGCTTGCTGTGGTCAAAGAGGAGCTCCCTTCTGGGAAAACCAAAGGCAAAGACTTTCAGTCCACTACATTTTATTTATCCAATGAGGATGACCAACATAAAACAACAAATTAAGACAACCAAGGTCTGACTCATGGAGCTACTGAACATGTCAGCACAGTGATTCACTCACTTTACTGACAACACAGTCTGTTTATCGGCTGTGTGCTCCATGATCCCAATGACTGATTGACTGTGACTGACTGTGGGCGTGTCTGTAAACAGAGCACGCCGTATCAGCTAACAAACTGAAAGTCATGCCGGTGAATTATTAACAAGATTTGCTGGTGGAGAGTTTGTCTGCAGTGAGGGCGAGGAGCAGGAGAGGCTAAGTGGGTCAGCGAGGACGGAGAATGAGGTCTTTTCTTGGTCAAACAGATGAGCTGACATCATCCCATTTTTGTTCCCAACTTTTCACCCACCAACTGATCAATCTAAAACTTGCCAGACAGAGATTGCTTAGTCATGTGTGAACACTGACACAGACAATTCTGTTCTGTCTGGGAAGTAACAGAACCACAACAGTGCACAGCGAGGGAGTAAATTTATCAATGTTCAGTGACATGGAAACCTTTAAGTGCAGCAGGGCTGTAAAAGACACAATTAAAGGAGGATTGACTTCTTCAAAATGCCAAATAACTCCTGAACTAAAAAAGTGTGCCAAAGTGGCTGCTGGGACCTGGCCCAACTCCCAGCAGCCTCTTTGGCACCATCCCCTCCATAGAAGTGGACACTAATTATCTGCTGGACAGAATGGTGGGGCAGACTCTTCTCTTCGTTTTTGTTCATTTTTCGGTTGTTTTTATGTGGCAGAAACTGATTTTAAAACACGGTCCAAGTTTAATTTAAATGTGGTTAAACTGTGGACTATAAATAAGCAGTGCTGTGTTCAGTTAATGTAAAAAGAAACGTGTTCTATTACAAGATTATTGCCATTAAAAACTAACTCAATATGTATCTGGGAGACTGTGTTGGTTTGGAGAAGTTTTGCTAGAACACTGAATCAAATTACCCTTTTCCACTCGCCGCAAAACCTGTTTAAACTTGCTAACAATCATCTCCTGTCGGCAGTGGGAAAGGATCTAATCCGCACTCAGACCCACGATGACTGACCCTGCAAGGGACACAGGTTTTTATCAGCTCGCCTCCGATCAGCTCCAGTGGGGACGTCACACTCCGTTGAACGCGCTAATTTATGGGATGACGTTGGCATAACAGGCCTTCGTCATAATATCGCATCCATAACTTGAGGCAACAAAAGGACAGCTGAGGAGGCCATTGTTGTTTTTCTGGATCCAGTGTGTGAGATTTATAGTTGCAAGACGGCACAGCACTGGCAAGGCAGCGAAATCAGAGAGCTTCTATTGATCCGCGGAGAAGAGGAGACTCAGCGCCAGGTCACAGGGACTGCTTGAGACACAACTGTATACAACAACATAGCTAAAATGCTCCTTTCCATTGCTTGCCTGGCTGTGTTTTGGCGCACTGATAATGTCATCAATGTGATGACATCAGCTTGACGCACCAGAGGGGAAAAAAAAACAGCCACACAGCTCGTCTGCTGGCAATAGGAACGGAGTCACTTGCTGATTGTAAGCGGGTTAACCCCCAGTTAAAAAACCTGCGTTTACACGCTAATTTTAGTGGGAAAGCGGTAAAAGAATGGCCTCTATAGTTAAGCCTCCACTGTTAAACACAAACCTCAACTCACACACACACTCTCTAAGCACTAACTCATCCCTCTCACCACGTCTTACTATCACAGCAACACCACTCAAAACACCAAATTTTGCTGATTTTGTTGATATGTTAACCTTGGAATATCACAGATAGGGGCCAAAAATTGAACTCAACCAGTTAAATAATGAAAAATCTCAAAAGACATATTCTCTATCCAAGAGCTGATACTTGTGCAAAATAACTAAAATACACTCACTGGCCACTTTGTTAAGTACACCTTGCTTGTACCAAACTGGACCCCTTTCACATTCTGAACTGTCTTAGTTCTTCATGGCACAGATTCAACAAGGGCCTGGAGACATTTCTTGCACATTTCAGTCCATAATGACATGATAGCATCACACAATTACTGCAAATTTGTCTGCTGTCTATCTAATGTCTATGCAAATATTTCCACCACATCCCAAAGGTGCTCTTTGTTATACAACAACATAGCTAAAATGCTCCTTTCCATTGCTTGCCTGGCTGTGTTTTGGCGCACTGATAATGTCATCAACGTGATGACATCAGCTTGACGCACCAGAGGGGAAAAAAAACAGCCACACAGCTCGTCTGCTGGCAATAGGAACGGAGTCACTTGCTGATTGTAAGCGGGTTAACCCCCAGTTAAAAAACCTGCGTTTACACGCTAATTTTAGTGGGAAAGCGGTAAAAGAATGGCCTCTATAGTTAAGCCTCCACTGTTAAACACAAAGCTCAACTCACACACACACTCTCTAAGCACTAACTCATCCCTCTCACCACGTCTTACTATCACAGCAACACCACTCAAAACACCAAATTTTGCTGATTTTGTTGATATGTTAACCTTGGAATATCACAGATAGGGGCCAAAAATTGAACTCAACCAGTTAAATAATGAAAAATCTCAAAAGACATATTCTCTATCCAAGAGCTGATACTTGTGCAAAATAACTAAAATACACTCACTGGCCACTTTGTTAAGTACACCTTGCTTGTACCAAACTGGACCCCTTTCACATTCTGAACTGTCTTAGTTCTTCATGGCACAGATTCAACAAGGGCCTGGAGACATTTCTTGCACATTTCAGTCCATAATGACATGATAGCATCACACAATTACTGCAAATTTGTCTGCTGTCTATCTAATGTCTATGCAAATATTTCCACCACATCCCAAAGGTGCTCTTTTGGATAGACACCTGATGGCTACAGAGGCCAACGGTGCACAGTGAAAGAAGTTTGAGGTGATGGAGCTTTTTCATGCTGGAAGTAGCCATCAGAGGATGAGAGCATTGTGGTCATAAAAGGATGGACATGGTCCACAACAATACTCAAGTGGCCTGTAGTGTTTAAAAGACGATCAGTTGGTACTAAAGTGTGCCTAGAAAATAACCCTCACACCATAACACCTTTACCACCAGCCTAAACTGTTTCTACAAGGCAGGATGGATCCATGCTCTCATGTTGTTTGAGCCAAATTCTTAGCAAAAATCAAGACTCATCAGAACAGGCAACATTTTCTAATCTATTGTCAAATTTTTGGCGAGTCCATGTAAATTGTAGCCTCAGGATATCCTCTCTTTTTTTCTGGCCACTCTTTGTAAATCCGTGAAAATCCTGGTAGATCAACAGTTTATAAAATACTCCGACCAGCATGTCTGGGACCAACAACCGTGCCACATTCAAAGTCCTTTAAATCGCCTTTCTTCTCCTTTCTGATACTAGGTATGACCCTCAGTTGTCTCATGCCTACATGGACTGAGCTGCTACCATGTTATTGGCTGATTAGTCATTTGCATTAACAAGCAGTTGAATGGGTGTACCTAATGAAGTGGCTTGTGAATGTATACGAGCAGTGCCGGGAAAGCTGATTTTATCTGCAACTTGCAGCAATATATGATGAGTGTTATTAAAAAGAAAAATGTTGCTGTTACGTACTGATACAAAAAATTAAAGTGTAAATGATAGATGGCTTACTGTCCATCTGCCACTGAATGAATCTATTAATCAATCAAACTTTATCCATATAGCGCCACATCATAACAAATGTTATCTCAAGACACTTTACAATGGAGCAGGCTAAAGACAAACTCTTCTTCTTATCTCACAGCACTACAGAAGCCGTGTTGGGGTGAGAATGAGCAGAGGTATGGAGGTGGGCGGAGGCAAAGGGACTAAAATAAGAATTGATATCCTGAGTTAACTTACCAAGCTACATACGAGTACTGACACAACTGTAGATCAGCGATAAGCTATTTTAAAGTAGTCTCATTTTGAGTCTTTAGAAGAAATGTATTTATTTTAGCCACTTAAGTTGTTTTGTCCCCTATAGTTTGGGGCTAATAGCTAAAGAAACTTTAAAACAACCTACATTGTGATCACTACACTTAAGTGAGTACTTTTAGACAGTGTTTTGAGTCCTTTAAGTAACTCAATTTTTCCTATACTGTAAACATAATAAATAATTTTGTTCAAAATAAATAATGAAAATACTAGAATACCTTGAATGATTTGTACCTATTTTGTACTGCAAGGAAAACAAGTACATTTCTCCTAAAAAAAGGAAAAACCTTCAATTCTGAATGTTCTGAAAGTCCACCCTACATATTTTATCTCGCCCTATCCGGTCGACAGAAAGTCAACACACATTTCATTCAAGCTTTTAACATAAAAGATGAATTGGTAGCAAACTATTGTAACTTTTTTTGTCAAAAAAGTTAGCTGAGTACTCTGTATTACTTTTTAAGACTCACACCTGGGGGGTGCTGGTTTGGCAGTGGTAAGCAACCACGCACGTCTTACATACATGCTTCTGCCGGCCCGGGTAGAATCCACTCCTGCTGTCTTTCACCCCCTTTCACAAGCCTATCCACTGTCTCTCTCTCTCCTATCAAAGGCATTAAAAATCTCACACCTGCTGTAAATGAGTTAAAACTTACCCCTGACTGCAGGTCTTTTAACGTGTGTGTTAGGATGATGTTGAAGACGGCGTGTGATCGACTGCTTTCCTCGTTCATGTTGGTAGCAGCCACGGTCCGAGACTTATTCCCTTCAGACATCAGGGACTCGATGTCCTGTCAGAAAACAAACAACAGTGTTACTTAGCCATTCTGATTTCCCCTTTACATCAGGGCTTAGAAAAGAGTCCAGAGTGAATAAAATAAAAGATTTTGATGCAATCTTTAAGTGTTTCTGCAACAAGGGAATGCTTTAGTTTAGTTTATATTCAAAAACAAATCTTTGGAAAGTGACATGCCTTGAGAATTCAATGTATTTCCCAGTCCTAGTTCAAGTGTTAGTGGCAAATATGAGAGAGTGGAAGTAAGTAAGGTTCCCCACTCACTTTTTGGTTGGTTGACAATCTAATATGTCAGCTAGAATACATCAAATGTCAAAGAATTATCAATAAATCTGGAGCTAAATCCATGGGAACAACAAAATCTCAATGTAAAAAAAAAAATAATACCATACCTTATAGCTTGCCACGGCGAGGCGAGACAGGCCATCCACGTAAGGACCCAAAACTTTATGTTCTCTCACCCTCAGGGCTTGTCTTCCACTAAACAGAAACACAAGCAAATTTTAGAACAACACAGTCATCATTTAACATTTCTCTGATGTGTTAAAGCTTAGCTGGGTCTGTCCTCCGTCATAATATATAGATGAGTCACCAATAGTACTTGGCTCCCTGACCCTGGTCCAAACTTTTTACAGGTCAAAGAACTTCATCTTTCCCTGCAGTTCAGTGAAGCCCATATGGCTGTCAGATGGTCTGCTTCTCTTTTGGCCCCTTTTTCAGAGTTCAGAGGTCACAGAGTGAGGGAAGGTCAGGGGTGATGCAGTCTGGGGCAGCAGACGCAGGCCTGAGCCCCTGATTTACTGATCTGACCTGCTGGACATGAACTGGACCGCATCACTGATCTTTTATCCACAGACCACAGCAGCTGTAGCCACCAGTATCCACCAGTGACTCTTTCTATTCAACCAGATAAAATCAAGTTAAACAGACACTTCACCAGCTGGTTGATTATAAAGGGACCTTTTTGCCAATTTACGCGCTTTTCATTCCCCATTTTTTTTTTATACTTTTGGTTGTGTTCATGCATATGGCAGGACTTTTTGCATAACTGTGCATTTTTATTTGAACTTGTTATTTCCAGCTCAGTTTCTAAAGTACGTCTAAAATACACTGTAAAGCAAGTGTTACACTCGTACTGGTAAGCGCAAAAAATGCACCATTGAAACCTATTAAAACTGCAATTTTTAGCTCCTTGACAATAAAAGCATAATGCATGCAGTCTGGTACATCTGGGTGTCTGTCTGGGCTTTTGCCCTGGAAGTGATCAATTTTACTACCCTCCACCAGATGGCATTATTCTAACCATAATGAATAGGTGTGAGTATTTGACTCAGCACTTTAAGTTATAATGCATAGATCACTGTTACTTCTAATCACCAACATATCCAAGGATGTAATGAACCAAAAACAAAGAAAAAATCACTTCCATGTGTTTATGGTTTATGCTGAAAAGTATGAAAATAATAATAATAATTATTATTTTTTATTCATTAAAAAACTTGGTGGCATCATAACAAAGACCTGACATTTACCGTGTTAAAATCTTCACAAATTCATGAATATTTTTTGTGTATGATTAGGACTGATGTTGGTTGAGTAAATAATATGAATGTAAAATATTTTACAATAGCTACTATATAAAAAGTACATTTTTGTGCTAAGCGGCATGAGTGTGAGTATCTGACACTCTGCACAAAATGAAAATGCATAAAAGTCAATGTTACTGCTAATCCCAGGATGTAATGACCCAAAACCAAACAGAAAATATACTTTGCATGTAGTTTACTGAAAATCATTATTTTTCTCCAAAACATGGTGGCATCATGACAAAAACTGGCATTTAAAGGGTTAAAATATTCAAAAATACATGCAAATTTAATGTGTATGATTTGGACTGATGTTTGTTGAAAAAACAAGCCCCACCTATCTATCAATCCAATATATTTATCACTAATCCCTTATACTCACATTCATACACAAGGGCAATTTGGAGTCACCAATCAACCTTATGAGCATGTTTTTGGTCTGTGTGGGGAAGCTTAAGTGTTCAGAGAGAACCCACACATGCACAAGGAGAACATGCACACTCCACACAAAAAGGTCCTGAGCAACACAGGGTTCAAACCAGCAACCTTCTTGCTGGGGGGCATGCACATTACCTGCTGCGTCCCTGTGCCGTCCTGGAAAGAATATCACTGTGTAATATTTTATAAAGCTTCCTTATAAAAGCCCAATTGTTGCACTGAGCAGTATGAGTATGACTAATAACTGAACATGCCTGAGGGTTAAACAGAGAGTTACAGCTCTGGTTTATCAGCCATTTGTTCTTGTGTATATTTGGAGGTTCAGTACTTTATGGTAAGAGTGGGTGCTTTGTCAGCATGTACTCCTTCAGCTGTGTGGAGCTTTGTGATCTCTTTTTTTTGTGTGTGTCTGTGTGCCAGTATGCACACCTCTGGCTGTGTGGAGCTTTGTTATCTCTTTTCTTCTGTGTGTTCGTATGCCAGTATGCACTCCTTCGGCTGTGTGGAGCTTTGTTATCTCTTTTCTTCTGTGTTTTTGTGTGCTACTATGCACTCCTCTGGCTGTGTGGAGCTTTGTTATCTTTTTTCTTTTGTGTGTTTAAGTCCAAGTATGCACTCCTTTGGCTGTGTGGAGCTTTGTTATCTTTTTTCTTCTGTGTGATTAAGTCCAAGTATGCACTCCTTGGGCTGTGTGGAGCTTTGTTATCTCTTTTCTTCTGTGTGTTTGTATGCCAGTATGCACTCCTCTGGCTGTGTGGAGCTTTGTGATCTCTTTTTTTTGTGTGTGTCTGTGTGCCAGTATGCACACCTTTGGCTGTGTGGAGCTTTGTTTTCTTCTTTCTTGTGTGTGTTTAAGTGCCAGTATGCACTCCTTTGGCTGTGTGGAGCTTTGTTATCTTTTTTCTTTTGTGTGTTTAAGTCCAAGTATGCACTCCTTTGGCTGTGTGGAGCTTTGTTATCTTTTTTCTTTTGTGTGTTTAAGTCCAAGTATGCACTCCTTTGGCTGTGTGGAGCTTTGTTATCTTTTTTCTTCTGTGTGATTAAGTCCAAGTATGCACTCCTTGGGCTGTGTGGAGCTTTGTTATCTCTTTTCTTCTGTGTGTTTGTATGCCAGTATGCACTCCTCTGGCTGTGTGGAGCTTTGTGATCTCTTTTTTTTGTGTGTGTCTGTGTGCCAGTATGCACACCTTTGGCTGTGTGGAGCTTTGTTTTCTTCTTTCTTCTGTGTGTTTAAGTGCCAGTATGCACTCCTTTGGCTGTGTGGAGCTTTGTTTTCTCTTTTCTTCTGTGTTTTTGTGTGCCAGTATGCACTCCTCTGGCTGTGTGGAGCTTAGTGATCTCTTTTCTTCTGTGTTTTTGTGTGCCAGTATGCACTCCTTTGGCTGGGTGGAGCTTTGTGATCTCTTGTCTTCTGTGTGTTTGTGTGCCAGTATGTACTCCTTGGGCTGTGTGGAGCTTTGTTATCTTTTTTCTTCTGTGTGTTTGTGTGCCAGTATGTACTCCTTGGGCTGTGTGGAGCTTGGCTGTGGTTCTGCAGATAAAAGGTAGTGATGAGCTGAAGGAATGGATCCAGCAGGAGGAAGGAGCGGCCACCTGATTGGTCCACATGCACCATCACCACCTTTCAAAAGTCCATTCAGACCTACAACCCTACACATTCCTGGAAAATGTCATGACAGATTACCTGGAAAACTCTCTGAAGTCTTTGTTTACACATGTCCCTAACAGCTGGAATTAGGGGGGAAATACTTGAGAGGCCAGCTGGGAAAATTCAGAATACTTAAGCCTGGGTGAAAACCCCTGCTGTGAGCATTCACACATACATCTCACCTAGGTAAATTCAGCACATTTACAAGGTTTTTATGAAAGTGTGAATGACGTTCTAATGGGGTTCAAAAGTGCCAGCTTGCAAGCAACCAGAAGGAATTCCAACAGAAGCAACACTCAGTATATGGTCTCAAAAATTGGTGTTAGGATTACTGTTATTCCTAAGAGTATTTTGATACTGTTGGTGTTTTTAACATTGATTTGATTTTAAGTAATTCTTTGGGGTAAAAGTGCAGGTGAGTGTTTTCTTTTGTAGACTTTAATTCACAGTTTTGGTCACGTTTAGTTGTGTCTTTGTTTTTAAATTGTTAATCAATACGGTGGCCCCAAGAACAAGATAAAACAAAAATTGAGAAAACATACACACACACACACAAAAAACACAACTACAAATAAAATTACAACAACAAAGTAATCCAACATAATAAAGGAAACTAAGAAAGAAAAATACAGTAATACAGAACAAAACAAATTAGGCACACAGCAATAATCACTGTGAGTTCTGTGATTTTATCTTACCTTGTGTTTTCTCATTGGTCACATTTTAGTATGTTTTCCATTTTGTTTTTTTGGGTTTTTTTTTTTTTAAAATCTGTTGTAATATTTTTATGCCATTGTAATTTTCGATCCATTGTTGCTGAATTGGAATATTAAGCTAATAGAGAATACTTACATTTCTAATCAAATGTGTAATGAACAGATGAAAACAAAACAGGTGAGAGTACAGACCATGATGGTTAAATCAAATTTCATCTTCACTTCGCAGAGAGGTAACAGAACACTGTTGTCTTACCCTTTGGGGTCGAGCAGATCTCTGACCTTCTCGTTGTAGATCTCCATGTACGACACCTCGACAGTGAAGCTCTCCTCCTCTCGTCCTTCTTTCTGTGTTCGATCAAACAAAGAACTGCACAGCCGAGGGATCAGACCCGGCTGATCCTGTGAACCCATCATGGTGTATGACTTTCCTGAACCTGAAAACAACACATAACTCTGTCAACTTAAGTTACTGGTTACAAAAAAGGAGCCCTTTAAGGGGAGCCTGTTACCCTTGAGTCACGCACCACAATGAAAAAATCACAGTGGTGTTGGTGGTGATTGTACAGTAAATAATGAAAAACTAAATACCGGGTGTCTTGGACTTCTGTTTTTGTTCTCATAGTATCACATTAGTATAAAAATAAATGATTCTTAAAATAACTTAAAAAATAATGAATAAAATGATAATGCCACCATAACTTACACCCTTATCAAGATTACTATCTTAGGCCACATTTGTTGATGCTAGTAACAGAATTTATACTTTTTGTGTGTGAAATTCTTTATCCTGTTGACTTTAAGGCTGTCCAAAACAAAACTTTTGTACCACATTTTAAAAATCATAAATAACTTAGGATTTTCCATTCAATAATAATGAACGTATTGTTGCAAAGAGCTATTCACATGACATAAAAAAGTATAAGTTTAACAACAATGGCAAGTCATTTTTTGTTAGTTAATTTTTGATTTATTAAAATGTTGTTACAATTCCTTTACTTTATTTATACACAAATATGTTTATAACAACTAGACAGGGTTTATTATTTGTACAACATTAAGAGAGAAATCTGCATTTTAGACAAGAATTTATGACATGTTGTAAACTAACACAGGAAAACCTTTAAAGGTCTCATGTCCTGGTGTGTTTGACTGTTTACATCATGTCTTGTGTGTCTATTAAGCAAGGATTTAATTGAAGCTGAATTACAAATGAAAAATTTCATTTCTATAGAGGATCAGATGCAGCTCTAATTCCCTCCCCTATGGAAACACTCAGATCTGAGGGGGATAGGGGCTACAGGAGGCTCTGCTCTGATTGACTGTCATGGCGTCTGCCTGTGACATGCAGAAAACACACATGCAGGTGGAGGCTGTGTGGTTATGACATAATAAGACCCATGAAGTCAAACACAGAGCATTTTAAGGGGATGTTTCTATAAAGAGCTTATGGTGGATGACTTTCAGTTTTCTCATCTGTCAAAATGACAGGCTGCGCTTAAACTGTTTTCGTCACTGTTGTAAAAACTCTGTCAAAAAAGAAAGATGTCTGATAAATCTTATGTAAAGCTAAATTACCTGTTTGTCCATAGGCAAAAATGCAGGCGTTGTAGCCCTGGAAGGCGTTGTGAAGAAGACTTTCCCCAAGGCACTGGAAGACCACCTCCTGACCTGAACACACATAATATTAAATATTATTCTGTTAATTTTTAGCTTTAAAAATGGAGTCTCCATTTCAAAAACGTAGTCATCTTTTTTATAATTATTTAAATTTTTTATGATGTGAATTTTGTCTAATGACCTTACCGGCAAATTTCTCCTTGTCTGATTCATCCATGGACCAAAAACAGTAGTCATAGGCAAAGACCTGGGGAGTAAAACATGAAAAAGAACAAGAAACATGATGCATTTTATGCCTAAATAGCTGTACAGTAATTTCTTCACTGAGCATGTATTTCACTTTAACAGCAACATCTATTTTGTTTTAAAAAGGAAAAATATACAGTATATACAGTATATATCAGGACTGTCAAAAGGTTACATTTTTTATTTGCATTTAATCTCAAACTTTTGATAGTTAACTCAAAATTAAAAGCATTTAATCACACATCTAGAACCGTTTTACTTTTTATGGTGGAGAGGGTATTGACAAACCACCACAAGTTTTACTAGTCCATTGATACATAGATCAGGTGAATGCAGGGAAAGTATTTATGTTGTTATTATGGAATTATATAAAATTGGTGCTCTGACGAAACATAAATGTGACCTTAAATGCTCACTCAGACACAGGAGGCAGCTCAGAGTTCTTATTCTGTCAAATACACCGCCTGGTGCGATTGTTCATTCCGAGGTCCACAAAAGTGCCTGTCCTAAATGACCCAGTGATGTCCAATGATCCTCCTCTGAAGTGATAGAATTTCCACTTTTCAGGAGTTCACCTTTAGATGATTTCTCTGAGTGAGCACACCAGTGAAAGTTAACTATTAAGAGGTTTTCTTACTAAACTGGTCTTTGTTATGGTTTGATTTATTATTTGTACTGTATTTATCAAGGGTTTCTTCACTTAAATGAACCTGCTTTTGCAGCAGCTGGATCTGCCTGATTCAATGTCTGTAGTCAGGCAGATCCATCTTGCCAAGCTCCAATCTACAACAATTTTTTGGGGCCCAAAGTGCCTAATCAGCCGGATGAGGTGGGAGCGACGAGTGAGACGCCAGCAGGAGTGAAGACTCTTACAGGGATTAGCATACATGCTAACAGCTTCAGTAGCAGTTTTTTTAGATCTTGACTGCATTTCTTTATTTAATGAAAAACAAATAACAACACTACAAACTTATCTTTTCACTCCACTTTCAACACGTTATGACAAGTGGCTCATGTTCTGTAGCGCAGTAGCACCTGCCTACTAAATTATCTTGGAATTTCCCCCTGTGGGACTAATAAAGGATCATCTTATCTTATCTTATCGTATCTTATCTGATTGACCCATAATAAACCTGACTGATGGAACAATCATCCAATCATCTGACGGATATGCTTCTGAAAGGTTTGGCCCTCCCCAAACACTTCATACGGGTCTTTCCCAGATGGACTAGTGAAATATACTGAACGGTCCATCTAGTGTGCCAGGGTAACAGTAGCTATACCTCAAAGGAAAACAAATCGAATGGTGAGAGACAAAAGCAAGGGAAGGCAGAAAAGAGTGAAATGATTGATTTAACAGGGCGCACTTTTGACTCATCCGCTGAGCTATCCGCAAGTTTTTTAACCATAACAGGAAGTTAAGTGAGTAGCTGCTGCATGCTGCACTTGTAACAAAGGTGAGGGGAGGGAGGCTCTCTCTGCTTGGTCGGTTAACTGTATGTGAGACTTAACAAAGTCCAGTCGTAGCTCAAGTCAGACCAGGAGTAAATACAGAAACTGTGGTCTTGACGAATCAACTGGCAGATATTTGAAGCAGTTTCTTTGATTCACAAGACCCACATCTGTCTTTATCTATTTCTGCCTGCCATCCTTGACAGTAAAGCTGCATCACTACCGGGTTTCCTGAAATACCAACTGGACTGAGGGTTCAATATGTGTGCATTAGTCATGTGTGCGACAACAAATAACGGTAATGTTAAGAGCATTTTGTAGTTTCAAATTAAAAATGTGTTAACTTAGAAAATAAATTAGTTAATAAACAATAATGTGCTTCAAGATTTTTTTTCTTTTTTGTAAAACAGCAAATTTGAAAATTCAATGATAACAATAAAAACCCTATTTCTGCAAGAGCCTCTATATACTGGTGTATTAATTAATTATTTATTAATTTAGGGCACCTGTGGCATCAGCCTTACACCTGGTGGTGTAATATATGTGTATATATATATATATATGTATATATATATATACACACACATATATACATATATACATATATATGTATGTATGTATGTATGTATATATGTATATATGTATATCTATATTATATATATGTATATATATTTATATATATGTATATGTATATATGTGTATATATATATATATACACATACATACATACATACATACATATACATACATATATAACATATACATATATATACATACATACATATACATTTATACATAAATACATATATATACACATACATATACATTTATATATATATACACATTTATATGTGTATATATATATATATATATATATTATATATATATATATATATATATATATATATATATATATATATATATATATATATATATATATATATATATATATATATATATATATGAATAGATAGATGGATAGATATATCACCCATATCCTTAACTTTGCCCATGTCTTTTGTTGCTTCTAAAACATAAACTTTGAGGACAAAATGGTTACTTGCTGCTAAATACGTCCCACCCACTAACAGGTGCCTTGATGAAGAAATAATCTGTTATTCACTTTACCCGTCAGTGGTCATAATGTTATGCCTGATCGGTGTACATATATATATATATATTTCAATGATTGTACCAGTCTATAATAATACTACAAAGTATTTATCATTCAACAGTGGTGTAGTGTAATGGAGGGAAACTGCTCAAGGCTGTTCTTCAATCTGTTCTGGTGAATCACTGTGCACTGTGAACCTAAGACAGTCACATGGTCTGAGCAGCGATTCAGATTTTATTTTGTTAATCAAATGCTTCTAAAAGACAGTCCTGGAAATACAGACATGCAGTAGTGTAGTGTAAGTCAGTCAGGCAAAAATAGACTCAATTTTTCCAACTACAAGTGTTCCTTATCTTTAAAGTTAACGGATAAAACAAGACGCTTCTGGCAAAAACCTTCACTTTGTGGCTGGACACAAATCTCAAATTGAGACTGAGATACACAGCAGCCTCTTTGTTTAGCACGCAGATGATTCACAAGCATGGAATTAGCTTGGTGTTAAACATGTCTGCGAATATATGTGTGTTTGTGCGTGTGATGTTACCTTGGACTGGCTCCTGATGATGTCGGGATGGTCAAGGTCCACAGCAGCATGGAGAGATAGAAAGACATCATTAGTAAAGATAAGTTGCTTCAGGTTTCAACTGTTAAAGCAGAAGAAAAAAAACAGGTATCTGCTTGTTTATTATGTCATGTGTCCTTCTGAGGAGAGAGGCATGATGTAGATTTTTTTTTTTTCAGATTTGGTACAGTTGGTCCTCTACCAGAAATGATCTGTTACCTTGTTGTGGTGGACTATTAGTGTTAGAATCAAACATTAACCAAGACAAAAACACACAATGAACACGAACAATTAATTAAAAACTGTGTCTTTTCGTAAATACAGCCATTTTGTCATGAGAAATTGAAAGTATTGCTGACAATTTTAAATGAAAACATCAATTATTAAAAAGCACGTATTTTCTCTCACCTCAGGTAAAATATGTAATTTCAATAAAGTCAGAGTTTGTCCCTAATAGCTAACGTACTTTAACCCTCTAGCTTTAACATACTGAGTACCACTGATCCAGCTGTAATCTCAGTCTGTCTGAGACACTGTTGGAGCTCCTGTTACTTTAAGGCCTCTTTCTTCAAGTGTACCCCGTCTGCTCTGATTGGTAGACAGGTCTTCTCTGTGATAATTGGTCAGTTCAGTGCAGCTTAACTTCATGTTGTCAATGACTCTACCCTCTCTGTCATGCATTGGGCTCCCTTGCCAATGGCCTTAAACTGTGGATGAAATAATGGTAGGACATAATAATAATAATCATAATAATAATAACAATAATCAAAAAAAAATCTGTTTTTTAACTGAAACAGACAATTAAGTTATATCTATCTGTCTAATAATAATAATACTAATAATAATAATAATAATAATAATAATAACTATTTGTATAGCACTTTTAAAAACAGAGGTTTACAAAGTGCTTTGACAAACATTTAAGAACATACAGACAGCAATTACAAAAGCTTCAGCACAAAAGGAAATAAAAACAAAAAAAGCTCAGACTAAATCCAGGCACTGTTACAGAGAAAAACAAGAGGCATAATAGACACTAGCAAGAAAAGCCAAGAGGAGAGCAACTGGCGCTTCTGGTGTCTTATAGACCAACGGTGCTCATGCAGCGGAGAAAATTTCATGAAACATGAAGATAACATAAGGGAGAGGGAGGAGTCTTGATGTCACTGGGGTTTTTTGTCTTGTGCTTAGAAGCAGTCGATCACACAGATGAGACATGAAAAATACACTATGGGGCTAATGAAGAACTTGAAAAAGCATAATAAAGGCTTTTTTAAAAAACATGTAAAATCAGTTTTCATGTTTCTTTCTGAGAGCTAAAAACAGCCCTATACCAAAGTGCTAACAGACAGTTAGCGGCATCCATTCAAAGTGTTTACAGAGAAACAACATGTGGACAGCAACAGCTTTGTTTACAACTGTAATGGCCAGCACATACACAGATGATCTCTGGCAGACTGGACGACATATTGTTAAAAAGCCTGTCGGACTGCTGCAGATAACGTCAGTGGATTGGGGGGTGTTTGATCTGTACGTTAAATACTTAAGCACAGCCTGAGCTCCACAAACACAATCAGTCAAACATGCATATAAAGCACTGTGCTCACCCAGTGGCTCTGCATGCTCCCATATTGCCTTCTTAATGCCTTTGCCTAACATCTCCAAAGCTGGCACAGAGAGGGGATCACTCATGCCACACTATCATTACACTTCAGTGACAATCACAGTGAAGCTGAAACGTCACAAAGCTGTTATGATTAAGCCTTAATATGGCCCCGCAGTGAGCATTCTGACGAGTAAAGGGACAAAGACAGATAACAAGAAAGCCTGAAGACATTCTTTGTTTCTTCCAAGACAGTTTTGGACACATTCAATTCAAGACCAGCCTTGTCTGTATGCTTGTTTACAGACTGTTTGTGTGTCACATGTAAAACCAGCCTCTCCGGGGATGTGGAGTGGATGTGTGAAGACACTACATTTATGACTGAGGGCCTCAGGAGACATAAAAAATCTGTCCGTGTGTGTTTATTTGTGGAGCTGAGTGATGGAGGGGGTTGGAGCTGCATTTGGCAGACGGCTGAAGTTGTGTGTGATGGAATCAGATGGTTGTGTGGAGGGGTTACTGGGTTGAGGTCATGCTCAGATATTAACTGGGACATGTGGGGAAAATGCCTCAACCGGGAAAAAAAAATGACATTTAGGAAGAGGGAGTGCTGGTCTCTGGATCAGCAGGATCTCGACAGGAAAACAAAGCTGTGCAAGATACATGTGATGAGTCTTGAGAACTCATAACAGGTCTGTCTTGTAATAATCAACTGAGAAAGTCAAAGTTCAATAGCTCATACATTTAGCACTAAAGATAAAATACATCCAAATAATGTTACAAGAGCACTCCTTCTGTGGTTAATAAACTACACGGACGTTATCTTACATCACACACTGACCTACCAATGGCTAACTGTTTGGTCTGCGGTGGTTCTTCAGTACTTAAATCCCACTCATTAATGAAATAACAAGAGAGGGTAATATGCCCTTGACACAAAGAAAACATCCAGAGCCCAATAGTTTGAACAAGACAGTACTGCTATCAATGTAAAGGTTAGATAGTAAAATACAAGTCTTCCAGATACCAGACTGCATACAAGAGAGAAACTTAAATACACAGAGCTTTGGGCTGCTCAGGGATAACAGAGGAACACACTGCTATGATTCATCTGGGATTTCTGTCCATCAGGGGTGTGCGATAAGACTTTCTTAGATCACTACGAACTACGATGTATTGCCATCTGCCAAAGCAGAGAGATCGTAGCAATGTCTATAGGGCTCATTCCATCTTTTAAACCTCATTCACACTTCCAAAAAAAAACCCTAAAATTATTCTGACTTTACCTGGGCGAACTGTATGTGTGAATGCACACAGCCCAGTTTTTCACTCAGGCTTAACCAGGGTAATTTCCTTGCCCCACCCAAGTTTTTTATCCACGTAAAGTCAGAGTAGGCTCATGTCCGAACAGTGCAGCGAATTATCACGATAATTCATGATGACGTTATCCTGGGCAACCAGGACAAGCCAGGAAAACAGAGACTCGACAGGACGGATAAAAACAACAGCTGCTGGGGGAGAAGTTTATCTGATTGCAAGGGAAATGTGCATCTAGATATAACAAAGTGTTGTTTCCACTGCACATCATCAGGTTTGCTTTATTTAACCTCTGTGCCCTCTCATTTGACTGGTTTGGTCTGACTGTTACCTCCGCCAAGGAGGTTACGTATATTTATGCTGGAGTATGTTTGTTTGTCTGTTTATTTGTTTAGCAAGATTACGCAAAAACTACTGGACAGATTTTGCTGAAATTTTCAGGAGATGTTGGTAATGGTCCAACTTAAAAATTATTAGATTTTGGTGGTGATCCAGTTAACCGCCATTAGCGGACCATCGATTTTGCTCAATAACTGTCTAACTAATAACAATATCAACATGATTCTGAGTAGGGATGGGAATCGAAAACCAATTCCAGCTCAGAATCAATAACAACTCCCTTAAGGAATCGATATCTATAGACCTTTGTCTCATCAATTCCCTTATCAATTCCTTCCTATTTGTTGATCTGCATGCTTTGGAAATCAAGATGCCACACACTCATCAGAGAGATCAGAAGAAATTGCAGCAAAAAAGTCAAAAATCATGGCAGACAGTGGGCGGGAGTGGTCAAAATTGTGTCTTATTTATGACAAAAACACACTTACTGTCAATCTTTCAGTAAGTGGAAACGCCAGCAACTTGTAAAGGCATTTATCTATACAGAACTTTTGCAATGAATGCCAGGAGCGTTGTGTTTTTGACATCATTGCCTCTGAAAACCTGTGTGGTCCAGTATTTTTCCACAAAGAAAATCATCAGGAATCGATAAGGGAATCATTAAAGAATCGTATCAGTAAACAGAATCGCTACCGGCATTGGTATCAGTAAAATCTTATCGATTCCCATCCCTAATTCTGAGTGCTAGGTGTGGGTTTTCAGGGTCAAGAAATCATATTATGATGGTAACTTTATCATGAAGCTATTGTTTATAGATGCAACAGCAATATGTGAGCCACCTTGGAGGAGGATTGCGCTCTCTGTTTTCTAGTTTATTTATTGTTCCAAGGGTTCTGCCTTATTCTGCCTTTGTTTTATTTGTTAAAGCACTTTGTAAAAATCTGTTTTCAAAGGTGATATATAAATAAAGTTATTAATACTATTATTGTCAAGTATTTAATAAAACCCAACTTCAAAAATGCTGTCATAACCCTTTAAACACTGATTCACATCAATTGATGTTCTTCAATGTAGCTCACAAATACGTACAACAATATTCATTACATCAATGAAAAACATGAGTACAAATGTTTGTCTGCTAACTTTTGCTCAAGACAAAAAGAGAAAATAACTAGCTTGAATTATTTATCTTACAAAAATTCGAACAAAATGTAGTAAGTGTAAAATGAACAGTGGTTCAGACAGTTACCAGCACCAGCTTGATGACCCTACATGGCTCATTATGCTTGATGATCAAGAAGATATTCTTTAACTGTCTTGTTCATTTCATGTGTTGTTTTAAGCCATGTAATTAACCCTCCATGTTTGCTCTAATTGCAGTTCACAAAACAGCTCAACTGTTACAGCAGAGATGCAGCTGAGGGTGAGTGTAAGAGAGGAGATACTGCTACAGAGAACATGTGTGATTGTGGCTTCAAAACACCGAAGATAACAAAGAGTTAAGAGTGAAAAACAAAACAGTAAGATGTCTCTCTGTTTCAGAATGTATTTACAGCCTCTGAAAATATGCTGATTTAGCATCAACACTGCAGCAGTCTGAGCATTTCTGCTTTTTTCTTTCATCAGATTCAGCATTTTCTTTTGATCTGTAGTTGAAAGAAGCTGCAGCAAGGTCTTTATAAAGTATGCTGATTATCTCTAAAACACCCTGGCTCTGTGTGTAATTAAACAAGGGTCTCAAACCACAGGGCTGTGGACTAGTAGGGGGCAGGGCAATGAATGGTACTTGGCGTTACAAAGATGCAAATCACTTATCTTCTTTGCTTTCGAAAGTCCATGTCTGCAGGGTTTTTTATTTAAAAAGACTTGTATGAAGATCATTTCAGTAGCAGACACATAAGGCACAGCTTGGCTCTGCTCAGCCCTGCAGGGAAAGAATCAGGACTCAAACTAGAAGGGCCAAGCAATTACTTAATTATAGTCTCAATTATAGCTTCTCCCAATTCTCAAAACAAGATAACCAAAATGTTGCTGACTGCAACTGGGTGAGTAGCCGGTTATTTGGCTGGCTGCTTGTAGAAAGCCCCGAGTGTCTCCCAAATGCTGAATTTTGGTTCAATTTAACATAAAATTCACTAAGAAATTCAAGGTTCTGGGCCCCTACAGTGAAAATGTACAGTCTAGCTTCCATGCAGACTCTAAAACAACCCCAATTAAAAGAAACTACTAAACCACCCCTGCATCAGCCTATCATTATGAACCTTACAGCTGTGGGTGCGTGCAGCAGTGCGAGAGTCACAAGCAGCTCAACACAGCGAGCTTTCATTTCATTTGAAGTTAAACACTGGGCTTGTCATGCAGCCTCAATGTCCTTTTACAAAGTTAGAAATGGTTGGTTAAGATTGAGTTATAAAAAAATGAGCAACAACTATTGTACATTTGTAAAGTTAACCAGGAACGTGTCACTCTTCATGTTCACTATTGTTTTTTCCTTCTCAATCACATTTGGGAAATGCATTTATTGTTGCATTAAGCTGTAAATTCTGTGACATTTCACAATCTTAAAACCTATAAAGGAAGACCTTCTTTTTCAGTTAACAAAACTCAGAGGTAGAGGATATCATAAATTACCTGCTCCTAAGGGTTATAAAAATGCCTAGTTATGATCTGTCAAGTTTTAATGTGTGTTGCTAAAATTTTGAAATCCACTACATTTTCTAATTAATTTTTGCTTTTGTTTTTCGATAAGCATTTCAAAATTGATACTGTTTTCTACTGGATTTGGTTAAACATTATTTGGATTAACTTTTACAGACCAATAAGATATTGAAATACATGTTAAACTGGCTATTTTGCTTTGTTTAATTTGGATATGGTGTGTATGAAATTTGGGGAAAAGTTTTAAAAAAAATCTTACTCTAGAAGACGTGTCTGAAGAGTTGAACCCAGTGTGTGATGAAAGTGGGAGGGGGTTCAGATTTGATTTATGAAGATGATCTCAGAACACAAAAACTATTTTGATTGAAACTAAATTCATGTAAAACCACCATTTGTCTTGTATAGATTCATATTTTTCATTTAAAAAATGCAGTGTATAAAGCAGGATGTAAAAAATAATGCATTGTCAGTTTTTTCCAATACTGTTCTGACTTGGTTGCCAAATTTTAGGTACAGAGCTTCAGTGGGAGTTCTTGTTAAAATGTTAATTGCCAAAAAAATGTGTCCAGCACACATTGACGTGCATTGTCCCAATTATGGTAGGACCTTAGGGCCTTCATGTCAGCCATTTGGTGGGCAATTCAATCAAATGAGCTTACTGCAACACGACAATATTAGGTCTGGTGGTCCCTGAGGCATCAGAATTACAGTCAGCCTGGTCCATCTCATTATCTCAGTAAAACCCACAGTGCTCCAAAAATCTATCTGATTCATTAAAGTGTTTCCTGCTATGTGTTATCAAATGACTTCTCTTAGATATTCAATTATTTTTCCTTCCTTACTACAGGAGACCCACCCTCATCTTTCCATACACACAGGGGTGAGACAGCTGTCAATCAGAGCCCTGTGTCAAGTCAAATTATGAGGCCAGATTGCTTGTGGTTTCTATGCCTCATCGCGCTCACTTAAACCTATAAAGAGCTCCATGAATTGTTGTAACACGTGCCACTTTGCCCTTCCTCTAACATCACCGTTGCTTTTTATCTGGTACACCAGCGACTGCAGGAGCATGCACAGTAACAGGCATTTGATTGAATTTGCAGATGAAACAGTGATCATGAGTCTCTTAGGTTATGATGAACATGGTCCTGTCATTGATGATTTTATCACTTGATGCAAAGATTTCCACCTGCAGATTAATGTGTCCAAAACCAAAGATATGATAATTGATTTGAGAAGATCACAGCCCAGTGTCAGTTATACTGTCATTAATGATATTGATGTTGAGATGATTTCTCAATACAAATATCTGGGAACAATTTACGATATCTTACTTCGATTTGAACCCAACACTGATGGTAATAAGTCCAGCAGATGAACACATTCAAGGTGTGTGAGGTTCTAATATCTGTCTTATCAGTGTTTTATAGAAAGTGTCCTCACATACTGCGTTGTTGCTTGGTTCGGTTGTCTTGTTTTATCTAGCAAAAACAGACTTGTGAATCTGATCAAAACAGTAAGCAAGGTGATCGAAGAGCAGCAATCTCAGCTGCAGTAGGGCCCATTAGTAGAGCCCAACAAATTCTGAGCTGCCCTGATCACCCTCTGTTTGCTGAATTTGATCTTCTTCCTTCTGGCCGACGTTACAGAATGCCTTGAACCAAGACAAAGCCAGCCAGAACTTCGTTTTTTCCGGTTGCCATTGACATCCTTAATTCATTGGCCTGACCAGTTTTCTTGTGTGTACTTTATGCACCTTGTAGATAAGATTGATTTTTGATTTTTAGATTTTAATCTTGACTATTTATTATGCTCTTTTTATCTGCTTTACCTCGACTATTCATCATTACTGTTTAGTTATCTACTGCATAGCACTTTACTGACTAAATGCACTTTATGGATTCTTTAGCCTTTGGCATTTTGTGGTTTAAGTGCCATCCTTTTTCACTTGCGCTCAGGATTTTTCCTGATTTTCCTAATGCCTGTATGTTTCATGTTTGATCATGTACTGGTGTGCTGATGACTGCTGCAAAACAAATTTCCCACTAATCCAACCCACAAACTTAAATCAAATCATATTGTTGTCAAGCATCTGATACAACCCAACTTCAAAAACACTGAACTATTCCTTTAATATAGAGAAATAACACACACATAACCAGACAGCCAAATACAGCCTGACATAAATGCACTCCACACCTGTTTCCTTTTACCCATGCACATTCTTTATAAGCCGCCAAAGCAGCAGTTCTGGCACAAAGCAGCAAGCATACAATCCAATCTGTAACACCTCATATTTCATTGAAGCTCCTTTGCTGACGTGCTACATTCAGACAGAAAAAGCAGACAGAGTGGTTTGTGTCTGAGAGATTATTGATTCCTGTTGCTCTTAAAACCAGAGCACAATGAGGACCTCCTCAATACAGTGTTCATGTTAAGAGAGCTAACAGGACTTCAGGCAGAGAGAGAGAAGACTGTGTGGGTGTGACTGAGCTGAAACTGCACAATTTAAAAAGAATAATAAAATGTTTAATGCATCTTCTTGCCTTCAAGTGAAAGATAATACTTTAACTGGAAGGAACACTCACACTTTTTTAATGACGTGAGATTTAAGATTAGTTTGAGTAATGTTGCATTAAAATGACGTCAATAGATTTCTTTTGACTCATCTATGACAAACAATAAACAACTTCTGAAGTGCTCAAGAGATGTTTCTGAAAGCATGGTATGATGGCTCTGCTTTCAGCCATTTTTAGGCCTTTCTTTGAATCCAAAGCTGCTTTTAAACTATGTTTAACTTTACAAGTCATCTTCCAGTATATATAAAAAAAAAATCTTCAGAGAGCAATTTACAGGTTAAATTCATTTTGACATTATTTTTGGGAATGCCTTTTATACAAGCTGAATCCTAATTTTAAATGTTTTCCGTGAGACAAAGGCACAAGTTTTACTAAATAAGTGCCCATTTTGGGGGTACTGGTTTGGCAGAGTAGTATACGCCCCCTCTCCCAAGCCTATCCACTGTCTCTCAGCTATAAGAGCCTGTTTTCAGTAAGGCTGCTAAAAACTCTTTTTTTTAACATCTCTTCACATTTCATCGCTAAAGGGGATCGTGTTCTCTGACTGTGTTGACGATCGATGTTTAGTGGTGGGTTTTTGAGAGTCTGAGCTCTTGTTTCAAATCATACTTACACCATTTTAATATTGTCACTCTTCAACTTGTCACTGAAACAAAACAATACTCTGTGTCTGTTTCAGAAATTCCAGTCTAAGAGGATTTAATCAATTTTTCCCAAAATAAAAAAGAAAACACACTGGTTCTTCTGTACCTCCTCATCCTGTTATTAAAGGATGGTTGTCCCTCTGCTAAAGCAAAGTCAAGTTAGATAAGGAAAAAATTCAGTTTCATATAAAATCTTCACAATGAAAGAACACAGGTCTTAATTTGTCAGAGGGTGTATAAGATGAATCAGCCAAACAGGAAACAGGGAAGTTTACAGCAGCAGAAACGTCAAACAACAGCCTGAACTGAGGAGCAGGGAGGGTTAGAAAGACATGGCTCCTCACTGACTCTGGTAAGAGCTGAAACACAGATAATTTAAAAAACAGCGATTTAAAGAAACCCCTTCCTCCTGTAACATACAGTGACTTATACAGTGGATTTTTCTGCTCACATGGACACACAGGTGAAAAAAACACAGGCCTGAAGAAGAGCGGGTTTGTGGCTTAATAATTTGCGAATGGGGATAAAGAATTAAAAATCACACACCTCTACTGCAGCCTGTCTACCTGTGATGACTCTGTGATTCAGTCAGTTCAGCATGAACACACAGTCATCACACTGCTAGCTTATGCAACACAATCATCTCAACACCTACTGGGATCTCCACTGGTTCACTCTTCATGTAACACCAAAAATATTATTCAGACTCATCTGTGGCACTAAAATATGGGCTGTATATCAAAAAACGTTCTTATATGCCAATATCGATCATCACAATTTGAAGCAATTATTTAATGATATTGTTCCAAAAACGCTGTGCGTCCCTAATATTATAAATGTAAAATATCAGCAAACTTGGCAGTGCTCTCTCTCTCGTAACATCACAGTTGGTTGCCAGTTTCTAATGCAGAAGTAAAACCAAACATACAAAATTGACTCCAGAGCTCACTGTAGTATTTAGATTTAGATATTTTGGTGTCCCACAAACTGATTCTCTGGGGTCTCCGATCTGCAAATTTCTCAGTAAGACTCAGAAGAAACATTTAGCTACAGCAATGTTTTTATTTTTTAAGAAGAGTAAAGGTTAGGACACTGTACATTATGGCTTGACTGTATGAATAAGAGAGTGTGTTACTTCTATTTTCTTTCTGTGTAGTATCACTATGGTTTTATGTTGTCTTGAATCACAGCAAAGTTTTTAGCTCTGGTAATGTGACAACTATTTGTTATCTTTTATAAGAATAAAACTACTCTGCAGCGTTCAGTGCAGGACCACCAGGTTCTACAACAGCTCTGTCCCCAAGCCATCAGACTTCTGAACTCCTAAATCTCACTGCTATATACTGACTGTTACTAGGCTTAACCTTCTTTGTCTTTTGTACATATTTGATATCTAATATTTAATATATAGAGATTTATATTCATACTTCCCTTGCACCTTTTTTTTATAACTTGCACCTTATTATTATCTACTTTTATTTATATTATACTTGAAATCTGTAAACTGTAGCCAATGCAAAGAAATCTCATTCTGTATGCCTGCTGCATACTGAATGATAATAAAGTCTGTCTAAGTCTAAAGTCTAAGTCTATTAAAACACATCAAGTATCTTAATTTAGTTTTAAGATACGATTTCCTTTAAAAAGGCACAATCATCTCTCTAATTTAAATATTGGTCATTTTCTGATTTCTTGAAGTTACTGTTTCTCTAAATTTCCACTCGGGGGACCTCAGACAATCCTACATGCCCACTGTGTCCCTTCAGTCACATCTCCCAATACGCTGCAGTAGTGAAATTGGCGTAGCAGGTTTTGACGTACACAATGATGACAGCTGTCATGGCTGCTTCAGAGGCTGCGGGCGAGAAGGGTCACCCACGTCTTGCGTTCAAACGCCCATTAACGAAGCTGGGGGCCCCCTGACCAATGACAGAGGAGAATGAGGCAGTCAGGAGAGCTGTGAACCCGCCTCCCTCGGCCCTCGTACACGTCTATTCGTCCCTCCTCCTTTCTGCCTGCTCCTCGGCTCTGATCACCGTCATTTAAAAAATAACTTAATGCATGGCTGCTTCCCCCGACCCCCCTGCTTCTATCTTTCTCTACTGTTCTTGTATTCATTTTTTTTTTTTCTGGCTCAGGGAGGAATGAGGAGTGGAGGATGGAAAGGAGGCTGAAGGTAGCCAGGGGGGTTGGAGAGGAAAGAGGCTGGGCCTGAGACTGGAATGTTACGCTGAAGCAGAAGCGGCATCGACGTAATACGGCTCACACTGATGACACAGAACTACAAGACATGTAACAGGCTTCACTTCAGCACATACTGACACACATGGACAACTCTTGACATGCCAAGAAAGACCACATACCAAACTGAGTGCAATATGTTCACGGGAAAATCAAGTAGAAGGTACTAGGGTTAAGAAAATATAAAGTTTTCAAGATATACTGTAAATAGAAAAAATTCAAATGAGATTAAGAGACAGCATGACAGTTCATACCAATATAGTAAGACTGGGAGATATGGCCTAAAATAAATCCCAGGTTTTTTCCAGATTGTGCTATGTGAAATATAGAAAACATTTGGAATTTTTTTTACAGTCCTATTTGCTGATGAGTAGGAATGGGAATTGATAGGATTTTATTGATGCAAGTGCTGTTTACGATTCTGCTTATCGACACAATTCTTTCATGATTCCTGCAAATTTTCTGTGAGGAAAAAAGTTGTACCACACAGGTTATCAGTGGCAACAATGCCAAACATACAAGCTTTGGTGTCATACTGTATCTTATCATATCATATAACGCTGAGAGTCACTTTGCTAAAACGAAGTCAAACTAGATGATGAACGCATTCTGTTTCCAAAAAATGCTTCATAATAAAAGTCAGCATGACTTTGTTTATCAGAGGGCTTTTAAGATGAAACAGCCTGACAGGAAACGGGGATGTTTACAGCAACCCTGAAAGGGATAAGAGGTATAGATGATGGATGGATGGATGGATGGATGTTTTCTCACATCATGCAGGCCGGACAGACATACAATACCACATGGAGGAGACATTTTGAACACAAAGAGCATATGAAACTCCAAAAAGCTGAATATGTAATCTTTAACGGCACAAATATGAATATATGAATAAAGACATCTCTATTTAAAAAAAAGGTGTTTCTCAGGGTTGGACATTTTTTGTTTACCTCAATAAACAAAGATGTGTTTTAATATTATCTAAACTATGTGTACAACTTTGTCCAAAAAAAAAAAACTATCAGTATAATATTGATAAAGTTGATAGTAGACTAACAATATTGGGTGTCTGAGGTTTGTATTTTGTTTATTTTTTGTGGTTTCAAACAGCTTTCAATATGTTTTTAGACCAATTAAAGTGTTTAATACTGGCATTTTAACAACTACTTTTTACATTTTTATGGAAAAAAAACTATTGAGATATCCAAACAAAATGCTTACAAACTCTTTTTTGGGGAAAAAAAGAAGATCCTAAATCAGTTATACTTGCACACAAACCTTTTGTTGCATTTCATGCTTCATGCCGTGCTGCACCATCTCGTCTGAGGCTGGTTTTATTCACACTGCCTGAGGATGTGTGCTTAATTGATGTAATTTATTTTGAGTACACGGTGTGTGCAGCTGCTGCCCTTGGACTGCTGTTTTTTTATGTAAGAATCTGTTAACTGACCCATAAAAAGAAAAATAATCAGAAAATTAAAATTCATTCTACTCAATGGGCTAAATGATAAATATTGGTGAAACAGCATCTTATCTTACATCAGATTTAAAAAAAAAAATTACAAATACAAAAATAATTCTCCCATTCAGGCAGGAAAAGCAGATGAGAATCCCTTCCCCTCTGATTTAGATTATACGAGCCTAAAGCAAGAAAAGCATGCAAGAAGTGTTTTTAATCAACAGCTGAGCCTCCACGTGAGGCACTTACATTTAATAAAAACTGTAATCTTAAGGTTCATTTCACTTTCCATCCATGTGATGCACATTTTATTGACCGATGACAGTCATGCGTAGCCGAGCTGCTGTCATGCTCTTTACACAAGGGTTGACCTAGAAGGCAAGAATAGTTTGCAGATGAATATTTACCATTTGGCCTGTTCACCTGTTAGTTACACATTTTCAGGATGCCACGTTAAATGTTAAATGTTAAATGTTAAATGAATATGAATTTTACTGCTTCTTTTTATTGTTAAGACTGGCAATAAAGTTTTGAAACAAGACAGACTTCACCAATAACAAGACTATGGATGTTTAGGTACAGGAAACACGGTCATTTTCAGAGCATGATGATAATTCAGTAAACCAGCTCACAGTCAGAGTTTAGACCCACTGAAGGGTCAAGGGCATGTTTGGAGACAATGCAGCTGTGTGACTGTTCATGGTTGGTGAAGCAGTATACTTGAGCAGAGGTGACTGCTGCCTTATGAGGTAACATAATTCTGAGATGGACCAATGAACTTTCTTTTTTCCTATTTCACTCTGTAGATGGATGAGGATTAAGAACAGGGGTTCTTTTCTTCTCTCTTCAAGTCTTCAACCTTAATACTCACTTAAACTGTCTTTACATTCCCTTTGGACTGAAGCCAGGGACCATAGTGATGTGTTTAACTTCTGGCCCAGTATTTCCTCCCTGCAGCCAAATCCCATTTTTTTTACATTTTAAAGAAAAATTTTAACATTTTACAGGCAACTGAACAACAAATAATTACATAAACTAACTAACCCAGCTTCCTGGGTGTGCTTGCAATTTGTAGAGTAGGACATACTTTTGTCAATTAATCAGTTATTCACCCTTCGCTTGTTCCCAAGGACCAGAGGTCTCATACGTAAATAAAGTGTGTAGCATCCATAGTATGGGTGCTTTCACACCTACGTAGTTTCCCTTACATCCAGCACCACAGAGACTGGGTTCACACAAATAAAACTGTACATTTTTGGGCTATATCACAATGTCAAAGTCACGTCTCAGCGCTCCACGGGTGACAACATAACTCAAACTCAGTCTCAGCTGTCTCCACTCTGTTCTCTCTCAGCTACAGTTAAACAAACTTGGGTAAAATGATCATTTTGAAAAAAATGAATTAGCCCTTTGGTTTTAGAGTTTGTCAATGCTGAGCAGGTGTGACAGGAGAAGGAACTTCAAACATTCATTCTCCCTTTTGGGGTCACGGGGGGCTGAAGCCTGAAGCGGGGTACACCCTGAACCAGTCGCCAGCCAATCACAGGGCCACATAGAGAGACAGACAACCATTCATGCTCACACTCATACCAAAGGGCAATTTTGAGCAACCAATCAACCTAATGAGCATGTTTTTGGTCTGTGGGAGGAAGCTGGAGTGTCCAGAGAGAACCCACACATGCACAGGGAGAGCATGCAAACTCCACACAGAAAGGCCCTGCCTGACCCAGGGATCGAACCGGTGACCTTCTTGCTGTGATGTGCTGCTGCGCCACCGTCACATCACACTCACATTCACATCCAGTTCTCATCATTTTTGTTTTATAGGATATATGAATGATAATTTTGCTTTGCAAGGAAAATACCACTATCTACAGAAACTGAGAACAAAAACAGCTATAATAATCCTTGTTGGGCTCCCAGTGGCTGGTAGTCAGCTGGTAGCTGGCTGGTAATTGGCTGAGTGGCATCTGTATTTAAAGAGACATAACTAAATGAATTTAGAAAAAAGTAATTCAAATGTAACCTTGCAGTGCAGATGGACCTGGCTGATTCATTGTCTGATTCATTGTCTAAAATCACGCAGATCCATCTTGCCAAGCTTCAATCTCCAACGACTTCACAGCCAAAATCTGGGCGGCCCAATCAGGGAAAAGAGGCGGAAACTGAAGATGTGACGACAGCAGAAAGTGACTGCATGTTTAAAAACAATGGCGGCTTCTGAAGCGGTCTCCATGGATGTGGCAATATCTGTGTGTTTTAATCAGAAATGGACTTAATTTCTGATTTTAAAAGAAAAGCAAAGAACATCACTTAAAGCTTTTCTTATGGGAAATCATGTTTTTTTTGCTTTGGACGATCAAATCAGAGAAGCCGGGAAGCTGAGGATCACTGCTGGGATAGAATGCGGAAATCCTCCGCGGACAATGCTGGTCAGTCTGAGTTAAATATGCTCTCCTTATAAATTTACTGGGCTAACTTGGTGGGGATTGTTGTTGACGAGGTCGATGTCACATTTAAGTGGTAAATGATACACCTGCAATGTATAATTTAAAGTATGACGATAGTCTAATGACTGAAACGTAGTTTAAGCTAATGGCTAACAACAGGGTCTTGCTGCTACGTCATACTGTGGCTTGATGTGGATTGGTCTGTGATGAGTGTGACTTATAGACCGATCATCCAATCAGCAGCTGCAGTTGTTTTTGAAGGTTCTGCCTCTGAAAACTTTTCCTATGGGCTCTTCTTCAGATGGACTAGTGAATTATTTCTGTGGTGGACATATGGAACTGTCTATCTGCTGTACCAGGATAATTTAAATGCACTTCACCAGTAAACACTAGTTAACAGCATTTTAGGCTTGTTTTTGCTCTTGAGATGGTAATAATTACATTATGAATACTGATGAAAGATTTGTATTTATTCCGTTGATTGAATTTGAGGTTGCTTGAGTGCCTTATTGAGAGTTTCCTTAACCCTTTGGCCTGTAGAGAGTGCCCATCTCTGCTCTGAAGCATGCAGGGATCAGACTTTGCTTGCAGGTACGCACATTTTACTGTCACATTAGTTTTTCATCGATCACACAGTTGTAAACTGGCATGCACCAGTTTCAGGCCTTTTTTTGTATGTGCTCAATATTCAGTTAGTCCAGCTGTAAAACAGCTGAACTGCCTTATGGAGTGATGAGCATTTCTCAAGTGAACTGTGCATGTAAAAGTACTATTTCAGAGATGTGCTTTCCTCAAATACTTTCTCCCAGTTAAATGTTCCCTGTGAAAAACTATGCGAGACCAAGTGAGAGGTCTGAAACTCAACAGCCTTTAGACTTAACAGTATTTGACTGCAGGGGTGTAGCTTCTTTTCAGATAAAAATGGAAACAATGAAAAAATCAGGAGAAATGAGCCATGGAGGACTATGATTGAATGACACTGTGTTTGCTTAAGCCCCAAGCCTACCATTATGTCAGAGGGCTGTTAAAACTCCCACCTTCACATGGCTGGTTAAAGGTCTTTGTCTTTTCTTCCCTCTTTGCCTTCTTTTCCTTTCTACAGATACCATGTTAGTATGATGACAAAACACTGCAGATCTCCTCACTATTAATAGTGGATAGTAGCAAGCACGTTACCAGTAGGTACTCAATAAAAACAAAGTTAAACACCCCGACATCCACACAAAACCTCCAGCGTAATTCCAAGATACAGGACCACACAGTTTCTTTTGTTAATCGTCTTGGAAACCAAGCCGCTTGTGTTTGCCCCGCTGGTATCTGAAGGCCGACAGATCGTTGTCAGAGTGTGTCAACATCCAGATTCACCAGTCCTAAGCAAACAGCCCCGGGTCAGCCTGCAGATTGTAGAGTCTGACCACATGGCTGCAGGGAGGTCTGCTGTCTGCTTATCGCACACACTGGTGCTGAGTGCCCCAACCCCACAGCTCAAGCTCTGGAGGTAAGGACATCCAAGGGGCTCGATGGGTCCTCAGTGAAGGGGGGAGGGCAGGTGTAAAAGCACCGAAAAAAAGGTCTGCGGGCAACATGCTGTTTTGGATTGCCCATGTCAGACAACAAACAGATAAAGGCTTTGTAAACTTTGGAGGTCTCAGGACGCCTCACACCTAAAATTTGACAGACCCGGTTCAGTTTGGGGGTGAAGCTGCAACACTGCTTTATACTTCACTTTGTTTGTTTTTCTTTTTCATTGCACCTTGTTGGGGGGGGGGGGGGGGGGTCGTAGTATAGCTCGGATTTGATAGCCTCACTCAAAGGGGATTGGTGAATGGTACTGATAGTTTTCAGTAACATGACCAGTGTAAAGTAATGTAAGGCAAAACAAGTGGCCACTATCACTGCCCACTGCATGGAGCTGCAGTACTGGCTTATATATTTTCATCTCTACAAAATTGCACATAATTATAACCCATGAAAACTGAAAGAAAACAAAAGACATTATTGCAAATTAAATGTATTGGACCCTTATAAAGCACCCGGGATGCTGTTTGACTCACTAAAGCACACAGTCTTTGTCAGAACATCTCTTCAGGTACGTTTAGTTACATTACATAGGAGAATCCTCTCCTTTACACCAAAGGATAAAAACCTAACCTAATTTGAGGTGTATTTGTATAGGTGGCAAACAAGGGGTAAATAATAATGCTGCTATGTGGGAAGCGGGATACAAGAAAATCCTCATCAAAACATCAAGAGTTATGCTAACATAAGTTTATTGGTCAGAATTATGATAACTCTGGTGCTACTGCCTTTGTTACTTTTAGACACACTGGACTATTTGACAGCATTAATCCACTATTTTCTCCTCTCTGGGTTTTCCCTTTGAAATGGGATTCATTATAAGTATAATCCTTACTTGTCTCTTCCCTGCTTAGTGTGTCTATTGAAATACATGTTTTTCATTCATAAAATAATTCTTTAACTCCTTAAAACACATACTTTGCAACATAGACCTCCATATTCTAAATATATTTTACACATTATACATATTCTGTACAACTCGTCACTCAAGGGGAGGAGGAGTAACAGGAAGACTGAGGACGGGAGGGAGCAGCATTAGTAGTAGCAGTAGTAGTAGTAGCCAGTAGCAATATTATATTATATTTTATTGATTTTATTTTATTTCTATTTTTCAGATGTATTTATGTATATATATTTATATAGATTTTATATCTGCTAATTGTTTTTTATTTTCTACTTTTTGATGTCCTGTGTTCTTTTATACCTTGTACAATACAATGCTACTGGAACCTTAATTTCCCTGAAAGAGCCTTCCCAAGGGATAAATAAAGTTCTGTCTAATCTAATCTATTCTCCATAGTGTAAAGCAGAGGGAACAAGTTCAGTAAGATATGTCACGTGAAAGTTACCAACAAGCAGCAAGAGACTTGATCTGGGCATCCCAAAAAAAAAATAGGTAAAAAACACCCTGATGTCTCACAGGATGTGTGAGACTGAGCATGTAGAAAGCAGACAGGCTGAACAAAAAAGCCATTCTTGCTTGCACAAAAATTCAGACTTTTGCAACGCAGTTTTTCTGTAAGTTCATGGTACAGTAAAAATTAAATAGCAGTTTATTGTGCACCTTCACATGGTCGTTTTCTCCAAGAGGAGCTTCAAGAATTCATAAAAACACATGACCATGGTGAGTCACTGAGAATGGCAGTGTGAGAAATTTAATATGGCTGCCCTGCTGGAAAAACTGAATCAGATTCACAGAAGACATGACCTACAGCTAGGGAGTGACAAAAAAAGGAAATGTCCTTGAGGTGAGGTCTTTCAAAATGATTCATGGTGGAGAACCCAAAAATACTGTCAAGGTGAATGTTTGAATGAGGTAGAGCAAAACATGTAAATTCAGCCCTTCAGCTTAAAGTTATGACACTTTAACGCTGTACATTGAGTTTTCTTTGGCATTATAGTTTTCTTTGGGACATTGAGTGAGGCAGGGATAAATTTAGTTTTTAGACACAATCAGCCGTTCCATTGAGAAAAGTTTGATTTTTGCTGAGATTAACCTTGTGACAAATAACGAAAATGTTTAAGATACTCAAATGTTTTGTTCGTCAAGATAATCCCAACAAATGACCAATTCTTTCATAGTTAATGAAAACAAAAATGTAATTGAAAAATGTAGAAAGATGATGTGTTATACAGAAGCTACACCCACAATCAAGAGTCTAACCTTTATTTAATACTTTTACTTCTTTTTTACCTGAGTGTAATCTGATCAAGTTAAAATAAAAAAGCCTCAGAACACTCTGATGCTATACATTGCTGTACATGGTGCCAAACTTTTCACAAAATTAAAAGGATTTTGTTAGAGAAAACAAGCCACAAAAACAGCCTGTGGTCAACACATGCTACAAACAGTTTTTTCACTTAATTTTCCACCACAACACCGCTTTGTTTAGGCACCATTTTGAGACACGACACAGCCAAGGTGTTCTTCCGCCAGCAGTCTGAGGACCACACTACGGTCTTATTTAAATTTTGCTAAATACTCAAATAATACTTTCTCCCAAATAAAGATTAGCCCCTTGTATGAATGTACAAATGTTTGTTTAAGGGTGAGGTTGCAACATTGTTTAATTTTTCGCCTGGTTTAGTCTGCTTTCACGTTTCCCTCTGTCAGGCAGACCAGAGCCTGTCAAAAGATGTTTAGTCTAGCCTCCCACCACTAGTTGGGGCTGTAGCTGTGGTCTTCATCCCTGCAATCTAAATAAATACAAAACCAGCTTCAAGTAATACCATTTAACTCGAAGCATTTCAGAAGTATTTTGTGCAATTAAATAAAGATAAAGCAGCATTTTGACTGTCAGCTGTACTTAAATATTGACTGAAGCAATGTGTATATGTTAACCTGTTTAGAGGACCGGAGGCTGGCGATGCTAGCAATGCTGCTCTCTTCTTTATATTATCAGTGAACGCTACCTTAGCTTGCCGTTGTAATATTTGGCCTAAGTCATCGCACAATGCCCTACTTTTTGGTTTGCTTGCTTCGTTGAGTCCTTGTTTGGTTCAGCTGGGTTTCACACCCACCACCAAACAAACTCTTCTCCACCTAGTGTAAGTGAACCAGGACCTCTCTATTTAGGCAGACCAGAGTTCAGTTCTACATTGTGAGCTTCCACACCACCCAAAATAAGCCAAACTTCCCAAAAAGCAAACCAGAGTTCACTTGGTCTGGTCAAACATGTGAGGTGTGAAAGAATCTTTACAGATCTACTTGGCCACTTTTACGCAACTATCTTTAGTAAGAGCTTTAAAAAGCTTTAGAAATCACAGATTTGCCACCCCAGATGTATTTTATGTTGCAGAGAAAAATGTTCATCTCTCAAGTTTGTATTTACCTCAGCTCTTATTTCAGGCATCCAACTAAAACGCTTCAAAAATCCTTTGGCCTTTGACAAAAGGGAACAAGCAGTGTTACAATGCTAATTCACTTCTGTCTTTTTGAACTCAACTGCACCTTTCTTTTGCAAAAAAAGAATCAGCATCCATGAATAAGCATATTAACAAACAGAGTGATTCATTAAATAAATTAAATGAAATTATTTATTCTGTCCTTGCACCACTTCATCATGTGGTGGAGAGGAGAGGAGTGCGTCTGCAGGGCACAGTGGGTGGACAGGGTCTATTGTGAGTCAGGGTTGTTCTCTGCTCAGTGTTAAACCAATCCTGAACATGACCTTCCCTCTGTCAGTGATAGGTGGCCTTTTTATCCCCCATGCCGGTGAACTGGGTGGCCCTTTCTAAGCACAAAAAGAGAATGTGAAGTTACTCTGGCAGGACAGCAGAAAGTCTAATACTTACGTACACAATACTTTATGAACAAAGAATACAAAAATAAATTAGGAAGTCCTTAATGATATCTTCTTACTGCATTGAAAGTGCTCAATTCGTTCTATTTTCAGAGCATCTTTGTTGCATTACACTGGTCAGAAATAAATTCAACAATGGCTTCTCTTCAACTATTACATGTCTAGAAAGCTGTTTTTGCCCAAGAGACAGCGCAAGAGAGAGAAAGAGGGAGAGAGAGAATTCTTGATTTATATTAAACATAACTAATCCTTTGCTTTGGCAACAAGTCCTTTAGAAAAAGAAAGAGAGGTGCGCACACTTACTTAATCTCACTGAAAGTTCTCACAGCATTTTTGCCAGAGTCCTTTAGGGTAGTTTTTTTAAGATGGAATTAAAAAATATTTACATACATATATATGAGAGGGGGGCTTTTTCAAAAAGCTATCTGCTCAAAAACTATTTTGGTTAAACTTTTGTCATCTGATGATATTTTTTCAGACCTAAAGCGTGTTTGTGTGTCTGTCTTTCTGCATTCTGCTTCTACCTCTGAATCGCCCTTCACCTGCATATACCTGATGTGAGTAACCTACTTTTCTAAACAACTGCTTTCAATACAACAGAACAGACATGTAAAACTTAATCACAATACTCTGTTCGAAAGCTCTTAAAAATGCGGATAAATACACGACAGCCCTGCTTTAAATAAAATCTTGAAGCTTTTTGGAGTGGATAAAAAAATCTTATACCTCCATATAACCTTCAAGAATACTGTCTCCATTAAAAAGATCGTGACACGAGTAACAGGTGAACTCTAATACAGGATTGAATTTGTGTTCTCCAGGACAAAGAAAAGGTGTCAATGTATCGTGGTGCCATGTTGTGACAGCATAAAATACTTAATAATCGGGTTTGTTCGTTCTACTGCTAATGTTAGCATCATAGCAAAGCTTTGGTCCGGCAGTTACAACGGGTGAGGTCAAAGTTCTGCCATTATATTTTGTTGCTTTTCTCCGGAGTATTGAAAAGCGTTCCTTTTATCATCGTAAACCCACACGATTTCACTGTAGGGATGGGGACTGATAAGATGTTATTGATACAAATGCCTTTAATGGTTCTGTTTATCAATCCAATTCTTAAAAGATCACCTTGTCAATTCCTGCTGATTTTCTGTGTGGGCAAGAGCTGGCCTAAACTGATTTTCAGAGACAACAATGTCAAACACATGTCACTCCTGATATTCAATGCTGCATAGATATGTGCCTCAGCAAGTTTCTGGTGTTTCTACTTAATAGAAGTTGTGCAGAAATTGTCTTATTGTCAAAAATTAAGAAACAATTTTGACCATTTCTACCCACCGTCTGCCATGATATTTGACTTTTTTGTTACCATTTTGCTGACACTTCTGATTTGCACAGCATGCAGCACAAAGTGAAAGGAATTGATAAGGGAATTGATGAGCAAAAACACTTATGATATTGATTCTTTGAGGGAGTTGATATTGATTCTCAAGTAGAATTGGTTTTCAATTTCATCCCTGGTTGACCTATGACATTTGGAATCTAGGGAATACAAACGTACCTGGTGAGAATCTCACCACTTATATGAAAAAGGTAAAAGATCAACAAGAATCTGGCAGGGTAAGAGTTGCTGAGCAGTGAGAAGGGGAAGCAGAGCAGGTTGAATGACAAGCAGAGGACCCTCGGTAAACCAGTTTTTGACTCTGTTGCCAGGCCATTGTCTCATTTCTGCTTGACATTACCTGATGGAGGGCTCCACAGATTAATGTACTCCAATCTATGACATCAAGATTACAAAAAAGATTCAGATCTATTCATCTTTACAACAATAAGGAGGGGTTCAGATTTAAATTCTATATATGACTTAAAGACTGAAGGGAGAAAATGATTTGTTTAGTTGAGAAAACAACAAATGAACATACAATTACACTGTGTATATCTGTTTTAGTTTCCTTCATTTTATTAAAAAAGTTAAAATATCAATTGTAGAAAGTAAAAATACTGCAACACTGTTGTTTTTGGTTGATGTTTTTACACATCCTTTAGCCCAACTATATTGGCACTGGAAACTGGTTTTGAAATATTAGCATTAATACAGCATCATTTACATTTTAAAAAACAGAAAAAAATACTGAAGCACATTATTATTTCTTCATTGAGATTTCACAGTATAGTTATTTACTTGCATTTCTGAACAGAAAAAATAGTTTTAGTGGTTGAAAGTTGCGTGAAACTAATTTCTGACTTCTCAGAGAAGTTCTGTGAGCCGTCTCAAATTTGACTATGAAAAGATAAAAATTCAGTTTGAAATCTCTTATTCATTTTTATCAAATTAATAACAATAACATATTGCATTTTTGAAAGATTTCTAAAATGAGTCTGTTTTCTTGTAAAGTTGTTTAAGGGGCAGGCCATTTATCCAAAATTACTACTTTTTGTCTATTTTTTATGATCAAATTCTGCTCAGCTTTTAGTTAATAAACCTGATTATCTTGAGTAGGGGACAGAATAAAAAAAAAACAATTTCAGTTGAAAAAAACCTAACCACTAGCTCAAGGAATGAATATCATTTATCTTCATGCTCAACAATGACTTCCACTTTGTTCTACATGACTTGCTAATAAATTACGTCATGCTCTCATCACAGGCAGTCAGCACAAACAATAAAGAAGTCAAAGATGCTATCATTGCTGACAAAAAACAGAAGTGGTCAAAGCTGTGGCTTAATTTTGCACAAAATGACTAACTGCACAACATCCAGTGTCTGTGTCTGTCTGAATTTAAGTAAGAGTGCAAGCATTTATCTACACAGCACGGCTTTCAATATTTACCTCCGCCAAGGAGGTTATGTTTTTGCCTGTATTTGTTTGTTTGTCTGTTTGTTAGCAAGATTACGCAAAAACTATATGGAACAAAACAATATGCTGATGTCATGGATTTTTCATATTGTCTAGGAGATGTTGGTAATGGCCCAACTTAGAAATGATAAGATTTTGATGGTGATCCAGAAAACCACCACCATTTCTGCTCAATAACTGTCTAACTAATAATAATATCAACATGATTCTGAATGCTAGGTGTGGGTTTTCAGGGTCATGAATCATATCATGATGGTAACTTTATCACAGAACTATTGCTTATAGATGTACCTGCAATATGTGAGCTACCTTGGTGGAGGTTTGTGCTCTCCCAGTGCTTTCTAGTAATATTAATGGATCATTTTTGTGCGTCTGATGTTGCTGCCATTGAAAACCTGTTTTCCACATGGAAGAATCAAAAGAAGTGAAAAAGAATCTGATCAATAACCAGTATCAATAGCCACACTAGTATCAATAAAATCTTAGAAGAGCTTTTATATCAGTTTAATGCGGGCATAATCTACTGCAGTGTCCGTGGTTTCACAGTAGATAAAAAGTCAGAGTATAAAATCAGCAAAAAAGCTGCAATATCTTTTTTTCATTCACTGCAGAGAAGTTGGCCCAGTTTTGAGGAGGACACTCTCGTAACACACTTGGCTTGAACACCATGAAGCTGCAACATCCTGAAATCACTGCATACTTCCTCATAGGCCTGCATTAATACATCTCATCCATGTGCTAAGTAAAAGATAATCCTCTGATGTCAACAGTATGTAAATGAAGAAAACAAACAAAGATAAAACAGCATCTGCAGGCTGAAGCGCAGCAGTCCATCAGCCAATCCTCCTGCTGCTTCCTCGCTCTTTTGTCACACAGACTGACGGAGGGAGAAACCACAGCTCCGCTCTTGTTTGGGGCTCCATAAAAGTCACCAGAGAAAGTTTATGGGCGACAGATGCTCGAGAAAATGAGGGTTTTTCCCCCTCTTCTAATGACTTCCTTACTCAAGGAAGGGGCTTCACGGTCACTGGCAGCGACCCGAAGTTAACCTCCCTCTGTGTTGCCACGGAAACGGAAGAGCTGAGAAAAAGGGAGGAAGCTGGCCGGTGGGGAGTTACGACCTGGCGGTGTAAAGGAAAAAGAGGAGCAGGAGACTGTCTTTTTCTTCGACGATTGTCTCGGTCTGGCCCTTGTCTATTTTTCTTGTGTCTTTCCCCCAGCCACAGACAGACACGCAGACGAACACACAGACACAAACGCTCTGCAGCTGAGTCCATCTGCCTGAAGTCAGCATTATTCACCACTTTCTGATCTGCAGTCAGTTCCGCCACTCACAACGAGAGCTTTCTTCCGACACAGCTGGCTTCCTCCAAGATGGAGGATCAGATTTCAAGCATGGCCAACTGATGACTGCATACTCAAAACTAAGCTCAGAAATACCTGCTGTTGTTTCAGATTTTCTTTGACCTGTGAGAAATTTGGTCCTTCACATGTTAGATTGTTATTTCTGATTGCTGCTCCAAAATTCCCTCATTCACACACCAAGCCTACTGCATGTCCGAGCCAAGCAATACATCCAGTTTTTAAGAGATATGAATATCTTTAGGAAAATTTTATTTACATCTATAAGGTTAATGTTGAATATTATTTGCTAAAGGGAAAAACAGATAGATACAGGGCTTGAAGCAGGAAAAAATCCTGTGCCTGAATTTTTTTTCCAGGGGGGGAATAAATGAAATATGAGCAGTTCACCCAAAAAAAAAAAAAAAAAAAAAAAAAAAAAAAAAAAAAAAAAAAAAAAAAACAGTTACTATATGTGGCCGGGCCATTGTGAACTAAGGCGACCAGAGTTTTAAAATGAAATCCAGGGACATTTACAACTCGGCGATAAAAATTAATTGAAAGTTAATAAGATCAAATTAAGAAACTGGGACAGTTACAGTTATATATATTAAATATATTTGTTCATTCATTCATTTTCTATGCCGCTTATCCCTTTCAGGGTTGCTGAGATATATATACATATATATATATGTATGTATATATATATATATATATATATATATATATATATATATATATATATATATATATATATATATATATATTTATATTATATATATTTAATTTCAGTGACATTTTCTTTTTTTCTCTTAATTTACTTATTTAACATCCTTTTGTTTGGAGGTGGGACATCCTTTTCTTCATACAGAAGTAAAGGGAGGGGCTACTGTTATTTATAACTCTGTTATCACTAAACAGTCTGTCTAACCTTGACTTTTGTAACCAAACAGACAAAGTCAGGCTTTTATCTGTTTTATGTTGATCCTCTTCAGCTTTATTATGGTGAAAACAGTAACAGCCATATTAGAAATAAATTTAATTCTGGCCATAAGGATTTCTTTTTGGTGGAATCATCATTTTTGACCCTCTTTTTAGAGTAAAATTTACATTTGTGTTTAGAGTGGGAGAAAATAATTTGTGTAAATTCTAAGTTGAGTTTATATTGGTAGTAGAGTGAGCATCAGATCCTCCTGGGTTTGGGGGCACAACAAGCCCAAATGAGCAACTGCACTTTTGGAACAAGCCCAAAAAAAATGCAACTCACAACTGCAAAAACTTTCAAAAAACAAGCCCAAATCGCTTACAATAAGCAGACCTGGCAACCATGGCTCCTGCGTAGTTGTGCATGTGCTACATGAGCATGTTTGGGGGTGTGCCAGGTTGACTCGTGCGGGCACGGTAACCAGGAAACGGGGGTGAGGAAAGGACAAACTACCTACTGCACTCATGTCTTGCTTTGTTGTGGGGAGCTGGGTGATAATCATGATGGAGCCACACAGACAGAAAAGCAAGCCTAAAGTCACTTATAATAAGTGGACTTGGCAACACTGGAATAACTGTTGTCCCAGTCTGTGCGCAACCTGCTCCCTCACGCTTTCTGCTTCCTACGCGGCTATAGTAATAACTTTTGTTCTTGTAGACGCAAACTAGTAAAACACTGAAATCGGGGACAGCTTTAACCGAGGACAGCTTTAACCAGGGACAGGTCATCCAAAACAGGGATTGTCCCCACTGGGAACGTCTGGTCACCATATTGTGAACGAGAGATCGTGTTCAGCTATAAATGCAGTCATATGAATTTTCTGTTCACACACACGGTCGGTCATAGATGTTGCTGTGGTACCTGTAGCCGTCGCTCCTGGTAAGGTCGATGTGTGGGACAGAGCACGCACGGACGCTATGTGACCCGGGTCTGTAGCATGACGACCTAAAACTTTTTTCCCGCTGCTGCCATAAAATAGTTTTCTGGAGCACGGTACACAAAAACAAGCTCCTGGCTCCTTGAGCTTTTGACACCAGCTACCGTGAGGCTTTTCATCTGCTCGGCCTCCTCTATCCAACCCCAGCGCCACTTATTCTTTACTCCTGCTTCCCATCTCGAGGTTTCCTCGCCGGTTTTAATATACCTGGCATCCATGCTAGCAGTATAGCTAGTATAGCAGCTCCTTACCGCTAACGCTGTCCAAATGTTGAAAACTTAAGGCCCGCCTTACTCTGCCTCTGATTGGCTAGAAGGCCTTGGTTACCTTGAGTACCATTGATAGTTGGAACTATCACTTTAAACGACTGGTTACAGAGAAAAAAGAAAACTTAACCAAAAAATTCCTACGCCGGATTTCCGGCACCGTGCTGGAGGTCTTCAAGCCCTGTAGATAGCTAGATAGATAGATAGACTTTATTGATCCCCTTTGGGAAATTTGGTACATAGGTATGTTGACAACATCTGAAGTAGCAGCAGGGTTTACCTTGCTCCTCAATGGCTCCAAGTACCCTGTTTTCCAGTTGTGTAATTAAAGGCCTTTGCAAAGCAAACATTTTTTTATATTTATTATTCACATATGACTATTTTTCTCTCATCCAAAGCCAGATAATGTAAGCACCATTGATGTAATGTCGAAGAGAGAAATAGCAGCTTTTATTTTTTCAGACTGCAGTTGATTTTTCAACTGTTGCACTTATTGCAAGCACACATCTGACCAATGAAAGCACTCACTGTATTCACGTATGTCACAGTCAGTCAAAACATTCAACATGGTGGCCAGTTTGATCGTGTGTTTGTATCAGAGCTAGGGTTGCAAAGGTGAGGAGAATTTCCGGTAAATTCCAGGAACTTTTCATGGGAAGTTAAGCTGGGGTGTTTTGGAAATATTCCACATTGGATACTTTCCATGGGAATTATGGGAATTTCCCGGACATTTGGGGTTATTTAAACAAACCATATCGTATCCAAACATAAATGTATAATTTGATTTTAACTACGACCATATCAAAGTCTATATTTCTGGTGTTGTGGAAACTATGTGTTATTTATTCATAAAATATTGGGGTGTACATTGTGCAGTATATTGCTATGTGGCTTTGACTGTCAACATTTTGTTGATAGTGGCAACAAAACACCCCTAAGTGGACAATAAAATGCTACAGTGACAATTTTGCACCTGGGCCTACAGCTGTACTTAACAAAACATGCATTTAAACAGTGAAAGAATATTTCACATTAAGCATGATTATATTTAAAAGCACCTTATCATAACTCTATAATTTTCCGATGTCTCTTTCAAGACGCGTCGTCTCCTTGTGTTTTCTCGTGATGTGATGTATTCCCAACAAAGTTCCCTTTTTAGATAATAATAAACAGTCTTTCGACCTTTAGATATGATTTGTGGTCTATATCTCCCAATCCAACAGCATGCTGTACCATGTCTCTGTTCTGCTGACTGCAACTGAATCTCTCTCCAAGCCTCCTCCTGTTCGTAACATGATCAATTTAAGAGTCAAGGCATCATTAAGGAGTGATCTACCATAAGGAGCTGGTTAACAGGATAGAGACACAGTGTAAAGTCTTGGAGGGAGACAGATGACATGCAATAAGGGTTGCAATACACCTGTCTCCATGAGGCCCAACAGCTGGCAGTCAACTTCCTGCCAAAAACACCATCCCCATGACGAAAGAACATTCCTAACAGATCTGGGAGGAGCTTTTCTCGAGTAGCAGACAGCAGAAGGATACAGGGATTACTTCAAGGCACTGAATCACATTAAGAACAGAGTAGGGACGTGATAAACTATGACAGGCCATATATTTGAGTAAAAACTGTGGCTGTGCAAGAGCACTGTAGAAAAGGCCACTTCCATAATAATTCATTTACACTGGGTTAACTTGGCACTGATTAAAGCACGCTGCATGAGTTGATAATATCCTCTAATGGAATTACATTTCAATGAAGCAATAATAACTTGATATTTTAGCATTGCAGGAGGGTTTCCGGCACACAGAGAATACTTGGGTGGGCCCCACTGAACCTCAAGTACATCCATCCATCCATTCATCATCTATACCACTTATCCCCTTTAGGGTCACGGGGGCTGAAGTTTGTCCCAGCTGACACTGGCCAAGGGGCAGGGTACACCCCAAAGCCGATCACAGGGTCACACAGAGAGACAGACAACCATTCACAACCACACTTACGGCATTTTAGAGTCACCATTTAACCTACTCAGCATGTTTTTGGTCTGTGAGGAAACCAGAGCGCCTGGTGAAACCCCATACATCCTCCTCACAAAAGGACCCTGGTTTGCACAGGAAGTCGAACCAGCATTCTTCTTTGCTGGAGGTGCATGCACTAACCTGCTGTGCCACTTACCCGCCTCAAGTAAAGCAAAAGTCTTAGGCAGTGTGAAAAATAATTTCAAGTTTGAATACTTTAAAATGTAAACCTTTCAGTGTTGTTTTTATCAATTTACAAAACATTAAGTGAGCAAACTGGAGAAAATCTTACTCAAATTAATTTGGTGTAACTATCCTTTACCTTCAAACCAGCATAAAATATTATCAGTACACAAACAGGTGTAAATACTGATCTCTTTCGTATGAAGGATGACATTCATTAAATGGAATGGCTCTATGAAAGGCTTTTAAAGGGTTGAGAAACAGCCATATTTTGCTACCGAAGTCAGATTGTCAAAGGCACAGGTCACAGAACATGGCAAGACTGAGCAAAGCAACAAGACACAAGGCAGTTATACTACATCAGTCACATCTCTCCCAGGCAAATATTATGAAACAGATGCAGGTTTCAAGAAGCACAAAGAAACAGGAAATGTTGGGGATTTAGGAAAAAACAAGCTTCTAATTCTGTTGTTAAATCAGTTTTCTGCAAATGCTTGCTGCCAACATTTTCCTGTACCCTTGTACTCTTGAAATATTGTTGAGACATTTTAAATAATCATAATAGGTATCCACAATCACAGCATACCTTCAGAGCCATTGGCCATGTGCCGACATGTGACTAACATGACACAACTCAGTCCTCTGGACAGCTGAAGTACTCCTGTTGTCAATAGACTATAATGTGTTTTAGCTGATAATTACCACAGAGATGCATTTTACACTAACACTGACACTAAAGTAACAGAAACTATCATTAATACTTAACAAAAATGTCACTGAGTCTGTCAAATCAGTCTGATCTCTTAAGAAGACTCACAAAAAGAAAAACAAGCGTGGACCGGACTAAAATAGCTGCTGCACAGCAGTCAGACTTCAAGTGGATCAGCTGTTTACAGGGAGGCTCAAAAGAGGAAAAACAACCACTGCACAGCAAGATAATTTAGCGATCCTTCCAGGGATCATGAACATTGTTTATGATACATGAGGACATTTGTATGCAGTGGAATACACATAGCAAAAAAGTCTGCTGATGGAGACTTTGCAGGTTTGAATGATAAATGGCAGAAACCTCAATGAGAACTGGAGGACATGAGAACATCCAGATTATCTGTTGACACAGGTGCATAAATTTGGGCCTAAATTCAGTAAAATATCAGAAACAACATTTCAGGATATTTCAGGATCAGATGATACTAGCAGAAATCAAAGTTTACCTTGAAGCACATATTCGGAATGTTTATTGTTTTAAGACACAGTCATGTTTTTGTTTACGTGACGATTGCTAATTGCATTAGCATTAGTCCACAAAGTGCTCCTGTTACAAATGATAGTTTAAGCTTCATAAAATGACTCGCAGATATATAAACTGACAACGTTTTTGACCACCAGCTGAAATGAACGGAGTGTGATGTCACATGCATATAGTCAATAAAGTACAGCATGTCATAAGTGCAACAATATGTGTTTAAGTGCCTATGTGCAAAGGATCATTCTATCCCTTTGGGGGTTGTAGAGGGCTGAAGTCTATCCCAGCAGACACTGAGCAAGAGGGAGGGTACACTCTGGACCAGTCCCCAGCTGAGTGCATAGAGAGACAGACAACCATACACACTCACACTTAAGATCAATTTAGAGTCACCAATTGACCTAACAAGCATGTGGTTCATGGGTGGAAGCTGAAGTGCCCTGAGGGAACCCATGCATGCACAGGGAGAACATGCAAACTCCACACAGAAAGGCCCTGACCAACATGATGATCAAACCAGCAACCCTCTAGCTGTGAGGCATGTGCACCACCTGTTGCACCACCATGCCGCCCTAAAGTATTTATTGGGCATTTTCTGCCTTTAATGGACAGTAAAGAGAGAGAGAGATAGTGGACACGTTTGGGAAAGGGGGTGAGAAAGGGTAAGCAAGGACACTCAGCAAATGGGCCTCAGGTGGGAATCAAACCCAGACCGGCCAAAGCATATATAGGACGTGCATGATCGCTTCCCACTGTCAAACCAGCCGTCCCATATAGAAAGCAGAAACACACAACAAATCTCCAGAGTGAAGCAGAGAGGGATGTCCCCACCCACACACGCCCAGCAACACAATACTGTATATTTCAGCGGGAATCTTTCATGAATATTTTAGAAGCAAGGGATATTTGTGGTTTGTTTAACCACAACTTCATTCATAGTTTGTGTTTTATGATCCAGTGGCAGAGGGACTTCATGAACTAAATCTCTAAACTAACAAACAACGGATTTACAATGACCTTGGGTTTGATTGAATGAGTGGAGGAAGCAGCAACGGCCAACATGCAGAATGAATCACTGTTATGGACACAGAATGACATGAAACAACCGACAAACATACCTGGTGTCTGCTTTTCCCAGGTTACCTCCGGCAGGATGGAGGATGGTCTGGTTCTTCACCATCTCCACAACACATTTTGTGTTTAATTCCTTTTCTGTGGAGAGAAGAATAAAGAATGTTACAACCAAAGCAATAAGATTGAAATGTTCTGCTTATCTAAAGCCCAGTAACACTGGAGTTAAAGGTCCCATTTACACGACAACGTTGTCACCAGAAACTGAAAGATTTTTCCTTTGCGTTTTTGCTACGCATTCACATGGAGACGATGTGAAAGCGATGAGTGTTCACACGAGAACGACTGAAAACACAGTAGTGTGCATGCCGTCCAGTTGTTGGCTATGTAGGTTTGTAGTGGAAGAGCGGTGTTACAATACACATCTGCGCACTAACGCTTTCCGGTGAAGACAAACTTTACAGTTATATTCGCCACAGTGTTATTTTTGACAGCACTTTTTAATTGAACTTTATAGTCTTTTGCTTAAAATATCTTATAGTTTTAGTCATAATTTAGTCATCTTAATTGTTTAATTTTAGTCTAGTTTTAGTTGATGAAATTTCTCAACATGAAGTTACTGTAAATTTATTCGATTAAAAAATGAAGTCTAAAGTGTAAGGCATTTTTTATGTTTCCTTGAATTTCTGAAGTCTTGCTTTACACTTTGATAAAATGAAACATCTAATTGTTGTTGTTCCTAGGTGCGTGCAAAACTTTTATCTGAAAGAGTACTCACATGCGGTGCACGTCACTGTTTTCCCTGACAACTCTGATTCCTGTTCAGACGGAGACAACAACGTTTTCAAAACTTTTAACTCTGGACCCTGGTTTCGAAAGTTTGCGGATTCAGGCACTCCAGGCACCGTTCTCATGTAAACAGGACGCAACAAAAACTTTTGTTTGTAAACGGGGGCCTAAAGATAGGTGCAATAGAGACACGTGGACTCAGCAGGGGACAGTAGTGCTGTGAGTGTGTTTGCCTTTCCATTAGGCATGCGGTGTGTCACTTTCTCCTACTCCTCCAAAGCGCTACTGAAATGTGAACTGACACAAATAAATGTCTCAAGGGGAAGTGATGATGAAGTTTCTTGGTGGCACTTTTGTATAAATGAACAGGGCTTTTGCCAGTATTTACATATGTTCTTCCAAGGACACGTGGAAAATCTAAGGATGAACTGATATTTGTTTTTATGTTTGATGAAAGAATGAATTAATGTAAATAAAAAAGGCACAGTATTCATTTTAGTTTTCTGTTTCAATGAAAAAAGGGCATATATACCACCTAAAGAGAAATAAACACTAACAATACAATTTTTCCAATATCGTTTAGCTCTATTTGCTGTTTGTCCCTTTCACCTATTTGAGTTGCATAATAGTGCTTCGATTTCAACATCAAGTTCAAACAATTGTGCACTGCCTCGGAAAATGCCCTTTTACTTTAGAGTGAGCTTTAAACTAATCAATAGATCGGGACTTCTGCAGGCCAGCAGTCTCCCTCTCTCTCCCTATCACACACATGCAAACACACACGTGGCCTCTGGAACATCAGCTGACCCTCTCCAACTCAGCATAAGGAGCAGCTGTCATGCTTTGACCACTGTCAATAGTTTGCTTCAGTCAGCACTTAATGTGCTTACTGTAGAAGTATCAACAGGATCCCTTCAGAGAAAAAATGATGCTATTTAGGGCTGGAGATGCATCAGATATTTAATATGTATATTCATATATTTTATGAGACAGTGTCATTGAGCTTTTAGGTAATTACATAGAAAACAATATATTCTTGGCATAATGCTCACACATCAACAAAAATCCAGCAGCAACACGACTTATCTGTGCCTGAACTCGTCTGAGATGGCCGGAGCTAAAATAGAGAAGAGGGCTGCGGTGTATTAAGACTATACTTCATATTGTTTGTAAAAATGATGGCTGTTGGTGGCATTGTTGCTAATGCCCAATTCAAAAGCCAGCATCTGTTTGTGGGGTGTATTAAAGGGATAGTTTGAGTTTTTTCGAAGTGGGGCTGCTCGATGCCCATTGCACTAGTAAATGTGATTGCCTCTGAAGAACCCAGCCAGCTTTGCCTCTTAGGGGAAATAGCCAGTTAGCAACACTAGGCGATATAAAGCAGTCAATGGTGCCACCAAGAGCCTTGTAATAAGCCCACTTTTAGGTTTCAACTAGGGATGCACGATATTATTGGTTTGATATCGGCCACACATAGGGATGGGAATCGGAAACCAATTCTTGTTGAGAATTGAGAATATCTCCCTTAAGGAATCGGTATCATTAATCCTTTTGCTTATTAATTCCCTTATCAATTCTTTCCATTTGGTTCTACATGACTTGAAATGAAAGGCATTAAGCTCTGCTCAGAGGCAGTCAGCAGAAATGAAACAAAGAAGTTCACAATTATGACAGACAGGGGGCAGAAGCAGTCAAAATTGTTGCTTTACTTTTGACATAAAAGATGCTAAAATTTCAGTTAGTGGAAACACCAGCAACTTGCAGAAACATTCCTCTTTGCAGCACGGCATTGAATATCAGGGATGTCATGTGTTTGACAATGTTGCATCTAAAAACCTGTTTGGCCAAGGAATTGATAAGTGAATCGTTAAAGAATTGGATTGATAGGCAGAGTCGTAAATGGCATATCAATAAAGTCTTATCAATTCCCATCCCTAGCCACACATATTGGCTGGAATATCGGGAAATTATACAAATGTGCAATATTGATGCACCTTCTCATCACTGCATGGGTATATTTAAAAATCAAGGGTTTCATTTTTGCAAGAGTTAAATGCAGTTTTTCTTGTTTTACATCTGCTCCTCGCAAAAATATGCTGTAACACTGAAACAAACAAGTCCATTTTTATTGAGTACAGAGCTTGAGCTCTTGACCAGAAATATCGGTATCTGTAACGGAGATAATGAATTAAAAAATATTGGCATATTGGATATCAGCAAAAATCCAATATCTTGCATGCCTAGTTAAAACTGCACAAAATACAACACTGGCTCAAGTACACACTACAGTAAGATTTTCAACAGTGTTTTACTTTTCCTCATTAAGTGGCAATCATATTTACTATTGTCATGGTCCTCAAGCGCCCTCTGTTTCAAAAGACCTGAACTATCCCTTTAATGCCTGCTGCATGAGTGAGTTGCAGATTTATAGAGGCAACAAAAAACAGCCCAAATTTTGTCTGAACTCATGTAAAAAATATATAAAAGTCTAGTCTTCAAGCACCAAGTACCCTGATCCAGCTGTGCTCTGTCTGAGATGCTCTGTTAGAGCTCCTGACACTTCAAGGCTCCCTTCCTGATGTGGGCCCAGTCCACGCTAAGGTAACTGGTCATTTCAGCGAGCTTGGTGCCATGTTGTCAAGGTCTTCACATTCATTTACAGTCTCTCCTCTGTAAACTGACAAAAAGCAATGATAAGACATAGTACTCATAGGTCGATTTGGGGGGAGTCATTTCAGGCAGCTACTGGCGTCATAAAGAAATGGAGAGGGAAAAGTCCTGACACTGTCCCATCCATATTAGGAGGAAACATGTTAAGCACATATAAAAACATGTAAACCTCAAAAAAACATTGTTGTACATTGTTACTTTCAACAGTACCAAACCTATCAAATTAATGCAAGAGAAAAACAGGCATTTTCACTCAAAAACCCAGACAGTGGAGACAGAGGCAGCGCTGTGATCAGTGATCAAGTGCAGAGAGGGAGAGGCAGTAAGTTACAAAGTGGTGATACGGTGAATAAGGCATCATTTTCTGATGGCTTTACAACGGCAACATTTAAACCCTCACATTAACGTGTCTGATATACAGAAGTATATTTGATGCTGAAGGGGGCTCCTTCCTGCCTGCTGCGTCTGTCTCTCAATCGGTTCTGCATTACAGTCCCCACCGCCCTAACCATTTCACACAATAGTCATCAAAATTGTTGCATTAACTCCCTTTAACATCTCAATAAAATGCACAAATCAACTTAAATGTCCATGCTGTGGAGAAATACAGCAATGTTATCTAGTACATAAAAGTTTTTAAGTCCCAGCCTGGGGAGTGATGGTGGCTGAAAAATAAGCTTTAAAATATGAAAACATAGAGAGAAGTATCTCTGCATGCACTTCCTCTCATTAATGAAAAAAGATTTTAGAAGAAATATTTCATGTCAGAGCTCCTGCCCCTTTAAGGCTCCATTCCCCATGCAGGCCCAGTCTGTTCTGATTGGTTGGCAGGTCCACTTTGATAATTAGCCAGTTTGGTGGAGCCATATTGACAACGGCTCTGCAATCATTCTAATGTTTACTGTCTGTAGTAAGCTTGCTACTGTGAGCTAATGGACTGAAACTGAGGACCAAACTATGGTTCAATGTCACATTGGCAGGTCTGCTCGAGGGGCCAGGGAGAGAAGGCATTTAAAGCAGCTGCTGGCACAGTGAGTATGGGGAAAGGGACAAATCCTGGTACCGCACAAGAATACTACAATAATGGCCATAATTAATTCATGTAGTTTAATCATGGAAACTTACCGAATATGCAAATATTAAGTTCCAGGGACCACAGCGGCCCCTTTTCTCTTTAAGATGGTGATTCATAATACAACACAAAGTAGAAAGCATTTTTTAGAAGGGCTTAATCTGTTAACGTCTTCGATGTCACCAGAAAAGACAAAGGTAGGTAGGGGCGAATTTGGGCTATGCCAAATGCTCGACCTGCACCTTGCCCTGACATCTCCTGAGTTCGAGGTCCATGTGTGTGCGAGGGCCCATTCAGTGCTGCTTGCAGGCTCATTTTATTTTGGGTATGCATAAATTTTTGGGGGAAAATCTTTCGCAGTGGCCAGTGATAGCTTTAGTCTAGGCTTGTCTACAATTGGGACTGCATGGCAGGTCAGGAAGTGCGAAATATGACAGCAGAGGCCCCAAATTGAAGTTTCTTAGATGTGTATAAAAAAGAAAAAAGTGATACACTGTAACACTGAAACCATCAGGGCATTTATTTTCTCGATGCTTAGGGTCTTGTAGAAGTGGTAACAGTCACGTCCTATCTCTTATTGCAGTAGTTGTAGGGAGGCATGACATAGGACTTCTTCAATATCCAATATGCTGATATTTCTGAACTCACTATCGTCAAAACCGAGGCAGACATTTTTCTTTACTTTTATGAAAATGACTTGTTGCTTTCAATGTGACAGTCTATTTGTTTGAGGAACAGATGTAAAACAAGACAAACGTTTAACCCTTGGAAAAAATTAAACTCTTCATTTAAATGTACTCATGCAATGATGGTAAGGTGAATCATCATGGCATATTTGTGGATTTTGCCAAAATATTGTTGATACATATGGTCAAATATCAGCAGTAAATATCAGCAAAAAAGTCAATATCAGCTCATTTCTGCTGTTTAACTTTTTAGGCAAATATCTGCCAATTCTGATATCATACGATTATATTATGTATCCATAAGTAGTTGCGTGTAGGAGGCTAAAATAAAAAACAACAAAAAACATTCATCCATTATCCCTACTGCTTATTTCGTTCGGGGTAGCGGGGGGCTGGAGCCTATCCCAGCTGACATTGGGAGTGAGGTAGGGTACACCCTACACCCCACCACCATTCAATCACACACTCATACCTAAGGGCAATTTAGAGTCACCAATTAACCTGATGAGCATGTTTTTGAACTGTGGGAGGAAGTCAGAGTGCCCATAGAGAACCTACGCATGCACAGGGAGAACATGCAAACTCCACTGAAAGGCCCTGATCGACACAGGGATCGAACCAGCAACCTTCCTGCAGTGAGGCACATGCACTACCTGAGCACCACCATATCGCCCCAGTACAAAACAAATGTCATGAATTTCTAAAATTCAATAATACAGATATTTTACATTGCACTTTAAATACTGAAACAATATTGAACTGTAAAATATTGTGATATCTTGTGTACTGATATTCCTTATGCCCCTACAAGTCACAGCATTTTATTCACATTTATACAATTTCACAACTTTTGAAAGTGGATATTAAGTGTGTAGAAATTTGCCTGAAACTAAGAAATAAAAGCCCAATATCAGTTGTTTCCTCCCTTTCTGCTGCAGTGGAATCAAGCAGGTATCTTATTGTTTGATTATTACAAGAAACACATTTAAGTTTATAATACTGATGATGTGACAACCATTTTTACAGAAAAAATTAGGTGCAAATTATGTCTTAACAGACAGCGAAAAATGACTAGACTATGATTTTGGTCCAAGTGCTGCAGTCCTCCTGCTTCTTCTCTACCTTAAATGTGAGAAATATGTTTCTAAAAAAAGATTGTGAAAAAAAAATCTCTCCTGGATCAGCGTAAAACAGCCATGTGTAATGAAGCTGGTGTGAAGTGCAAAAATGTGTTTTCTCTCACAGCTGAGTCCGTCAAAGAGGCTACTAATATGCTTCACTGTGAAAGTTCTGGAAAAAAACTGCAGGAACCACACTGGAAAGCCATGACGCTGGTAAGTTTCTCCATTCATATGTCTTGCCAGTTAAACTTAGTGATGGTTGTCAAAGCACAGGCTTCGTGCTGCCAGCTTGTCCTGGGTATTTCATTTTTGGCAGATCTGGTTGTGCTTGTATAAAAAAAGCATTTTACAATTTGTTACTTGCAGGAAAAGCTGAGCAGCCTGACACAGAATACTGGTCATTTACTGAGGAGGAAGGTCTGGGCCAAAGAAACTCAATGACTACTGTTGTTTTAGTAAAAAACACAATTTATTCCAACAGTGTTTCACTTTACTTAGGTCACAAACTGACCTAAACATTTCAGTAAATCTGTCATTGATGAAAATTACCAGTATCTGAACGTGTACATCCATATAAACAGACTATGGAGAACATTTCACATAATTTGCTCTGCAATCTGGAAGTGATTCTCTATCCTTGTTGATAAGATAAGGGGGAAAATCGGAATTCTTTGCCCCATGTGTTGCTCTAGTAAGGATATCCTCTTCTCCTTTACCCCCCTGCTACAGGGAGTTCAGAGGTCAGGGCTAAAGCAACACGCCTTTCAGTGCAAATCATCTACAGGTAATAAATTATGCCCTTCACCTGTAAGACCTCCTTCAGGCCTCCCATGTAAACAAGCATTCCTCTTTGGAATGAACCACCATATCTGCAGAGCACAGACAGAACTGCATGTGCTTCACTTGACATCTTTTCAGTTAACTCACCATCAGACTGACCAGAAAATCTGGCGTATCAACCCCACTTTAATGCACATTTTACATCTAAGAGGCTGCAGCTTATTTACTAATGAGATCAACAAACTAGTATCATGTGCTGAAATATGCATCATCATGGCCTCAAGTGCAGCAAATACTATTACACACAGAACACCACTTGATTATACTGAGTAGTGACTCTGCTTCATCGTGTAGCTAAATGCAACTGGCTGCTTTGCTCTTAAACAGTGCAGAGTAACACAGCAATACAGATAGAGCTGTTGGGAGCTGCCAACTCTTTTTGACTGCATTTCTCCCTCATTCAGTCATAATTCAGTATTTAACCAAAGTACTGGTATGCATAAAATCATTGGAACATATATTAGCAGATAATTGCCTAAACAGTCGATTATCTGGACAGACGTGAACATTTTTGCTGTTTTTTGGCTGTATAAACTGGCAGTATATGTCACATTTAGTGGCTGTAATCTTAATATATACAAATAGAAGAAGATACAAGACACAGGGAAGTTTATTTGTCATCGTGCAACAGGTTGCACAATAAAATTAAATTGTGGCTCCAAGACAAAAACAAAAAACAAAACAATACAAAAACCATCAGAAATGGAGGAGTGCAGATGATGCATTCAGCAATCTCACAGCCTGGGGAAAGAAGCTGGAGATACGGCAGCGGAAACTTCTGTACCTCTTGCCTGAAGGCAGCAGCTGCCAATATAGGCAGGATGTAGAAACGTATCATTAAGATTTACCTCATCATCACTCCGTGTCCATTTTAATAAATCAAAAATTGTCATTTATTAAAGAAAAACACTTTTCTTGTCTTACATGTGTTTCCAATACAAACAAATCATCAAAATAAAGGAACACGTCAAAAGTTTTGGTATTGGTGATGATGAGCTCAAAAATATTAGCATATCAGATAACGGCAAGAATTCAATATCGTGCAGCCCTGACCGGTGTACCATGAAGTACAGGAACTACACTACAGGCAGCTTGTCCGCCATCCATGTTTTGATAGCATTTTGCGTATTGTGTTTGTCACTCCTACAACGATAAAGCTCTCAAGGTGTGTGTCCCTCAGGTACCCACTACCCACACATAATTGGTTCCGTCATGCCATAACCACAGTGCATTGAAGGACTGAGGATGCCAATTTTATGCCATAGCATTATACTAATATGTATTGTTCAATGGGCAATGATGGTGGAACTTTAGCACCGTACATTTGCACAAATGCAGTGTGAAAACGGCTACAGTCTGCAGACAGACTATGAGTTAAACTTCCATAATATCTCTAAAGCGTAAACTACGCATGTCAAAAGCAGATGATTCTTAATTAGTATGACAATTGGGCAAAAACTGTATATTGTGGACTTCACTGAGCACAGTGTAAATCATCATGCAGAAAGACAGTTCAACTCCCTCTGCCTCTGGAAGACTCCTAAAAATCACAACAGACTGTAGCTTATATGCCAGTGTTGTCTATATGCTGGTTTTACAGTGACCCAGGTTTCACTTTAAAGGCCCTGGTCACCCATGTGGGTGTTATTAATCACTCTGGTGGATTAGACCTGTAAGAGGTTGGAAACAGGTGGCGCTGTAGTGAGAGATTTTGAGGTCATAGCTTATAAAGACTAAAAACAGATCAACAAGTCCTACTATAAAGACAGGTTTAACAAATGTCACGGGATTGTGCAGACGTCAGTCAAACGAATTCAACCACAGCCACAAAATCCAGAGAAGAGGTCCAATCGGGTTTTTCACTAACACACAGTGTGAAATGTGCTGCCAGCGAGCTCTCAGCCAAAAAGAAAAAAAGGTAAGGTTGTGTTTTAGATGTATGAAAAGGATGTTGTAATTTTGTCATCAAATGTTAATTTTGTAGTTTAGGAATAGTCAGACTTGTCTTCTAAACACTGAAAGCTGCACTATTTCCACAGTATACAACTAAAACAAACAAAAACTAGCCAAAAAAATATGCTTAAGCAAAACCTGACAGGGCCAACCATCATGATAACTGTGTAAAGTTATCATGATTTGTATTTTTTAACAGTGTCACAGCTTACAAGTGCAGTTAGGGTAAGTCAAAGAAAAAAAAAAACAGATCTTTTTTTAATTTTTATATCTGCATATAGAATTAGAATCAATGGATTTAAAATGATATTTCTCCCAGCCCTAGTTACCATTATAGGTTTAGTCATTATGGTTAATAATCTAGATGATCTGGTTACAAAATTCAACGTTTTACACAGCTAAAATTCTAAACGGACAGTTAAACCTGGCAGATGATTGTTAGCGATGGTTAATTCTATGATATTGTGAGCATGCAACAACATGCTGAGATAATAAACCCCGTCAGAACAGGGAGAATACTTTGTGGTTTCTAATCCTTTCTTCTACAAGAAGTGACTCAGCAGAGGGTTTGGAATATTATGCCTCCAGTAATATTTTCAGACCAAAACAAGACCACTCAGTACCAGGGAGGGGCATGTGGGATTGATAAACAGTAGAGGCACAAGTCACTGTTGATGAGAAATAATAAAACATGAAGCTCAGCTAACAGTTGTGGCCAAGAGTTGATTTAAAATCACACAAGTCTGAAGAACTGCAAATAGCCTTCATTATCTCAACACTTATTGGCCACTCTATTAGGTCCAGCTGCTCAACAGCCTCTTGATACTTCCCTCGAGTCAGTCACGCTGCAACACCAGTTTGCTGGGGCATGTAGAGACGAAGACGATCCTCTGAAGTTCAACAGCCAGAATCAGAGTAGGGGGGAAATATGATTGAAGGGATTTTTAATATGCCATGTTTGTAAGTGTTAGATGAGCTGGTCTGAGACTTTCTCAAGAGGTTTACAGAGAAGCGTAAAATAGGGCTGGGCAATTAATAAAAAAATAATCGAAATCGACATTTAGACCCTCTAATCGAAGTAATTGAACTCATATCAATTATTTTGATTATTTTCCCTGTGTAAGTCATGTGACTGCGCCCCCTCCATACAGTCTGCGTTCAATTTAGCCTAGGGCAAAGGATGCGCTGCCAACATGGAAGAGACAAGTGCCAATCTATCAGAGGATCTTGTAGCCAAGAAAAATGCCGTCTCCATTGTTTGGGCATATTTTGGATTCTGTGCAGAGGACATTGAGCAGAAAGAAGCTAAGTGTAAACACTGCAGGAAAACCATTTTTATGACCGTCGATAACACCGCCAATTTGTTCCACTATAGCATAAAATAATTGTTCATTAATTGTAATCGAGGTAAGAGCTTCAATTAATCGTGATACTGAGATCAGATAATATCGCCCAGCCCTAGCGTAAAAATAGGAGAACATGTTCAGTTAGCTGCAGTTTGCTCCAGCTGTCTGTCACTATTATGATTACATTTAGATTAAATATTCAGTTTGACACCTTTAACTGTCCATTGCACATACTGTCTTTTTGTTAATGTGTGAAAGGCTGTGGCACATTTCTAATGAAAAATGTGACAATATCACCAACATGAAGTCTGCTTGGTCCACTCTTTTTCTGCATATTCACTGGTTCTTACTGAAAGGCAAAACTAGCTGTGCATGTGCAAACCAGAAAACCAAGGAATTTAAGGCTAAATCCGCCTGTGTGGTTAAAGAACTTTAGACCCGCTGTTTGTGAATGAAATATAGGTGAGGAGCCATGAGATCTTGGTGTTAAAGGTCAGAGGACCTGGATAACCCTGATTCTTCTGCTGCCAAGGACCTGATGGAGCAAAATTCCTGGGTGAACCAACAGAGACTGAGTTTAAGAGCATTATTCCGAGAGATACGTTACTTTTTTATTTAAAAAAAAAAAATCTTTTTCGTAAAATGACGGCCATTTCCGTGATATTCCACATTTATATTAAATTCCACTTTAATGTCCAATTCCGTGATTCCATCCGCGATTCTATGATCCCAGATTTTATAGGGCTCTATACTGCCTGCTGCTCCACCATGCCGCCCTGTATGGCAACATATCAGATGTAAATATCAGCAGAAATTTCAGTATTTGCCAATAATGTTCACAACTTTTTAAGCCAATATCTGCAGACGATGAATCAATAATGTTGTCTCTCTCTCTACCAGATATATTTGCAAAAAATATCAACAGTAGGTTTTCAATGTAAGTTCCCTTTAATGACTTTAAATATTTGTATTTCCCTACTGAGGAGAACTTTCTAGTCTAACCTCTCACTCTCTTGGTGCCTGCCTTTGGCCTACATTTCCCATGTGCCCATGTTCCTACTGTACTTCCTGAGGGGAAACTTTGATGCAGCATAGTTACAAGGATAAATGTACACATTGTTTTCTGCCTCTCCAGATTTCTCTTTCCATTGGCCTTCTCTCCAGTCCACCTCTGGTCTACCGGTGCTGAGGTCTGGCACCACAGCACTCACATACGCCAGGGGAGCTGATTGGCCGTGGTGCTGCTGTTGCTACGCCTGAGGTTGTTCTGTTCTTCAAAGGCCACAGCCATGGGAACATGGAGCATTACGCAACATTAGCAAATATTCATTCAGCCTCACTCCCTTCCTGCCTTTGTCCTTCTCTGCAGCTACACCACCTCTCCTCCTCAACCTGAGACACACAGGGAGAGAGGGCTCGAGCTTTAGGAGCACTCAGCTCAGAGTTACAGGTCTGAATCACTCCCTGAACTACTGCCTGACTGTTAAAACTTAAAAAACTGTCAGGACTCAGGACTCGGGAAAAGCTGTCAAAACTGAACTGCTAAAAGGTGTCGTGAGGGGGGAACTGAATTGCAAATCATGAGGAGCTGGAAAAGGCTGGATCACTTTTCTCAAGGCTGTTAGGTCTAATGGGCTTGCCAAGGAGGTTATGTTTTTGGCCCAGTATGCTTGTACTGGATGGATTTACATGAAAATTTTACTAGATGTGTGGTTTGGTCCAAGGAAGAAGCCATTAAATTTTGGTGGTTATCTGCATTTTATCTGGATGCAAAGAATTCCCAAAATTTCGAAAAATCTCATCGGTTAACATTGAATTTTAACAAGTTATATCTCTGGCATCACTTCATGGATTCGCTTCAAAATTTAAAGAGTAATATACGATAAAACTCTATCATCAAGGGAAATTTCATGTGGATTCGATCTAGATTGATGTCACAAAAATACATGAATTTTATAATGGGAAATCCCAGTCATTTCTCCTCGGCTGCTGTTCTGTCTCCGATACCAGTATCGGAAACTGCCCTGATACTGCCGAAAATGCTGGCATCGGTATCGGCGAGTACTGGAGTCCAGGCACCATCCGATACCACGGAGCTCCAAATGTCCGTCGTAAAGCTGACTGCGTGCTCGTCTTCTGCTACCGATGTTAGCCGTATGGGTGTAACGCTGGCTGGTTGGAGCTCTCAGCATGTTTGCAATCTGTGATTGGGGGTAAGCGGTTGTTTGGTTCATAATCCATTGCATAGCATTGCATTGTACTTTGTGTTGTATTATATACTTTCTCTTGTTACACAACTACGGTGGATGGTGAAGAGCCGCTTAGTGCATGCTCCCTTTATCGCTAAGCATTCTGGGTAATGCAGTCAATGTAATTATTCTGAGCCAGCTTTAATACAATTATAAATGATGGTACAGGCTTCTGTTTTTTAAAATAAATGGCTTGAATTTTCTGTATTTATACATGTTTTACAAAGAGTTCAACCTGAGTCAGGCCTTGCCACAATGATAATAATATCACAGTCATGCAGGCGTGGTATGATATTTTTTTTATAACATACTGGTGTTAGATCGGTACTCGGTATTGGCCGATACCCACAGCACAAGTATCGGTATCGAGGGGGAAAAAATGGTATTGGAACATCCCTAGCAGAGACTTGGCCGTCCAATCAGAGCGCAAGCTGATCCAGAATTGTATCTTTTACAGGTGTTGTGGAAAAGCCACTGACGTAACTGGGCTGTTTGGTGGAGGTCTGAGCTCTCCGAGTGCTTTTCTAGTTCAGAGTTGAGATCAGGCGTGTGTTACTCAGAGCTGTTGGGGCAATTAGCAATCAGAGACGTCTTCTGTGTTGCTGATGGATGTAAAGGGAGGTTCAATCACACAGGGATCAGAAGTCATTTCTGAAAACATGACATTCAAGGCCATTCCATAAGCCACCAGTATTTCTGCTCTTTTATCCAGGGTCAGACTTCACGATGTATGGTAAATGCACTTGAGCTTATTTAGCCTTTTCTAGTCTTTGACAACTCAAAGCAGCTTCACACCGCCGGTCACATCGACCCATTCACACCCAACCACTCTCACCGATGGTTCAGAGTTTCAACGTCAATCCATCACTATCAACTAACACATTCATGCACTTTCATGCCCATTTACACGCCACTGACACAGCAGTGGGAGCAAGTTAGGGCAAAGTGTCTTGCCCAAGGACATATTGGCATGTGACAGGTGGAACTGGGCTCAAACCTGCAACCTTCCTATTACCACCAAGCGCACTATCAGACTACGCCACCGACAAACAAGTATGACCCAACAGTCGTAGGGTTTCAAACCTCGTTTGCCACAAAGATCCGCAACAGAAAGTCAAGTTTTGGTCCTGCTTCACACAATTTGTTCCTCCACATCAGAGAAATTGACCAATGAGAGCACTGGAAGCAACAATTATGGATGTAAACAAACTGAGGTTGATGCCTTGAAAGCTGCTTGAGAGCTACGAGACAGATGGAAAGTTTGCAAAGCTCTGAAAAAGAAAATCACTGCCCTTATGATGTGTTGAAGAGGAGCTACGACAGACTGGAAAAAGAGAAATGTTGGAGAGAAACAGCAGAGGAACATGGTGAGTAACTGCTTGAGTTTATCAGCAAACCGACATCCCATTCAACATCACATTGCAGACACAAAAAAAAAACAAAAGTCCCCAACTCTAAATACAGTGTGTTTGTTTACATTCTTCAGAGTCGCTTCTCCTCTTTCCACCGTCATCACATCAGCTATTAAATGCACTTGGTTTCATATGTAGTCTGTCATGCTTGTTGGGCAAGTCACTGCCTGAATTTATGGCTCCGTGGTTGCCTAGCCTGACAAACCGACCATTGTTACAGAAGAAAAAAAATCACATAGTCTGACCTCAGCATAACTTATACATCAAGTAAAACAACTTGCAATAAGCAACGATGCATAACAGTGATGGGACAAAATCTTAATATGGCGATATATCGCTATCCTGGCACGTACAGTCAAATTATTACACACCAGCTCCAAGCAGAGATAAATGTATATATTTAAGAAGAGTACTTTCATCAGATTTCTTTGATAATTTGACACAGCACTGTACTTCATGACCCCTCCTGGCAGCAGAGGAAACTGAAGTTAGGAAGAAGTGGACAGAAAGAGAGGCAGAGAGAGAGGCAGAGAGAGAGACTCTCATGTGAATGTCCGACAGAACGTCTTATTTTGAATCTCAAAGGAAGTCAAAAGTAAAAGTTCTTCATGCTGCTTTCATTGGCAGAGAGTTAAACTCACTGTGATGAGTCAACTTTATTTGCCACAAAGACAGACTTCTCAGTGTTCTATTTTTGAGTGGGAAAAGCTTCACATTACAGTCCATAACCAGCGCTTTCTTTTTCAACAGGAACTGAAAGAAACCTGTAGCTTTGTTAAAAAAAAATGCTACTACTGAGCAAACTGGAACAGAAAGCTTATAAATTCCCTGCTAAATAATGCTCTGAGTACACATGCACTTGACATAACATCAATATGTATAACATTTCTTACAGTGAAGAGAGCTTAGATTGTGTTTAATGATGTTATAATGTGGCTCTGTTCATGCACAGATGTGCAAAGAGCTGCTAAATAAAACATGTAAATAGGTAACATCTGAAAATAAAACTTTCTTTAGAGTTAACAGTTGATAAAGCTTAGTAAGTCCAGGTTATCAAAATATAAGTTATCTTTTTATAAAGTTATGAAATCATTATGTTATAGGGCTACAAGTCTAAGTTGATCATGTCCTAAATGCTCAGGTGTGTATTTAATTCATGTTTTATGTAAAGAATTGTGTTTTAAACTAGTTTCAGTTATATTTACAAAATAAAGAATGCGCATTGTTTCATTTCAGTGTTTGTCTTTGTGAAAATGACAATATAGTAATTATTCATTCAATTTATTCAACAATGTACCTCATTTGAGTCATTCCATGTTCCTGGACACTGTGATATATTGTTACATAATACATCCGCAATACTGTGTGTTGATTATTTGAGTATTACTGTATCAGGACATCATGGACACTGTATCAGATACTGTAACATCTCCTTTTTCGTTTGACCTTTATTTAGCCAGGTTAGTCCCACCGGGATCAGGGATCTATTTTTCAAGAGGAGACTTGACGAAGAATGGCAGCAAACACAGTTTTAACTACAGACACAAACTCATACAGTACACATTTCACCATTCAGTCAACAAATCTTCAGTGAAAACTACTGCATACTGAGAGCCCGGATTCAAGGCTTCTCATCAACGATTTATTTCTAAATTTTGCAGTTTAAAATCAGTCAGGGGACTGATTAAAAATAAAAACGGTTCTGAAATCCAAGGTGTCTCTTTTCTAATTCTGGTCAAAATTTGGGAACATCAAATTGAAACATTGCCTCTGGGTGTAATTATTAAGAATCAAAACCACAAGAGCCTTAAAAGAAACCCCGGCTGTGAAGACAAATAGTCATACATATGCTTTAATGTTTATCTAATACGAGAATGTGTTGTTAAAAAAGCACAAAGAATTGTTATTTCTTTAAAAATCACAATTTATAACACATATTCTAACCTACGGACGCAGCCATTGTTTTACTAGTGCAATGCATGCTGGGTTGATGACGTTATAGGGCTGCACTGTGCTGAGCCGCTACGTTTACTCACTGGCTATCAGGAGCGAGAATACCATAATAATGCCACATTGTGCTACTTTTGGGCGCAATTTTCAGTCAAAGGGAAACAAGGGGAGTGATGTAAGTCTACACAGCTTCACCAGTGACAAGAAGAGAAGAAAGGAGTGGGAAATCACTTGTGGCCGTACACAACTCCTAAAGGACCTGCGGCGATGTTCATGCCACTTCTCTCCAGATACATTTGATGCGTTTAGCCGAGCCAAGCTGCTGAAAGAGCTCACAGGCGCTGCTAGTTACATAGACTAAAGCCAAATGCCTTGCCTACAGTTTTCTCACACAAACAGACTAAACGCCCTCGGGGAACGAGGGAAGTCCGCTGGAGGAAACGCCATAGGCAGGAGATGCTGGACGTTGTCCCGCGAGGATGTCATCAACTCACTCCTGCAGATGAATCAGTCAACACAGCAGTCCGTAAGTCTACAGACTCGTCATCAGCTTCCTCTGTGATCATGGTCATGCTAGATGGTTCGCCATCAGCTACATCTGCAGGAGCGAGTTGTTGACATTCTTGCAGCAGAACGCCAAGTGTCTCCTGCCTATGGCATTTCCTCAAGCATGTCTTCATGCTCGGTACAGTGCAACCCTTACACGTCATCCATCCGGCATGCATTGCGCTCGTAAAAAATGGCTGCGTCCATAGGTTAGAAAAATTGTGACTTTTAAAGACATAACAATTCTTTGTGCCTTTTTTAACAACACATTCTAGTATTAGATAAACATTAAAGCATATTTATGAATATTTGTCTTCACAGTCAGGGTTCCCTTTAAGATGTAATACAGATTAGTCTGTCTCAGTAATTTGATCTCACAAGAAGAATAGTTTGCTGAAGTCTTCAGAAATCTTCTGAAGACATCAGACCTCAGTTTTGTTTACATCACAAATTTGTTTGTTACCAACACACCGAGCTGACTCAACCAGATCCATACAACCAGAGGGCCATGAATGAAGGGCGGTACTAAATCTAAGATGCGTTTTCTGATTGTGCTCAAGAAGTCAACATCTTTTGTCTTCTTGCTTATCAAATCTTAACAATTCCCTCTACTCTTGTTCTGCATTCCTTTCAAATAAAGGATGTCACACTCTCACCAGAGGCTGTCAGAAATCAAAAGGAAAATCAGATACAGGACAAAATTAGTCTGCAGAATGTTGCTGCATAACATTTGGTGCATGAAAACACAAAAAGACATGCAGAGGCCTTTATACAGCACAGCAAGAAAAATCTATGACATGTTGACAGTGTTGCCAATGAAAACCTCTGTAGGCCACTTTTTTCTCCACACAGAATATCAGCAGGAATCGATATGGGAATCTTTAAAGAAGTGTATCAATAAGCAGAATCGTTAATGGCCTTGGTATAATAAAATGACAATTCACATCCCTATAAACAACTCAAAAATTATGTCCTACAGGGAGCAGAAGTGGTCAAAATTGTGTCTTAATTTTTGACAGACATACTGCACAACCTTCAGTAAGTGGGGACACCAGTAACTTGTCGTGTGTTTGATATTGTTGCTCCAAAAACTTATGAAGGCAAACTTCTCTCCACAGTGAAAATCAGCAGAAAAAAACAATTAGATCAATAAGCAGAATCGTTGATGACACTGGTATCAGTAATGACTTATCCCAACTGCCGAATAAAAAGTGACATTTCTCATGATCAATCAGTTGGAAAATTCTCTTTTCATCAGAGTGTAAAGCAGGGTACACACATAAGGATTATTGGGCTGTTTTTGTCCCAACATCCCCCTTCCCGACCAAGGATGGCAACGCTGGATTATCTTACAATTTATAAGATTATCCTATAAGATTATCATGTGGTCTGAGGTGTGTTAAAAGTGAATTTGTCCCGATAATCGGCTCTGAAATGGGTCGGGGCCGACAATCGTGAATATTAAAATTTAATATTCACTACCAAAATCCTTCATGTGTGGGGAAAGCCGACAACTCCTGAGTCATGACTCCGTGAATCGTGACGTGGAACAGAATGTAGCCAAACAAGAAGCGAGCTGACTGAGGAACAAGGAAGCAGGTGTAAATAAAAACAAGCACGGATGACCTGAAACATAAAGTTCTGTGGACCTCAGAAATGGAGGACAAGTCTTTTCTTTTTTTCAGTTTGGATTTTTCCGCCAAAAACAGTTAATAGATTGAGACTGACTGATTGATTGGTTGGTTGTTATAAACATAAATAAATTTAAAAAAAAAGTAGGCTCAAACCGAATGCCTGGCATTCAAAATATCCATGCAAATGTCATCCAGCCTGCTGAGTGTTTGGACATGACTTCATGCTACTGTAAACCTCTGCCTATGGGAACAGTGTAAGAATCCACCGCCTTGGTCTTGTGACCGACTTCCTCTGCTCGCAGGGAGAGAGAGAGAGAGTCAAACACGTGATACATTCTGCCACTTGTCGGTCAACCGCTCTGCCTCAGCAGCTCTCATCCTCCTCCTCCTCCTTTCATGGACACATGGCCTCCCACGGCAAAAACACCACTTGGCAACCTACCAGGAAATGTCACCCATGCCTCCCCGCATGTGTCTCTGAACATCTGAAGCATAATTGACCGAGCATTTGCACGCAAATTTGTGTAACACTATGCCATTGTTAGCCTGGCTTAGCTAAAATTAGAGATGTGGATGCAACATTATTAGACATGTTGCAGCCTGAGGAAGATTTTCACACTCTAAATACGTCACTGTACAAGTTAATCTGCGGTACATGATTCTCTTAAACTAAATGCACAGGGAAGAGGGTTTCTAACATACTGCTGTCACAGGTTTAAGTGGTGAACTGCTGATTTACTCCTTACAGAAAGTGGCAGCTGAAATCAAGAAGCTATTGGCATCTACATCAGCCTGTGAAGGAGACAGTGCTCAGCCTTTCTAACAGTCGATCTCACAGCATCAGTTCAGCTTTAAATCTCGCTGGATGGCAGGCAGCCATGAGGGAAGCCCTGTGACAGCACTGGACAAACATGTGCCATCCAGACCAGCCTCCCTTTAATCTGCACAAGCTCATTTCACTAATGGGTGTTGATTTCTCACTGGCACCCAGATCCTAGGATATTAAACTGGGAGTACTTAAGTGAAGCGAGTCCCCAGAGGCAGAGTGAACCGCAGTTTATTTTTAGGTCCACTCCCCATCTCCACTCAAAGTGACTTGGATACTTTGATCCCACAAACTGTTGTCAAATCAGCAAGTTCATTAAAACCGGAGAGCTAACTTTACATGATTGTTCAGTTTAGTGAGTGATGGTGTGAAATGTGTTTATCATATCACTCCTTCACTTCAAGGGATACACCAAGTATTTTTTCTTTTCCTGTCTTGTCTCACTCTTGAGCCCATAACAAGCAGATAGACACCATTCTTTTGACCGTGTGTGCAGTAACAAGGAAGAGACGGCCAAAGCTCACCCACCGCTAGTTAGCTTAGCTCAAACACTGGGAGTCAACAGGTAAAGCTAGCCTACCTCTGCCTACAGTCCTCAGATAAACTCTTCAGAAACTCTTAATGGTCCTGTGTGCTTGTTGTGACTCATTTTTCACTGAGTTATGTTACGTTATTTTCTACTATCATCGCATTATCATCTTCTACTCATAAACAGAGGCTTAGTTTTGTTGACCTACTTCCACAGTGGTTTGTGCAAGAGATGTGGCGTTTGCGAACGAGTCAAGTCTTTTGAACAGCTCTTTAAAGTGAACAATGAGAACCGATTCGCAGTTGTGCCAATACTGATACTGTGGAAATAATGGAGGAATGAGACTAAACAAAAGTTTGTTAGCATTTCAGCACCTCCACTTCCAATGACAGAAAGTTTATGGGATTTTGCAATTGCCTTTAAGATAAATACCTAAAATAAGGTCAATGATGAGCCTATGCATATGAGATTTCAGCGTTTCATGTTGTAATATAAATTGCATCTGATATTGCCCTGCTTTTGAATTTCTAAGCGTTGTATTTTTGAAAGGATGGCTGGTAACAAACTGCTAAAAAGGACAACAAAAATGGCCGGGGCATGTCATCTTATACTTGACATTTGAGTATGGGGATAAATATCCATACTCCAAGAGTAAATAAATCTTCAGATGTAGAATATTAAGTGAAGCAGCACATCAGGGTGCCTGAAGCAGTGGACCGTTTCATCCAACACAGGGTGCTCTCAGCGCAGCTTGACCCTCAGCCACATAAACTGCTCTCTTGACCTCAGTAAACAAAGAGTTGCCACTCCAAACGGACAATAACGGCACCAAATCATCTGAGGAGCGCTGTGTGGTAGTATTTTGGGTTGCACACCGTTGATGGCAAACTCAAATCAAAGACTGTGCCATGTGTCTGTTATGTGCAAAACAGTTTACTCACTCGTCCTCCACATCAAATTTGTGGGCTCAACCGTCAGCTTTTCATCCAAGTTATACAGCCGAGTGCAGCTGCGCTTTGTCAAGAGTTCAACCCTGTGTGACAGCGTTTTTTTAGCAGGGTCTTTAACGAAGGTGTGGATAAAAGAGTCCCTGTCCCTTACTCCCGATGGTTATATCTTATATCTTTGGTTATTTGCATGTATGTTTGAAAACTCTCTGAGTTTGATTTTGAGGAAAACTGACAGCCTTAAGACATACACCAGTGCCACACCCACTGGCACCAACTCGTCATAAGATTTGCAGAAAATACTCAAACAAGGGGTCAAACATGGGAAATACATACATTTAAAGTGTGCTGGTTGCTTTAAAGTCAAACCCCATGTTGTAGTTCCATAATAGCTTCATCATAGATGAACCCTACATTAAAGTTATCTTTATTCATGACCACTATCATAACCAAAAAATGTTTCAGTCTCATCAGTTTTTGTTTCCAATAGATATTACAGAGAGAAATCCCATCGGCTATCAGTCCAAGGAACCAGTGCGATGTTAACTTCCTGGTTGGCTTATGTATTGAAGTCATACATGTATCACTCTTTACCAACTCCAATTCTTATTTTGTCCAGTGTACTAAGTCTCTACCTGCTCCTCTCATGTGATGGTTTATTTATGAGTACTAACCTACTGCATCCCCGGCGGCAACAGGGAAAGAAATCATGTCGTGTTCCAATAAATGATGCTGTTGATTTTTTTAATGTAGACATTCATCGATGATAAGGTGACACATTAAAGGTACATTCTTCTAATATTACAGCTGATATGTGGGATATGTGTGGCCGATATGAACAGCTGTAAAATCAGGAGGATTTTCATATCTGCTTACACCAAAGATAGAGGTGTAACAGTGCAGGTATTCACCCCAGCCTGTCACAGTACCAAACATGTGCAGAACCAAATATGTGCTGAACCATATACTTCAAATTACAGCTTCAACAAGGACTGCTAGGTTTGAGCGCACCCCAAACGTCCAGACCAGCAGCCACATTCTCCCTGTATGATCATTAAAGCCTCCTGTCTCAGTACACTTAGCTTTCTCAGTGAAAAAAACAATAAACAAAGACGAGTTCAAAGTAATGTGCAGACACTTTTCACAATCCACAAAGGTTTTAAGTGTTTTGCTTGTGTGCAGCGAGCCAGCCATAAAGTAAACAGTTTGTGATAGCAGTGAAAGTCATGTGTTTGGAACTCACTTCCACTGAATACTGGTTCAAATCCGGATATTTCATTAGCAAAAAGTGATGTTTTGACTTGGAAGTGACTGTAACTATTGTTTTTGGGCACTACATGGAAACTTTTCAGCCCAATGGACAATGGTCTTCTCCATCAGCTCTGCAGGTTAGCAGTGACAGCCAGAATGCCATTATTGAAGACTTTGGTTTGTTAAGCTACAAAAGGAATAATCATATGTTCAGGTGAAATCCTGCTTAGGGTTCCCACAGACTTTCTAAAGATCAAATTCAGGACTTTTAAGACATTTTCACTAGATAAGTCAACCACAAGCAGACAGATGCTGCTGTATTAATCAACATTATTCCTCTCCAGATTATAAGCATTATATTATAGATATTAATTTTATTATTAGATTGATCTCTCTATCCATGGTTGTGTTGACTATTCATCCATAGCATCTATCTTTACAATCATAAAGACATGAGGACCCTCTGGAAATGAGGTGCCACATCTCAAGGGGCTTACCTTTGATAAATTTTTATTCAACAAATATGGTGCTACACAAATAAAGATTTGATTAATTGAATCTATATTCAGCAGAGACAAATGTGGTGAGGACAGATTAATGATCTGGGCGTCCATGGGTTTGTCGCCATTATAGATTCGTATTTTTAGTCCCTTTGTCTCTGCCTGGATGGCTACATCTCTGGATGTATGTATGTGTATATACAAATATATTTATTCATATGTACTTGTATATATGCATATGTGTGTATCTATAAAATGAGGAGCTTGTCTTCAGCTTGCTCTATTGTAAAGTGCCTTGAGATAACACCTGTTATGAACTGCCGCTGTTTAAATAAAGATTGTTTGATTGACTGATTGATTTCCAACATCTCCTAAAAATTTCAGCAAAATCTGTCCTGTAGTTTTTGCATAATCTTACGTACAAAAAAACAAAGACAACTGCAGGCGAAACATAACCTCCTTGACAGAGGTAATAAACGCACCTTTTTAAAACACAATTGCTAAACAAAGTTCAATTATGTTCTGCGATAACAAATCTTAAAAACTTAAGATATAATTAGAAGGGACACAAAAATTAATCCTCTCTTTGTGTTCACACAAACTTCATGCAAATGCTGCACGGCTCACAGTCCTTGACTGACCCCCGGTCAAAACACCAGAATCCATCTTGTTGTTGAGTGTACCTGCTCCTGCTTGTGTTTCAATCACAGAACATGGGATTACAAGAAGAACAGGCTCCAACGTGCTTGTATAAAAGGCAAAATTTGCTACATCAGAGACAAACAATGAGATATGTGTCTATCAGAATGACCCTGTCAGAGCTGAGAGCATGCCCTCTGAAGACACACACAAGGACAGCAAAGACATCGTTCTAGACAGCAGACGCATAAAGACATAAACTATCAGTCTGTCTTATTAGTTTGTATAATGCTGCTTTGTCTTTTTGTCTCTGTCTTTCTGCATCCCTCTCTTTACCCTCTTAATCCCTACATAGTTGTGGCAGAAAGCTGTTGACCATCAGGCTGGTTTTTCTCAGGTTTCTGCCCGCTGCCTTAAGAGCATTTAAGATGTTTAGGAACGTTTGCATGCAAAGATGAATGGAGCTACAGTTAGAGCTCAATTAGGTTGTTTAAGTGAAGCACTGTCCTTGTCCCAGTGTTCTGGCACCGACTGAGATTAGATTTATTGGCATTTGCATTTCCCACTCTGCTATGCAAGGAGGAATCCACCCTCTTTCAGCTAGCTGCTTCTGGACCATTTTCTGGTTCAAGGTCGGAAAAATATATGTGCAGGTGTTGAAAATACCGAGAAACACTCAACCTACAGTGACTGGAGAGCATTTTGTGAGCTTGTAGTTTTGAGTTTATGATCCCCCATACTTAAACACTAGTTGAAACAGAAATCATACCGGTTCCATGCTCAGCATATAATGGAAGAGACACAGGGCGTCCACAGGGGTTGGTCAAATTTTCTGACTGATTCATTTTCAAATACAAAAAAAACTTCATCTAAGTCATATACCATTATATTCTTAAAGGGATATGCCAACTCTTTTTTTCTTTTCATGTCTTGCCTCACTCTTGAGTCCATGACAAGCAGACAGACATCATTCTTTCGACTGTGTGCAGTAACAAGGAAGAGACAAGCAGAGCTCGCCCACCATTAGTTAGCTTAACTTAAACACTGGGAGTCAATGGGTAGTTTTAGCCTGCGTCTGCCTACAGTCATCAGATAAACTCTTCAGCGACCAAATGGTCCTGTGTGCTTGTTGTGACTCACTTTTTTTACCATTATGTTACGTTATCTATGTTTAGACTAAGATTAGCGCTTCAAATAATTTTTGAAAGAAATACATACAAAACATATGCAGATTACTTGTAAGTAGGTCAACAAGCACGTCCACGATGGTTTGCACATGCTCCCTGCAGTTTCTTTTGAAATTTCATTAGGTGCTAATCTTAGTCTAAAAATAGAAAACGTAACATAACACGGAAAAAAACAGGAGTGACAACAAGCACACAGGAAAGAAAGTGTGAAAAAAGTGAAAGAAGGGTGTCTATCTCCTTGTCATTGACTCAGGGGCGAGACAAGATGCAAAAAGAAAAAAATGATGGCGTATCCCTTTAAGACATATTCTTACATTTGGAATTCTATATTCACTTGGTCCAATACAGCAAGGTTATCAACACTGTTGGGCACAAACCTCATATCTGAGTTTTTATGATTTTCCTTTTTTTTATTTTAACAGACCTCTTTGTCACTCATTGTGAGTATGTTTTATATATTTTAAAACAATTAAAAGTAATAAACTAGAAAAGCACTCAGAGAGTGCAGACCTCCGCCAAGGTCATCCGGATCAGTCCCAAAATTTAATCAGTTCTTCCATATCCCATTTCCAACAATTCCTGAAAATTTCATCCAAATCCGTTCAGAACTTTCAAGTTATTTTGAACACAAACAAACAAACAGACAAACAGACAGACAGACAAACAACGGCAAAAACATAACCCCCTTTGCGGAAGTAAAAAGGATTTCTAATCAGAACAATACTTGTTCATCCAGTTTTTCAAGCATTTTTTCAATGTCCTGCAAAACAGCAATTTTGGAGCTAATAGAATTGGGCTCGACAGTGATGTGATTCACAGAGTTCAAAATATATTTTAGGGAAATCTTTGACATCAAATTTCATAAGCTGATATGGGCAAAAGAGGGATGCACAATAATATTGGTGTATAATATCTGTATACATAGGTAGTAGTTAAAAAATGTGACAATCAATACTGATTGTTGATATATCAGTTATATATATCTGCAGCATGCCAATTAGACAAGACATTAACTTTGTGCATCTTCAAGCAGACCCAACACACCTACCTCGGCTACTGTTTTCATTCCCAACAAGAATGCCTTTTATTTTATTCCAAGCACTTTATCAGGATTGTCTGGGTAAATATCTCCGAGAGCCTGTTTATCGTTAAATTAAATTATTTGTGATTTTACACAAAAACAGTGGCACATTTTCATTTTGTAGCTTCAGAGCTTGTGGTCTGTTCGGTGATGTCTGTAGCTCTCAAAATGACATGACGTACTTGGTTTTACTACTTATTAAAAATCATTTAGCAATATGTGCATGACATCCAAATATCGTGTAATAGCTCTCAACTCAATGTCAATATTTGAGAAATGGTCGTTGGAATCAAGTGTTGTTTGTCTTCTTTTATACCTGTTCCTAAACAAACAGACTGGCACAATAAGAGGAGCAGGTCAGTTCTAGGACGAGGGAGGCCTCGTCTTTTATAATAGAAAATAAAATGTGTTTCTAAGCTGAAATCTCTTTTGGTGTTGGCTTAATGAGTTTGGAAAGATCAGCATATCACATACCTGCGAAAATTCAGCACTGTGCATAAGGGCAAATTGCAACTTTGTGGTTAAATCAACCTTTTTGGTTCAAGTTTTATCACAAAAGAGTTGGAAGACATTGATATATCATCATATCACTATATTTTGTGGTGCATTACAGACATACGATGTGGCCCCGCCAGTTAGGAAAAGGTATCCAGCCAAAGAGGTCCAGCAGTTTCCCCCAACAAATAAAAAAGGTGAAGTCAATGAATTTACCTCGAACATACTGTATGATCGATGGCTAGAGCTCCATCATTTGTCAGAAGTGTAAACAGGGTCTTTGCATTATTGTCAGTCAAAATGTTTGACAGCACCACCACAGGGCTGAAAGAGTATTATAGTTTGATTCTTTATCCTTGATAAGTTGTTTTTTTTATTCTTCTTTTAGCTTTTAGTCTTGCATTTAAAGCCTATTTGAATACATACTTTTAAGTTATATAACTTATCATTAACCTTGTGTAACTATGCAGACAGCCACAGAGTAAGTTTGGCAGTATTTTTGAGGTTGGGTTGTATCAGGTGCTTTACAACAGTCAGTGAAGTGGCTGAAAGGGCTCCAGCAGCGCTGTACCTTTAAGGAGAACAAGCTTACACTTCCAAAAAGGTACACTGTTGTTAATGGGTACAGTTATTTTGTGTAATTGTGAGAGTTTTACGAAAAAAAGAGGCACAGATTATGCTGGATTGAATGTACAATAGGGTGAAACATTTCTGAGCACTGTATTTTTCCTCAATATGAGTGATAAGTGACGATGATGTTCCTTTTACCGTCAATGCGCAGGCTTACCATTAACAGCTTTACCTTTTACCTGTAAGCCTATACCCACAAACCTTACTAATAAAGCACTCTGAATTTTTTCACCCAATTATATATTCTATCCAACTTAGATTGGTTGCTTGTTTTTATGTTCGGGCCTGTTGACACGACAACGAAAATGGCAAAAAACGGAGAGTTTTCATTGCATTTGCGCCTTCCTCTGTTTACACGAGAAAGGTCCCCAGAGTGCCCGAATCCACAAACTTTTGAAACTGGGGTCCAGAGTGAAAAGTTTTGAAAGCATCTTTGTTGCTGTCTCCATGTAAACATGTAAATAAAGGCAGCGCACACGACTAGGAACAACAACAACAGCTATGGCCCACTACCAAGCAACATCTGTGCTGCTTACTGTGCTCAGTTTGTTAGCACTCCTCCAACAAAATGTGGATTTGCTGCAGCAATACTCTGATCAGCAAAGACTGGCCTTTTGTTATATTCATCAAGGACACTGCAAACATACATCGCCAACTACTGGCCTGGCACCACGCTACTGGGTATTCAGTCATTCTTGCAGATTTGTGTGAATGAACATTTCACCGTCTCTGTGTGAACACAGAGCGCTTTTGAAAACGCAACGGAAAAACCTGTCCATTTCTGGTGACAACATAGTCGAGTGAACAGGCCATTAAACTCACAAAATTATGCAAAATATCTGAACCCATTAACATCAGTGTACCCCTCTGGTGGTCTCAGCTTGATCTCCTCAAAGTTACAGCGCATTGTTAATTTTGTTGACTAAATATTTTCGTCATAGTTTTCATCAACAATCTTTTTTTTCCCAACCAAAACTAAACAGTAACTAATAAAAACAAGTGCACATGGACGAAGACTAAAACTAAATTAAATGACATTTTCGTCAGAGACTTAATCCAATCAGACCTTTTTCATCATGTAGAAAGAAGGGACAAGTTAGGAATATATCCAATCACAGCAACTTTGGTTGTGTGGAAAGGTTGGATGAGTTAAGACGAACATCCAATCACAGCTGCCTTAGCTTCGTGGTGGTGGGATAAGTTGGGGAGCGGTCCAATCAGAGCTCCTCTCTTTATGAATTGATATATATTCATGTAGAGCAGGTTCACTGTTTGTTGTCAATTCTGGTATTGTAACTGAGATGCTCTGCCAGGTAGCCTAAATAAAGGTGAATGCATTTCACATAAAAGTTAAATGTGTCTCAAACTTTACTAGCATTCAATAAAGGGTTATTAGATGGTTCATTTTATCCAAGTGTAAAACATGACTTCAGAAATTCAGGGAAACATAAAAAATGCCTTACACTTTACACTTCATATTTTAGTCAAATAAATTGACAGTAGATTTGTCGACTAAAACTTGACTAAAATGAAAACAATTTAGATGACTAAAACTAAAGGACATTTTAGGCAAAGGACTAACTAAAAATAAACCCTTTCAGCCACTTCACTGACTTGTCAAGTACCTGATACAACCCAACTTCAATAATACTTAACCTTCCCTGTAACTTGAATCTTACATTTTTTACTTTGCTGTTACTTTTTTTTTTTTACCCCTGCAGTGATATATTCTGTACATTCATGGTAATAATCAGGCAGCCAGTGAGGACAATATGATGGGCCTCTTCTTGTTGAATCCCTTCAGTGTGGGCAGATGAACCTAAAAGTGAGTGTGTTTGTGATCATCAGGACGATGCCCTCTCACCTCTCCTGTTCATGGGCCGAACACGAACAGCCACTTTGACATTGGCGTCGTCCAAGCCGGGCTCCCCCATGCTGGCTCCTTGCAGCGCTGATCCAAAATAAATCAGCTCCTCACATAAACAATCATCCAAATGCCTGGAAATGTAGCGCTAGCCGGACTGTCGGCCAGCTAGCTCAGCTCAGCTCTGCTCCATAGACCAGGCATGTCCACGGGAAAACAAAAAGCCTGGGCTAAGAAAAAAAAAAACCACCAAAAAATCCTGCAGGAAGCCCGGAGCACCGCCGCTGCTGCTCCTTTCTCCTCAGCTCCTGATCATAGTCCAGGCAAATGACGAACCAGGGAGGCGTGGAGGCTGGAGGAGAAAGAAGAAATGCAAATTCAGACAGAGATCACAGCAGCTGATGGATGTGCCTCAGCCATCAGGCGCTATCTGCGAGTCAAAAAAGGGCTAGCCAGCTAATTTGCCTGACAAACTGGGGGAACGGCGGCAGGAAAGGACCAAGCTGTGTCTATTTCCTGACATCTTTCCACACAACATCCCCCATAACACGGAGTAAGAGAGGCGCTGACCTCGGTCGATTCATCCCTGAGGTGACATCGCCAACAAACACCGTTAAACCGAGAGGGATCCACAAAGAGCCGCCCGGAGATGATCTACAGCCTCCCAAAGAATCCACCGTGCTCCTCTGTGTCGAGCTACATGCAGCGAGCAGCATCCGCCCTTCCGGTTAACACCCCTGCAAAATAAAAGCGCCGAATAGCTTGTCTATGTAAGGACTGGAGAGACGGCATGCACCGAGGTCACAGTGAAACACTTAAACCAACACTACGTAGTTTTCCCACCCTAATATAATATTTCTAGAGTCATTGTGATGGTACATCACCTTACAACAGGTTGAATGACACCTCTGTCATAGTCTGAGGGGTCTGTTTCACCTTCACTGGCACTATGTAACTTCGATGTGGATGGTAGGAACACTTCCACACTAAAAAACTACAGACTAAAAAACATGATCAGACTGTACCTTATCAGTCCACATGGTTTATTTGTCTCTTTGGACGTCCTGTCGGCTCGCTTCTCCTCCCTCTGTATGTCAACAAATGCACGTTGGTGTGAGGCGCCCTGTTTTTGTAACCGCACAGATATACTCAACGACCATAGAGGCCCCTATCTTTCTTAGTGCTGCTTTAAATTCACCTGAAAATGGCAGCATTTAAAGTCAGGTACAGCAGGTCTGAATAGAAGAAGAAGAAGACATACTTTATAAATCCCTAATGGGGGAATTAAAGTCTTCTCTGTTGTTGAAACATGCGCTGAAATACACATGCACATGTACAAACAGGTCCTACCATCATGCATTAATGCACTGTAAAGACAATAGGGATGGGAATTGATAAGATTTTATTGATACCAATGCTATTATCATCGCTAATCCATCCAATTCTTTAACGATTCCCTTATTGATTCCCGCAGACTTTCCGTGTGAGCAAATGTTGGCCTGTAGATTTTCAATGGCAACAATGTCAAACACACGTCACAGCATAGATAACTGCTTCTGCAAGTTGCTGGTGTTTCCACACACTTAAGGTTGTGCAGTAGGCACCTTTTGTAAAAAATTAAGCCACAATTCTGACCGCTTCTGACCCTGTCAGTGGAGGGAAGTGATAATGGAATTGATTAGCAAAAAGACTCATAATATCGATACTTTGATGGAGCTGTTAACAATTCTCTACTGGAATTGGTTTTTGATTCCCATCCCTAAAAGACAATAAAAAAATCCAGAAAACAAAATTTCAAGGTAACTGTCTGCACCACGTTTTTGAGTTTTGGGTCAAAACTCATAATTTTAAATTGAAAGAACTATTTAAAACTAGAAAGCACTCAGAGAGCACAAACCTCTGCCAGGGTAGCTCACATATTGCTGTTACATCTATAAGCAATAGTTCCATGATAAAGTTACCATAATAAACCCTGAAAACTGACACCTACTACTCAGAATCATGTTGATAATATAATCAATAGAATTAGTGTTTTTGCTGAACAATCCCATGTCAGTTCCTTCCAGTAAGTTCAGGATGTCTTGCAAATCAAGGGGGTCTCACCCTTGCAGTGCAGCTTGATCCTCCTAATTCAAAGTCTGTATTCAGGCAGATCCATTTACCAAGCTCAACACCAAAATGACTGAGCCCGGTCTGCAGAGGCACCACCCAATAGAGTGGTGCTGGGATGATGAATTTCTGTAGGCCAACACAGAGGTTAGCATCACACTAGTTCTTGTGACTTAAAGCCTGTGGGGTTTTTCACAGTTTTCTTGGATCATTGCTGTTAATTAAGTCTGAAACTCAGTTATGAAAAATTTATTAAACTTTTCAGCGGGATACAAGTGTTTGACTGATTTCTTCACCTTTGCTGATATTGTCAATCTTTTGTTTTTGCCACGCAGCAGCTGGCGTTCCACTCACTTGCCCTGACTGTGACATTATTTGCATGCCCTCTATTGTTAAGCTACTATGGAAACAAAACGCAGCGGTTCGACTGGGGTTCTTACAAAGTCGGCCATAATCCTTAGTACCAATCTTCTACTTTTAAAAAGAGGCTTTGTTTTGTTGACCTTCTTAAAAGCCCGTCCACAGTGGTTTGCGCATGCGCCCTGTGGTTTTGTACCATATGTATTCCTTTTGAAAAATGTGGTAAAAAAAACAAGTCACAACAAGCACACAGAACTGTTTAGAGCAGATGAAGAGTTTATCTGGTGATGAGGCAGGCTAACACTACCCACTGACTCCCAGTGTATGAGCTGAGCTAATTAGTGTTGGGCGGGCTCTGCCAGTCTCATTCTTGTTACTGCATGCACAGTCGAAAGAATGGTGTCTATCTGCTTATTATGGACTCAGGAGTGAGGCAAGACATGAGAAGATAAAAAATGTAGGAGTATCCCTTTTAAAAACAAATAGATACTGGGCATTGTCGGATGCATTTTATTATTCTGAAGGCCCTAGTAACCCACACAGGTGTTTGTGTGAAAAAAGCTCTTATCAGACCTCCTCTTAGGACTGTGCGGTAGAGTTTGTTTGACTGACAGCTCCACAACCCTGTGGGTCTTTCTCATTACATAACTTTGTCCATCCTACTTCCTTCACTTTTGTTGTTTCCTTGCATCTTGGCTCCTCCCAGCGAGGAATTGAAAGAGAGAAGTGAGGAAGAGACACAAGGACAGAGGAGGCACAAAATACCAAATGAGAAATCCTTCACTCTATCAGTCTGAGAAGCTTCAGATGTCCTGAACAAAATAAGTTTGTTCAGAAAGAAATCCTCCTGTGTAACCTTTAGAGTGTATTAGATCAACAGTTAGAAATAAAAACCATGTATAAAAGTAATGATTGAAGTGAAGGTGTGGTATTTCATCCAATGCTGCGCCTCCAAACCAACAACAACAACACATCTTTGGTTAAAAGACGTCCTGAGAGAAAACACTGGTGCATCCTCGCTCTGAGCTCCTCCAGAAGCCTCCTCTCTCCTCCACCCTCGCCCCCTTCAGGTGCTTTTTCGGGAATTGGAAGATCCTTCATCATGGTGGAGGAAGAATGACTTCCAGGTTGGTGGAGGAGAGAGGAAGCAAGGAAGGACACAGTTATGTAATGAGAAACACAGTATTTGTAGGTGGACTTGTTGACGTGGCCTCATACATTGTGACACAGAATCTCTCACCGGAGCCCCACCTGTTTTCAACCCCACCCTAGTCTAATCAGCCAGAGTGATTAAATTCACCCCCGTGAGTGTCAAAGACCAAAGTGTCAAACAACTATATTAATTCCTCCCTGGGTAATTTGTTTGAAGCGGCCTGTACACAGAAACAGAAACAAACAACAGATAAAGCTAAAGCAGAAACAAGCATAGACTGAACAATGGCATAAATAAACTCATTCATATAAAATCAGACTTGATAAAAAGTGATTAAAAATAAAAATGAAGCACAATATAACAATCAGACCAATAAACATGTACAATGAGGAGGATAAAAGTATAAAAACTCACAAAACTGAAGGAGCATTGAGTAACCTGACTGCAGAGAGGATGAACGATAGAACAGGGGTTAGTTTAACAAACAAAAAATAACAACTTCCAGAAGGCAGGAGAGAAGAATTTACTGACTGGAACATGCTAAAATAGAGCCAGCCTTATGAAGGATCTGCTGTTTACAAAAAAAAGTCAAGTCTCTGTTTCACACCAAAGACTTTAACAGATTTTAACAATATTCTTCAAAGGATACGGCAACTTATTTTTTTTTTTTATGTCTCACTTAGCTTACCTCAAACAGCTTGTTGACTTACTTTTAAATTAGTCTGCAGTGATTTGCGTACACCCCCTGTGGGTTAGTTTCATGTATATTTCTTCTAAAATTATATAAAGTGCTAATCTTAGTCTAAAAATGGATAACGTAACATAAGGCATTAAAAAAAAAACAAGTCACAACAAACACAAAGGACCTTTTAGATTTGCTTAAGAGTTTATCTGATAACTTTAGGCAGAGGCAGGCTAACGCTACCCATTGACTTCCAGTGTGTGAGCTAAGGTAATTAGCGGTTGGCGAGCTCTGCCCGTCTCTTCCTTGTTACTGCACGCACAGTTGCAAGAATGGTGACTGCTTGCTTGTCATGGACTCAGGAGTGAGGCAAGACACTAAAACAAGGAAATGTTGGCATATCCCTTTAACTTGTTCAGCCCGAGCCCCTTTTTTAAGCCTCCTGCTCGAAACCCATACCCATAAAGAAAAGAGTGTATCTCTGCAACCACAAGGTCTATTTGAGTAATTTTGGTGTCATAATAAAAGTAACACTTGAGAGATTTTTCCAGATGTGTAATTATCAGTATATGTGTTACTGGGACAGAGTAAATGAAGATAGAAGTCAGAATAATTTGAAAATCTCATCCTCGTCTAAAACAGAAACAATTTTTTATTGTGAATATCTCTCTTAGAAATGATGCTGGAGTGGCTGTAAAACTCTGAATAATAAACTATGTTTACATCATCTCTGCGAAGGATTATTGTTATAAAGTGATGGAGAGAAAAATTAAAGAGGTTTGATAACAATATGGTCAGGTAAGGACTTTGAAAAACAGTGCATATTTAGCCAAAAGTCAAAAATATAGGTATTGGTCAAATAAAAGCAGACATGACTATAGTCTTAAAGGCACAGTTCACTGCTTGTGCTGTCGTGTCGAGGAGCTTTTCTCCTGAGCCCCAGCAGACCCAAAATTGGGTCCTATGGGGCTGAAGAGGTTAAGGCTGTTTCTATCCTTGACAAAGTGGTTGTGAAACCAGCAGATAAAAGAAGGCTCTCAACAAAAGGCTGATAAAAATTACAGATTCCAATTTTCAATTAATGTTAGACTCTCACATGAATGTTGACATAATGAAAATTATTTCATTTATCTCAAAAGGGATTCTCAATCCCTATTGTGCATGAATATACATGTATACATATACTATACCCTATATGTGAAACTCCTGTACTGCACCTTTTTAATATATTGTTGGGCTGTGTTTTTGTGCTTTTTTTGCCTCTGTTGTATACTTTGTATATTTTTGATATATATTTCCAAGTCAATTTTGCACTAATTTATACCTATTTTTATACTTTATTTTATTCCTACTGACCCTTATTTTTATTCTTATTCTAATTACAAGTTTTTAATGTTTTGCACCAATTTGCCAAGTCTAATTCATTGTATTTGCAAATGTACTTGGCATTAAACACCAACTGTGATTCTGATTCTGAAAATCTCAATAAACCAGCAAATTCTGAAATAATTGGACCAGCCTGTCTGACAGTAACAACCCTGCCCTGTTTAGAATCTCTAAAATCACCTCTCTCCCAAACTTCAGAAGGTCACCTTGTCCATGTCTATTTCCGAGTACGAGTACTGGAACGCCCCCTTAAGTCGGCATTCCGAGTCGGAAAGTTGGAAAATGCTCACCACCCCCAAGCTGACGATCAAAGTGCGTTCCAGTTGACCTCGGAACTGGGATAGTCCTAATTGTAAATTAAATTTAGGCCCTGTTTCCACACCAATGAAAACGGAGGAAAAACTGAGAGTTTTCGTTGCCTTTGCACCTTCCATTTACACGAGAAAAGTGCCTGGAGTGCCTGACTGTGCAAACTTTTGAAACCAGGGTCCAGAGTGAGAGTTTTGAGAACATTTTTGTACTCGTCTCCGTGTAAACAGGAATCAGCATTTTCATGCTGTTTAAGAGCAAAACCCTTTCAGATGAAGGTTGCACACGCTTGTGAACAACAACAACAACAACAACAACAGCTTCAGCTGTCTACCTAAAAACATGTGTGCTGCTTACTGTGCTCGGTTTGTTATCCAGACAAAAATATCCAGACAGATTTATTGCCCAGACAAGAAACCCTTGCATTTTTTTTGCGTCCACTTGCCATTGTTGTTTGTGAAAAGTTTGTCTTCACCGGCAAGCGTGTGCATGTTGTAACACAGCAGTTTCACTACAAACTTACATCGTCAACTACTGGCCTGGCATGCACACTACATCGTTGTCAGTCGTTCTCGCGGATTCTTTTGAACGCAGAGTGCTTTTGAAAACACAAAGGTAAAGCCTTTCCATTTCTGGTGGGTACGTTGTTGTGAAAACGGGGCCTGAAGTTAGTCACCGGGAATGCCCACTTTGGTCGCAATTTATGACTTTGAAGTCGGACATCTTCAGCTAGCCCAGTGGTTCCCAAACTTTTCACAGCCTGTACCCCTTCAGACACTCGACCTCCAGCCATGTATCCCCTACTCTCACGCACTTATAGCAGCTAGAAAAAGAAATGTGTCTGTAAGCCTGCCGCCACCCCCACCTCCCACATTTAACATGCAAAAAAATCTCTTCGAATGAATTATTTCTCTCAAAATAGATTTATTTACCAGCAATTCATTGGGTAACACCAGTTCACTTCCGAAAAAAAATTTTTACATTTCTGGAACATATTCATTAATGAACTTGAAACTGTAAAGTACAAACTCACCACAGCTCTAACGTGAAGGGTGTCTAACTGAGCTTATGTTACTATAAGAATCTTAGACAATTCAGGACAGATTTCCTTCTCCAAGATGCCTCATCGATCCAGCCTCCAGCCTCTCTTCCAACACTTCAGGCCTTTATCAGAGCTCACCATACAAACATTTGCTTGTCTGAACTTTAACTACTGAAACAACTGATTGAAACCTGACGTATTTGCGTACCCCCTATGTCACTCCGCGTACCCCAGTTTGAGAATCACTGAGCTAGCCCAACTTTACCAGCTCCTAACTGGAATGGTCTAGCTGGGATGCGATGTAATTCCCACTCCCCTCTTCCCAGTTACGATTGAAGTGGAATGCACTATATGTGCCAAAATGCTTTACGTTTCTGCCATGTTATTAGCTGAATAGCTGTATGCGTTGACCAGCAATTGAACATGTGTACCTAATGAAGTGACCGGTGGGTGTACATCAGTGTCTTTAACTCCACATGTTGCCCAGCCCTACCTAAACTCAGACATAAACTATATATTAATGTGTCGAGGGACATTGTTTATGTAATGACCTGAAGTGAATTGAGTGCAACAAAACCACAATAAAACTTCTTTACTGTCCTCTGCTGCTACCGTGAGCTAACGGACGACACACTGCAGACACACTCCGGTATTAAGCACATTTTACTGCATATTGTGGCCTAAACCGAGAAAAACCGAGCTGAGCCGAACTGTTTCCACCTTAAGTGAACTTCTACGTCGATGTGTAACCCTGGAGTGAAGGGACTTTGAACCCTTAGACTCATTTTCAGTCACTTCAGCTGCTGGCATCAATGTCCCGCTCCTATAACAACATGTCTGAAGATGTTTGATCCAGCTTCAGAACTTTGCAGTCCACGGGAGCTACACCCAGTTTCCTCTGACATGGGGGATGTCAAAACACCAGCGAGCAGCCGGGGACCGTTAAGTTACCGTCAGACCCTGGAGCCAGGCAGCAGTTTAAGTCACCTAAACTTCAGCATGAACAAACTTTACTGACATGAGAAATAAACCCTGACGCTGCTACATAAGTGTGATAAAATAAAGAGGAAAGAGCTCGTTACCAGATGTGTTGGAGACGCCAGTCAGTCACGCGACACTTCCGCTGGGCACCACCAAAACCAAGAACCACACTTCCGGTGGTGGATTTCAAAATAAATCAGGATGGTTCACTTTCTTTTTTTTAACTTTATATTTGATAGTTTAGAGAGTAAAAACAAAGAATAACCATAAAATATGACAATTAAGGTGACAAATGGCATTACAAATTATTTGTGCATTATACCTTTCTGTTGAATAAATGCAGAAGGGTGCATACACAAAAAAACGTGAACAAAATAAAAGAAAAAAAAACAGAAAAGAACTTCTGTACAGGTTATACATCAGCACAAATCCACAACTAAGTAATTCCCCAAAGACTGAAAAAGCATACCAGACAAAAAAGACAAGCAAACAAAACCGAACAAAGAGAAACAGAAAAAAGTAAACGGTCATTAAGCAGTACTGACAACATAAATCTTATATTTAAGCCTTTTTTGGGAGGTTTTACTTATTTTTTTCCTTCCAACCCATGTTTTCAAGTATTTTATGACTGCATTATTTCATTCATCTTTTCCATCACAACTTAAAAGTGTCTCTTAGGCTTCTTATCCTATGTGTAACTCTTTCCATGTTATATTTCTTTTATTGATTCTTTCTGTTTGTTTATTTGTGGTGAATTTGGTTTTAACTATTGTTGTAATCTGTTTCAATGTAGTTATTCTTAAGATTATGTATAAGTATTAATCTGATTTGAGGACAGTCAGGGCCTTTCTGTGTGGAGTTTGTGACTTCCCCCATGCACGCGTGGGTTGCCCCCCATGCACTCTGGCCTCCTCCCACAGAGTAAAATAGCTTATTCTCTCTAAATAGCCCTTAGGTGTGAATGTGAGCTAGAATGGTTGTCTGTCTCTCTATGTGGCCTTGTGATTGGCTGGCAACTGGTTCAGGGTGTGACCCGTCTCATGCCCAATGTCAGCTGGGATAGGCTCCAGCACCCTGTGACTCTGAAAGGGATAAGCAGTACGGATGATGATGGATACATTCAACCAGGAATATAAAATAAATAATAAAATAAAAAAATAAAAATCCCTCTTTCAAGAGTGTCTTGACCAAGACAGGCAAAGTGTCAATAACAAACAGACTTACCTAAGTTCTCAACAAATTTATTAGACCACTACACACCCAATGTAAGGTTTATGCAACAGCTGCCATAAATTAACAGTATTGGTAATTAACAAAATCATTTTTATGTTTCTGTAATGGTTAATACACCAGTATGCAAAAGCTTTTCAACTGAAATGATTTATCTAAAATTTGATTTTTTATTGTAAACTTTCAAAGTTACTGAAAAATACAGAAAATATTAAATCACTTTATTTCTTAATTAAGAAGCCACATTATTGTTATTCACATGCATTACTGAACAGAAAAATTACTTTGAGTGGTTGAATGTAATTCTTGATTAATTTTGACTTCTCAGTGAATTGGCTCAGATTTGGGTATAAAAAATTAATGTCAGATTAAAATTCCTGTTCCTGTTCAAAATTCATGTTTTATAAGAAAAACCTTTTAGGCTTGAAATGAGTTTTTGAAAGATTTCTAAAATATTTACATTTTCTTGTTTTTATGACAGGTGTTATAATAATTTTGTTAAGCATTGTAAAAGGCCAAACATGTGAAAAGCAAGAAAAAACAATTCTTATCATTTTTAAAACTTAAGGAAAAGTTTATCTGCTTTTAAAGTAAGATGGCTTAACTGTTCTGTTTCTGTAGATGTGAATAATTTGACATGGCTTCAAAAGTTGATTTAACTGCAAGGTGTGGAAAAACTGTTTTATAATTTAATAAGATAGTTCGTAATAGTATTTCTGTGATTAAATTAATGAAACTCTGGTGATTAATAATCTGAAGAAAGGGGTTAAAACTGAAATGAAGACAGACTTATATTGACACAAACTTTAACTTTGATTCTCTTATACAATAAGATGGATAAAAAGGTTGAAGGGAATCATGCTCTGTTTCCAGCTTTCAGACAAGTGAGGCTAAACTTTTCAGTCCATTCAAAGGTTGAGAGTTAAAGTGGGCTGCTTTAAATCATGAAACTCAAGGGGCTGAAAAAGAGTCCCACTCTTTGCAGATACAGTCAACATATCTGCATATTATATTCAGATTTTATTTTCATAACATCGCTGTCAAGCACACACCTCCTCTCTCTAAAAACTGCTACTTTTCAGGAAATTATTGAAAAGGCTCTACAACTGGATGACTGGATATTGTTTAGTTCTGATCACAAAAGTTCTTTGTTATACTATAATTTGGTTAAAATTTATTAAAAGCCATTCAGCAACTTGGAAGGTGACCAATAGCACTGTTTCATGAAAATATATTAAAATCTTAAAAATGGAAACAGCAGTTTTGTGACCAACAGCGACGATAAAGAAATCATTTGGTGTAAAAGACTGCATGAATGAGTTTAGAAAGTTTAATAGCATTGAGAAAAACAGAGGGAGGCTGACAGAGAGACAGAGCGCTGCTTTGATTGAGTTCAGTGAAGGAACAGCAGCGTCCTCTGCTGCAAGAAGCAAAGGATTACAACGCATTTAGAAGCAGCTTCCCAAAAACTGACCAGGCCGACCCTACATGGCCTCCAAGGTCAGTTTGTCTGGTGTTCTGTGGCCAAAGGCATTACTTGTTTTTACAAAAGAGCTTCTTGACTTCATGGCAATCCAGGCAATTATGTGCAGAATCAGATGTATTCTGAAACAAAGTTAGAACTTTGTTTTAATATGCTGCTTTTCTGAGGGTTTTTGTCTAAAGGCTGGTGTATAAAAGCACAAATAACAAGTATTAACTAGGCTTTTATAATGTAATGTGCTGATAGATTATCCAACATTATTGTCCAATAAGCTACAAGCAGTCTCTCTGCATTAGTTACTATGGCATGAATGAGTACTCAATACATCAGATCTTTTTTAGATTAACAACCCTTTAATCAACTCATATAGTGTTTGCAAATTTCCTGGAGTAAACAAATAAAAAATGCAGCAAGTTCACTTAATTACAATGTATGCTTAAAGAAATATTTGTGATTTAATAAAGAACAGACAAAAAAACAAGGGCTTCATTTCATACTTTATTCTATCACTATCAGTGCATCTTAAACTGTACGTAGTGACATGCATTAGATTTATACACTTTCAGAAAATGTAAAAAAAAAAAAAAAAAAAAAAAAAAAGAAAGCATCACATCACATGCTGACTGCTGCTGTTGTGCAATGTATTCTGGGTAGTGATGTCAGAGGATTGCATTGTTCCTCTTACTCCATCTTTCCTTGGAGAATATTAATTACAACCAAAGTGCAGAGGATAATAAATGGTGTACCAGGGAGCACTGCTGTGCCTTGAGACAAGCCCAGGTGTGCCTTAGGCATTTGTGAAACCATGAGTTCAATCAGGAGAGACCAAATTTTAGGGATCAATTATTTATTATATAAGTTAATATGATTGAAAATATGCAATGTCTCTGTGGTTAGAATCTCTTTGGCGACTAGACTCTGTTGTGATGTCTTGGTGTACTTCAGGGGTACTTCCACTGACTGTGGAGGAGCAAAGACGTGAATTAAAATGAGGCTGCGCCAGGATGATTGGCCAGGCACGTGGTGACAGGATCTGGTTGGCTCAGTGCTTGACTGAGTGCACGCCCCTCATCAGCTAATGATTTGAATCACCTGTGCAGGTAGGCAGAGTGAGGAAATGAAAGAGGGGACTGAATGAACATATAGGTCTTTCTTTCCGAATTTTCGCTAAGCTTCATTTATTTTTTTTCAATATTAGTATTTTTATTAACAGATTTGTGGTAGCAAAAAGGAAAACAATCATAATATCCCTAACCCCACTCTTAATCCCCCCTCCTACAAAAGAAAGAAATAAAGAAAAACCCAAAACAAAACAAAACAAAAAAAAACCCAACACGGTCACGAATACGTGCACACACACTTCTGACTGATGAGGAGGGGTACAGAAAAAAAAGAAGAATTCATAATGACTCTTGACAAAGGGCACAGAAAGTATACATTAAGCCTTCCATAGTAATCCTTAAACATCTTTGTACAGAGAATAACAGCAAGCAATAGAAGACAAATAACAATGAATACAAATGTGATTAGGAAGATTCCAAATGTTGCAGAAGGGGACCCCATGTTTTCTCCAATTTGAGTTGGATATTAAGAATACTGTCTTGCAGTTTTTCTAAGCGAATGACTGAAACCAATTCATGCAACCAGTTTTTAAAGCATGCTGGAGTTGGTGTTTTCCAATTTTATAGGATAATTTTTTTTTGCCAACACCATGCCCATTAGGAGAGCTTCTTGTATGTGTGCAGGGAGCACTAATGAGTCTTCTGAGGCTCCAAAAAGAGCAAATTCCCTATCAGGAGGGAACTTCCTCTTATAAACCTCAGAGAAAACAGCAAAAATTCTGACCCAGAACTGGTAGATTAACAGTCCCAAAACAAATGCAACATTGTACCATCACTGAACTTTACATTTATCATATTTAAGAGAAACAGAGGGGTAAAACTTATGAAGCTTGTCTTTAGAACAATAAAAACGGTGAATTACTTTAAACTGTATCAACCTATGTCTACTTTTGATTGAACAACTTTGGACAACAGAACAGTCTTCCACAGTTGGTCATAAAACACAACAGTTTCTTTTTCCCAAGCTTTCTTAATACTGTCGGCAGATAGTCTCCTGAAAAATATCTTACAAAGGTAAAAGAGAAAACAGTTCAAAAAGGGCATGTCTCTCACAGTTTGACTCAAAGTGAGGGATGTTTTCTTGCACAAAGTGCCTCAGTTGCAGATAAAGAAAAAAACTGGAGTGAGGTATATCATATTTGGAGCTTAACTGCTAAAATGATGCAAAATTGTTGTCTACATATAAATTCCCTATACACCTCTATCCTTTAGCACACCATAAAGAAAATATATTGTCCAACAATGCTGGAACAAAAGCATGATTATGGCAGACAGGAGTATAAGCCGATATACCAGAAGTTTTAAAGCTTCATTAAAATTTGAACTGCAAAGTCTGTCCTTGTCAAATATCCAGTTTTGTTTGATATTATTCTCACCTCATGAATCATGGGGTCTATATAGGGCACTGCTTAGATCTGGGGGTCTCTATTTTATGAAGACGAAACACTTCAGTTACATTCAGAGTAGCTTTAAAAATCAAAACTTGATTCCAGTTGCTCAAAAAGCACTGTGCATGCTGTCATTGTTTAAGCATTTCTTTAACCATAGATTTATTTTGATGTATTTTTTTAATCATTATTATTCCTGTGTTCTTACTTACTGTAGTTTATCTTTATTTTTACTCTGCTCTTTCTCCTCTTTCTTACACATGTTGCTGTCACATCTTCATAGTTTTACATCTCTATAGCTTATGAAACAGATACAAAAAATACACTAATTTGGTATAATATCAGTTGTTAACCCTCGAAATAGTTTCTTTGCCTTTCAACTTGCCTTTCATGTACACAATTATGCCTATAGGATGGTTCAAAGTGCTCTACAAGTTATAGAGAAACATATTTTAGCATTATACACACAGCAAGAATTCTTTAGACATTATATTTACATACTGGAAATTTGTCACAAGCAACTGAAAGCAACTTGGGGAGCGGTTTATGAAGCTCTTACTTTGCTTTTTATGGAGTCTAACTAGGGCTGGGCAATATATCGTTTGAATAAATTTATTCAAATTATTTTCTGCAGAAGATTTAAAAATTAAAATTCAAGATTTTCTCTTGACTTACTTCAATTGTAAGTTGTTGCAATGTGAAAATATGAATACTGAAAAATAACAGTTTCATGAAGCACTTTTACAGGATTGTATTTGTTTATTAAATGAGGTTAATATTAATCAGAGAGTTCCATGTTAACACAGTGAAAATATCAAGTCGTTTACAGTTGACGACAGCACAGACAGAGAGATCAGAAACACAAGCTACCATGTTGACTGTTGAGGCGGACCTGAGGCCTTAAAATAAAAAAATACACAAACAGTGATTCTTTTCCTCCAGAATTTACAGGAGCTTTATTTACAAACATAAATAGAACAACAAAACAGGAACTATTAAATCCTGGCTCCGCTACAAGTGTGATGGTTTTCAGCTGCCGCCATCTTGTGACGGTGATGAAGGTGACCACCTGATGTCTAAAATGTAGAAGAGCAAAGAAGGGATATTAAAAAAGGTCCTGTTAAAAAAGAGATATACATATTTGAAGGACAAACATCTTGATTTTTTGTTTACAAATACAGAAAGGTACGATTTCATTAACCAGAAATGTCCTTACTAGGTGAAGTTGGACATTACAGAGGGTCAAAGGTTAAAAAAAAAAATGAATAAAGGCATTGTGTTCGTTTGTAACGTGCAAATATGTTTTTCTAGTTATTTTTAAAGTTCGTTTTATTTATTGACCTATTTTCAAATTTTTTTTTGCGTTCAAATTAAACAAGGGAAGTGAAAAAACAGCCTGAATACTTCTTGATGGATAACAAACACATCCAAGCATTCAGACATTCAGCTGAGTCGTAGCTAAAGTCCATCTCTGTAAAAATGAATCCATCTTCAGCTGCAGAATTGATGTCATTAACTCCATCATGTAGACCTGAGGGGGCGCTGTTCACCCACAGCGGGGGGCAGTGGTTGATGGTTCAGGGCCTGTCCACTTGTAGGACGTCCTGAACACTGTATCTCTGGGGACCACTGCTGCTCCGAGATCCCCTGCAGTTTAGCCTGGGACTGCCAGAGACCCAGTTACCATGTGTGGCCACGAGGAGGCACTGCAGGGGTCTTGGTGGTGGAGAGTCTGTGAGCTGTTGGAGAAGATCTGAACCATCTTCTTCTGTGCTCACTGTGTCAGAGGAAAGGGTCAGCAGGAAGTGCAACACACTGACGCAACTGCACCACCTACCAGACACTACAGACCACTGCACCAGGCTCTCCACACACCCTGTGTGCATGCACACCCACACACACCATTCACACCACATTCACACCCATTCACACCACATTCAAACTCATTTACACCACATTCACACCACATTCACAACCATTCACACCTCATTCACACCACATTCAAACTCATTTACACCACATCCACACCACATTCACAACCATTCACACCACATTCAAACTCATGCACACCACATTCACACCACATTCACAACCATTCACACCACATTCAAACTCATTTACACCACATTCACAAAACATTTAAACTCATTCACACCACATACACACCACATTCACACCCTTTCACACCACCTTCAACCTCATTCACACCACATTCACACCACATTCACAAAACATTTAAACTCATTCACACCACATACACATCACATTCACACCCTTTCACACCACCTTCAACCTCATTCACACCACATTCACACAAAATCAACACCCATTTACGCTCATTCACAACCATTCACACCACATTAACACTCATGCACACAACATTCAAACCACATTCACAACCATTCACACTACATTCACACCAAATCGACACCCATTCACGCTCATTCACACAACATTCATAAAACACTTACACCCATACACACCACATTTACTCTCATTAACAAAACATTGACACCACATTCACACCCATTTAAACCAAGTTCAATCCCCCACTATTCATACTACATTCACAACACATACACACCCCATTGACACAACATTCAAAACACACTAAGCCCACATTCACACCACATCCAAACCCCATTAACAACCCAACAACACCATATTCACACTCAAAACACATCCACACAAAGACACTCCATTCACAAAACATTTATACACCATGTACGCCACATTTACAACAAAACACATCAGCATAAGACACAGAACAACATGTAACATATAATTTTTTTTTAGTTTTTGAGGTTTTTTTAAACAGGAAAACAGAACACAACACAACAACACACAACATGCAACATATATTTTTTTGAGTTTTTGTGTTTTTTAAACAGGGACACAGAACACAACCCAACAACATACAACATCTATTTTTTGACGTTTTTTTGTTTTTTAAACAGGTAAACACACCACATCACATAAGGCAACACGAAGCATCTATATTTGAATAAGCACATCAGAGTCACAGCACACCACTGCAAGGGTTAAATGTTGGCAGGGCGTTTCTCATGGGGGCATCCTCAGGCTCCGCGGCACGTCTCTTACGAGAGCGCCGTTGGCCCCTGGAGTCAAGTGAGGAAGAAGAGTAGGGAGAAGATTCAGAGGCACAGGGAGAAGTCTGAGGAGAACCAGGAGATAGAGGAGGAGAAGACTGGTTCAAAGACCGAGGGGGAGGAGTCAGAGGGCAGGGAGAAGAGTCAGAGTCAGAGTCAGAGTCAGAGAAAGAGTCTAAGGAGGAGATAGAGGAGCAGAGAGAGGACTCAGGGGTGTGGGGAGGAGTCTGAGGAGGAAGAGCAGACTGAGGAGATGACGGGATAACAGGAGGAGTTAGAGCAGAAGGAAAGGAGTCATAGTCACAGGGGTGAGAGGAAGACTCAAAGTTATAGGGAGGAGTCTGAGGAGATTGAGGAGGAGATGTCTGGTTTATAAAGAAGGGTGGAGGAGTCAGAGGAGGAGGGGGATAGTCACAGTCAGTGTGAAAGCCAGATGAGTCAAAGGGGGTGAAAAAGGAGTGAGAGGAGGACTCAGAAATGTGTGGTGGAGTCTGAGGAGGAAGAGGAGGCTGAAGAGGAGATGGCAGGTTAATAAAAGAGGCTGAAGGAGTCAGAGGAGGGGGGCAACAGTCAGATAAGTCAGAGGAGGTGAAAGAGGAGTGAGAGGAAGACTCAGAAAAGTGTGGAGGAGCTTGAGGAGGGGAGGACAAGCTCAGAGAAGGAGTTGGAAGACTCAGAGGAGACGTATAAGGGTCATAGTCAAAGTCAGAGTCTGAGTCAGCGAAAAAGGAGGGAGGAAGAGACTGAGTGGATTGGGGAGGAGGCAAAGGAGAAAAATGACCAGTCATAAAGCTCTCAGAGGGGAGTGCAAGATTTAAAGGATGGAGAGAAGAGTCATAGCCATTGTAGGGAGGAGTCTGAGGAGGAGAAGACTGGTTGATATAGGGAGGAGGAGTCAGAGGAGGAGGGGGATAGTCACAGTCAGGGTCAAAGCCAGATGAGTTAAAGGAGGTGAAAAAGGAGTGAGAGGAAGACTCAGAAAAGAGTGGTGGAGTCTGAGGAGGAAGAGGAGACTGGGGAGGAGACGGCTGATCCAAAGTAGGGGGTGGGATCATCACAGGAGGGGAAGAAGGAGTTGGGGAGAAGAAGATAAGGAGAGAAGGTCCAGAGTTGGGGGGAGGAGTCTGGGGAGGAAGAGGAGATGGAGGTGGGGAGGATTGGTGCCAGTAAGGGGTTGGAAGAGTCAGAGGAGGAGGAGAAGAGTCAGAGAGGGAAATATTAGAGGGTGAAAAAGACTCAGGGGAAGATGGAGGACTCTGAAAAACTGGAGATGGAGGAGACAGCAGAGGAGGAGGAGAACTTCTAGACGAAGAAGAGGAGGGAGAGCCTGGAGGGGTGTGGTTAGTATTCCCACATTGGGATCCAGTGGAGCAGCAGCTTGAGGGGGCCTGAACCTCCATGAAGTTCACGTCACCTCCTGCAAAGCCCGGCTCAAGGGGCTCCATCTGGACCAATGTGGACTCACCTGTGTGCCCGCGAGGGGGGCTGCCGGAGTGGTCCTGGATCCCTGGGGGGCACTGGTCTTCATCTTCTTCCGGAACGGAGAATGGAGTTGGATCAGGGCTCTGAAGACAGAAACAAACTAAAGGTCAGGATATGATGTTCAAAACCACGACATGGCATCAGCAAACTCAGCAGAGAGACTTTAAGTGGTCACCAACACACATCTGTCATTATTTACAGCAGAGAAGAGACTCTGGTCTCCAACAGGGACACATTACTTTGTCTATAACTTCACATTTTTAAGAAGACATCATATCATCATCTCTGAGTGACAAAACAATCAGATTTAGCTTTTACAAGGCTGTAGAAGACCAAAATTCACATTATGAAACCCAAATGCATTTAATAACATTTTATAACCAATGGTTGAACTGGTGATAAAGAAAATTAAGGCCAAGCATTGATTTGTTTTCAGGCACAAATCAAGACTTCAGAAGTAAATGAATTATATTGGAGATCAAAATACATAGAAGAGTCTTTTTGACACAAGTATTTCAGTCATTAAAGATTTTATTTGTAATCTTCCTATATTTGTGTTTCTATTTCCAGGTTGTATTGCATTTGATCTCTGGCAGCAACTCAGGTTCAACTCCTTCATGGTAGATTGTGAGAATTTAATTGGCATTTAATGAATAATTATTGGCTTTGGGTTGAGGGCATTACAGTCATCCATTTGCCTCATTGAGAAAACCTAATCTGACATAAAACCACAGAGTGAAACTGTCAAATTAACTAAAGAATTGTGTCGGGAAAAGGCAAAAGCATTAAAGACAAAAACTGTGAGAAACAATCCCCTGTTTATATACACTCTTTCTCTGAAACAGAAATCAGAGGAGGACTGTAAAAATACAAGTTTAGTGGATTCTTGCACCATTTTTTTTCTTTTTATTCTATCTTATTTTATTTCTTCTTAACTGCTTATCTAATTCATCTACAGTTTTACTTATATTTATACTTTACACTGTAACGCTGGTACTAACTTCACCTCATTTTTATTGTGTATATATACATATACACATTGTAAATGACAATAAAATGAATCTTGAATCTTGAGTCTGTTTATAAAACAACTCTCATTTAACTATATACATTATTATCTTATCCAGTAAGTTCTTTGAAAATATATCTAGATTGTGTGAAAAAAACAACTTATTTCCCAGCCCTGATAAAGGCCAAACTCATTTAAAGCAGTTCTTGTATGAATTTTATCAAGGTCTGCATTATTACACCATCCTAAATGATATTTCTATGACAGTAGTTAGCCTAATGAGTGGTTAAGCTGAGTCAAATGTCAGGGCTGTAGCTTTGGCAGCATCTTTAAGAAGACAGAGACAGATAAACTGTTTAATTCTGCTTTGTCTTCTCCAGTCCACAGAGTTTTCATCTGTTTCTATACTCTGCACATATCCGTGTTTTCACCTGAGATGGCGGTCGGACCTCAGTAACATCAAATTAAACAAATAAGCCTGAATTTTAGCCTCTGGTGAAATATGACGGTGGATAAATGGTGACACAAACTGGGCCTTTAGATAAAAATGTTTCAGACTTCTTTCTTTCTTCACTGTTAAAATTGTTTTGATTCAATTTTAAATATTCTCACAATATTCTGGTCAAATGCGATAATTTAACCCACACAGTGTCGTTTTGGGACATTTTATTATGTTCGTTTGGTTTTTGACAGACGAATGCTTCAGACTCTCATGAAACACAAAAAAAGTTAAATAAAATCAAATATCTTACATCTGTCGAGCAAAGCTCACGTCTCTCCATTGTCGCTGATCGTCGGTCGATGAATGCTCGCTGTGAACAACTTTTATTACGATAGCTTTCTCAAAAAATCACTTTAAAGGTCTAAAATCCTGCGGACTGCAGACTCCCGTGATGGTTTCAAGTTTGTTATCACTCGAATGATTCAATATTGTTATAGCAACAAACTCCTGCTGTCAATCATTTTTGACGTTGCCATTACGTCATCACGTAGCTCCACTCTACTAGGCCTGAGACAGGTATAAAGATGGATTAATAGATCCCATCGGGCAAATTCGGGAATAATAATACCCTGAATATGTATCTATTTATTTTGTACACATTAATTTAGTTCAACAGTTTCCTTCTACGTTGTTATGTTGTTGAAAAGGCAAAAGCATTAAAGACAAAATGTTTGAGAAACAATGGGGGCGGGGGTAGCAGTAAAAGTACAACTGTAGTGGATTTATGCACCGATTTTTATCTAATTATTCTGTCTTATTTTATTTCTTCTTAAATGTTTATCTAATTTATCTACACTTTTACTTATTATATTTGTTCTTTGCACTGCGCCGCTGGTGAGAACTTGATCTCGTTTTATTGTGTATGTAGGCTTAAAATGACAATAAAAGGAATCTTAAATCTTGATGTATACCATTCATCAAATCTTCCATTATCTACCCTGTTTTATCTAGCATACATTTTCATGGCTTTGCAAAGCCTGATGTAAATATTTATGGTACAGGAGTATTAGGCTGAGTCAACATCAATTCAACATGGGCCAAAGGTCACAGACATTTAGAGGAGCCTAAAATGACATCAAATAAACAACCAAACTGTGAAAAAAATAAACAGAATTACTCCTGAAGATAAACAAGATGATTTAATAAAATTGTCTATTTAGACAGACATTTGGATCACATCATTGTGTGGTCATTGAGCATATTACAGCAATCAGATCTAACAGTGAGCCATCTTTAAACTAAGCTTTAAGCCTGCTGTCTGTTTTTAAAACAACTCTCATTTATACTACATTGACACAATATTATCTTATCGGGTAAGTTGTTTGAAAATAAATCAAGATTGTCTGAAAAATTCAACATATTTCCCAGCCCTGATACAGGCCAAACTCATTTAAAGCAGTTCTTTTACGAATTTTATCAAGGTCTGCATTATTACACCATCCTAAATGATATTCCTATAACAGTATTTAGCCTAATGAGTGGTTAAGCTGAGTCAAATGTCAGGGCTGTAGCTTTGGCAGCATCTTTAAGAAGACAGAGACAGATAAACTGTTTACTTCTGCATTGTTTTCTCCAGTCCACAGAGTTTTCATCTGTTTCTATACTCTGCACATATCCGTGTTTTTACCTAAGATGGCGGTCGGACCTCAGTAACATCAAATTAAACAAATAAGCCTGAATTTTAGCCTCTGGTGAAATATGACAATGGCCAGATGATGACACAAACTGGGGCTTTAGAAAAAAAATGTTTCAGACTTCTTTTGTTGTGTTTGTTCGTTTGGTTTTTGACAGACGAGTGCCCCAGACTCTCATGAAACACGAAAAAAGTTAAATAAAATCAAATATCTTACATCTGTCGAGCAAAGCTCACGTCTCTCCATTGTCGCTGTCGGTCGATGACTGCTCGCTGTGAACAACTTTTATTGCGATAACTTTCTCAAAAAATCACTTTAAAGGTCTTCAATCCTGCGGACTGCGGACTCCCGTGATGGTTTCAAGTTTGTTATCCCTCGAATGATTCTATATTGTTATAGCAACACACTCCTGCTGTCAATCATTTTTTACGTTGTCATTACGTCATCACGTTGCTCCACTCTACTGTAATACTGTATAGATAGAGATCGGTAGAACAATGTAGCCTATAAATATATTAATCCCATTCGACAAATTCGGGAATATTAATAGCCAGAATATTTATCAATTTATTTTGTACGAAATTCTTAAGAATAACATGAAAATGCTGAGGTCAAAATTTCAAGAAGAGGTTAAAAAATAAATTCCTCCAACTCTGACTCGGTTATTGAGAACTGAATCGAAATGTTTTAAGAAAATATCGAATGTTTAAACTTTTTCTAGAGACTTTCAGTTTTTCTCAACATTTCTTTCAGCAATTAATGTCACTGCTATTATTGACATGTCCACCTTTGTTTTGTATCATTTTGTCTTTTTGATGGGGCTCTTAAAAACTCTTCCTCATTATGTCTCTCTCCCTCGCCTGCTTGTGTATCACAGGTAGAAGACATTCCTCTGTGGGTCCTCTGGGGTGAAATTCTAACTCTTCTCAAAAATCATCCATTTTCACTCCAGATCACAAAGGGGCTGGCATCATGAAGTTTTGGGTGAAATTTTGACATTTCCAAATATCGACAGTTTTCACTTCAGGTGTTGAAAGGGACAGCATCAATTGGTTTTGAGTGAATTTCTCTCTTTCTTCTTTTTTTTTTTTTCTCAAAAATCATTGATTTTCACTCCAGATCGGAACAGGTTCAGCATCGTCAGATTTTGGTTGAAATTTTTACTTCACCAAATTGTTGATTTCACTCCAGATGTTGTCAGGACCGGCATTGTCAAGTTTTGAATGAAATGTTGCCTTTTTTCATAAAAAAACGATTTTAACTCCAGGTTTTGACAGGTCCGACATCATGGAGTTTGGAGTGAACTTTTTAATTTTTCAAAAATTGTCGATTTTAACTTCAGATTGCAACAGGGCTGGCATCATTGTGTTTTGGGTGAAATTTTAACTTTTTTCAGAAATTTTCAATTTTCACTCCAGATTGTGACAGGGCTGGCATCATTGGGTTTTGAGGAAAAATTTTTACTTTTCACAAAATTGGTGTTTTCACTCCAGATTGGGGCAGGTACAGCATCATCAGGTTTTGGATGAAAGTTGGACCTTTTTTTTTTTTTTTTTTTTTAAATGTAGATTTCAACCCCAGGTGATGCCAGGTCCAGCATCATTAGGTTTTGGATGAAAGTTGGACCTTTTTTTTTTTTTTTTTTTTTAAATGTAGATTTCAACCCCAGGTGATGCCAGGTCTGGCATCATGAAGTTTACAGTGAAATTTAGAATTTTTAAAAAAATGTTGATTTCAATCAAGGTCACAACAGGGCTGGTATTATGTGGTTTTAAGTAAAATTTTTACTTTTTTCAAAAATAATGGATTTTTAAGCAAGATTGCAACAGGGCCGGCATCAATGTATTTTGGGTGAAAGTTGTATATTTTTTTTTTTAAAATAGATTCATTAATTTATTAAATAAAATGTAACTAAATTATATGGGAAAATGAGATAGCCTAACCCCAGATGCGTTATAAAATCAGCTAAAGTAGGATAATTAAAAGAAAAGCAGTTAGAGAATAAAATTCCAAATAATAAATATGAACTGAAATGGAGAAATAAAACAGATTAAGAGGATTGAAATAAATAAAAACATAATAAGAAATAATAACAAATATAATCAGCTAAAAGCCAGACTAAAAAGGTAGGTCTTGTGTTTGCCTTTTTAAAATATGAACCTTGGTGTTGTCCTCAGGTCTTCAGGTAGACTGTTCCACAGACGAGGGACATAATAATGAAAAGAGGCTTCACCATAGTTCTTACTTTGGGTACAATTAATAAAATTCTACTTGTGCTTGCTGGGACCCTGATGCAATGGACCTAGCTGCTGCTGAGGTGAAGGGGCCGTAATTCTGAGGAGCTGGACCTGGATACTGATGAGAAGACTGGAGGTGCCCTGGGTGGAGGAGGGTTGCTGAGATCACCAGCACGATGCCACCACACTGACTGTGGAGGAGCAAATACTTGACTTAAAATGAGGCTGCGCCAGGATGACTGGACAGCAGGTGGTGACAGGATCTGGTTGGCTCAGTGCTTGAGTGAGTGCACGCCCCTCCACCTGTCAGGCAGAGCGAGGAAATGAAAGAGGGGACTGAATGAACACATAGGTCTTCCTGTTTGAATTTTCGCTAAGCTTCATTTGTTGCTACAGCTAAACATCAGCAGATGGTGTAGTTTCCTAAAATACATTTTCAGTACGTTACATGCTGTATAAAAAATTGGTCACTTAAAACAGATCAGTGTAAAATTTTGAAGAGTTTTGCATATCAGCATTGAGCATCAAATTAACCAAACATGACAAAGCTTCTGACAGCTGCTATTTAAAAAAGATAAAGAAACTTAGTTAACTCAAAATCCTGTCCTGATCAAATAATAATAATAATAATAAAGTGTTGAAATCAAAAATATAAAAGTTAAATTTCTAACTTAAGCTGTTATTAAGTTACATATGTTCAAGCTCAGCTCAGGATAGAGACTGAATTTAAATGAACTGCCTTCATGATGTGTTTAAAGGTGACTTCAAAAAAAAGGGAAAAAAGTTTTTTCATGAAAACCTTAATTTTTCAATTTTTGAATATTTCAGTTCCAAATCATCTTTTTTTTTGTTTTCAGGTAAAAGTAAAAAATACAGACACTCAAATTCTGTGGTGATATGATCATTAATATACATGCAACATCAAGAAAAGTAAGCTGCATCTAAGCTAACATGGCCTCTATGACCTTCGAGTAAACTAATTTACTGTATTTTTACACCTTTTAGACAGATTTAGACTGTTTTTGATTGTATGATCAAATTGTTGCTTTTATGGTTTAAGTGTTTATCTTGTTTGCCTTTGGCCTTTGTGCTTTTTGTCCCAGTTAGCCATTTTAGTTGTTTTGTTGTTTTGTCTCACGTGTTTTTTTCTCTTGGTTGTCTTGTTGTGGTTGGTCAGCACTTTGGTCAACAAATGTTGTGTTTACTTATTATTATTATTATTATTATTATTATTATTATTATTATTATTATTATTGTTATTATTATCATTATTATTATCATTATTGTTATTATTATTATTGTAGTTGTGATTATATATTGATTGTAACAAATATTTGTCTGATTTCCATTCATCTTTTTATCATCTCAAATCAATCTGTTTATTCTAATCTGACCTTTGGCACCAGTAAGGCTTTATTTCACTTGATATTTTCTCTTTTTTGGACCACTCTCTGTAAACTTTTGCATAAAAAAATCCCAATATTAGTCATTTCAGAAAGACTTAGACAATTACATTTAGCAGTAATAACCATAAAAGTAACTTAAATAACCTTCTTCCCCATTCTGATTCTAGAACATCAGCAGGTTATTTTAATGGTGTCATTTAATTGGCTGATTAGCTATTTGGGGTAACAAGCAATTGAACAGGTGTACCTAATAAGGTGGCCAGTTAGTGTATGTTGTACTGGTGAGGCAACTATAGTGGCTATAATTTAAAAAGAAAAGAAAATGATACTAATGACGTTTCCGCTCATATTTTTACTGAATGTTGTTATGAAATGGTTGCATTTTGCTTTTCCCTCCAGTATCTTTTTTATTATGTCATAACTAAAATGTGGGGGTACTTACACTATCAAAAAACAAACAAAACAAAAAAAAGTAAAACTTAGCTTTAATTTAGTTTGTTTTATCTATGCGAAGACTTTTCATTTGACCCTGTACAAACAAAATAAAATGAAATACAATACAATAGAATCAAATAAATAAATAAAATCTTTATCCATATTTTCAAAAATGAAAGAATCAGTGGTCAGTTGAAAGTAAAGATGGGGATTTGAAGTCTTTGGAGGGTCACAGAGCAGGCAGAACTGATTTTTGCACTAGAGGGTGCTCTGCTGCAAGGTATAACTGCGTTATATGTGATGTGGAAGAAAATACTGAAGACGCTCCAGCAGAGTTTTCATTTATTTAATGGAACAAACATTCAATTCTTAATGATCAAGATTTCATATAAGACCCCATTTAAGTAAACACGACAGATGTCCAAAGTCAAAATGCTCTTTCTTGTTATTTTTCAGGGTTTACCTGCGATAAGAGAGTGGTTGCTCTGACTTTAACCCACAATTTTACTCTGAAAGTTTCTGATTTTAACGTAGACCCACTCCTCTTTACCCCCAGATGAACTGCAGCTTCATGAAGCTCCGTCGGTAAAGACAGAGTCATCTGGTGTCGTCACAGTGAAGTGAGCGTAGGCAAGAAGAGAGAAACGCAGGCAGTGATGGTCCCCCCGCCTCTCAGTCCAGGAACCACGCACATCAGCGTCTGCTGTCTCTGCTTACGTCTGAGGGGCTGTGGTTTCCTAATTTGGTTTACACAGGGTACATTCACTGTGAAGTTGTAGAGAAGTAAAAATACATTTGAAAATAGATCATACAGTAATATTTGTCCTAAACTGAATCTGTCAAAAGGATTAGAGGCAGGACAAGCCAGGGATGGGACGCTTTGTATACCAACAGAGCCACATCTATTCTATCAGGGGACAAGTTCTGACAATATGTAGGACACACATTTCTAAATGAAATTACTTTTGATTTCACATGAGAAACAAACACAGCCTAACTGTTACATCCTAATATTTACACTTGGAAGCTCTAAAGCAAATTGTAATAAGTGCAAGCCAAACAGAAAATCTGAACCTGTTTCAACTGTTTTTCAATGCAATAGACATCATATTTCCTACTTCATCATATTTTCTGGATATTTTAGTATTTAGTTTCTCGACAAGTGGATTTCATAAGAGTTTAATGAAAACAGTAACAGCAGATAATTACTCTATCGTGCAAGAAACTCTTGAATACATACCAGAAATCAGTGATTTTACTTGAATATTTGTATTTTTTGTTTTCATGGCTGATCTGTCCAGTTTTCTTCATACTCATGATCAATTCAATCAATCAATCAATCTTTTTTTGTATAGCACAAGTTCAAAACAAATGTTATCTCAAGGCTCTTTACAATAGCGCAGACTGAAGCCATACACCTTTATGCTTATATACTAATACATACAAATAAATATATTTGTATATACACATACATACATCCAGAGATGTATCCATCCAGGCAGAGACAAAGGGACCAAAAATAAGAATTTATGATAGCAACAAACCCTTGAGATGTGACATCTCATTTTCCAGAGGGACCTCATGTCTATATGACTGTAAAGATAGTTACTATGGATGAATAATCAATACAGCCATGGACAGAGAGATCAATCTGATATTAAAATTAATATCTTTAATGAATATGAACTGGAGAGGAGTGATGTCGATTGATATTGCAGCATCAGAGCTGCCATTAAAATTTGTTTTCACTGGTCTAAAAGTATGAATTTATGTTAAATGATATCATTTCTGTTGATGGTGGATGCAGGATAGAGCACGATTGATGTCTGAAGTTGACTTGACGGCTGCCTTTTAAGTGGAGGAAGGTGCCATTTGACCCCAGGTCTCCAGTTGCTCAGCCCTGGTATAAAAAGAGTTACTGTAGCTCAGTGGGGAATATGAACCTACGTCACAGGTTCTATGTTAGGCAGTGGTTCCCATCTTGCCTGCACATGTGAAAAATTCCATCTCCATAATCTCACACATTTGGTTTGAAAAGACAAAGAACTTCTGAATGTTGATGGTTGTTAACAGGCCGTATCCTACCTGCTACTACTTGGGGTTAAATGTCATGTCTACACCTACCAGCCAGAGTTGTGCTTCAATCTCCAACCTCCTGGTCAATGCGTGAGCAACTCTCAAAACTGAGCCACCAACACCCCAAGTAAGGACTGAAGACAGAGTTAGGCTGCCCTTGGCAAAAAGTAGTATACTTGAAGTTCATTTTATTAAGTATACTTGAGAATAAGTATAAGTATAGCAACTATACTACAGACCATGCACTTGTAGTGTACTAGAAAGTATACTAATTTAATACTTCTTCGGACTAAATTGGAACATGTTTAATTTTATAAAAGTATACTTTAAGTATACTTTATCAGGTCATTTTAAGTTTTCAAAAGTACACTTTCAAGTATACAACAAGCACACTTATCTATATACAACTGGTGTATGAGGTATATACTTCTTGACCACATTTTAGTTTACTGAAGTATACTTTAGGTAAAAATCGTTTTACATTTAAATACATGTTAAAACCGAAATGACCGAGGTCTGCATAATGGAAGAATTTCATTTGTGTTTTTATGGGTTTAATATTTGAACGATGCCTGCTAAGAAAAAGTGCAATTCATTCTTAATCCCCTGCTTCTCTCCTCTCTCTGCACGTGGTCACTTGTGTGACGTATAGTGCTGCGTAAGCGCTGAGCTGAAGTCGATAAGGGGATGTCAGACCATTACAGAAACACGCCCCTCCTCTTATGTGAAGGAGGGCAGGAAACAGCACACTAAGATGACCCAGCCTTCAGCATAAACACACAGAGAGACACTGAATATAAGATGAAGCTTGATTTTCTTTCAGGAGTGTTAATGTAGAGTAAATGTTTGCACACCACTACCCAGACAGACCTGGAGAGCTGAGAGTGATTAAGAGTCTCGAGGGGTTTCCTGGCTGCAGAGGGCAGGGGCTTCAAAGAGTAGAAAAACCGCAGCTCCTGTTTACATTATTCAGTTTTTAATCTGCATCTTCCACTCAGGGTGACAAGAAATTAGCCTCTTGTTATCTCCCTCACACAGGTAGGCAGGGTACGTACATGTCAAATGAGAGGTCAGGGGTCAAAAGGGAGGAACATCCAGGACCAGAACAGTTAGGTCAGTATGGCCTCATATTATGCCGAAACCTGCCTTTTACTTCATTTCATAGATTCAAAACAGGAGAGATGGAGCTGCAACATCATCATTGTGTCAGGGGAGGATGATTGACCATTTCTCAGAAAAACCTGCGTCATGGATCCTCAGTGTCTGTGTTATTTTTTGCAAATATTAGCTCATTTTGAATTTGATGCCTGCAACATCTTTCAAAAAAGCTGAACATCCCACAGGTGAACGGGCTAATTGAGAACAGGTGGGGGCCATGATTGGGTATAAGAGCAGCTTCCCTGAAATGGTCAGTCATTCACAAACAAGGATGGGGCGAGGGTCACCACTTTGTGAACAAATGCGTGAGCAAATTGTCGAACAGTTTAAGAACAACATTTCTCAACGAGCTATTGCAAGGAATTTAGGGATTTCATCATCTACGGTCCGTAATATCATCAAAAGGTTCAGAGAATCTGGAGAAATTACTACACGTAAGCGGCAAGGCCGAAAACCAACATTGAATGCCCGTGACCTTCGATCCCTCAGGCGGTACTGCATCAAAAACCAGCATCACTGTGTAAAGGATATCACCACATGGGCTCAGGAACACTTCAGAAAACCACTGTCAGTAACTACAGTTCGTCGCTACATCTGTAAGTGCAAGTTAAAACTCTACTATGCAAAGCGAAAGCCATTTATCAACAACACCCAGAAACGCCTCCGGCTTCGCTGGGCCCAAGCTCATCTAAGATGGACTGATGCAAAGTGGAAAAGTGTTCTGTGGTCTGACGAGTCCACATTTCAAATTGTTTTTGGAAAGTGTGGTCGTCGTGTCCTCCGGACCAAAGAGGAAAAGAACCAGCCGGACTGTTATAGGCGCAAAGTTCAAAAGCCAGCATCTGTGATGGTATGGGGATGTATTAGTGCCCAAGGCATGGCTAACTTACACATCTGTGAAGGCACCATTAATGCTGAAAGGTACATACAGGTTTTGGAGCAACATATGTTGCCATCCAAGCAACGTCTTTTTCATGGATGCCCCTGCTTATTTCAGCAAGACAATGCCAGGCCACATTCTGCACGTGTTACAACAGCGTGGCTTCGTAGTAAAAGAGTGCGGGTACTAGACTGGCCTGCCTGTAGTCCAGACCTGTCCCCCATTGAAAATGTGTGGCGCATTATGAAGCGTAAAATACAACAACGGAGACCCCGGACTGTTGAACAACTTAAACTGTACATCAAGCAAGAATGGGAAAGAATTCCACCCGAAAAGCTTCAAAAATTGGTCTCCTCAGTTCCCAAACATTTACTGAGTGTTGTTAAAAGGAAAGGCGATGTAACACAGTGGTAAAAATGCCCCTGTGCCAACTTTTTTGCAATGTGTTGCTGCCATTAAATTCTAAGTTGATGATTATTTGCAAAAGAAAATAAAGTTTCTCAGTTCGAACATTAAATATCTTGTCTTTGCAGTGTATTCAATTGAATATAAGTTGAAAAGGATTTGCAAATCATTGTATTCTGTTTTTATTTACGATTTACACAACGTGCCAACTTCACTGGTTTTGGGTTTTGTACTTTGTTCTTGGTGAGTATAATAAATTCATCTCTGCTGGTCAGAGTATTGCCACAGCAAATCCACGTTTTGTTGGAAGAGCAATAACAAATTGAGAACAGTAAGCAGCACACATATTGCTGGGTAGCTGTTGCTGTTGTTCTTAGGTGCACGTGCAACCTTTATCGTAAGGAGTACTGCACATGCGCCGCACGTCACCGTTTTCCCTGACCTGTTCCAAGGGTCTTTGGGAGCAGAAGAACATGACACCTTTGTGCTACGTCTCTTTAAAGAATATGCCCCTTACTCTCCTTCTTTACTTCCTGGGATTTATTCAGGTGGCACCTCAGGGCTGTAAATGGAGGCCCATGTAGAAGAGCCAAAACCTGTTGTTCACAAGCATCCACTTGAGGCTGGCTGCAGTAGCCGGACACCCAAATGGTTGTATGTGGGGAAAATACAATTTTTACAGCCTTAATTCACATCTTAACAGCCTGGTTCAAACAAACGGCTTCAGTCCAAAACTATAATTCATTTAAGTGCTCTTACTGTGAGGGGGGTGATTTTGTTATTTCACACCTGTTTCTCTTTTTTATAAGTATTTATTGAGGTTGTCTTTATAGATTTATATGTTTTAGAAATGCAGAGTTGCTATTGGTCAGATGACCTTAAGTCCCTCCTGACAGGTCCATTTTTATGTCTATCTACAGCCTATGGATTTATTATATAACAGCTATAAAGCCTCTACCTTCATGTGTGTTTTCTGCTCATCACAGACAGACACCATGACTGTTCTGTGGCCTATACCCCCCCATCAGACATTATTTGGGCAGCCAATCAGTGCAGAGCTCATTATCATAGCCTCTCCACCCCCTCTGATCCGAGCATTTCCAAAGGGGAGGAGGAAAGAGCTGCATCTGATACTCAACAGAGAAGAATTTTTATTTTTTTTATTCAACCTAAATCAAATCCTTGCTCAATAGATATCAAAGACAAGACGAAAATGGTCAAACAGACCTTAACCTACAAGATCTATCGGCACAGTTGGCCTGAAGACACCAGTTAACATGGTCACTCATTACATCCATACAACAAGACTGTTACAATGGTTCACGGGGGAAAATGTTGGAGTGCAGACGATGCTGATGGGGAGGTCTGACCACTAATCATCAATTGCTAACAAATATTTGATGATGGAGCTTGGGGCATAGGTGGTTTTGGCAGTAATTGGAAGGTTGCAGGTTCAAACTAAGTCATATGGCAATGTGTCCTTGGGCAAAAGACTTTGGTGTCAGTGGCGTGAAAATGGGTATGAAAGGGCGTTGATGTGTTAGCTGATACTGATTGACAACTTAAATAGAAAACTCTAAAACCATCAGTGACTGAATATGTGAGTGAATGGGCATGAATGGGTAGGTGTGACCAGAGGTGTAATGCTGCCTGGAGAAGTCAAAGACTAGAAAAGTGCTTTATCAGCTCAAATCCATTTACCATGTTACCATGATTGGTCATTGTTTTTTACTTTAACTCTCAAAAATATCATGGTTGCAGTTTACTTCTAACATAACAGGTTTTTGCATGCAGCCTGAGGACACTTAGCGATTTTGAGTGGAATCCTCTCGAGACATTCGTCCTATACAAACAAGTTTAATCAAAGACTCTTGAGAAACCAAGGGATGCAAATGCGAACACAAGGACATAATGTAAGTGTATCTCAGTTTATTAGGTTTGTGAGAGGAATCAAGGTCCCAGCCAAATGTTTTTCACCCATATTTTCATTAAGCCTTCTAAAGGTAACAGGACCACTGTATAGATAGCAAGCAGACTTAAATGTGTTTATTTAAAGTGTGCTTTTATCACCTTTTATTCTTTTGAGGCATATCATAGAATTATTAGGGATACAGTATAACAAGAAGCCATATGAGCAGAATATATGTGCAGTTCAGGCTTAATAAAACTGTTGCTTATTTTATTTACAGTTATGTGCAAAGTCATAAGTGGAAAACAGAAGGGTGGAGCTTTTCTGTTCCCTTTTCTGCCTCTCTTTCACCATGTTGCATGTGCAGTTTGTTTGTCTGTGTGGTTTTGTGTGTGTATGTATCTGTGTGTGATGGGAGTGATAAGGGTGAGGAGGCCGAGGGTGAAGGAGGAGGTTGGCCTCCTTATCTGCTCCTTCGCTGAGATGACACGATTACAGTAATTGTTCCGGCCACTAATCAGAACAAAGCAGGGCGTAGTGCATATGTGAGTGAGTGTGTGCACCACTGACTGTAAATTCTGGGGTGTGTTTGTTTATACAAACCCCAATTCCAGTGAAGTTCGGATATTGTGTAAATCCTTTTTTGAGCTATAATCGATGGAATACACAACAGAGACAAGACGTTTAATGTTCAAACTGTTTAAGTTTGTTTATTTAAAAAATTTCTTATTTTTTAATTTCATAAAAGCAACACATCACAAAATATATATAAACTAAAAATCTTCCCTTAAGAATATTACATCACTCAAACAAAATTGTATTTTTTACACTAATAGTTGTTAATACTTGTCAGTACCAAAATGTTTCAAATTTAATTCAGTGTTTCTGATTTTTTCCAGTTGTATTGTGCTCTAAATTGTGGATTGTCAGTCGTCCTCTGGCAGCTGCAGCAGGAAAAGGTAAATTATTTGGACAGGGACTGTGTCCTCCGTGTGTCTGAAGTAGTAATGAGATATATCAAATGTTCTGTGTACTCTAGACATTGTCCAGCTTTTCTTGTTTCCTGTTCTGTCTGCAGCAGGCTGCCTGCAGTCACAACAGGTTACAGGAGCAAGCGGCTGATTGGAGCGCAGCTTGAATGAATTCCCCATAGGCCAGGTGAAATCCAGGCGGGATGAGGGATAATTGAGTGATGCTACCCTCCAGCAGCGTACCGTTCACACACAAACACACACTTTTACTGCTTTTTTTGACAATTATGTCTGCCACAGATACACACAGAAACTCTTAAGAGTGTGGGTTCTCCTCATCTGATCTCACTCAACCAGCTAAGAGCTTAGTTTGAACAATGAGAAATCTTAGTTTTTTTGTTTGTTTGTTTGTTTGTTTGTTTTTAGCATTTTGGCCATTTGTACAAAGATAAACCACATTTTATATACATGTTAAACACTTTCTTTAAACTCCATCCAGGAGTAAGATTTTTAGACCCTTGCTTACATTTTTTAACATTGAGACAGAGCTTCAGGTTTGTAATATTACACTGTGCACTGGTCTCTCCGCAGTGTAACGTCAGTGTGCAACATTATCATTATCAAACCCCTGTTTTAGAAATTACACACCCACCTGTGAAGCTGTCCTTAAACAAATATGAGGTGTACCAAATTTTGCCAGACGATGGCGGCCGTAGGCTCTACAAGTCAACCCAGATATCCCTCTCTTAAAGGGATATGCCAACTTTTTTTTTTCTTTTCACGTCTTGCCTCACTCCCGAGTCCATGACTAGCAAATAGACACCACTCTTTTGACTCTGTGTACACTAACTAGGAAGATACGGGCAAAGATTGCCCAACACTAATTAGCTTAGCTCAAACACTGGGAGTCAATGGGTGTAGCTAGCCTGCCCCTGCCTACAGTCATCAGATAAACTCTTTAGCAACTCTAAACAGTCCCGTGTGCTTGTTGTGACTTTTTTTTTAACCACATTATGTAATGATATGTTATCTTCTAGTTTCATCATATTATCTTTTACTCCCAAACAGAGGCTTTGATTTGTTGATTTTTTTGATGGATTATTAAAACAAACATCTGACTGCAGAGTCAGATGAACCTGAATTGTCTCCATGTCTGTAGTTCACATCCCACACATTAGGTAGTCATATACAGCCTGAGTACACTCATGTGCCCCCTCTAGTGACACATGTAGAATCAAGAATTCAAGGTTGGGCTGTTAAAAAAGACTAATGCTGTGATACAATTTTATTGAACATTAACATTTTTCATTGTCTTTCTCCTTCAGTCTTCTCCCCGTCTTCACATCCCTGCATTCAGGTCTTTCTCTGATAAAAACAACAGTGCAGCAGGTCTTCTTCAGACAGTTATCTCTGAACTTCTGTCCTTTCTTAACTTCTGACACAGACCTTAAATATGTTCCTCTGAGCACAGACTTCATCAATGGAAAAGTTAAATGGTGCTAGATTAGGAGAAAGCTGAACTCCCTGCCCCTCTTCTGCCATTAACATCCCCTTACCTGTCATTGTCTGTTGTGTTTTTCTGATTTTATTGTTCTATTGTTGATTTTACTGTTGTTGTTTTAGTGTCCTTGAGTTTCATGAAAGGCGCTTTTAAATAAAATATATTATCAATATTATTATTATCAATAGGGAGGGTGATCAAGCAATGAGATTTGATTTTGGGACAAAACTCCTAAAAAATGTGGGTTTCACTTAATCTTTGTATTTCCCAGTGCTAAATGATCTACAATGTGGCGCCTGCCTGTGGCCTGGTGACCCTAAAGGATTCCAGTGTTAAAAATCAGTTAACTGTCCCTGCTTCTGTGGTCTGTCATGTGGTCAAAGTTGTTTAAGAAATGAAAATCCTCAGCCTGCCCGGAGACAAAAGTCACAACCTGACACAGTGATGTCACCCTGTCCATTACGCTAGACAAAGCAATGCATCAAACCTCTCTCATCTCCCAAACCTGAAGCTCCAGTGAACCAAACCTTAATGGGGTCTGAAATGGTTGCTTAATATAATTGTCTTTATTGCCTGTTGCCTCTTCGCAGGGCATGATGGGGGTAAGGGCTGCAGTAAGAGTTGGGTGTATGCAGGGAGGGGGTGGAAGAATGAGGCTAAAAGCACAGCCCTGGTCAGGAGACGGTGGAGATTGCTCTTTATGGCCTTGGTGTCGGAGATCCATGCCAGAATATGGCGGCCCATTATAGCAGGCTCCATAAGGTTAATGACTTTAGCAGCTTTATGGCCATGAGCTCATTACTTAGACGAGCCAATCTAATCAGAAGCCGCACCGGTGACCACTGACAATGCTAACTACTTTGTGGGGAAAGACAAGCCAGAGGGCTTTTCCTGTGCAGCCGGGGAAACACGGATGGTTTCTAAACTCAGAAGACACAGACAGGTTATCAAGGGAGGCATTTTTATTTCCGTACATATAAAGTTACCTCCAACAGGAGCTTGGCAATGTACTGAGTTATCAGACGATTTATTTTCAAATGACATATATGGTGTGACAATATTGTTTTATCAATACAGTTTATCTCCTGTTGAAATAACCTCATACATTTCCACTGACTTTACCCACGGCCCTTAGTGGGTTCAATTTTGAATTAAGAAAAAACATGCCAAGTCAAATCAGGGATCTTACCAACTTTAACATAAAGTAAATTCAAGACCTTTCAAGACCCAAACTGAGAAAGATTTTACATTTTTTTGCACAGCAGAACAAACAACAATCAACACAGGTGTGGCACTGGGTCAACTTTCTTTTGTGCTGATTTGTTAGGATGAGATTATTGTATTTCTAAAACCTAACATGCCAGGGTGCTAAATGTTGAGTTATTAACTTAATGTCCAGTTACATTGCTCTCAAAAAGGAGGCAAAGTGATTCATGCGTGCACATGGAATCAAGACTTTTTAAAGCATACTTTACAAGTGACACATTCCTATCAGTTTTTAAGCATCTTGTAAAAATGTCCAAAATGATCACAGTAATGACCTTTAATCTAAAATGTAGTACTTCAGGAAAGAATAAGACTTCTTAAAAGGTTTTGGCCTGAAATTAAAAAAAAAATCAATTGAAGTGATTCAATGATGAGGATACACCATTAAAAAGAACTACTTTTATTAATTTTTTATATTATATTTTGGTATGCAGAGTATCTACTGATTTACAAAGTTATAAAAAGCTAACCCAATTCTTTGTTCAAGGTCAAACTTCATCTTAATAAACTGAAACCTGCACTGCAAAAACTCAGATCTAGGTATGAGAATTCATTCAATTTCTAGTCCAAAAAATCTCAGAAGACTTATTCTAAGGAACAATTCTTTGACATGTCTGGATTACAATATGATTTGCAGATATCAGAACTAAATAAAAGACCTGAGCTGCTTGTTATAAGTCAAATTATCTGCCAATGAGACAAGCCAAATGTACTTTAAAGGGTGTCTTAAAATGAAATGTTTTATCCAGGGAAATTAGTAAAGGTCCCATATTATGCAAAAACCACTTTTTTAAGGCTTTTGAACACATTTTTGGGTATTTAGCCTTTCTCCCAGCCCACAAAACGTGAGAGTAGACAACAAAACTTGTATTTAGCAGGCTGCATAAATGTAAACTCATGGTATTTGGTGAGCTGTTGAGTTTGTGGATATACTGTTACATAACAAGCATTTTATTTGCATTAGCCTATGTCTACCTGAGTGAAATTTCTGTGTGAAGTGCCCCCATATTGTTTACATTCTTAGCGAGAGCTCTGCATACACCATGTCTAGACCCAAAACCTATCACTACTCGGTTGTTGGCTGTAACAACAGACACATATATCTTCATATATAGGCTACCAGCCTTGGAGGAACAAAGGGCCCAGTGGACTAATTTTATTTTTGAAGGGAGTGAGTAGCTACAGTCGGCTAAAACCTGTATGTGTGTGCCAGTCACTTCACGTCTGACTGCTTCTTCAACTTCCGTCAGTTCAATACAGGACTGGGAACTAGACTTTTCCTGAATCCAGGCTCAGTACCAACAATCTGTCACCAAACCTGATGATGGAAATGTGAGTAATTTAATGATGTGTAGTACTTATTTTGCTCGTTGTTATGAGCTAATGCTAGCAGCAGGGGGGATGAACTAGAGGTAACTGAACAACATGTTCGTCAATGTTCACGTTATTTGTTGAAAGTCTGAAGGGTAAACTTTAAAGTATGAGCATTCCTACATTAGTAAAGAGAAGTTCAACAGTTGGCTGAATATAATCAGTCCTTTACCCACTCCATTACCCCTCCATTTCTGCCAACATTAGCGCGGAAGCCAGGCTAAGTTGCAGCTGTCCAACTGCGGTGACTAAGCAGTGTTGTGTGTTAGCCTGTGATGTTTGGGGGAACGAGCTTTACTGTTATCTGGTAACCGGCATGAATTTGAGTTTCGTGTGTGTTCAGGACTGTAAGTGGCGCGTGGCTGGAGTGGCAGTGTGCTCCGCTTCGCTCAAGATACGCTGCTGGTCCGTCGTAAAGTCCCTGTATGTACTGTGTTGGCTGCGGCTCTGCTCTGGCTCATTAGCATATTAAGGCAACCGCCCTGTAAACCAGCTGGTCTGAACAGAGGGGTTATATGAGCGTGGAAAGAATGCAGCTGTGCTTTATTCATAGGCTTTTTGGACCAAAGCATGTTACTAACGTTTCATGAAGACATCAAGGATCCATGTTAAACTGCAGAAAAGGAGCAAAATATGAAATCTTTCAAGCTAAATTTAAGACCCTCACTCAGTAAAACTTTACTTTTCATTGGCAGGTGTTTTCTTATCATGACAAGCAATTCAACGTCTTATTTTTTGCCCTTTATTCCTTGTAGTAAAATGTTTATCTGGACTTGTCAAATAAATATGAATTAAAATAAGTGCTTTACATCTTTTTGACTTGAAATTAGACAAACACACTTGCCAAGATCTGAGTTTTTTCTGCTTGACAATTTGGCTTAAATCTGCTCAACTTGTGACATCACAATGACTCTTATAATAATGCCAGCCCCTCAACAGGTTCCTCCACTCACTGATCTACATCCATATCTGTGGAAAAACGCAGCTGTACATGTGCTGTCATGCCCTGTACAGAGAGGGACAGGGTCTGAAGGGAGCCCATTTCTATGTAAATAGACAGAACAAAGCTGAGCTTTTTGAGAGGGCTGTTAAGAGCTGGTTTATACTAAACAGCAGCAATTAGAGTCAATATGGAGTTACCAAAAACTGCAGTCTCTTGAATAAAGTAAAAAGTAAAAAGTTGATATTTACAGGTTCAAAAAGCCTATGTGGTGTTGTAGTGGGTCAGATGGTAGTAGGTCTAACTCAAGCTCTTTGTCCATTAGAGGGTTGATCTTATGGAAGAAAATGGATGAATGACTGGAAGGATTAAACTAAATTAGAAAAGAAAATGTTGTCATGGCAGCTGCATCTGACTTGACCCCCTTCACTACCTAAGTAGTTGATGCCACCTGTTTTTCATATTATCTTTATAGTCTATATGAAGGGTGTAAGAAAATATCAATACACCAGTATATCATAAATGCTACCTGTTGGTGGGGATACCATGGCTTAAGTGCACGGCAGATGGTAACTCACATTTATGCTGTGTTGAAGGAAATGTTCATTTTTGCTGCATTGCCTTCACCAATTGTCTTTACCGCAGAAGCTGGCAAAATCTTTTAGCTGTATTCATATTCATATTCATATTAATATTCATATTCATTCAAAATTACATAACTATTCTCTCTGAGTTTTGATCATTAGAAAATATTAATGTGCCTGTTGGAACTGAAAAGCTAAACTGAAACTCACATCCTTTCTCAATTCCTTGTATCTTGAAAAGTTGGAACAAGTTCTAACTAGGAACCAGTTTTCGGTAGACTGGTGGACATGCATTGAAACATTTTATTTTACAATATTTTGCCACTGTAACAAAACTCTTTTTAACATGGTTATACACCTGTCTGTTTTATTATATGTTTTGCAAAATCGTCGGTCTAAACTGCAGTGTGTTCTAATAAATTAATTTAACCCCAAAGAGATGAATGAATAAAACTTGAATTTGCTAGGGGATATTCATTCTTAAAAAAAATAGAATTGTTTTTTTCAGTTTCTTAAATTAGCCTAAAATGCTGAGCTACAAAAAAAAAAAAAGAAACAACAGCTAATTTGTTCCTAACCACAAAAAATGTCCAGTTGAAAACCACTAAAAATGCCATTTTTGACCTCACATTTCTCTTAACATAAACAAATGCATTTCTTTTTTATGCCTTCATTTTGGGCTGAGAGCCTTCAGTTTTTAATTTTTCTATTTTTCTACTAGATGATGCCTTTCTTTCCCATTCAAAGCAATACCCAAAATTTCATACATTTTATTATTTTCTGTAAGGATACCTGCAAAAAAAAAAAAAAAAAGAGACAATACATCAAAGTCAATGTTGCTACCAGTGACTGACCCATCTCTGGTCCTAATAATAGTAATAGTAAAAATACTCTTTGAAATGTATTTTGAGTAAATTATTTATTTTGTATGTAAAAAACAGTAGAGTTGTGTGAACGTACTGGCATTTATAGGGTTAAAATACAATTAACTTTTGATATGTATGTTTCAGGCTGAAGTAGTTTTAAAGACTGACTTGTTTAAAGTGAAAAAAAAAAAATTATACAGCTGATTTTGGGAAACTAGCAAGTTTTAGCTGTTGGACCATGTGTATCAGTTTTTATTTTAAACCTGAAACTGCAAAAAACAACAATGGATCAAAATCAGTGTTGCTGTCAATCATTAAGTCATCTTAGGGTCAAATAATAATTACAATGCAGTACTCACTGAAATCGGTTTTATGGAAATGATGATGATGATGGTGATGATAATGATAATTATTATTTTTATTAGTAGTAGTAGTATTATTGTTATCATTATTATTATTACCATTTTTAAACAGCAGAGTTATGTTAACATACTGGCCTTTCTAAAAGTTGTTTTAAAAGACTGACTCGTTAAAAGTGGATTAAAGAAACTATGAAGCAGTGATTTAAAAATTGAGTTGCAGGTTCAAACAGAGGTGGTTGTGGTTGATCTTGACGAAGCATCAATTTAGAATCCCTGCTTTGAAGAATCTGACGTGACCTTTTTTTCCAGCTGACGTCACACAAGCGTAAGCCTGAAGCTCTGCTCTCCACATACTGACCAGATTAGAGGGCTTGTTGTAGTATTTGTAGGATGACTGCACATGTGTGTTTCTTGTTGATCAGCCTCCTGAAGACAGACGGACAGTGATGAAAAACAGTAGCATCATCATTGACTTTTCCTGCATCGACTCATCAGCCTGCTGCTCCCTTGGTGTGTGGGGTTCAATAGGGAGCTGCAGGACTTCATTGGGTTCATCCCACATTTATCATTGACAGGCTATTTTAGAACCAGAGTTTGATGATGCACGAAAGTCTACAAGAGTGATCCCCGAATGGTGGAGAGCCTGCTGGTGCAGGAGTGCGTTATTATCAAGAGTTATTTTTGGGCTTCTTGCTGCATTTTGAAGGAACATGACAGACAACAAAGTGTTTGGGGAATGACCTGCAGTTAAAAAAGAGTAGTTAGTATACATACAGCCAATCCTTTTAAATTATGCACACATTTTGTCCAATCACCATAGCTTTCCTTCAGCTTTGATCAATAAAATGATTTCTCACCCCTGAAGCCCCACGCAATAACATCCAACCACAGCCAGACGTCCTTGGAGGATACGCAGCCCCTTAGCTTCATCTGGGTCAATATAATCGAAGATTTCAAATTCTCGTTTTCATATGAATACCCCTGATCCAGCTGTATTCTCAGTCTGTCACTTTAATGCCCCCTTCTCCACATGGACCCAGTCTGCTCACATTGGTTGACTGGTCTATTCTGTGGTAATTGGTCCATTCAGTGCTGCTACGGGTCATGTTGTCAGCAACTCTGCATTTATTCTATGGCAATTGGCTGCTCTCATTCACAATTACAGCCAATTTCCACATAGTCCACCTGCACAGTGTTCGATACATACCACATACTCAAACTGCCCCTAGTCTCATCAGTCAGTCGGGTTACACAGCCTACGTCTTGAGGCGTCCATGGAGCCGGTAGCGCACTAATAATAATAATGCCTTCAGCAAATCAACATCAGGCAATATAACTTCTTGTTACGAGTTGATCTTCCTGTTATCTTGTAAACTTAACATTATCTTGTGAAGTTTTGGTTCTTTCTTTATGACTTAATGTTTCAAGCTTCCAAAGCTGTGCTCCTGCATCAGCAAAACAGGAAGTTCAGGGTCACAGTTATTTATAACTCAACTAGAGGAACAAAAAGTTCTCCAAGTATTATATCAAGATTTAAATCTTTCTTTAAATGCATGTAGTAATCAGGGTTCCCATGCGTCCTGGAAAACCTGGAAAATCTGGAAAATGATTGACCAATTTTCCAGTCATGGAAAACATATGGAAAATGAGGAAAAAAGTTAAATGTCCTGGAAAAGCTTGAATTGTCCTGGAAAATTATTTACCTTCCTTCTACCTTGGTAGCGAACGAAAAAAAAAAACATATGAAATGAAATAAAAATGTACTTGGTAATCAATTCACATTTAGCCATAAAATATGAGTAGATGAAATAATGCAAGTTAAGGAATAAAATATAAAAACTCAAAACAACAGTGACAAAAAGAAATAATAAAAAATGGCAAAATGAAATTTAGGCTACTTAAACAGTAAATCAACAAAACGTATTTATAAAAAAGCAGACTAAATAAAGTTAAAAAAAACTTAGCATAAACCATAAATTTATTATAGTGAGACACGACATAAACTACAGACTAAAGAGATAGCTAGCAAATGTTCATGCCCTAGAGTTAGAAATAAATTAGTTTTAAGTTCAATATGATACGGTAGAGCTGGCTACAGATATTGGTCAACAACCTTTAATCTTGTTTTTTTGAAGGCTAGATTAATCTGAAATTGCCCACACTAATACTGTAACTTCATCTGGTTTTGTGACACTGGAAAAGTCCTGGAAAAGTGCTTGAAAAGTCCTGGAAATTGATTTATGGAAAAGAGTGGGAACCCTGAGTAATGCTAAAGCTAAAGAGATAACACAGAATTCAGATTCAGCCACTTTTTATTTGCAAGTAAAGTTTTTACTTTTTTTCATAGGTATCATGCTTATATTTATATCTATATATACTGTATACATATATCTTTCATATTTGAAATGCATGTGGCCCTGGGCTGTTAGTTGCCCACCTGACCCAGAGTATGAGAGGCTTGTCCATCATGGCTGCAAGTTATGTTTATATGTCATCCAAAATAAACTGGGAGCTGTTTTTACCTTGGTATAGTAGAAATATATGTCCACATCGGCAGAATATGTCACACAAAAGATAAACACTGTGTACAGTTACAGTGTTTTTGTTTTTCGAAGTAAATGTCTTGTTTGCCTTTTATTCTGGGGAGACTCTCTTGGTTCTTCAGGAATGTTTTTATTCTGATATTTTCCCCAAGCCAGTAAAACAATAAATAAAGTCACATGGAAGGAGACTGCTGTGGTTCTTCCTAAAATTTCCATTTCCTGACTTGCTGTTGAATAAATGGCTTTTAGCCCTTAAGTGTACATAATCTTTGAGTCCATCTCTACTTTCTGAATCTGAGAGTCTGTCTAGTTCTCTTGAGGCCAAGTTTTAATTGTAGTAATGGCCTGTAGCAAGTTGTAATAACATATTATTTTTGTAGTTCTTTTCTCTGCTTTAAAAGTGCCAACACAAGACAGTGCAACAGAGATTATTCTTATTTTCTGGTGCTTTAATCCAACACTGTCAATATTTAAGACCTCAGTCACGCTTTTAAGAGGATTTAACCTCAATTTATGTGCTCCACTCGGCGCGACTCACAACTGACTGCTGCTCTGTGTGTTTCATATGAGTGGGAGCTCTTCATGATTGTAAGTCTGTGAGTGTTTAGTGTGTGTGTGTGTCAGACAGACGTGGTGGCAGAAGTGAAGCGTCTTGGGAACACTGGTAGATAACAGTGTTTCTGTTCTCTGCTCGGCTGAACACCAATCACCTCCTCTTCCCGATAAAGCCCTGAGGATTGAAAAACGACGAGTGTGTGTATGTGTGTGCGCGGCAATGAAGCATTTACTGTTTTAAAATTCCACTGTTAAATATTTCTGCTGTTTTGCTGATGCAGCTGTCCTTGAGTTTCTGTTCTCATTCCGCTTTGGACTGACCCTCAGGTGGAAAATACCCACAAACCACTGGGTCATGCCTCTCTCTCCCTGATGCTTTGGCCTGCTGTCCAAGTCCAGATTTCTTAGCTAATGGTTCTGACCTCTATTAGTGCCCCTTTCTATCACAAACTCACCTCCTGCAGGCTCCTCCAAATATTGCACTCTACTTGTTTCTTAAAATCTGTCTTTCTCTAAACTGCTGCTAAAAATCCAGGAGGGATTTTTCTCGACCTTGCACACAAACCATCTTGAGAGAATACAGTCATGATCAAGTGAGCATGAATCATGTTTTCAACTTAAATCTTCGAAACGTGACAATTTTTAAAGTCTTGATGAAAACAGGGTGTAATGGAATCTGACACACCAGATGGACCGTTCAACACATTTCACTTGTCCATCTGGGCAACAGCCAATAGAAAGTGTTTGTGAATGGGCAGAACCTTTCAAAGCATATCCGGCCCGGGATTAGACCATCGATCTGACAGTCACATTTATTACAGGCCAATCAGACAATGTAGTAGGAGATTGCTTCTGCCGCTGTGTAAAATACAAATTGTAAACCATGTCATAGAACAAAGTACTGCCATAACATCTCTTAGAAACTGATGTTTGTTTTTTGTTTGATAAAGAAATACTGTCCAGATCTGATAAAATTGCTACTGAGGCTGTTAGCAGCTATGCTAATCTCTGTAAGAGCCACTTCCTGCTGTGGTATTGTAATGGACAAAAATTAATAAATATGTCTTAATATTTGATGGTAAAAAAGGTTAAGAAGCCGTGTTAAAAGGCTAGAAACAGGGTGGTTAAAGAGTAATAAATATGTTTCAAATATAGGATTTTATGTTTTAGTAAGGTTGATTTTTAGTTCATAAATAACGTATTTGGTTGTGTTCAGTATGATTTTGCAATTTGCCAGTTACGCCACCAGGGGGAGCATGTTGTTTGGCAACCCTGCCTCCGTCTTCCATTACACGATTGAATGGAAGCTTACAACAACGTGTGTGTTTCATTCTTTCTCACTTCTCCCCTTTCAGGTAATGTAAACTGTTATATGTATGTTAAAGTTTGTATAGATGTTTCTAAAGTGCCATTGAACATGTAGAGTTTACATTATTCCAGTTGAAGTTGTGTAAGCGTGTTTTTTATATTGTTAAAATGTCATAGAGCCTACCGATGTAGCACGTCGGCTAGCAGCACGTTTCGGATTCAATGTCAACACGGAAAATGTGTATTAATGAAATGATTCATTACACGATTGAATGGAAGCTTAAAACAACGTGTGTGTTTCATTCTTTCTCACTTCTCCCCTTTCAGGGGTGTAACAGTATCACTTGTAGCTCTCACCTCTTCCTGTTTTAAAGGAGCCTGATTGGGCCGTGCTGCTTTTGGCCAAGCACAGACGGTTCGGTGAAATGATCCAGACTGTCTGATAGCTGATTCACTGTAAACCCAAACAGAAATAAGGACTTAAAAAATGTTTGCACTAAAACCCTGTTATCTAATCAATGGAACTCAAAGCCATTCCTTTCACTGATTAAATGCTTCAGTTTAACTTTACCTTGTTCAATATTCTGTGTGAAGAGGCTTGGTTAAATAACTATTTTTAAGGACGCTAGGGCACGCATACTGACGTTACTGATATAATGTGCTGGTTGAGCTGAATTTTTTTTCAATATGGCTGCCCTCCTACTAATGCAAGTGTGCACTTAGATCAACTTCTAAGTACAAAAAGCTTCTTTTTCTTTTACAGTTAAATACTAATGGTATTTTGCTGTTATGAAGTGCTTTTTTAAGCTAATGCAACATCATAAAGTAATGTTTTGACATTATTTGGGATGTGGTGGACTGGCTACAGGTGCCTCACAGTAACATTACAGCCTATGGCCATTTCTGCTTACCTGTATAGGTAGTCTGTCTTTTGAGTCTGCAGCAAACTGTTTAATTGAAGTATCTTACCATTTAAAACAAATTAAATACTCCTTGTTTTCACAAATGTAAATTGTCTTTTAACTGACTGTAAGTACCTTCAGAAGGTTGAGCTTTTGCCCACATTTGTTTGTTTAATAGGTTGAACAGGATAACTCTAAATTGTCTGTATGGATTTTCAATAAATTTTCAGGGAATGTCAGTTATGGCACAATGTGGTGATCCAAATCCAGATGTGAATCCAAGTATTTTTAAAGGATTTGTGTACAGTGCAAGATGGCAGTTTTCAACATTTTTGACAACACCTTGCCCTTCAGTGTTCAATGTGGCGGTTTGTGCCCTCAGAGAACTTCTAGTTCTTTATTAACCTGTCCTCTCTGTGAAATAATAAAGGCAAAGGTACAATGACATGTATAAGAATATCTCAAAGTCTTTAAAAACTTGTTGAGACTCTCAGAGAATTAGCCATTATCTACTGCTAGATATCTTATGTGAGCTGTCCTCCAAACATCAATGAGGTGCTTGTTTGGTTAAAAAAAAAAACAGATAACTGAGATGTATTTTATATTTTGATTTGTCTTTCTAGACCAGAGCTAATCATAGGCTGATGTTTGCCTGTAGCTGGCTGATGTTCCAGAGGAGCTTTCTTGCAGAAATTGATGCAATAAGCTGTAACACAGGCCTTCATACAAGTATTCTAAAGTATCCAAAGTAAGAGTAGGTTATTTTCCCTTCAAAATTCATAAATTTACCCTGTTTGGTCATAGTTGTTTCTCTTGTGAAGCAAACTAGTTGTCACTGCTGGTGGGATGCCACATAGGCTGTGCTGTGTATCAAAATAGTGCCTAATCAAAGCAGGTTGGAAGTGAGACATCAAATTAATGTAATCAAACTGTTTGTAAAGTGTGATGACCCCAAACTGTTTTTGGGGCTTGTTTTCTCCCATAATTGTTTCAATTACACCGAGAATTTGGCACCATGTAGGCTACAGCAATATATAGCATTAGTGTCTGCGCCGAGATTTCTGAACAGAGAGAGAACTGATCTGTGACACTGTGGCACACGTTCAAGCTCATGCCATGTAACTCACACAACTCCACTTCAAAAAACCTGAACTGTCCCTTTAAGATATCACGCTCACAAGACTCAGACCAGACTCACGTAGGGTCATTCAAACAAACATAAGGGCAACCACTGGTCTAGAGGTGTTGAGGCATTAAAATCTGGCTTTTTCATTCATTAACACAGCGTATGCTTTCAGCTGTTTGTGCAGATGTAAGCTGGGTTGTTGTAAAGAGGGCAGTTTCAAACATACTCTATAAGGACATGACTAGAAAGTACTTGGAGAGTGCAAAACTCCGCCAAGGTAGCTCACACATTGCTATTGTATCTATGAGCAATAGTTCCATGATAAAGTTACCATCATAATATGATTTCTTGACCCTGAAAACCCACACCTAGCACATGGAATCACGTTGATATCATTAGTTAGACAGTTATTGAGCAAAAATGATCATTCACTAATGGGATTACCTGGATCACAACATAAATCGAATCATGTTTAAGTTGGGCCATTACCAACATCTCCTGAAAATTTCAGCAAAATCTGTCCAGTAGTTTTTGTGAAATCTTGCTAACAAACAAACAAACATACTCCGGTAAAAACACAACTTCCTTGGTGGAGGTACATATGACAGCACATGTGCAGGTACTTTTAATGTATAGCTCTGACTGTGAGTCAGAAAGACCCCCGGGTGATGATGTAAATGGTACCCAACAGGAGATAGAATTCAGTGACTGCAGGGGATAAGTGATTGGACTTGCATCAGATTTGTGATTTAATCCACCTGCACTTCAACTTTTCATTTGTCACAGTGATGCAATACTCGGTAATTCACTCAATTTCCTCTCAATATATGGGATAGGACTTTAACATTACTGTCAAAATGTGTGTGAATGTAAGTCGACTCTTGTGACGGGAGCAGATTTCTGGGTTAAATAGAGTCTTTGTGTAGAAGTGTAAACACTGTCCTCGAAGCCTGATTAAAACCTTTGCATCTTTTCTGTGCTGTAGCCTATGCCTCATGGCTACATTGCCCAAAGCAGACACAAAAGACTGTGCATGTGGCCCTAATGTGCACCTTACCACAAAATGTGACTCGCCAAAGTGATACAGACCACAAGCCTTGTGATTGGTCAACTTGTAGCAGTAGTTGGTCAAATCATAGTTGTGTGTATACTAGTGTGATTGTATAGGAGAATATGGATGCACAGCATAGACCAGTTAGTTGACATAATGAGAAAAGTAGTTTAAATTTTAATAATAAGGTTAAATAAACCTTTCGTTTTTAATTATAAACATTGGAAATATTAAAATTATATCACTGTAAAAATTGACAGATTATTTCAGTTAATAAAGTTAAGATGTGAGGACAAATGATCAAAATTGCCTGAATAACGCTGAAAATGATCTACATTTCTGAGAATCATGTGTACATAATTAGGGGTGCCAATTTATCACATTAATTACGATTAATTAATTACAGTCATGTTTAGCTCATTATGTTTTTTAATCGTGTTAAACTTATCTTTAATCTGATTTCACTGTTTCGGTATTTTCAGAGGGTTGAACCTTAAAATACCAGAGCAGCTGGTGATTGGACGATCGGTCTGCTCGTCACTCTCTTCACAGACCAATCCATTTCAAGCCACAGTATGACGTAGCAGCTAGACCCTGTTGTTAGCCACTAGCTCATACTACGAGTACTTCAGTCCTTCGACCATTGTCTTATCTTTTATTAAATTATACCACAAAGATGTACCATTTGCCACTTATATGTGACATGAATCTCGTCAAAGACAATACCCACGAAGTTCTCCCGGTAAACTTCTGTGGAGGGCATATTTCATACTGTAAAATACCAAATAATAGCTGGGGCGTTTATTTGTTTCAATCACTGAGCAGACCAGGCGTTTATTTGGGACCAGGCGTCTATTTGGGACAGGTGTTTAATTCCTTTCTCACAAAAATCTTGCTTAGCAAAAAATGAAAAAATATGGTGAATGTAATCATATTATTTATTTACACCAGTATGAATATCACCTTTACATTTTCAAGGCAAGATTACAGTACCATACTTTTGTCTTCTTCTTTCAACTCAGCACTCTCTAAACACCCTTAATACTGGTAAGAAACTAGTTAAGGTCTTACTTTTTTCCCCACTGTACTGGGGCCATGGTGATCATCAGCAATGTACCGCTAACTGATGTGACTGGCCTCCTGATGTTAGTTAAGGGCAAACGACATGCAGCGGCAGTGACAACATCTTCTTCTAGTATGTAAGATCCAGGCTTTCTGCTCTCTAGTGCCTTAGACTTGGCGGTCGTTGAGTGTAAATGCACTGCTGTAAAACAGAGCGCCTAACACCAACGTGCATTTGTTGACATACAGAGGGAGGCGAAGCGATCCGACAGGACGTGCTGAGAGACAAATAAACCATGCAGACTGATAAGGTACAGTCTGATCATGTTTCTTTTTAAATAAATCACTTTTCAAGAGTCAGCTGTGCCGTATAAATTGGACTTGGCGTTTATTTGGAACGGGCATTTATTTGTCAAAATGTGCTGCTACACCCTGCGTTTATTTGGGACTCTGCGATTAATTGGAACTCGGCGTTTATTTGGTATTTTACGGTATCTTAGGGTAACCATGATACCGGCCTGGCATCGTTCGTGCAGCATTTCTGCATCTCTCTCAGTTTCCCAGCAGTGATCCCCGGTCAGGAGAAGAGCAAAAACATGATTTCCCGTAAGAAAGCTTGAAGTGACATTCTTTACTCCTCTTTTAAAGGAGAAATCGAGTCCATTTCTGATAAAACTGCAGATCTTGCTGCATCCATGGAGACCGCTTTAAGTGCCACTGTTGTTTTCAAACATGCAGTCACTTCCTGTTGTCGTCACATCTGCAGCTCCCGCCTCTGTCCCCTGATTGGGCCGTTAAAGTTTGAGAGGTTTTTATGCACTGGGCTTCGTGTGCTTGAGTTTTTGGGGGGTGGACAACAATCTTTTGATCTGCCACAATAATCAAATGAATTTCAATGAAAATACCTCAAATTGAGGGCTTTTTTCGGCAATTTTTAAGTGAGATTAAAAAAAGGGATTACAGATTATAATTAATTAATCTTTCAAGTTTTTTAATCTTCTGACAGCACTATACATAATAAGCAATGAGAATTATTTTGAAATATTACAAAAATAGTCAATATTCAAGAGTAAAGTTGAAAAAAGTCTCATGTTGAATGAATAAATACAACATTTAGAAGAACAATCCAAGTTTCAAAACTACTGTTGAATTAGGCCTATAATTTTGAGAATCAGTAAGAAATGATGAGAAATAGTCAAAAATTCTGAAAAATACCGACTATTATTAACAAAATAAAGTGTAAATATTAAGTAAAACATTCAAAATTGTGTCCTCTACTTCCCTCTTTGTAATACTGCAGTGATATTAATGTTGCAGTCATTTTTGCACGTGACGTCACACTCAGTTCCATTTCAGCTGGACGGCAGAAACGATGTTGTCCGGTACATAGTTTAATGGACTTTACACTAATAAATAAAAATGCCCCAATGGACCATTCTGACAAGGCTTTAGATGTCAGTTAATATATCTGCGAGTCATTTAATAAGGCTTTAACTACCATGATTCACCCATCTTCTGATGTCTAGCAGGATAATGCACCATGTCACAGAGCTCAAATCATCTCAAACTGGTGACTCGAACATGACAACGTGTTCTCTGCACTCCAGTGGCCTCCACAGTCACCAGATCTCAAACCAATAGAGCACATTTGGGATGTGGTGAAATAGGAGATTCTTATTATGGACGTGCAGCCAACAAATTTATAGCAGCTGTGATGATATCATGTCAATATGGACTAAAATATCTGGGGAATGTTTCCATAAGTGTTGAATCTACTCTGGAAGAGTTAAGGCCTTTGCACACCAGATGCACATTTTTATATATAAAATTTTAAATATTTCGCACATTATTTATTTTTTTCAAACCTACTGTTTTCCAATGCAAGCTTTCATACCAGCAACATTATTTCGCTGAGCGAAATTGCGGCTTTTATTTTTTATTTATTTATTAATTTTTCTTAATCCATCCTTCCACCCCTCTGCTGTTTGCCCACAGGCTATAAAGGCTTTTGTATCAGCAGAGTTGAAGGTCGATTTTTGCTTTTTGGATTTATCAAATGGCACAAAGGCTGAAAGAACAGGTATAACATGGACATGGACAATATAAAACACAGACCAAAGAAAGGGAAAAAACAAACATATAAATCTGTAATGATTTCTGTTGCTTTCATAATTATTAAGTCCTCCAGTCAATCCAACTGCCTGGTATCATATTTGCCTCTTTCTAACCGCACAGCAACTCTTTTAACACGCTTTTGTGTTTTTGTCTCACCTCTCTTTCCTCCCCTTGTTCCCCTGCTTGTGGTCCCGTCTTGGAGAGGACGGAGAGAGGTTGCAGATTTGTCGGAAAGAGATAACAGGTCTTATCTTTTCCCTGCCAGACGCTAAGAGGCCTGATCCAATCGAGACCTGGTTAAGAGAATTCATCGACTTTTACACCCAAGCTTCAATAAGAAGTAGGTTCAGGGAAAACAAAGGCATTGATGGAGCTGATTCTGTTAAATTCCATGTCATCTTGAAGCAGCAATGCAGTGATTGAAGAAGAAGAAGTTGCTTTGGAAAAGGGTCAGCCATTAATAGAAAGTAAGAAAACTTTTCTGAGTCAGTTTAAAAGAGGATCAAACCCGACAACAACATGGTTCATTTGTTACATTAAAATGTTAAACATTTGGAATTTGTAGTGCTGTTGGAGTGTGTTTACACAAAGGGACTTGTTTTAAAAGTGGAGAGTGTCAGTCATATTTTGTTATATTGAGGACACATGTTCGCAGCACAAAGCCTAACAAAGGGCACAAAGGGGATGGATGATGTGCCTTGGCCATGGCTTTGTTTAGAGTGTAGTGTAGATCAAATCAGAGTGTCAGCTCTCAGCTGCAGCTCCCTATTTATACAGCAGGTTTAGTTGTTTGGTCCGGCTTTTGACTGGATTATTTAATCTCTCTCTTTTTTATGGTGCAACCACACTCAAAGAACACACACAGAACACTGTATGATATTTGTTAATGTTCAGTTTAAAGTGCTTTTTCCATTGAAGAAGAGTGCAAGAGATGATCCAAAGGTGAGTCAAACACGTCAGCATAAATGTAAAAGCAAAACCTTGTTGATTATTAAAATCTTCAGTTAAAGCCAACAGGTTTAGGAAGGTTTATTTTTATGAAAGACCTGTTTACTAGACATTAAATATCTGTGCACTTTAAACAATTTATTTTGATATTTTTTGCAGGATGCCTTGGCTCTATTCTCTATTGTGTGCATGAAACACACTGGACAGCCTGTTTTATTATCGCCGAGCAAAATGTTTCAGTGTGTTAGTATGTTACAAATATTAGAAATTTAGCAAATTCAGCTCTCTGTTTAAGAAAAAGTAATCCTTTGTGTGTTTTTCTTGTTTCTTGACATATTACTGGAGTGCACGAGAATATACGCACTGGGTTGTGCTGCAAAAAAGCCACAGTTTCTCTCAGTTTGCCATCCTGTTACAAACTCCGAACTGAATTTTTTATATTTAGCAATAGAAGTATGCTGCTGTGCATCTCATGTGTGAGAAATAAGCTCAGTAAAGTGTGTGTTTTGATCCTAAGGGTGTGTGCCAATCTCTCATTTGAACTCACAATGGCATTCCCACAATTTCACACTCACAAAGACACAGTTCTGATATATCAAGGTCTTTGATTTTTTTTTAATTTAATTTTTTTTTTTGCTTAATTTGGGTTTGTTTGTTTTTATTACTGTTATTTAAAGGTAGGTTCTGCAGGATTTTCTATAAAAATAAAATAAAAACTTTTTCAGGAGAAATCCTGAGGGTCTCTATTGATGTGTGATGGTGTCTCTGTTTACCTCACCCCCCTCCTCAGCCTGTATTTGGATGTTTTGGTGGCCTCGGGACGCTTTTGGGCAGAGAGTAGGCTGGGCTCCCCTGCCAATCACAGCGCGCCCAGTGTGCAAGCGACTTTGAGTGTTATAAAATGCACTAACAGAACACTACGCAGACCGGTGTTCTGTTAGGCTTCCCCGTCGAAAAACGCTATCCCCACCCCAACCCTTACCCTAAACCCAACCAAGAGAGAGAGTGAAGACGTAGGGCGCATGCGCAGTAGTGCTAGGTAGCTCATCTCGACAGGTAGCATGTTTCGACAGAACACCGGCAAAGAGGACAGACGCTACAGCAAAGAAAAGAAGATACAATCAGGCAGAAACAAAACGCCAAGAGGACAAAGCTCGGCCTAAAACCAGAGTGAACCTAGGGTTGGCTTTCACCCGCTTCCGAGCTCTGAAGAACCGTCTCGGGATGAAAAACGACGCAGAGTTAGCCGTCATGCTGTTGGACAAGTAGGTTATGGATTCATTTTCCTGCTCGGAGCTGGCTGCAGGTCTATCGGGCTGGGGAGGCGTGTTCTCCATCTGCTGCCAGAGAGGGTGGGTCCCCACATCAGGTAGTGAGGAGTTCAGGGGGAGGGGCTTCGTTTGAATGTTGTGTTTATAAACAGTAACGAAAATTCCTGCAGACCCTACCCTTAAGCTAGTTTTGCACACACTCTCTCCTATTTGTTCCCTGTTTATGTAAAGCACTTTGTGCTACTTATGTTGTAAGAAAAGTACAATACAAATAAACTTTGATTGATTTAGTGTAGGTATTAGTCTAGGGCATTATTTGTGCAGTCAGGAACACAGCAGCTTGTGCCTGACCATTCTTCATTTTCAGACAAACACACCCCTGTGCACAAACAGGAGCACATGATCATTTCCTATTTGTGTACAAATGACACCTGCATCTGGCAGAAACTAGGAAAGACGCCTGCACGTCACACCAAAACACTTTGTACCAGGCATACGATTGGGCCCAAAGTCTCTCTGATGCAGCTAACACTAATTTTTCCACTGTGTGCCAGACACAAGCATGCTGTATTATTATGACCTTTGGCACGGCCGGTACTTATCAGTAATTCTTTGTATTATTGTTTGGCTATATTTCATGCACACAAGTGATGGGGAATATGAAACAGTTTTCAAATCAATAACATACCAACACTTTTTGCTTTATGATTTTAGATACCAATACTGATACTGATACCAGTTATCTTCCAAAATGCTTCAGTTTATATGACCTTTTACAGACTTTTTTCATCTATGTTATTCAAGTCCATGTACTCAAAGCCCTTTGACATTTAATGTACTTTAAGGATACTCAGAGGATACTATCAGCAGGGATTTGATTTAAGTTGAATAAAAAATAACACGATCTGGAGTAAAAATTGTTCATTTTGAAAAAAACAAATTTTTCAAAAATGTCATCTCTATAAAGGATCAGAGATGAAGCTCCCTCAAAAATCAACATCATTCTGTGAAGGATATCAGCATGTGGGATCAGAAACACTTCTTAAAACAATTGTCAGTTAACACAGCTCATCTCTACATCTACAAGGTCAAGTAAAAACTCTACGACACATAGCCAAAGCCAGATATCAACAAAACCAAGAAATGTCCCCGGCTGGGTGCCCGAGCTCGTCTGAGATGGACCGACATATAGTGGAAAAGTCTGCTTGGGTTGGACGAGTCCACATTTCCACCACTTTGATGGCAACATATGCTGCCATCAATGCAATGTCTCTTCAGGACGGCCCTGCTTATTTCAGCAAGTAAAGCCACATGCATCTGCTTGTCATTGTTTTGTTATTTGGGTTACCAAAGCTCCCACAGTTGAACACTTGAAGGTTCAAGTAATAATAATAAGTCACATTAGGGTCCATGACTCAATATGAACATCATGCATGAATTAATGTATTTCAAAATAAATATGTATTCATGATGAAGTATAAGTAGGTCAATACTCAACTCTAAAGTCTGAAATCATACAACAGAAATGCACAAGCTAATTAGGTTTGTCATTCATCATGAGTCCTTAAAGATATTTATAATGTTTACAATCCGCTTTAGGTTATAGATGCCCCAGCAAGGGGGCAGCTAGTGGAGCACATGTGATTATTGATCCCCAAAAGAGGACCCAATAACCAACACTGTGCTTCAAATGGAACAAACATATCTTCTTAACTATGAGGACAACAAACCTCTAATTAAGTGAAGAAAATCATTAAGTGGTCTTCAGTGATTTATTTTATTATTTTTTCAGTTTGAAAAGGTCATATTCAGATATTAATTTTTTGATGGCAGGTTGTTCCTTAATGCAAAATAAATTTTAGGTTTCAAATTCTGCTCAGTGGCTTTATTTCTGGAGTTTAGTGAAGGTGGGTCTTTTTTGATTCCTTGGACAAGGGGAGTACACAGAATGTTAAGACATCAGGAGGGTGAAAGACATCATTTCAAAGTGCTCTCAATGCGTTTCTCCTTTATTATCAATCTTGAACTTTCCTCTCTGCCCCTCCTCGCTGTTGTTGTTTAGTTGCTAGCACGTGGGTGTTGCCAGCCACTTGACCATGTGTGAAGACTCCATGGACCAAATGTCACAGATGTGATTAGATCACAAAGTGTCAGACCTTGTCATTTTCTTACTCACCAAGATGCCAAAAAAGGTTGCTGTGCCTGCCCCCTTCCTTTGCTGCAGACCGTCGCTGTTCTCCTCTTATAATTGTGCTGATGTCTATTAGTCTTAATGGTTTTCCTCCAGCCTCTACTGCCGTCATTCTGATGATGATGTGCAGTGTTTGTTCTCCGCTGAGACACTCTGGCTCCTTCTTTAGCCTTGTTTGTACCTTCTGTCTTTGTTTTCAAACTGTTTTCAGATTTTAGTCCAACTTGTTGATATAACTTTAATTTACCTTTCTTAGATGGATGCAGAAAAAAGACGCATTTAATGTCAACCTGTCAAAATCTGTTTTTGTTTGCTAAACTGTGTCTGTCTTTGACTGATACAAACTCCCTTTGTTAATTGAAAAAAAAAAATGTCTTGGTATCAATTTAACACACATGGACAAAATTGTTGGTACCCTTCCGTTAAAGAAAGAAAAACCCACAATGGTCACTGAAATAACTTGAAACTGACAAATATAATAAATAAAAAATTACTGAAATTAACTAGTGAAAATCAGACATTGCTTTTGAATTGTGCTTCAACAGAATTATTTTAAAATAACAAAATAATGAAACTGGCCTGGACATAAATGATGGTACCCTTAACTTAATATTTGTTGCACAACCTTTTGGGGCAATCACTGCAATCAGGCAATTTCTGTAGTTCTCAATGAGACTTCTGCACCTGTCGACAGGTATTTTGGCCCACTCCTCATGAGCAAACTGCTCCAGCTGTCTCAGATTTGAAGGGTGTCTTCTCCAGACTGCATGTTTCAGCTCCTTCCACAAATGTTCAATAGGACTTAGATCAGGGCTCATAGAGGGCCACTTCAGAATAGTCCAATGGTTTGTTCTTAGCAATTCTTGGGTGTTTTTAGCTGTGTGTTTTGGGTCATTATCCTGCTGGAGGACCCATGACCTGCGACTGAGACCAAGCTTCCTGACACTGGGCAGCACATTTGGCTCCAGAATGCCTTGATAGTCTTGAGATTTCATTGTACCCTGCACAGATTCAAGACACCCTGTGCCAGATGCAGCAAAGCAGCCCCAGAACATAACTGAGCCTCCTCCGTGTTTCACAGTAGGTACAGTGCTCTTTTCTTTGTTTGCTTCATTTTTGCCAAAAAGTTCCAGTTTTGTCTCATCTGTCCAAAGGAAATTCTCTCAGAAGCTTTGTGGCTTGTTAATATGCATTTTGGCAAATTCCAGTCTCGCTTTCTTATGATTTGCTTTCAGCAGTGATGTCCTCCATTAAGTCCACTTTGGCTCAAACAGCGACGGATGGTGCGATCTGATACTGATGTACCTTGACCTTGGAGTTCACCTCTAATCTCTTTGGAAGTTGTTCTGGGCTCTTTGGTTAACATTTGTATTTTTTGTCTCTTTAATTTGTCATCAATTTTCCGCCACATCCAGGGAGGTTGGCTACAGTCCCGTGTACCTTAAACCTCTGAAAAATATGTGCAACTGTTGTCACAGGAACATCAAGCTGCTTGGAGATGGTCTTACAGCCTTTACCTTTAACATGCTTGTCTATAATTTTCTTTCTAATCTCCTGAGACAACTCTCTCCTTAGCTTTCTGTGGTCCATGTTCAGTGTGGTACACACCACGATACCAAACAGCACAGTGACCACTTTTCACCCTTTAAATAGGCAGACTGACTGATTACAAGTTTGAAGACACCTGTGATGCTAATTACAGGACACATCTTAGTTTAACATGTCCCTATGGTCAAATCAGTTTCAATCTTTTCTAGGGGTACCATCATTTCTGTCCAGGCCAATTTCATTATTTTGTTTTTCAAAATAATTCTGTTGAACCACAATTCAAAAACAATATCTGATTTTCATTGTCTGATTTTCAGCAATTTTTTTATTTATTATTATTTTTGTCAGTTTCAAGTTATTTCAGTGACCATTGTGGGTTTTTCTTTCTTTAATGGAAGGGTACCAACAATTTTGTCCACGTGTGTACATGTTAAATCTACCCTGTACAGAAGGTTTTGATGACAAATCATTTTTCCTAATGACTTACGATGATCTCTACAAAAAGTCCATGCTAACCACCTCATAAGCTATAGTATGTAGTGGGGCAGGTGAGGACTGCACTGGTGTGTGTTGGCTTGTGCCCTCTTCGAGGTCTAGTGACACACTGATCAGGAAAAGGACTGATTGGTGTGGTTTTTGTTGGTGTTTCTGGCCCTATGGGTTGAGGGCCCTTTGTGTTTTTGGGACTGAGTTGGGTGCCTGGGCCTGGATTGTTTATGCCCAGTTTTTGGGGTTTCAGGTTTTCCTCCCAATCTTTAAAAGGGAAAGTTTATGTTTGTAATTTTTTAAATTTAAATTGTGCTTTTTGTTGAATAATTCATTTTGTGCTTAACCTATTGTGCTTTGCCTTCTGTATGTTCTTCCCTGTACTTTATGTAGCCTATTTAGTATCGTACATTTGACTGAGTAGTCAGATATTATGAAGCTCTGGACCTTTGCTTTGGGAAACTTTCCTGAACCGGTCCTTGCTAAATTTGAATTGAAGACCTCTTCACTAAGCAGTCACCAAAATCAAATATGAACCAGAGTTAAGGCAAAATGTGGGATCTTTAAGGAATTTTCTCTGATACTTAAAGCAAGACTGAGGGATGATACAATATATCAAGATATATTTCACAATATTATCAGCAGGGCAGTTTTTCACTTGCTTATACTAAATTGTCCAATTTAGATTGTTTTGGATGTTAAAGCAGCACTGCAGATCTTTTGAGCCTTCAAATATTCTCTCCAAAGTCTGTTCAGTGGAGCTCGGCGCTGTAACAGGGAGAATGGCCCCCCCACCTTCCCCCCACAGCGCTTCCCTGCTCTGTTCAGGGGCTATGTAACTTTTGCTCCCGTGACGGGGACACATATCACGAGCGGCTGGGAGAAGTGCAAACTGCTTTACGGCACTACGCGAGATTGGCTTCCAGCTAAAGAAGCCGGTGTTTTGCATGTAGTAGTAGCAGCCATGGCATCCGCAAAGCGTGTGAGGAGGACTCTTTCTCCAGATTCAAGGGCCTAAAAGAGACTATCGGACAACGCAAGGAACAAAACTAGAATTAACACTGGGGCCCACTTTGCTCAGTGGCGAGAGTGTCAGGAGATGGAAAATTACAAGACGGATGCCGAACTTGCAGAGTTACTGCTGGAGAGGTAAGTTATGTTTTCGTCGGGTTTTCCCCCGTTCAACACTTGGTTTCAGTCGGTGGTTGCTCCGTAACATTGCATGCTTTGTGTAACTTTGCGGACGTTGTTTTGTCACTAAATGCTACCAGCGGTTATTTGCCGGCGAGTTTCTCAGATTGCTGGAGATATTCATGGCGCCGTGACGCTCGGTCATTCACTATTTCACTATTTCTTCTATGTCTTCGGACGTCCTGTCGACTCGCTTCTCCCGGCTCTGTATGTCAACAAATGCACGTTGCTGTGAGGCGCTATGTTACGACAGTGCAGTTACACCCAACGACCAGAGCGGCCCCTCGAGAGCAGACAAACCTGAATCTTACATAGTGGGGCTTTAAGAACCTGGAATAATATATGCATAAGTGACACAGTTTCTAATCAGTGTCATTTAAATAAAGCATGGTCCAAATAACATGATCAAAATAAAAGCGATAACAATAATGAATGGAGCAAATGGACAGATGACTATTCACAAAATAAATACCTTTATAAATTATTAAAAAATAAAATGTCAATACATTGCATTTTGAAATATGGTTATAGTACTGTGCATTAAAATATTGCATACTGATTTTTTCTTAAACCTCTGGTCAGCAGTCAAGGTCATTGTGTCTCATGTTTATCCCTTGATTGTGATGGAAATATGTTTACTTCTTTCAGGGTATTTGCTTTAAACTTGGCACAAATGTCCACTCTGACTCATGGATTAACAAAGTACATTTTGGAGGTTAAAGGTCAAGGCCACTGGTAAGTAAATCTTACCTAAAACACACACCTACACTGTTAAAGAAATAACATTTCTGTGGACATATTACCTGAAAAAGCATCATAGCTCGTCTTCTTGACTTACAGTTGTGTTTTTATGTTCAGTTTATTGTCTCTCTTATGGAGACATTTAATCCCCGTGTGGTATTCAAATGTAAATTATGTGGGTCATTGCAGGTTGGTAGCTTTAAGAAGTGATATAAAAGGATCTTGACTCAGCTGTCATTGCTTTGACTGATGCTTATGGATGGTGATGACAGTAGGAATCATAACTACTTTTTGTTGCCCTATCCGCTCACCCTGCTGCATGTTGCATTAGACTTCAATCAGACTTTAATCCCACCTCCAACACATCGAATGATTTATCAGCCAATAAAAGCCACAGCGTGCCCATGAGCTAGAACTCACTGTCCAGTCATTGAATGAATATATATATTTTTCTATCTCTGTCTCATGATGGTCTGTTGCAACCCAGCAGCTTAATGGTGACAGAGAGCCAGCATGGTGCTGTAAACTCAATGCAATACCCATAATTCATTGCAGGGAGTCATCAGTTGCTCAATAGTGAGAGTGCCAATAATCCAGCCATGGGTTGTTCAATCAAATGGTGTTGGGGAGAATATGAGGATGAATAAGAGGTGGAGGAGGACGAGACATGGAGAGGAATTTAATACGCACCTCCACTCTGAGATAAACATGTCCCAGTGACACAGATGGGGTTTCGACGTCACCTGGACTGATGTGTTTATTCTCCCCACACACACACACACAAACACACACCACCTTATCTGGATGGAGCGAGATCAGAGATTAAGCTGAAGGAAGCTATTAAAAGGCAGAAGAGGAGGTATGAGTTTGAGGGCTGAACAGCAGCAATGATTTTCTACCTGGGCGATACTACCAATCAGCAGGGAAACAGTGGGATGTTACCAAACAAACAAAGTCAACTGACATTTATTTAACCATGCAACAGTTTAAAGCTGCACTATGTAGTTAATTTTTTTGTGTAAATGCACCCCAAAAGTATGATACATGTGTCCCCTTCTTGCTCTGTATTATGCCTTTAGAAAATCTAGCAAGAGACACCAACTTTTCGGCCAGTCAGGGCTCAGTTCAGGGACAGTGCTCTCAGTGGATCCACTTGAAAATGTAGGGTTTTTGGACCGATCAGCAAAGAAAATCAGTCTCCTTTAGTGTGTCATAATGAGCAAGGACAAACAGATAAACAACTAGAAAGCAATCGGAGAATGCAAACCTCTGCCAAGGTAGCTCACATATTGCTGTTAAGCAATAGTTCCAAACCCACACCTAGCATTCGGAGTCATGTTGATGTCATTTTTTGTTAGCCAATTACTGAGCAAAAACAATTGTTCGCTAATGGCAGTTATATGGATCACTACCAAAATCTAATCATTTAAAGTTGGGCCATTTCCAACATCTCCTGAAAATTTAAGCAAAATCCATGCAGGAGTTTTTGAGTTATCCTGCTAACAAGAAAACAGACAAACAAACATGCACCGGCAAAAACATAACCTCTTTGACCGAGGTAATAAATCAGCAGATGGTCCAGCATGGGCAGCATCAAGTTCCTGTTCCTGAAGAGAAGCCTTGGTGCGGGTAATTCCCAAGAGCCTCCTAGGTGTGGTCATCTCCCCGGCCACCCATTAGAAAAGCTTCCACACCATGGTCACCTTCCAGATGAGCTTCCCTGGTGTGGCCACTTCCTGGATGCCCTCCCAAGAGTTCCCCTGAGCCTGGTCACCTCTCTAGCTGCCCCTCAATTAAGCATCAGCCCCCTGGTCCAAGTCCAAGCACCAACCACCTAGGGGAAGCGGGCTGAGTACCATTTATCCTTTCCTCTTCCTGAGAGCCAGACCTTCTTTAGTTTACTGGATCTTTCCTTAATTCATATTTCTGTATCCAAAGGATCACGTGTGTTTATTTTCCTCCTTCACTTTCCTCACATCTCTTGGAACACCTCATAGTCTTCCCTCCACACTCCCTTCATTTGTAGTTGCTTGCACCTTTCCCTGATTGGTCTGATCAACCTCACCCATCCACTTTAAACCCTGCACTACCTTTCATTCACTCTTTTGGGGTCTACAGAGGTTGGCAGCAGGATCATTACAGCCCGTGTGTGTTTGTATGTTTTATCATCCCATTTTTGCAGCCTTTTAAATAATCCCAATTCGACAGAAATAAATGACTTTTGTTGCACCACCTTAAGTCTCTGGCTGTCGTACATGCTGATTGGATGTTCCCACGATGATGGTCACTTTCAAATGAACCATCTCCTTGCAATAACAAACTCTACTCAACCGCCAACTCCACACACTGTACACCTTTTTTTTTTTACAATGTTTTCATGATGTTGGTTTGATCATAACAGAAAAAACAGGCAATCCTTTACATAAAATACACATTTGTTTATTAATATGGACTTTTTTATTCTTCAAAACAAAGAAAGAACAACTTATACATGTATTAATATAGTTTCATATGTCCATAATTTACATAGATTTACACACAGTCTCAGCAAAAAGAAGTGGAGTCAAAAGGAGGGGCAGGACAAGCGGAGTAAGTATTGTGCCTGCTCCAGGCAGACCAGCATCCAGCTGTAGGACCACCCATTCATCGGGGTACCACAGGCTGGCTTTAGGATGCTGCAGTGTAAAGAAGGTGGACTCCAGCTGAGTGTTTTCCATTTTAACACCTGAGGGACATTTAGTTGATGCTGAGGCCACTGGGACGGCTTGCTGTGGCATTTGAGCAGCTGCTTCTGGAGCATCGTCCCTCCGCTGTCGCCAGTAAGCGCCCACTAGCTGTGCTCCTCCTCTGGCCACCAGCTCGCTCCACCGTCTCCCATCAGCTCCCTTCCATCAGTGCCCACTAGCTTTGCTCCTTGGGCACTTTCCAGCTCAGCCTCTCCAAAAACTCAATGGGTTATGAGCAGCGTTGTGAGAGGGAGGCCAGCCTTGCTCTGCCTTGGCACTTCCACCTGCGTGGAAAAGGCAGCAGAAGTAAAACATCTGAGTTAAAGTCATATTTTACCTTGTTTAAGAAATTAAATATACTTTTGTTTTATAAATTTTGAATTAACATCAAAGTAGTCATTTTTTGTTCTGTTCACAAAGGCCTGTAGAGGCCTGAGGAAACAATACACTTATATTTATTGCAATGTTTCATTTTGTTTGATTTGAGTGGTAAGCTCATTTCTTATGTAATGTAGTTATATGTTATTAAAATGAAACAGAAGAATTGACCTTACAAGAAAATTCTGTTACTAAGACAATAACCTTGTACTTCTTTTTCAGGTCTTTTGATCCAAACTCCATGTTATCTCAGCTGATGGTTTCTCTAATAACAGAAACCACTTCACCTTTGGAGTTCGGGGTTTGAGTTTTTTCAGTGGTGTTTGTACAAACTGACACATATATAAGAGGTAAAACTACATGAACACATTACACGTATGGCCATAAAGGTCTGTATTTTTTAATAATTCTCTAGGCACTAGGACAGCACAGCAAATAGTGCAAGTACCTATAGCAAGAAAGTTGCTGGTTTGATCCCTGTTTCAGTCAGGCCTTTTCTGTATGGAGATTGCATGTTATTACATAATTGGGTTCTTCCTAGGCACTCCAACTTTCTCCCACAGACTAAAACATGCTCATTAGGGGAAACCGAATTGCCTTGCAATGCGTTTGTGTCCTGCTCTTTGAGCCTTGTTCCTTGACAGAGCCCTGCAATTTAGTTTCGTATTTATTTCTTTAGAAAATTACATAAAGTGGCACAACAAGCACACAGGACTGTTTAGAGTTGCTGAAGAGTTTATCTGATGACTGTAGGCAGAGGCAGGCTAACACTACCCATGAACTCCTAGTGTTTGAGCTAAGCTAATTTGCAGTGGGCGAGCTCTGCCCGTCTCTTCCTTGTTACTGCACGCACAGTCAAAAGAATGGGGTCTATCTGCTTGTCATGACGCAAGACACAAGAACAAAAAATGTTGGCTTTTCCCTTTAAAAGTGAAAGAATGTGCACTATGATTCCACCTGGACTAAAAATGACACCTGCATCAGGTGTAAAATAGAGAAGAGATTTATGCTTCACCCCAAAATGTTCTGCTTAGACATACGATGGGGCCCTATGCCTTCTTGTCCCTACTGTAAGGTGTTTGTGTTACCTCTGATAGTTCTTATATTACCAAAACTATAACTGCAATCATGGTCATTGATACTCATACGTCATAGGATATAGACTTTCTACATAGAGAGGGCGCGCTGTGCTTGTGGGGACAATGTGTGCAGGTTTCAGTGCAGGAGACATTTTGTCATGAACTTTGGTCAGATGAGGTCAAATTCAAATCACACTGGTGCTCTGATAAAATATTTGTTCCTCTCCTCTGGTCGTTTTGAAGCTGGCTAAATTTAGCGTCTGATTTGGTTCTGTCTAATTTACTGTTTAGCTAGCAGTCATTTCCCCCAGGAAAAGTCCTAATGAGTCTTTAATTAATGACATTGATTCATTTGATGGAGGGAAATCTGTTTCATAGATCAGACTGTCAGACAGAGCGACGCCTGTCTCTGTCTCTCAGAGTTATTGTTTTGCACAAAGTCTCTGTGACGTTAAATCTTCTTACCAGGAGTAACTTTTGCTGAAACCAAACATTTCTTCATGTTTTTTCTTCTCAATTAGCAATCAACTAGCTGCGGTCGGCTCCACAATATATACTAATTGCTCATTTAGCATCTTGTTTCTCTTTTCAGATTCCCAAAACAGCAGAGTGTGAGTAGATGAATCACTGCTGTCGTCTGAAGGCTCTGACGTTAGTATTTCTCTGATTTTGTTAGGCACCTGAAGATGGAGGACAGTCTAACTTTGGACTAAAGCAGATATGTATCTGACAACTGTCCCTGTGCTCATTAGTACACACTATCTGCTCCCTGTTAATTTAATTTGTGTGTGAGTTGATTCCATATAATCTGAATTCGTCCGAGATGAGTCAAGTCAAATTATGTAAGTCTTCCAGCCCTTTTCCGAAAACCAAGCCACCACCGCTGTCCGTCAGTGTTAATTATGACCATGTTCATCATCCTCTTTTGAAGCAGCCAGGGAGAATTTACTGCTCATTTCTCTAATACTTCAAAAAGTAATTATTCAAGTGCTGATAAGGAAATAAAAGCAGCTCTGTCTTGACTTGAGGTAGTCATAAATTACATGGCTGCTCTGCATGAATAACTTAATCCTCCTTCAACCATGAGTGGTCAGAAAATTTTCAAGTTTCAATTATACTGACACTTAACTATTCTGTTGTGTGTTTTATCAAAGTATTTTTAGACCTTGGAAGAATAAACAAAATATTGCTTTGACACAGGAAATGAAAAACAGACAAAGCTTGACAAATGACCTCTAAGAGGTCGAAGTCTTTTGTCTCTAGCCCCAAACTCTCTGAAAACCCACAATTAATCATTACTTTTGATTATTCTTTACAGTGTTTTTACCAACATACAATCTACTAGATACATTCTTCAGTCTATCAAAAAATTTCCTTAAAATAACACAAGGCACTTTTGTGCTTAAAGGGATAGGGAAAAAACAAGCCAGATACAATTTGTTTACATCCACTTAATATCCCACTACCAAACCACTCTGATTAGGCACTATTTTGAGACACAGCACAGCCAACGTGTAATTCTGCCTGCAGTGTATGGATCAAACTGCAGTCTTACTTGAATTTCTCCAAATACACGAATAATACTTCATCCCAAATAAAGATTTGCCAGATGTGCCAATGTTTAAGGAATATCCTTATGACCAAGCCCAGTGATTTTCACAAAAAATGTTTATAGCTCAGTTTACCCACAACAGTGAACATATTTTGTGCTATCATGAAGTAAACTTATCATTAAAACTGTGGCTTCTGCCTTAACAAAATAAACATTCAGTATAAGCCAAATACTTGATCTGAAGATTAACTTTCTTTCAGCTCTTCTGTTTTTTCTGTGTTTTTTTCTTAGTCACACTGTTATTTCATCCAGTTTGACGACATGAGTTCACAATTTATTCACCTGAATCAGCAGGTGCCGTGTGTTTCTTTGGTCCTCCAGTTCTCATAGCAGATTTCACCATTTCCAGCCCTCTTGGTTCTCCATCTGCAGAAGTTTCTCCTGTGAGCTCTAGTTCATACAAGTATTCCAAAGTATCCAAAGTAAAGGATTTATCCTGTTTTGTGGTGGTTGTTTCCTCTTGAGAAGCAAACTAGTTGCTTGCGGAAGGACACATAGACTGTGCTGTGTCTCAAAATAGTGCCTAATAAAAGCAGTTTTGTGGTGGAAAAGTAAGTGGATGTAAACAATTTTTTGTAGCTTGTGATGACCCCATTCTGTTCCTCTGCTTGTTTTCTACCACAATTCTTGTAGAGTTTTGGCACCATGTACAACAATGTAGCGTCTGTGCCGACATTTACCTACCTGCAGAGCCTACCACAAAATAAAATTCATGACTTCAATGATATTAACACACAAGATATGGCAATTAAATAATGATGCCGTGGTTATGATGATAAAACCTCGTGGTTCACACTCACACTGAGTGTTATATATTAAAGGTTTGGTTCCACGCACAGCTGCTATAAGTTTACAATAAGTGACGTCCTCAGTACACATCTAGCTTTTTATTTAAGTGCATGTGTTTTTGCTAAAGCTTCAGAAAATGATTAGCATGAAAGTTGAACAATGCTTTAACTTGAAAATTGGAATTATTGGTGCAATTTAAAAAAAATAAAAAGCCACTGAATATTTTGGTGTATTAACTGAGGTGTACAGGGTGTTTTTAGAATGGCAATAAGGATTTTGAGAAGGCAGAGAGGACGTCAGAGACGATGAATGCCCTGGACATCCATGCTCATCAAAAACTTCTGGAAACATTCAACAAATTGAATGAACTGCTGAAAATGATCGATGACTCATTTTCATAATTACAGAAGAAATTATCTCCATTGATAAAGAGACAGCTCCAAAACTTCTGATTAAAGGGAAAACCCCAAACAAATTTGTGGCGACATTTTGGAATAAATTTTTAATAATGAGTGATTACATACAATGAAACTTGGATTGTTCAATATGATCCTGAGACAAAACAGCCGTCAATACAGTGGAAAAACACCATTGTTACCAAATATTAAGAAAGCATGACAAAGCAAGTCCAAACTCAAGGCCATGTTGGTTGTTTCTTTGACATTAAGGGGATCATTTTAGAGGAGTAGGGTCCAGAGGGGTCAACGGTGAATCACCACTATTACAAACAGGCTCGTGTAAAACTATGAGTAAAAGTTTTAATTTTAAGAGAAATGGTTTCATTCTTTATCAAGACGATGGGACAGCTCACACTGCACTCTTAGTAAAGCAGTACTGGTCCAAAAACCAATCACAGTGCTCGATCACCATCCCTGATGTGGCACCGTGTGACTTTTTCCTAAGATGAAATCTGTGCTCAGAGGAACACATTTTGAGTCTGTATCAGAAGTTATGAAAAGAACGACAGAGGCTCTGAGACAACTGTCCGAAGAAGACCTGCAGCACTGCTCTGATCATTGAGGACCTGAATGCAGCTGGCGTTTTTCCTCTCTCAGATTTTCAAGGATGCTTTATGGCACATGGAACTTTAATATTCTATTAAAATTCAAAGAATTCAACTCATGTTCGCAGAGACTTTGGAATAATTTCACCAGGGCCCTGATAAAAGCTGAGGTGCCGTCAGAACACAAAAGTGGTCTGGGACTTTGTTTTGACTTAGGTTGATAAAATGACCCTTGGCCATGTTTACTGTAAGGCTGCACTCATGGTTCGTATTTGCGTAAAAGTGCACTGTGATGAGACTGACTGACGAGAAATGGGGACAAATGGAAACCGCAGCTGTGACGTTGTGATTACAGGACAGTCTTTTGGATTACTTGACAAAGCTGCTGTCTCCTCTCTGATGGCTATCTGCTAATGAACCACCGAGCACAAACACAGTAATGGCCTATTGACCTCCGGAGGGCCGATTTTACTGCAGAGCAGCCCGGACAACAAACAGGGTTCAGTGGAGAAGGGAATAAAACACATTTGAGACTTAAATCTTTAATAGGACCAAATTAACTAAACAGATTCAGCCCTTTGTTTTTATGCTTTCTGTAATGGAGTCAGCTTGAAAAATGCATTTGTTAGACAAATGTTAATTTAGGGCAAATCAACATATAAACATAAATCTAAGCACCACCACAGTTGGTCATCTTCTAGGAGTCGAACAACCATCCCCTCCATCAGTGCGATGTTTAGACCAGATTTCAGACCTCATGGGGTCAATATTTTGAATAACCGAGCGGAGATATTGGTGATGAAGATTAGTGGATTGGTTAAAACTCTAAAAACATCTTACCCAATGAATACAAACATATTAAATATGTGAAATTAGGGCTTTAGAGCTTTAAGGCCTTTGCACGCCAGTTTTTTCATGTGAATAATTTTCTTGTAATTATTTTTTTTTTTAAATCCACAGCAGGTCAATGCAAGTGTACACATTAGCAAAATAACAACACAGAGTAAAATAGTGGCTTTCAAGTGGATGGTGGTCAATTCTTCTCAAGTTTCCGTATTTAAGAGGTACGCCAGAATTTTTTTTATTTTCGTGTCTTGCCTCACTCCTGAGTCCATGACAAGCAGATAGACAGCATTCTTTCAACTGTTTATGCAACAACAAGGCAGAGGTGGCAGAGCTCACCCACCGCTAATTAGCCTAGCTCAAACACTGGGAGTCTATGGGTAATGTTAGCCGGCCTCTGCCTACAGTCATCAGATAAACTCTTCAGCAACTCTAAAAAGTCCTGTGTGCTTGTTGTGACTTGTTTTTACCGCGTTATGTTGCGTTATCTATTTTTAGACTAAGATTAACACAAAAAAATTGCTTAACCGTACGACACAGTCAGTCAAAACATTGACAGATCCTCTAGTTTTTTTTGCTATTTGCCTGATTGCCTTCTTTGCAGCAGTTTCTTTAAAACGTTGCTGCTACAGCTGTGATATTTTGAAAGTAATTTTGAAAAAAAAAAGTATTACCATGGCAAATTAGTTTTCAATTTCGTTTGGAGTTTTTAATATACTTACCAAAAGATGCTAAAACGTACACTGAGATCCTACCATAAGGATGCTTTATTTCTGAATGAAACCAGGGTCTGATGCAGGGGGTGCTGACTTTGTCCTATGGTTTCTGTCTGTGTGGGTTGTGGTCTCACACAATCAGACAAACAAGACTTTTTTTTAGGGTGAGTCAGTACAGAACAAATACAAATCACAGGTGACACCACACGTAAGGCACTAACACTCAGGAAAATAAATAAAAGACAGAAAATCAAACAATGCAAAAATAATAATGATACAAATAATAAATAAAATGGAAAACAGTAAGACATAAAGACAAACAAACATGTTTATATATATATATATGTGTATATATGTATATATATATACATATATAAATATATACATACACACACATATACATACATACATACATACATATATATGTATATATGTGTATATATATATACATATATATATAGATATATATATATATAGATATAGATATATAAATATATATATATATATATATTTATACATATATACATATAATGATATGTTTTCGAGATAGAAGATAAAGGATGGTAAATGGACTTCAGCTTATATAGCGCTTTTCTAGTCTTTGACTAGTCAAAGCTGCTTTACACTTCAGGTCACAGGTACACAGTCATACCCATTCACTCACTGATGGTTGGAGTTTCTATGTCAACTGTCCATCAGTATCAACTAACACTTTCATGCCCTTTTGAGATTGAAGCAGAAAACTAAAATGTGCAGTAATTTAACAGCATACTTTAGGTTATTTTACTCATTGACTATTAAACAGGGTTCAAATTCACTGATGTATTGAAAACAAACAACATAAATGCATAAACATTAGATTGATGCTTTTTTGGCATCAACTAAATAATAAGCAATAAATTAACAGAACCATTGTTACTTGGTGATATGTAAAGCTAAAGAAAGCTTAACTGGCAGCGTTACTGCAGAGGAGGATGCTGTCTAAGCTGCAGGACATTTTGGACAACGCCTCACACCTCTCCAGGACGTGCTGGCCAAACACAGGAGCACATTCAGTGCACGATTCATCCCCCACAATGCACTACAGAGCGCTGCAGGAAGTAATTCCTGCCTGTGGCCATCAGACTTTACAGCGAAGCACTCACTTAACTCTGCTGAACTCTAGGAATTGTACATTCTTTTATTTTTTTTGTATTTTAATTTTATTTTTCTTTCATAAGTATCATTATTCTTCTGTCTTAAATATTATATAACTGATGTTTTTTTTTAGATACATTGTAAATAAAGCAACTGAAAGAATTCAGGGATTAATAAAGTATTTCTGATCTGATCTTTCTATCAACTACAGCTTCATAACAAGTGCACAAAGAGCACAAACCTTGTCCAGGCATTTCTGACATTGTGGGCTGAGTTATTTTAAAAATGTGACATTGCCCTTTCTCACAATGTTAACAAATACTGTAAAAAAAGACTGGATCTGCATCCCAATTCAAATCTCCACTAAAATCAGACCACTTCCTACTCTTGGTATGACTGACATTTCCTTAAAATTTCCACAAAATCAGTTAAGAACTTGTTGAGTTATTTTGCACACAAACAGACAACCAAACAAGCAAATGCCAGCCAAAATGTGACCCCCTTGGCGGAGGTAAAAGAGAACAGAATGGTACGAGGCTGACTGGAGGAAAAACTAAACGTCTGACACAGAGGCAGTGTGTCTGAGAGCATCTGTCAGTGTGTGTTTGCAGTCTGAAGAGGTTACCCTTCTGCAGTTTTTAGATCCAATCTCAGAAAGCCTCTGTTGGTTTAAGGTAACCAAACAGGACAGGAAATGCTCTAGAAATAGTAAAGTACCTGAGCAGCTCAACATGAAGCCCCCTGAGGAATGAACACAACACAACATCCACTCAGCTCCCCTTAAAATGATGTGGCTTGTGTTGAAAATATCAAACTTTTCAATCAGAACAAATATGATGTTTCTATCAAAGTATTTTCTCTCAGTTATTAACCATCACACGCTGGGTTCTTGATCTGTTATTGTCAGTGAGTAACTGGATCAGAAGTTTACAGCTTCAGGCTGCAGATGTATGACTTTATTTATAATGACGTAACATCTTCCCCTGGTTTCTTAATGTTTGTTGTTTTTTCTGACAATTTTACTCTTTCCACTCCATTGCATAAATGCCCGCTCTGAGTCGAAGATGACCGACTCCTTTTTGAGGGTCAAAGGTCGAAATCGTAGGGCCTTGTGTCCCTCATCTTGAGTGTGATTTATTAAGGAAACTTGGAAGGACTTTCTTTTGAGTCTGAATAAATTATCACCCTGTTGATTTTTTTAAGGACAAAGTTTAAGGTCATTGTGCCGCCGTTCATTTCTTGCCTGTGAACATGATGTCTGAAGAGCTTTGAGGACTTTTCTTCAGATTCTACTCAAACGTCCTCTCCGTCAAGTTCACTGGATTTTGTCTAGTCTTAAATAATATTACAATCACAGTACAGTTACTACGGCCATGTTTTGATCCACTACTGTACATTCATCTTGTGGAGGCATGAAACAGCTGACTTTTTTATCTGCAGTAAAATCCAATGATCCAAATCCAAAGTTTGGGACATTGTGTAAAAAATACTTAAAAACAGAATAAAATGATTTGAAAATCCTTTTTAGCCCCACACCCCTAACCATATTTAGTGTTCAAACTGATACATTTTATTGTTTTTTTGGGCAAATATTCACTCATTTTGATTTCATGTCTGCAACATGTCTGCAAAAAGACTGAGACAAGCTTTGTCGGTGAAATTCTTTCACATCCTGCTTGATGTTTGACTTCAGTTGCTCGACAGTCAGAGGCCTGTGTTTTCATATTTTGTGCTTCATAATGCACCACTCATTTTCAATAGGAGACAGGTCTGGACTTTAAACACTAATATTTTGTATGTGTTGCATATTCAATTAAATAGAGGTCAAAGAGGATTTTCAAATGGTTGTTTTCTGTTTTGATTTACAACTTCATTGGAATTGGGGTTTGTAAAAGATATCAGAACATCTAACAGATGTTTTTATTACAGCCTGTGTGAAAGTCCCTGCTGCAGCACGCCTCCCCTCATTCCTCATGTTCTCTTTTTAGTCATTAAGTCGCTTTTTGTACGTATTAAAGTTTGTGCTGTTGTACAGGAAATGCATGGCCACAGTGAAGAGACCCTAATCAGAGTGGAGCAGAAAGCATCCTCTCCATAATGAAGGCCGGACGGAGATGCATAATAAGAAAACTGTGGAGCTCATCGTGCGTCGTGATTCTTTTGTTTTCAGCAATGATTTATTTATTTATTTATTTGTTGATTTTGTGAGCAGAGTGACAGTAATACAGTCCTGCCACATCCCGAGGAGAGGTTGGAGGACATGTGACTGTCATTCCCACAAACATGGTGGAGGAGTGACAGTCACATGTCCTCCAACCTCTCCTCAAAAAAGGCCCTATCAGAGAAAAGAGGCTTTAGTAGTTTCACTCCCAGTGACAGAAAAGTATGTGTTTTCTCCTTTTATAGACTCTAAATAAAAACTCTGTATGTACTCAGTGGTCTGCATTTGAAGGTTTCGATGTTGCTGTATTTTGTTTGTAGTCTGAGAAGTGTTTACCCATCATGCACCAGACTTTGGTTTACATGGACAGCAAAATCAAGAGCTAATACATCCATTAGAGAAAAACCCTGAGAGAGGTGAAGGACTGAGTCCTATGTGCAAAAGTGAGTTAGCAATTTAGCACATTTAGCATTTAAAGAAAAATAAAGCAGGAGGGTGCATCACTTCATCAGCACAGACAGGTTCAAGGATTTGAAGTATGAATTAAAAAGCTGTAAGGAGTCAATCAGAGACGTCTTAACTCTCTGTTGCGACATGCAATACCACAACTAATTTTGTTGATTTAATGAATTTTCAGGATGCCAAAGGATTAAAGAGTGTTCTGAATTTATTGAAAGACTCTTACATTATTGACCAGAGAGCACTTTCTCCTGAACATCCTCATTTATTTAATTTTAATTGTGTGTTTATTAAACTCTCTTCTTAGATTATGATGCATAAAAAAGAAATTAGATATGATTGATTAGATTAGACAGAACTTTATGAAAATATAAATAAATAAAAATATTCCTACAGGCTGGCTACTGCTCCTTTTTAGTCCTCAGTTGGAAGAATTAAAGAAATTAAGAATCAAAATACACTTATTCAACAAAAAACAAACTGCATCACTTTAATGTACTTAATCTTCTCCTTCTTTCTCGCCCATCATCATCTTTTCTAGAGTTTTCCCCAACCACATCATCCCTCTTTCAGCCACCACTCGTTTCTTTCAGTCTGTTTCCTCTGCTCCAGAGCCATTAGCATTATATTCAGGGGTTTTCTGTCCGTTCTTTCTTGATTTTGAGCGCAATATCTTAAAAACGCTGTGGTGAATTTTTGTCAAACTTTGCACAAATGTCCATCATGACTTAAGGATGGAAAAGTAACGTTTTGGCTGTCATGGTTCAAAGGTCAAGGTCATTGAGTATAAAAAAAAAAACTTTAATTTTGGAAGCCAAAAGGCAAAGGTCAAGGTCATTGAGTCTCATGTTCATCCCTTGCTTATGAACACAAAATCTCTGCTTCCTTGAATGACTTCAGTCTGTCTTTACATGCTTCTCCAACTAAAAAATATCACTGTTTAGATTTTGGAGGTCATAGGGCTAATGCATAGGTCATTGAGTCTCATGTTCATCCTTTGCTTATAAACACAAAATCACCAGAACACCTTGAAGGACTTCTTTCCAACTTTATATGCTTCTCTAACTAAAAAATATCACTTCTTAGATTTTTGAGGTCATGAGGCTAAGGTCAAGGTCATTGAGTCTCATATTTGTCCTTTGTTTATGAACAAAAAATCTCCAAAAACACCATGACTGACTTCAGTCTGTCTTTACATGCTTCTCTAACTAAAAAATATCACTGTTTAGATTTTGGAGGTCACAGGGCTAATGCCAAGGTCTGTGAGTCTTATGTTCATCCCTTGCTTATGAACCTTAAATCTCCAAAACACCTTGAAGGACTTCTGTCCAGCTTCACATACTTAACTTATTAAAGAAAATCACTTCTTAGATTTTGGAGGTCATGAGACTAAGGTCAAGGTCATTGAGTGTCATGTTAATCCTGTGCTTATCCAAAGAAAAACATTCTCAGGTGTTCCTCTAAATTTTGATCAGATGTCCAATTGGACAATGTTTTTGAAGAAACAAGGACACATTATTCAGCTTCATGGTCATTCTTGTTCCAACTCAAGGCTGTATAGGACTTTGAAGGCATAAGGTCAAAGGTCATTTAAAAACTGCTTTTGAGGGACTTTGTTTAAACTCTGCAAAGTTCACTCTAACCCCAGAGTTAACTGATGAGGATTTGAGTTATAAGATGAAGATGATTGGGCCTCATGTTCATCACTGTCCTGTACGACTCCTATGAGTCACACTTTCATAGAAATACTTCGACCTTTCTTCTCGACCCGTCGCTGTATCTTCGCTGTCGGGCACTTATAGACTTTCCAGAGGAAGATCATAACCGGTAGTTTGAGCTGTTCCTCCACTCTCACTTTGATTCTTTTTCTCTCCTTACCCCCTGCTCTCCCTCATCTTCTTACTCCTCCTCCCTGTCTCTGCCTCCCCTCCTCCTCATCCTCCTTTTCTCTCTCTTGCTGATGAAGGAGGGAGTTTTGAGGAAGAGAGAGAGAGGCTGAGAGGGGGAGGCTGAAGAGGAGGGGGGTTGGCTCTCTATAAGAGCGGCTGCCTCCGACCACCACGTAGCCAGAAAAACCCACGCTGAGACCAAGAGAAGGAAACGTACGCTGAGAGACATCAACCTGCACCCGAGGGACCCCCACAGGCACCCACTATCTCACCCCAACACAAGGTAAGACCACCCTACGGAGAAAAGCATGACATCTGACCTCTGATTAGTAGTTTTTAACATTTTAGTGTCATGAACGTGATCAGCATTTTGTTTTTTATCGACCAACGCTAAGAAAAGATTTTTTTTTTTGTATTTCAATGCAGGGCTTGACAACAGACTTTTATCTGTTTTTTAATGAGATATGAGGTAAGACAGTAGTAAATAGATACCATTTTGTTTTTTTTAAATAACATTTATCACTGACATTCGTTTTTCTACTGACTTCATGGAAGGGTATTGCTGTATAAACTTAAATAAAAAAATCCTGCTTGGCCAAATGTTTAGAAAAAGATCATTAATAATGAGAAACACGAACAGTAATATGCTTACTGATCACATTATAATCTATTTAAAATGATTTATTAAATAGGAAATCATAATTTCATCTTTTGTGAAGTTAAGCATTTCCCCATTCTTTTACTAAGAAACTAATTATTTCAGACTTAGCCATGAATTAACTGGATGTGTCAAGATGAAAATGTTGGAAAATAATTAAAAGTCGATTTATTTTTGGAAAGAAAACACAAGACGGGGAGAAAACCCTAATGGCAACATGTTAACCTGTTCTTGGAAGCCATTTTCTGCAGCAAAAATTTTTTTTTCCCTCATTTGTTGCTTATTAATATATATTGCTTAATTGCATTACTTTCTAATCAGAAATATTTTAGCACATTTCATTTAAGCCACATTTACCAAACAAAACCAAATCTTACAAATTTTACATTTCTGAGTCTGCATCCAGATTTGGATCATGACCAAAATCCAATTACCTCTTCCTTATTCCAAGACCAACATCCCCTGAAAATTTCATCAAGAACAAAGAACAAACAGTTTGGTCTGAACTGCTTGTAAAAAAAAAACTGCAGTGCAGTGAGTAAAAACCACCTGGTACCTTTGTGAAAAAAGACATCCCATCTTGTTTTAATTAAAAAAAGGAAAGACTTTTTTTTTTCTTTTTGTAACTTAATTGAGAAAAAAGTTTTTATTTTGAGTTACTGATGACTGTACGATATGCAACGTCTTACTTTGGCATAAATTTTGAAACATTTACAAGACTTGTTTCCTCCCCACGGAAAAAAACATATGTAACTTATGACACTGGAAAAAAATGTATCTGCAGAGTTTAGATTAATGCCTTATCATGTAGGCACTGCTGAAAATATTAAAAACCTAAATGCTTGGTTTAAGTGAAATTTGTTGCCGGTGAAAGTAGAAAAAACTGACTCTCTTGAAATTAGATGAGATAAAGATTAACTGAATTATTAATTTTTGGTCATAATAAAATAAGAATTATTCTCATCAGATGAACGTGGCAGGCAGCATGGTGGTGTAGCATGGTGGTGCAGCAGGTAGTGCGCGTACCTCACAGCGAGAAGGTTGCTGGGACAACCCCAATTTCAGTCAGGGCCTTTTTGTGTGGAGTTTTCATGTTCTCCCTGTGCATGCGTGGGTTCTCTCTGGGCACTCAAGCTTCCTCCCACAGACCATAAACATGCTCATCAGGTTGACTGGTGACTTTTAATTGCCCTTCGGTATGAGTGTGAGCCTGAATGGTTGTCTCTCTATGTGGCCCTGTGATTGGCCAGCAACCAGTTCAGAGTTTACCCAGCCCCTCACCCAATGTCAGCTGGGACAGGCTCCAGTCCTCCTCGACCATGAAAGGGATAAGAGGTATAGATAACAATTGTATGGAGATGAATGTGGCTTATATTCAGTGTCTCATGACACACATAACAATCCCTCAGTGATGTCTATGTCATTATTAAGTCTCTCTACATCAGAATATGGACCCTAAATTAAAGTCTTCTCCAAAACTAACTTATGAAGTTTTACACCTGTTATCTATCATTTGTTCTCAGCTCTGAAGTTACCTGCTTGTCTCTGTTATTACAGGTTATATTTCCTTCATTAATAAAATAATGTCAGCATTATTACAAACATATCCTTTCTGAATGGACCAAAAAATGTATTTTCAAACACCAAGTTTAAAAATATTTTATTCTTAATTTTGTCTATCTAATTTGTATGAACGTGCAGCTGATCAAGTCATTAATGATTGGGCCCATGGAAAGTGTGGAGTGCAACTTGTACGCTGAGTAAAAATCAGTTGACTCAGCACCTGGGTTGTTTGTACTTCGAACGTCATCACGTCAACAGACGTGCTCCACCATGAATCCACACAACGCGCCAGGTTACAATGGAGTTTCCAGTCAGTTTCTATGCATCGAGTGCCCACGCATATTACAACCGGAGGGATATTTCACAAAACCCAGATAGGGGATTAAGCCAGGATTTTCCAGATATCCTTGACGAATTTAGCTGTGATTTAGTTTCACAAACGTATAGGCACATAAGTTACCATGGAGATTAAGGGTCAATCCCAATGGTACCCCTTAGCCCTCGTCTTACCCCTTAGCCCTTGGTATTATGCATTCAGGTCTAGTGAAGGGGTGTCCCAATTCTCCATAAAGTGGGAGTTAAGGGCTACACAGCCCTTGAAAGGCAGACAGACCGGGACCTCACTTGAAAGGAAGGGTTATGAGAATTTCCCATAATACACTGTGCCCGGTGACAAGATGGCAGAGTGGAGACCGAAAGAAGTGCTTAACTATAAGTAATTATTAAATCATCAAGTAAATATTAATCATGTTTTGAATTGTTGGTCGTATTTTAAAATTGCTCTTTATAACCAGCTAGCTTTCACAGCTTTTGCTACAGCTATTGTCGATTCTGCCTACGACACAGCCAGCGTTGATCGATTTGTCCCTGCATTTGGGTAGAGTATATAACAAATATATGTGGTTGAATTTACCCAGATTTGCAGCTAATCTGACTCAGAATTTGGATAAAATATTTAACACATCTGTTGGGTTAAAGCAGCACTAAGTAAGATTCCGGCTTTTTAGCTCTCTAGGGGCGCGGTTACAAAAACAGAGCGCCTCACACCAATGTGCATTTGTTGACATACAGAGGGAGGAGAGGCGAGCCGACAGGATGTGCCAAGAGACAAATAAACCATGTGGACTGATAAGGTACAGTCATGTTTCTTAGTTTGTAGTTTTGTAGTGTGGAAGTGTTCCTACCATCCACATCGAAGTTACTTAGTGCCAGTGAAGGTGATACAGACCCCTCAGACTATGACAGAGGTGTCATTCAACCTGTTGTAAGGTGATGTACCATCACAATGATACTACAAATACTATATTAGGGTGGAAAAACTACACAGTGTTGGTTTAAAATGGGCCAATCCATCTTGCTGGGACAAATTAACTACTGCTGGGTTGGTGCTATAATGAACCAGCAGGTGGGTTATAAAACAGTCCAAACTGGGTTATTTTTATCCCACCAGTTTTAAGTGTGCAGGAATATGATGTATTAGCATGACAATTGGAAACTACTTAGTGACTGCTTTTTTTTTTTTCTCCATGCAACAGTTTCCAGTCAAAAATATCCCATTTTTCTTAATTAAAGTTACATTCAAAAGTTTTTAATAAGTGAAAATATCATTACTTTAAGGTTGCATGTCCTGCAAAATCAAATTTCATTGTTTTTAAATCTATGAGAAGGGGCCTGAGGAGCAGAAGCACATGACAGCTTTTACTAAAGTCTCAGTTCTCTGAGAAATGCTCTATGCACCTTAAAACACTTTCGTGTTTCTGCTCAACACAGATGCCACAGCTGTTTTGTAAGTTTGGATCGCAGCCTTAAACCCCTCCTCCCCCCCTCCCATCAGACAGCATTGAGGAAACCAATCAGCGCAGAGCTCATTATCACAGCCTCCTGTAGCCTCCCCTCCTCCTCAGCTCCAAATGTTTCCAAAATGGAAGGAAAAAGAGCTGCATCTGATACTCTGCAGTTACTAAGTATTTCATTTTTTATTCAACTTACATCAAATTCTTCCTTAAACCAACACTATGTAGTTTTTCCACCCTAATATAATACTTCTAGAGTCACTGTGATGGTATATCACCTTACAACAGGTTGAATGGCACCTCTGTCATAGCCTTAGGGGGTCTGTATCGCCTTCACTGGCACTAAGTAACTTCGATGTGGATGGTAGGAACACTTCCACATTAAAAAACTACAATTTTTTACTGCTTTGACTGCTTTACGGCATACGTCACTGGGAAAAGGAGAATATAAAGCAGTTTTTGAATTTTTAAAACAGATTTAATGAACACAATTTAGTTTAAAGTACATATGCACTTATTTTCCTAATGGAAATAGGGACCTTTGGCTCACACTCCTGCATAGTGGGTGGTGGTAATGCTCCTCTGATGCTGGATGCCACCCGCCGTTAAACAAGAAGAAGAAGAAAGCTAAATGTATAATTGTTATCACGGCGAAAAACCTAAAGAAAAGAAATGTTTTATCGGAGGAGAAGAAAGAAAGCAGGAGAGTAACAAGCTAAATGCCCAGACAGGGATAAACATTGGCCCGGCTTTCACTTGCTGGTGTGAGCTGAAAGACGAGGAGGGATGTCCGACCGATGCTGATTTTGCCCTTTTATTGTTGGACTTGTAAGTACATGATGATTTATTTGAAAAGAAACATGATCAGACTGTACCTTATCAGTCCACATGGTTTATTTGTCTCTCTGGATGTCCTGTCGGCTCACTTCTCCTCACTCTGTATGTCAACAAATGCACATTGGTGTGAGGCACTCTGTTTTATGACCGCACAGTTACAGTCAACGACCATAGAGGCCCCTAGAGAGCTGAAAGCAGGAATCTTACATAGTGGGGCTTTAATAGACACCCCAGACATGACGTAAATGGTCCAAACACACCAGGAAAAATATCATCAGGACAGTAATATCAAAAGTTTAGCTGTACAACATCAACATGTGAATGTTAAATTGTCAAAGAAAAAAAAGTACCTGTTTCTTAAAAAAAGTTTCATAACTCACTCAAGTAAGTTATGAAATGTGAACTCTATTTTGATCAAACTTTTGAAAAGATTCTCTTGCATTTAGTTAGCAAAACTACTGTCAGTGGTTCTTACCACAAACAACATTTAAAGAGGCTATATTCTGCTTTTTGAGTTTTATGTCCTTCAATATGTTAAGCATGTCTCTCTCTACAGAGCACCAGCAGCTGCCTAAGGGGCCATACACACGAGACAAGTTTACAAGTATCTGCAAAGGTTGTTAACCCAATGGGTGTCTCGTCCACACAGATACGGCTTTCTGGGAGTCTGAAAAAGCACATTTTTGAGGACGGGTCCAAGAGTGAATAAGTCTCAAAACAGCGCCCTAGAGATTCCACTTGTACAATGAATATGCTCATTTTCAGAAACAATGATCTCATAGCCCTGCCTCTCCCTTTAAAAGCTTGTTGTGGCTTTTACAGCAAAATCTTCTGCTCCTCTACAACCTCCATGAGCAACTACAGGACACAGAGAAGCGTCACTTATATGTACTATACTGTTTTCAGTGTTCTTAAAAGGATGCTGTGTTAACAGAAAAACATTTTAAAAAACAAAAAACGTTTTCGTCTTGTTTCCCCGACCTCCTCCAACAGACCTACCAGTGTGACCTCCTACTAGTGTGACCTCAGCAGTTTAAGCCCAATAGAGAGTAGAGACATCAGAATGGATGCAGAGAAGTTGATAACATGGCACTGAGCAGCATTGAACTGATCAATCAGCACAGAGTAGAGCTGTAAACCAATCAAAACAGAGTGGGCCCACCTGGGGAAGGGGGCCTTAGAGAGGCAGGAGCTCTAACAGATCTATCTATCTATCTATCTATCTATCTATCTATCTATCTATCTATCTATCTGTCTATCCTTTTAGATTGTGTCTTTTGTGCTAAGGTATTGTCTTACCCTGTACTGCATTTGAAATATACGAGTCAAGCTCAGAAAACTCTACACATTGCTCTATAAATCAGATAAATGCATTTGACATTTTTGTCTTATTCGATGTTGAGCCTGAGGTAAATCTTTCTTGTTGTCGCCGCCATGTTGTGACCTTCTCCCCTTTGTGCTCCATACATCAATGATCTCAATGACCATTTGTTTTTCCTGCTGTTGACCTTGATGACAGACAGAGCAGGCTCAGGATAATATCTCCACTCACTATGACCAGTAATTGGTCATCTGCAATCAATGCATGATGTCTAAAGGAGTGTCTGAACTATTAACTGTGATTCGACTCTACATGTCAGAGAGGGTTAAAGCAGCAGCAGGTGAATCCTCTTGCTCTGATGACTACACTTCCCCAGTACGTTCCTCCATGCATGTCGTTGGTTTAGGGTGATGGTCATAAATCGTTGAGAGGGTTTTGTCATTGATTGTTACGGCCTGATTTACCACCGAGCTCTGGTGGGTTCGCTGAACAAGAGGGGAGTCTTTGCAGAAAGCTGTGGTGGCTTTGTGTTAAAGATCCAGGGTAATGCCGGATGATTCAGCTGAGCACAGGTTGGTTCATCAGGGTCAGAGAGTCCCAGGCTCACTTTAATTCAGCATTAATCTGTAGGCTCCTAAATTCTGAAAAATATGTATTTAACTGGCACCACTACAGAGGCTGCAGTCTGTTCTTTTGGAGTCTAACGTGGGGAAAAGAGGGCTTGAAGTGACCTCTTACATGATGATTTTTGTTCATTAACGTCCACAATAATCAATTTCTGTTTAATGTTGTCCCTTCTTCATATCTGCTTTTGCCTCACAAGTGAAAACAGTAGATGAGCTCTCTGTTTTGAAGTTAAAAGACCCACAACCTGAAAGTCAGGCATACTCACTTATTGTCCTAAAATGATAAGGTATTATGAAGCAAATCAGTGCTACACACAGTTTATTTACTTCACAATATCCCAGGGTTTTATTCAAATGTAGGACTGTGAGCTCATAAGAGAGTAAAGCTGTTAAAAAGTTGCAGCAACCCCCACTTACTCTATCTCACATTTTTTGCAGTAAAGAAGCCATTTGCAGTATGCTGAACAATGAATGGGTGCAAACTTTAATATAATGAAGTCGTGGGCAGTGTTTGAGGTGGTATCTGTTGTTGTGGTCATGATGGTGTGTGTCTGTGTAGCTACCTCTGGAGGTTGTGTTTTTGCTGGCTAATGTTTGTTTGTTCGTTTGTCTGATTGTTAGCAAGATTATGCAAAAACTACTGGATGGATTTACATGAAAATTTTACCAGAGGTGAAGTTTGGTCCAATGAAGAAGCCATTCAATTTTGGTAATAAGGATATTGGTCTATATGCAAAAAATTCCCCAAATTAAAAAAAAAAATCCCATAGTTTTACACTGGGAAATCTCTGCCATTTCTTAACAGATTTGCTTCCAAATTTACAGTCTAGTATGGAGTCCATGTCTCTATCATCAAGGCTACTTTCATCTGGATCCGATCCAGATTGACGCCCCAAAAAACACTGAACTTTATAATGGGAAATCCCGCTGACGACATCAAAAATGGCTCGGGACCCTACTGCAATCTTTACTGATTGTTTTTAATAAACAACATACTCGGTAGCCACAGCCATCAGCATTAACGCGATCAGTCCATTGGAATAAGAAGAAGTCCTCAAACAAGAGGTTACAACATGGCGTTATATGTCAAAAGTTTGGTAGTTGCATTTAAGTCAATCCACCACGTTGTTGCTCCATGACATTCTGATAATAGCTTTTTACTCTCACTGATTACATTTAAGCTAAAAAATGGTGAAAGATTGGCCTGATCGTGACAATTATCATGATGAACAAAACAAAAAATCTTCATAATTTTTCATTTACCAGAGAGTTTATGATCAGCAATGATCCAAGAACATGGTTAAAAATCTTATTGCCTTTTCATCAAGAGAAGCAGTGTGATTACATCAAAATACATCTTCCTGAAATCACTATAAAGACACGAAAAGGGAACATGATCAGGGTCATTTTCTGTTTAATAGGAAGCTCCATTGATGAAAAAAGTCACTACCAGATTACTTGATTTACAGAAATAATGCTGTATGTCACTTATTTCACCAAAAAAGTAATCTGACTACTCTAACAGATTATTTTGTAATACTTATTATTTTATTACCTCCAACACTGCCAAGCTCTGCTCTTTAAGCTCCAACAAGTGGTTGAAGATACTCTGCCACATCATTGCTCCCAAAATTCTGCATATAAAAAAATCTGCAGGGTTTTTTTGAGATTGAAGCTGAAGCAGTAAACTCAGGCTACGCTCTGCTGCTGCACTATGTGGTTCTAACAAACACAAATGTGAGTTGTCTTACTGATTTGTAGTTTGAGCTTTTTTTTCTGTTATTAGCACTGCATAAAACAGTAATTCAATATTCCCTCAGGCATTTGTGTGAAACATTAATGAAGTTAATAAACTTTGAGATTAGCCGTCTCACTTTTCTTTTACGTCCAGTAATTAACATTTTGTTTGTGTTTAGCCTCGGGCTCAATTTTCATTTAACCTTGAAATAAGCTCAATAAACAAATGCTCCATTAGACGTGGTTTGTTGGTGAAACTGATCTCTGCAGGATGAAGCTGATGGAGATTTACAGACAGAGCTCGTGATGACACACAACGATTTTTGGTAGCACTTTCTATGAAGCCCCTCTTTAAGGTGCAGCACATTATAAGCATGCTAATAAGCTATTATTTGTTATACTGTGATTATAATGCAATATAATCATAGCTGTGAGCACTTGTGATAATTTGTGATGCTTAATCACAAGTCATTATAAGAACCATGTTTGTAATGAGTTATCAACATATCTGTAGCGTTATTGTGCTAATAGCTATGAGAAATAATACATATTCATAATGCTTTATAGCAAAAAAGCAGACCCACAATATGGATTTCATAAAAATTAATTATGTTTGGTGTTAATTAAACATACATGCTTTACTTAATAAAGTTAATTTAGGCTTATATTCTTGAAATTCAATGTAATCAATTTATTACACATTGTTAACACTTTTATGATCCGTTATAATTATTTGAAAGAAACACAAGGTGTTTGTGCCACAATGAAAGATTAGCACTCAGTGGAGAGACCCCTAAGCCCATCTCTAGTGTCGACAACATTTCTGAGGAGTTACCTAATCAACTTCATGGCCTTTTGTTGCTGCAGCACCATCATCTTCAACTGACCCAGGCTCCGTACATGCAAGCTCCTGGTCATGCAAGTCACAATAAAAAGTCATTGGATGCTTTAAATAAAGCAGGGAAATAATGAAAGAAGAGCAAACAAACTGCTGTAAACTTTATTTTTTATAGTTCATTCAAACTTTTTTATGATTTCCAGTCCTCAGTGGCTTTTCAAATCTCACCTGATTTTGGGGGTTTGACAACTCCCACAAAAAACTGAAACACAATGTCTGGCCATGTCTACTCGTAACCTGGTCATTTTGAAAGTGGAGGTTTTCCTCCTCTGTTTTTAAAAATATCCCCGTTCACACCAAAACACATAAATATTCTGTTATATTACCTTGTTTATTCCCGTGTAACTATGTCCATGGTATGCAACTATTTTAACCATTTCAATGCAACAGCTGTTTTATTTTCATATCTATTCTGAGCACCAATGTCCGACTGGTGTTAAGGTTTAACTTGTTAACTGATGTTTATTGATGATCGCAGGAGTGTTGAATAAATATTTCTTATTTGCTTTCAATTCAAGATTTATCCGATGAACTTGATCAAATCCTGTTAGTTAAGTTTCGTGGGTACTCCTGTTGGTTTCAAGAACTGCTATAACCACAGCAAACCACAGAACAAAAGGCCATGGGTCATCAACCAACACGGACACTTATGAAATAATCTTATTATCTTATTTGAAATGTTGGCAGTGTTTGTACCGAGTGTTTTAACTCTAGGACCATAGAGACGGAGGGACAGAGAGCGTGAATGTTAAAAGTCCAGTTATCAACATATTAAAACAGCAACAGTTTAACAATGTCCACTGCTACATATGGAAACTACAGGGAGAATGTAGCATAGAGTGACATCACCCTGTGGTCATCACGTTGTGGAGAGGTCAATGCAGAAAGTGACGTATTCGGCCCAAAACACCATTTTCCCTGTCTGCACAGAGACAACCAAAACTGAATTTTCAATACCAAGTTTTCCAAAATACGTGTTTTCAGTGCCCTAAAACACTGTTTACGTGTGGACAGAAAAACCTCAGTGTTTAAAAAAAAAACCTACCTACATGTGGACACAGCCTCAATCACCAACAACTCCAGCTTCTACCCTCAAGAGCTGTAATCTTGCACGGCCAATCATGGCTGAAGAGTAAAGAAGCTATGTGGCCAGTTATTACAGTAGCTTCCTAGTCCGTCCATCATGACAGCACCTTGGTCCAGGTCTTTGTCGTGTAAGTTTGGTCTTCGTATGATTCCCAGAACTCACTCTGGCTCGAAGATAAAGCCCTGCTCTCATATAAAAAGCCGGAGGAATAAAATAGCGGTGAGGAGGAGAGCTGGATGTCAGGTCACACATAGCTGGTGTGTGTTTTCAGCTCTGCAGGCTGCTCTGAATTGAAGTGTGGAGTTAATCCAAGGTCACAATGTTCTTCACACAGCGAGGTCTCTTTATTCTGTGAGGGTTTCATAAACCCTTCCTCGTGTCTTCCAGATGCCCCCTGTGTGATCCTCTTTTTCTCTCTGTTATCATATCAAAGCAAACTGCTGTTCAATGCAGCCCAGTCTTTGATTTTTAATACCTTGTCCTTACTCCAGAAAAAAATCTCGGTAAAAAGAGATCTATTTGGGTTTATGTGAAGATTCCTTTTTCATGTAACAGAGCCTGATATGTTGAGCTTGGTTTAGTGCAAAGTGTCCAACAGACAAATGAAATGCAGCCATCATTTACCACACTACTGTGTTTTTGGTGTCTTTGAATCAGTACACAGGGAGGATGTGTCTTTGTTTGACTCACCAAGTACATAGTTTAATCCCTGCTGCCATCAGCTTCATGATATTTGTCGTCCATGGCCAACACACACTCCTTGACTCCTTGGGTTGAAAAGGTGCAACCTTAACCTATGATTTTGGGATTTAAACCAAAACCATTAACTCCATTAACTCAGTCTCTCATTGTTTCAGATATTTCACCTCGCATGGCATCTCCTAAAACACAACATCTCTACAAAAGCTCTGTCCGTAATCAGTGGTGGAGCCAGACTTTTTTAAATGGGGGAGCACAACAGGGTAATAGGTTTAATTGGGGGGGGGGGGGGCATCAAAATTTGGCTGTGCTGTTGCTGCAGTTACTCTAAACATTGGGTGGTCTGACTTTAAGAGGTATGCAATGGTACTTAGAACCACTTCCTGTGCATCCATTTCAAATTAAAACCTGAAAGAGCATCATATACAATGGCCCAATCAGTCAGTTCTTGGTTTTGGTTTTGTTTCCGTTTAATGATACGATTGTGGGTTGAGACTTTACACAATGATTGAAATCAGTAAGTGCAAGTGACAGTTGGGGGAGGGGAGCACATGGGGATCAGTTTGTAGGGGGGTCAGGTGCCCCCCTGTGCCACCATGGTAGCTCCGCCCCTGCCTCTAATAATGCCGACAGAAGTAAGAAGATCGTTGGAAAATTCAATACTCCATTATGTTGCTATTTCAGAGCAGAGAGGTTTGATATCAACATTGATGGCACAGTTTGTGTGCATCAGGACCACACCTGGATGAAATTACTGCTGTTATAAGTCACACCTGGGGTCAACAGAGATCTGATGTCTTTGAGTTTAAGCTGTAAGTCTTAAACAGAAGCAGAAGAGTGAGGAATGTAGCCCAAAATGAGCTCTGACAGATCAGTCCAAGTGGATCCAGAGGGAATCATCGGAGCTTAGATATGGGATATGTGGGGCATTTTCCTTAGAGTGGTGCAGTGCATTTCTAAATGAGATGAGAGTTTAGTAAAAAGTGTCATGTTCTTCTACCCCATAATCTTCTGCTCCCATGTGCCAAAGACCTTTGAAGCATGAGACCTTTCTTCATGTTCACAGTAAGTGCCTGAGTACATGCACATTTATGAGACTGCTGACTTTCCTGTGGACTTCAAATTCAAGAAGAATTGAGGAAGTACTGTTAAAATAAAGATTGTTGTCATAAATGTAAGCATGGATATGATGGGAAAAAAATGAGTTCAATGAAAAGTTGCCTGTGACTTAATTTAGCATTTTTTTTCTACCACATTGGAAGGACTACCTGTGTTTTCAGTCAAATATTCAGAAGTTAATAATAGGACATTTTGGAGCCTTTGACGATCCAACAACTTGAAAAATGTCCTTCATATTTCTTATTCCTCTAAAGTCATGTTAGATTGCGTAGGGTCTGTGAGATCTCTTGTGTAAATTGGATTATCACAGCGGAATTGTTAACAGATTTCAGGTGTATGGTCATGTGGTTTGGCCTTATTGTCTTGTGTTTGCTTTTATTTTTGTGAGATTTTAAAGTACAGTAAAGTCTGCGAACGCTGTTGGATATTGTCACTCTCATCAGCTTCTGCGAGTATTACGATGTTGGTAGTGAAACCTGAAGGTGTAGATATCAAATAGATATTTGTACAAAAGAAGAAAGGTTTGAGACCAGCTCTGGCTTTTCCATGTTGATGTTCTTGGTCAAAACACTTGACCCCTAATTGGTCCCACTGCTGCATCAGTGGTGCGAATATGGGTGCAAAATTCTGGCTGATATTAATGGATAATTTACACAGAAACTCAGAACCATCCGTGCATGGATGGTTCTGAGTCGATAGATGTGACCTGAGTTGTCAGAAAGGCTAAGCGCTAATCAAGCTAAAGTCCATTTACTCTTCTTCTTATAAGGGCAGAAATCTCTCTTATAACCGTCTGCAGTGCCCCCAGCCCTGAGCAGAATCAGATGTACCTGTGCTAAAATAAACCGCTGCTAGTCTTTAAAATCCTCCATGCTTGCACAGCTGATTTAAGGAACATTTTGGAGTGGTCTCTTAAATTATCAAGAGCTGTTTAAAAGGGCCTGATGGGTACACATGCGACACCCCCACCCCCACCCCCATCCTTTAATGGTCCTTATAGGTGATTAGCTGCACTGAGAGGGTAAATTGATTTAGCTTTAGTGTGTCCGCCTGTAATGGCTTTACTGCGACGTCACACAGTCTGACCGACAGGAACATGCTGTAAATGCAGTGGGGGTCTCTCCTGAAGGTTTCCTCTGGATTCGGAGAGGTCTCCACGCCCACTCTGCACACACACAGCGAGCTGAAACAAACTCCACCAGGAGACAACGTGCAGGATCAGTGGAGGTTGTGGTGGTTGTACATTGGCAAATTTTTCAGTGTAGCTTGTGACAAATCAGTGAATTCTATGTTTGGTGATGTGTGATATGAATAGTTTTAAATATTGAAATGTGAAGTGTAAATAAAACGTGAATATGATCATAGTTTATTTTTTAATTACGACTCTCATTATTGTTGTTAATAGTGTCAGTATTGCCTGTATTAGTAAGGTTGATCTGACTAAATTGTGGCCCATGGCAAAGAGTAGTTGCCAGTAAAAAATATTTGGGAGCATTTTTTCACTGAACAAAGCCACAGTCCTACATAACTTTAAGATATATCCATATATGACCAATCATTTCCTGCTTATTAAGTAAGTATGAGTAACAATTTAACCATCCCAACTCCATCAGATCGCTAGTGCACCTAACTGTGTTTGCTTATAATTTTGGAAACATACACCTAATTCTTATAAAGGACAACTGTTGATGGAAGCTTTTTTTGCTGGTATATGAAAGGTGTCCGATCAGATCCTTGCAGAGTTGTTTAAATCCAGCCATGAAGTGTAGTGCTTCATTCAGAGACTTAGTATTTCTGGATCCAAAAGAATCAAAAAGGAAGTGTGAGTAATGTTGTGAAACATTTGAGACAAAAACTGTTACCACAAGTGGCACAGATGGCTAAACAGAGCAAAAGAGGCCAAGAAGAATAAGTATGTATGTATAAGTATGTGAATAGTTTTGCTGTACGTTTCTTTGAAAACTTTCATTTTATTCACCTAATGGCCAAGGCTTAAAAGAACCATATTTTAGATGTGAAAGAGTTGTTCATCATTGTCAGACCACTTTAAATACATTAATGTGAGACCATCATCACACCATAAATATTCTGATAACCCAAGTTGTTCTGAAAAAAACTGGCTTTAACATAAATTTGCTTGAAAGGGTTCCGGTTCCGCGTTATTACACTGAAAATACAGGCCAACTAAAAATAGTCAAAAAAATAGCCTAGACCTGCAAAGGTTAACTCAAGGTCTCCACATCTACAACTCAAAGTGAGGTGTAACTGAACACTTGCAAACAACAGTTTCAGAACTAGAGGTGCTCAGAGAGCAGAAACCTATACCAAGGCCTTTTTTTTTTTTTTAGGATTAGGATTACCCTCAGAAACTAATCCCTTGTCCCTCGTGCCATGACCAACATTCCCTGAAAATGCCGTCAAAATCCATTGGGAACTTTCAGCGTTATTAGGAAAAATATGAGAAACTGCCTGATCTCACATTGAAAATAAGCTGATTAAAAAAAGGTCCTTGATCCACATCTGAATTTGGATCATCACCAAAATCGTATTAATTGGTTCATGACCCATTTCTGACCTATCCTGAAAACTTCATCAATTTCTGTTCGTAACTTTTTGAGTTATCCTGCTAATCAAACTAACAAACACTGGCAAAAACCTAGGCTCATAGGTTAAGACCACCACCAGGCAGCTCACCTCTCTGACTGGATCCCCCATCACGATTCCCAGGAAAATATAAGTAACTCGTTGGCAGGGGTTACCACTGAACATAATGGGGCGATCTCTAAAACAGAAATGAGGCAGATGTTACTCAAGATTGAACTGGGCTGCCAAGTAACACTTCAAACCTGAAACTGTTATCATCTGTAGCATAATTTGACACCTTGTGATCTGAATAATTGTGCATTCTCTTCACATAGCATTTTTTAACCTTGATGCATGCGCATGTCTGCCATGGTTTTGTCACTTTTAGAACAATACAATAAGTGAGAAAGTGTTTGATGCAAGAGGAAGAGGGGGAGTCGGAATGAGTGTAAATGAGACTAAAAGCATCAGAAACAATGTGAAAATGAAGTCATGTATCAGCCCGTACAAATCAGTACATTGTAAAGGTTAAACAGATTCATATATAGATTGTATGTTTTTCATCAGCCTGATTAGTAATATAGATCTCCTGTCTTCAAACATGTCACATCAGTGTCCATTCTGCCACTTCAGCAGCGAGCTATCAGCATTAAAACAAAGAGCTGAGTGTATTTTGAGTGGGCCAGAGACGGGCCGTCAGTCAAAATGACTTTTTCTGACAGATAAAACAGTCCTCTGTGTGGCAGAAGACTAAATAACATTTAATTACCTGTCAAAGTGACTCATCAGCTAACAAAGCCAGCATCATAAATACACTCTAATTATTCAATATTTGATTTGTTGTCTTTAATATGCAGGGCACTCACTGCTGTAACAGTGGGGAGTCATTGTCCTCTGCTTAAGATAATTTATATAATGAAGCATCTAATTAAAATCTGCCTCTCATTTGTGCAGTCTTCATTCAGCCGTGCATGGAGATTTGGCTTTGGCTCTTTATGGAATAAAAATTCATACCAGTTAATGCTCAAGCATTTTATGATTTAAGGCTTTATGATTTTGAGTATTAAATTTCAGTAAAAAACAGTGAAAACAGTTCCAAAAGCATTGTTTCAAATATCTGTATACTGATACAGACTTCTGCTTTTAGAAATATTGATAGCTTTTAGTCACATGACTCGTGCAGAGGGCCAGATATTTAGCATTGACCACTGTGTGGAGCTGCATTACTGGCTTTTTTAATTTTTCCACAAAAAAAAACATGTTTACGGCCCATAAAAACCACAGAAATGCAAAAAGAGAAGAAAAAATCTGAGCTAAAAAACAAAACTAAAATGTGAACGAAATATTTTTGGATTAAAATTCTAAATCAAACCATGTTTAAAAGCTACAGTGCAGTGTTGTAGTAACTAAATTAAACCACCGGTCACGTTACTATTCCCATCCATTCACTCTCACGTTCACCGATGGTTCTGAGTTTCAATGTACGCCATTCATCAGGGCTGGCCAGCATGTCCTCGCCCTTTCATACACATTTACACATCACTAACTCAGCATTGGGAGCAACTTGGTTGAATTAATTGTCTTGCCCGAGGACACATCGACTTGTGTGAGCCGTAGCTTCCCTTGAAGCCACAATCTTTCAATTACTGGTACAGCACAGCACCAGACTGAACTCCCGCCGTGATACACTTTTTGGAGACCACCGTAATCCAGGCACAAAGTGTTGCATCACAGGTGTTACCACTGAACATAATGGGGCGATCTCTAAAGCTGCCTACACGCCGAACTCGACTTGAGCGTCCTCCGCGACCACTCTCCGTGTAAAGTCAATGTACAGCTGCGATGGGGTGGGGCTAACCCTCCGGCAATGCAACAGTCGCGATCAAGGCGACCACATTGTTCATTGCTCTGACACCAAAGTTACAAAAAAGTTGATCTATTCAGGCGATGTCATGTGTGGCTGTGCGGCAACAGCCAATCAGCGGTTTGTGGGTGTGTGACGGTACCCGTGACAGACAGTTTTTACTCTGGCCTACAGAGTAACAATCCATGTCCGTGTGGGAAACATTAGTCAGTGAGTACATTAGTTCGGCCTAGACGGACTGCAGAGAATTCACCAACGATGCTGCTGCAGTGTCATCAGCTGCAGTGTTTTGTGGTTGGTAGGTGAGTGAAAAGGATACAGTTGGAATAATGTCAGCTAATACATCCTATTATATGATATGATATGATCGCGGTGAAAGTCGACATGACTTCACTGAGCGACGGCGTCAGGCGACAGTGACCAAAATGAGGTATTTATGGACACGCGACGCAGCTTTAGACACAGAAAGGAGGCAGATGATACTTAAGAACCAAGTAACACTTCAAACCTGAAAGTGGGATAATTGATAATTGTGCATTCTTTCGACATAGTCTTTTTTAACCTTGATGCATGCACTTGTCTGCCATTGTTTTGTCACTTTGAGAACAATACAATAAGTGAGAAAGTGTTTGATGCAAGAGGAAGAGGGGGAGTCGGAATGAGTGTAAATGAGACTAAAAGCATCAGAAACAATGTGAAAATGAAGTCACGTATCAGCCCGTACAAATCAGTACATTGTAAAGGTTAAACAGATTCATATATAGATTGTATGTTTTTCATCAGCCTGATTAGTAATATAGATCTCTTGTCTTCAAACATGTCACATCAGTGTCCATTTTGCCACTTCAGCAGCGAGCTATCAGCATTAAAACAATAAAAACCTGGTATTTAGTCTAAAGACTGCTGTGCAGAGGCAGTCTGATATTTGCGAGGGGCGTAAGAAAGACAGATTCACAACGTGAGATCAAACCACACACTTCACTGAGCCTTTCCATACATACAAACATAAGATGCACAACAGTGCACCATCAAAATAGTACAATGTCAGAGCATGTTTTAACAGATTTAATACATTTATTTAATGGAATATAGAGCAGCGATGGCGTGCATCTGTTTGACCCTAAAGGTCTTTCTCTAAACACTCTCTTGCAAGTGTAGTGCACCAAGAATCAAGCGAGAAAACACACACATTCAAAGGCATGAATTCAGCAGAGAGCTGAATTTATATTGACATATTTTTTAAGTTATTGCAGGTGCTATCAGTAATTTTCTGTAAAGGTAAAAATACAGGCTGTCCAGCGTGTAGACGTAAGCCAAGGATACCAGCATGAAAAATTACTAAATAAATCTTACACCCAACTTTTATTTGATGTTTTTATCCACAGATATCAGTGATTAATGTGGTTATGATTTAACACAGAGGTCTAGCAAGTTTTTTTCTGATATTATGGGAACGCTTCAGTGAAATATATCTTTACTGTGAGTTTAAATATACCTGATATAATGTCCTGACTGTTGCACAATTAAACGGAGAGGAATCACGATTGACTGCAAAATTAACCACATATGAAATCTACTGTTTAATTAGCCAGCAAGCGCACGGATGTAAAGGGAATAAAAACTGTCACTCTGATAGTTAAATTCATGTTTTGCCCAAAAAACACTGATGCAGGATGACGTTTTTCTGTGGGCCCACCCAGAAGTTAGCATTGTTCTCGCAAAGAAAAGCCTGTGGGATATTCAATGTGTTCTTGGATCATTGTTGTACGGTTTGTGGTGAACAAAAGTTAATGATGCTTACAGGTTTAGTTCATTATGGTAATCTTTGTGAATGACCCCAACTGTCAGGATTTTGAAATGTAATACCTAAATGTAGTCTGTGGGAGTAAAGAGCTATCATCAAGCTGCTATGAGACTACAACACGTAGGTTTGACCTCAAAGGCAGCAACACACTTGCAGTGTCGAACAACAAGTTGTAATCTCTTGTGTAAGAATAATGTCCTTTATGAACAATTTGATGAACTTTCTACCCATCATTGTGGCAATGGTGTGTGCATTATTGTTTATTCAAAAACAATAAGAGTGATTGAACTGGGCTGCCAGAAATTCTGTAGTCCTATTTAGCATTTTGTTAGCAACTAATCTTTCAAAAACACAATAACACATTAAATTTCAAAACTGATGCCATGTCAGGTGCATTGTTGTTTCAAAAGAGCAACATTTAAACAAAAGGTTTCATTTTCTGCCTGATGTTGCTTTGCTGTAGGCTTCAATTGTATTTCCACTGTTTCCCCAGCATTACAAAAAGAACAAAAACGGAAACTCTGAGCACTTGTCTTCCTGCGTTGAAGCAGAGTTGAAGTGGCTCCTGTTGAAAAAGAGACTCAGTGCATATTACCAGTTTGAAGCTCTGCTGCTTGCGCTTGGATTAAGGCTCAGACTAAAAACCGACCGACTGAACAGACTGGGGACGATTTGTCACAGAGTGCAAGGTGTGACAGAGGTACCGAATGCTTAGCATCACAGACTATGTGGAGATTGGAGGTTACTCACTTTCATGTTTTTTGACCCATTCATGCAACACTCTGAACACGGATATATAAGTGTAGGGTGACCATATGTCCTCTTTTGCCCGGACATGTCCTCCTTTTTGGTCTAAAAATTATATCCAGGGGGACAAACACTGGGAGTCAATGGTAGCGTTAGCCTGCCTCTGCCCACAGTCATCAGATAAAGTCTTTGCAGCAACTGTAAACGACCCTGTGTGCTTGTTGTGACTTGTTTCTTTAACTGTGTTGTGTTATCTATTTTTAGAGTAGCACACTAAAAAGAACAAAAATGTCATTTTCGAAAGAAATACATACGAAACTTAACCACAGGGCTCATGCACCAAACCACTTCAGAAGTGCTTGTTGACCTACTTACAAGCAGCTAAGCTAAGCTAATTAGCAGTGGGCGAGCTTTGCCCATCTTTTCCTTGTTACTGTACGAAGAGTGGAAAGAACGGTGTCTATCTGCTTGTCATGGACTCGAGAGCGAGGCAAGACACAAAAAGCAGAAAAAAAAGTTGGCATTATAATTTAATAATCAATAATTCAAACACTATTACTATGAGGGCCAACTTGATCAGGTTTTTTGTTTAAGAGGAAATTCTCAAACAAGAAATCACATTGTGACATTGTTCATTGGAAAAATCGTAACGGCTCCTAGCGCAAACTTCTATGTTGCAGTTTGTATGTAGCTTAATAATAGCTTCTTCGTAGACATTACCTCAAAGGACAGAACATGTATGTTTAATTTTTGTTTGCTACAGAGCTTATCATCAGCAGTGAACAGCAAAACAGTGAAAAATTCCATAGCCCATAGTATGTCTGAGGGCAATGCTAATTTTCGCAATGGCTGAGAAAAATGACCCCATATCACTTTATGTCAGTGATATGGGGCTATTTATTTATTTATTTTAAGAATTTAATTACCTTGCTGCTTTTGCTGCTACTGCTGTATTTTTTAAAGCAGATACGTGGCTAAACTGTCCAGATATTTTAGAGCAGTAAATATAAAAAAGAAAACTGGGAAGATTTTTTTGGTATTGTCCGCCTTCAGTGGTCAACAATTTTGCCTTTTGATTTAATGACCTGATAACAAGTTCAACAGGGTTTTGATGTCAGATGCTGAATTTTTAACTCATATTTTCAGACATGTTCCTCTTTTTGGAAGCACTTTCAGTCTCGTGGCAGCTCCTGCAAATGCGTCACTCCAGAGTGTCTGCGGTCACATATAAACCACCCACAAAGTCAGAGAAGTCAGAGCCAGGTACATGGTGTGCTGACATGAATTTGACATCATTGTGGTTATCACATTTATATGACGTAATAATCTGCAGTTCAGCTCTCGGACATAAAGAAAAACCTCTATGACAGATGCAAGCTGCTCCTCTGTTCAACCACGCGTGAATAATCCGGCCTTAAGTCGTTCCTCGGCCTTGGAGTAATTTATTTTTTACTTCCCACTCTTGATGGGAAAATGGCAATAATGGAGGAAAACAGTGGTGGAAACAGTCGATAAGACGGCGTGAGGCATTTCGAGAAGTTTGTACTTGAGTGAGTCGTGAGCTGGTGGACGACACAAATTCAGATTTACACACGAATGCTTCTTAATTTTAAAAATACAAATCCGTGATTAACTTTAAAAAAACGTTAATCCACCAACGGAAAGATGAGACTGTTCAATACTTTCTCCAATAAACCAGATTGGTTGACTTCAGGTACAATTACACATATTTATGTCAAACAGAGACTCACTGCACAACTTTGGGAGATGTGATTTTCCAGTTCACTGGCTTGGAGTCAGTTTAGGTGTTTAAAGGTTGACCTGAGATTATTCAGAGCAGGGATGAACGACTCCAGTGACAAACTTGGCCACATAAATGCAATTCTCATGAACAGAGGGCCAACATTTTCTTCGTTTTGTATGTAGGGTTGCTCATGAATTAACAAAAGAAAATAAAAAGAGAAATTATTGAGCTTTATGGGACACAACAAATCAATATTTATTGGCCACTTTTAAGATCAAATGTAAATATGGCTGACTGACAAGCTGCAAATAGGTAAAAAGCCAGTTTAAGCTCCTATTTCAGTGCAGCTATATTGTTTACTTAAAAGTCTTTATGGGACAACTGTGCATGAAAGATCTTACTTTTGTCAATTGAAAAAGGACAAATATGTCCCAACTAAAACATTTTTATTCAGCCATGAAGTGCAGTTTTTTATTCAAATGTTGTATTTGTGGATGCACAGAGACAAATCTGTAATTGGTGATTTTTTTAAATCAAATTTTCTGAAGTAGAAGACATAGCAGTGATGTTATTAGACCTCTATTCTGAGTCTTAGAAAGTGACAACTTCCTGTCAGTCTTATGGACCAATCAGATGTTCACATTTTCTTATTTTCTTGTTTTCTCAACAGTAGCGTCCAATCAAGAGCTGCCAAAGGTCAACAAGAGAGAAGGTAGTTAGTTACCTGTCACTTTCCAAAATGATCAAAAGGGAAGTATGAGTGATGTTATGTGGCCTTTTGAAATATTAGAGACTGAAGCTGCATCCAAGAGTGGAAGTTATACCTATATGAGGTAAAAACAAACAAACAACAAAAAACATCTAAAGGAATAATTTCAATATGTAAAAAAAAATGTTTTGCCATGGGTCTCTTAGCATAATTTTTATTTGTATAGTGTAATAGTTAAGGCTCGAAGGAACTGTATTTAGATGTAAAAAGGCTTGTTCACTAAGAATCTGTTTAGGACTCAATTAAATTCTGAGATTAAATTCCTTTTTAAATTTTTGTTCTGTCTCTTTGGTCATGTGTCTGTAAATCATAAATCTGACATCAGTAACCTGGTACACCAGATGGACTGTTCATTATATTTCACTAGTCCACCTGGCAACAGCCCAAAGAAAGTGTTTTGAAATATGCTGAACCTTTCAGTAGCATATACAGCAGGTGACTGGTCGATCATTCTGTCAATCACATTCATTACGGGCCATTTAGATAATGTAGCAGGCTGGCACTACTACTGCTGCAGTGTAAAGGACAGAACATTAACCATTTTGTAAAACAAACTTTTAGCAAAACCTGTCGGAAGTGGAGCAAAATATTTTTTTATAGAGAAGTTTGTAGTATTGTCATTTGTTTTTCATTTATTGAAGAAATATGGTCCAGATCTGATAAAACTGCTACTGAAGCTGTTAGCATTTATGCCTCTTCCTGCTCCAAAGGACTCTGATTGGGCCATCCCACTTTAGGCCGCTCACAATCATTGTAAATTGGAGCTTGACAAGATGGACTTCCCTGATTACAGACATTTAATCAGGCTGATCCAGCTGCTGTGCAAGGTTATGACATCAGTACAGCATAAATAACCTGATAGCTCACGTCATCCTAAAAAATGAGTTTGTATCTTGATTGTCCTTGACAGGGTTGAGGTTTAACATGCATTATTACAAACAAAGTGGTTTTCAACTTTTTCAAGTGCACCCATCAAGTTTTCCAAATAGTTACAGTTTCAGGATATTATACTCATATGTTGATTGCAAAAATAAACCAATACAAGACATTAAAGATAATTATTGAAAGATATATTTATATATATTTTCTTCATACTTTAAATATAATTGAAAGCGACTTGGGGGCCACATTGACTGAGTCAGAGGGCTGCGTGTGGTCCCCAGTTTTCCATCCCTGATTTAGAGGTACTGGACGGACAGGGGTTTCCTCTTTCTAAAACTGCTCCTCATACATCATTACGTGGACTGTAAGACCTCCATCATCATCATCAGCATCTCAGCACAGCACCAGACAGTAATGACTTAATTAACTGGTCTATTTAGTGGTTAATCAGTTAATTGAAAGCAGAGTAATTGGTTTTAAAGGCTCTTGAGAAAACCTGGCAGACATCAGGAAGAGACCACAGAAAGGGCCAGTAGTTAGGAGGTCAAGCTTATTTCACAGAGCTCTCGAAGCAGAGCAAGTGCTGCATGAACGAGAACCAGATAAATATTAAGAAGGGAGCTTGCCTAAATGTACTGTGTGTGCATGTATCTGTGAGTCATGATGCACCCTGCAATGGTGTGTCCTGATATAGGGAACAATAAGAAGTTAGCAGGCAGAAGATAGTAAAATAATGGTTTGTGAGCCATATTCCAATTGTTTTCAATAGTTGGCTGCCAGAAAAAGAGAAAAAGTACTATCTCAATCAAACAATTCTGGAAATAGATAATGCCATATCTACCATATCTGGTGTCCCCTATGATTGGCTGTAGACCCTCTTCTTCAGAGTTTGTTTACATTTATATCAAGAAGTGTGCCACACATTGATTAATAATCTCATCTGTACAGCCTTAAAGCCCCACTATGTAAGATTCAGGTTTGTCTGCTCTCGAGGGGCCCCTTCTGGTCGTTGGGTGTAATTGCACTGTCGTAACACAGCGCCTCACAGCAACGTGCATTTGTTGACATACAGAGCCGGGAGAAGCGGGTCGACAGGACGTCCCAAGACATAGAAGAAATAGTGAAATAGTGAATGACCGAGCATCACGGCGCCATGAATTTCTGCAGTAATCTGAGAAACTCGCTGGCAAATAACAGCTGGTAGCATTTAGTGACAAAACAACGTCCGCAAAGTTACACAAAGCATGCAATGCTACGGAGCAACCACCGACTGAAACCAAGTGTTGAACAGGGGAAAACCGACGAAAACATAACTTACCTCTCCAGCAGTAACTTTGCAAGCTTGGCGTCCGTCTTGCAATTTTCCATCTCCCGATGCTCTCGCGAACGAGCAAAGTGGGCTCCAATGTTAATTCTAGTTTTGTTCCTTGCGTTGTCCGATAGTCTCTTTTTGGCCCTTGAATATGGAGAAAGAGTCGTCCTCACACGCTTTGCGGATGCCATGGCTGCTACTACTACATGCAAAACACCGGCTTCTTTAGCTGGACGCCAAATCTCGTGTAGTGCCGTAAAGCAGTTTGCACTTCTCGCAGCATCTTGCAATTTGTGTCCCCATCACAGGAGCAAAAGTTACATAGCCCCTTACCAGAGCAGGGAAGCGCTGTTAAGCACTCTGTTACAGCGCCAAGCTCCACTGAACAGACTTTGGAGAGAATATTTGAAGGCTCAAAAGATCTGCAGTGCTGCTTTAATATCTCCACCATTATCGTTATTGTATCATAATTTTGTCGGTGGCATAGCTTGCTGGCTCTCTTACCACAATACACAGCGTGACTCACAGTCGAAGCAATAATGGCTGTGGCTTCATTATGTAAGGCTGCCTTTTGTGCGACTCATAATGACTCGGCCCAGTTTTAAAACTCTGCGATGTAAACATGAAATGATCCAAAGGAAATATTGACATGTTTTTTTCATCTGAAGGTGCAGGTGTGAAAACCACCTTAGATTAGAGGCCCTCAGATGTCCTGATGGGACTGTTTACATCACGGGTCCCCAACCTTTTTGAGCCTGAGAGTTACCCTAAAGGTAAAGAGTATCATGGAGGGCAACTTGATTTAATGTGCTTAAGTTATATAAATTTTGTAGTTTATCTACAAATAAAAAATAATATTATGCATTTGTACACTTTATGTTTGCCATTTACTCTTAATAATTTCAAAATAATTCATTATTACTACAGATTATAAAACAATATGAGAACATTATACTAACATGCATCTTTAATTCTTTATTTCTCTGTTAAACTTTGCTGCTATGTACAACAGTCACAGTTTTGTGATTTTTCACAGGTGAAAATGTAATGTTTTTGCCTTTGTTTGTTTGTCTGTTAGCAAGATTACACAAAAACTATTGGACAGATTTTGCTTAAATTTTCAGGAGATGTTGGTAATGGCCCAACTTAGAAATGATTAGATTTTGGTTGTGATCCAGATAACCGCCATTAGTGAACGATCATTTTGCTCAATAACTGTCTAACTAATAATGATATTAACATGATTCTGAGTGCTAGGTGTGAGTTTTCATGGTAAAGGAATCATATTATGATGGCAACTTTATCATGGAACTATTGATTATAGATGTAACAGCAATATGTGACCTAACTTGGAGGAGGTTTGCGATCTCCAAGTGTTTTCTAGTTTTTGTATTTATTTAGTGTTTTTTATTAGCAAAACACGACATTGAAATTAAAAACATGTTATTTTTAAAATGTCCCTGAGGGCACCTCATTGGGTGCCTGTGGGCTACCAGGTCATGGGTATATATTAAGGATATATTAAGTAAGGATTTGATTTGACTTGCATAAAAAAACAAACTAAAAAAACATTTAGATTCTATAGAGGATCAGCTGCAGCTCAGAAAAAACACATTTCTCTCTTTAAAGAGGCAAAGCACACTTCTCCATAAAATGAGTATTTGGTTAAAGATGTTCCTCTGCTCCCCAAGCCCCTTCTAATAACATTAAAATCCAAAAATGACTGATTTTGCAGGACATGGGACCTTTAACATTAACAGCTAAATATGATGTGACAGAGCAGCACAAGTGGCAATGTGATTTCACTCTTTTAAGAGTTTATGTGGCACCAGAATTTGTTATATGAAGGTAAACGTATTTTCTTCTCGTTTTGTCCTAACACTTCATTAGACTGCTGGTGTTTGTGTCCTCCGGCCACACCTCATTAGACAACAGATAGGAGATGATGTGAAGTCTCCTTCATGCATGCTTCTTAATGATGGTGGATCATTCTTTGCAGCCAAGTCAATGATGAGAGGATGGAGAAATAAGAGCAAATTTGGCCAAATGATCACGCCCAGGCTGTTTGTCTTAATTCAATGCCATCTGTTAATCCTGTCACGCCCTTAGCTGTCTTTCAAACTCCTGATAAAAAAAACCTACCCTTTTGTCCTTCACTGACAAGAACTAATTGGTCTTAACTGGCTTTTGTGTCCTAACAATGATGGATAAGTGGAAGAGTCAGTCATCTTTTAATCAAAAGGTTTCGGGTTCAAACCTCAGCCCCTGCAGTCACATGGTAATGTGATTTTCAGCACCCCAGATTGGACTTGCTGCTCCATTAATGGTATGTTCATGTGTGTGAAAGCACTGACTGATCACCTGATACTGATGAACACATAAACTGTCAGTATGTAAATGCATTGTAAATGGGTGTGTGGGTTATTGAGGTGATTCTCAAACATACCCTTTGCTCCACCTTAAAGCCCCATCCAAGCTGCAGTTTCAAGCTGAAATACTGACTCCCCTGTACCCTTCACCTCCACTGTGAATGTCACAGAATGGGAGAACGAGTTGACCCCATTTGTTCCATCTCCAGAGGTGTTATCAGAGGAGTAATATTGGTGAGAGTTGGGCAAGTGGACCCAAGTGAGGGGAGGATGATAGTGCTGTGAGTGTGTGTGTCTGCCTCTGTGTGCACGTAAAGCATACGCAGTCATGCACCTCTAAAGCTGTATCGTACCATGAAAATTCACATTCTCAGGGAACTAAGAAGTCTCAAGATGTTATGAGGATGGAGCATTGTTGCAGTGGTTTTGCATGGATGCAGAAAAAGCCTATGGGGATGAAAATATGTGAAGAGTATACAGTTGCTTTCAGGGATAATGAAGTCCAAATTCAGATCTAAGGCTTTTTAGCACATATTGTGCACCCAAAGTCGCCCTCGAGTCACTGCCTGGTTAAAAAGTCCAAGAAACGTCATTTTGATTCCACTGAATTTGACATCGCCTGTTAGAAGTTTTTCTTTTTACATCAACTAGGCCTGTCGGGCATGTTTTTACATGCCACAAATGCGGTGCAAATGAGCGATGTAAGTTGACCCTCCGCTCACCTCCCCAGGCTTCTATCCTGTGATAATATCACCTCTGAAATATCTCACTATCATTCTGATACTTCAGCTCCAGTGTCGGGGTGACCTTATACATAGCTGTCACCAGAACTGCTGTCAGCTTGGTCTTCCACCGGCTCAAACATATACAGCCAAATTTGTTCATTTGTCGTCACTCTTCTCCTCTTTCTCTGTCATCTCGGTCTGAAAAGACAGTAAAAAAGGCTGTTAGTGATGGAGGTGGGTAGAGGTCATCTAAAATGGAGTGTGGGCTTTCCTCAAGTATGATGTCAATGTTTGCTAACAGCTAGCAAACTTCAACATAAAGCTCATTCAGCACTAGAGGCTGCGGTGAAATGTCAGTCAAAACACTTCCAAATCCTTCCTTTATAACAAGAGGTGCATCTACAGTATACGCAGAATCACATTGCTAGCTGAATCAATGTAGATCACAATTCATGAGTTTTATGCTGTAATTTGGCTTTTCCCGGTAAGGGTTGTCATGTTTGTATATTTCTGTAAATGTCCTGTGTTTAAATCGATCATGTTTCTTCGCCTCTAGAGGCCTCAGAGAAAAATGTCACAGGCCCTGACCTGTGCACACCTGTGGTGAGTGAAACATGAATCATTGTCTTTGTCTCAGTGTGTCACTACACCCTGAAGAAGGCGCAAGCCTGTACACATTGCTGGGATTTTTAATGCTTCTAGCTACATTAATTAAAGGTTTGGGCCAAGACTCTACGTGCTCCCAGCTTTTGGGTTTTAAGTTTTCTCACCTTCCATGAGCACTGCTGCTCTCTCTTCTACAGGTTCACACAGTTAGAGAGAAGCCTGAATTAGCTTTAATTCTTAATGAGGCTCATTAAATTATACATTACTGAGTTAAAATAAATGTGTCCATGTTCGTATAATCAATTCATGAAAGATTGATATTTGTTACTTTTGTTTGTTTATTTTTCTTGATGGCATTTAACAATTTTTGACAATGTGGCAGTTGAAAATGTTTTTTATATGGCCCTTCTGGCTATCTAAGTGGTCCTTTTCTGGCCTAAATCCAGTTATAAATCAGGTGAATTTACTGAATTTATAAGCCACAGGGGTGGATGGGTGTATAAAAGCGATCTAATCGAGTGATTTATGAGGGAAACAACTTTGAATCCCAGACTTCGGCCTCTCTGATACAATACTGCAGCAGTGATAAGAGCTGCTGGCATTTCCATTGCCATGGTGCTGACTATGTGTTGAAACATTTTGTCTTGGTGTCATGCAGCAGGAAAGAACAATTTTACCTGCTAATGGTGTGTTCTTTCCATTGTCTCAGTTGTTTTAGGTCTGAAAGGATAAATAAAAGCATTGTCTGGTCCAGTAAATATTGTGAAGCTGAACTCATTCGCCTTTCAGTTTTGGTAGCAGCTCAACTCGACTCTACTTTACACGGCTTGGGTACCATACACTTCATTTTCTGTTACAGTATTTACTTTATAATACCTCGTTAACAAAGTTAGGGTCAAATTGAGCAGATACCACATACAGAAAAAGCTTCATTAGGGTCCTTAAGCATAATACCGTGACCCAACACTTCAACAACTGAACACTTTTGTTTCATACAGATTGTGTTTTTGATTATTCTGCTGACATATCAGGTCTCTTAATGACTACTTAGGTAAATCCAGGTGTTTCGGTGCATTATTGAGGCGATTCACTTAACCCTTCAGCCGCAGTGGTGATTGGGTTCATAAGAGGGGTCCAACAGCGTGATCTGTGAAAGCCAACAACTTCTAATCCCAGACTTCTGCCTCTGACACAGAACTGCAACAACAATAAGTGCCACTGGCATTTCCAATGCCACGGTGGTGACTGTGTGTTGAAATAGTTTGTCTTGGTGTCTTGAAGCAGACATTAACTTTTTAACCTGCTGAAGGTGTGTTCTATCCACTGTCTCACTTGGTTAAGTCCAGGATGACTTAACCAAGGCTGCCTGTTCCAGTAAAAACTGTTCAAGTTAAATAAAGTTTGTTCAAAGATGGGGAGACCGAGGCTGGTTGTCTCACTTTTCATTCATGTGCATATAACTCATAATCAATATTCTACTGTGGTCCTTCCTAGATTAAAGAAAGCTTGAGGTCCTGTGGTGAGATCAGAATCATTGTATTTTTTTAGGAATTTGTTAAGAGTTATTTACAGACCATCAAATATGCTCTCAACCCGACACAAAATATTCAGAATAGAAAAGAATACAATAAATCATTATTGTCCACCATGGTGGAAATTTACCTTAGGCTCTCCAAATATAAATAACAGCATAAAACATTCGTGAAACAGACCACCCTTATACATACACTAAAACACCAAGCATAGCTCATGTAATGGTTTAGATCACATCAGTCATTTAGTGAGGGTCAGAATGCGTAGAGCATTTGGGATAAATGATTATTTAAAAGCATTTTTAGTAGCCAGATGGACTCTATAGTGCCTTCCTGAGGTCAGAGGCTGAAACTGGTCAGAAAGAGGATGAGAGCTATCTGCTGGGAGACTCCTCACTTTATTTCTTCTTCTGTCTGAAAAAAAAGTTGAGACGGAATTTTAGTGGTGTACCCAATATTTGCTTGCCATTGAAATGATCCTATCAAGTTTATTCTTTAGTCTACAGTTAAGTAGCACAGTCTCTTCTTATATAATTAACTTATAAAGTTGTTAAAGTTACCCAGAAACCCTTTTTTTTAACTTGACACACCAAATGGATTGTTCAGTATATTTCTCTTGTCCATCGAGGCAACAGCCCATAGAAAGTGTTTGGGAATGGGCAAAACCTTTCGAAAGCAAATCCGGCAGGTGATTCCACCAATCACGTTCATTTCAGGCCAATAAGAGGATGCACAGCCACAGTTATAAATACAAAACATAAGCCACTTCATAGAACAAAAATATCCTTCCTAGTGAGAAATGCTTTCACTGTTGTTGTTTTTCATTACCCCTACCAAGGAGGTTGTGTTTTTCTGGCGTATGTTTGTCTGTTTGTTCGTTGGTTTTTTAGCACGATTACGCAAAAACTACTCAATGGATTTTGCTGAAATTTTAAGGAGATGTTGGGTATGGCCCAACTTAAAAATGATTAGATTTTAGTGGTGATCTAGAGAACCACCATTAGCGAACTATTAATGATATCAACATGATTCTGAGTGCTAGGTGTGGGTTTTCAGGGTCATGAATCATATTACAATGGTAACTTTATCATGGAACTATTACTGATAGATGTAACAGTAATATCTGAGCTATCTTGGCAGAGGTTTGCGCTCTTCGAGTGCTTTCTAGTTTAATAAAGAAATGTGGTCCATGGCAGTCACTTCCTGCTTTCATCTTGTTCATATGTCCCATCTCTTCCTGCTGCAAGGAACGCTGATTAGGCTGTGCTGCTTTGGTCCACTCACAGTTATTGTGGATTAGACCTTAGCAAGCTGTATCCGTGTTTTAAATCAGGTGGATCCAACTGCAATGCAAGGTTAACTTTTTGGTATTCTGGTTGAAACTGTCCTCTAGTCGTTGTAGAAAATATCACTTAGTGTCTTCTGAAAAAGGGCCAAGGGAGTTTATCAGTGAACCACAAGCTATCAGCTAAAAAGAGACCCTGTTGTACACAGCTAACCAAATCCCTCCCTTCACACACACTTGTTCTGCAGTATGCTTCAGCTCGATATTCAGATTTCATTTTTAAAGCTTTACAGACTCTTCCCATGTTTATCAGAGGATGTTGTCAGACTGTCACTATGTTACTATTTTTAACTGCTCAGTACAAAGCAGTGGTGCTCTTGCTTCTCTTCCCAGAATTATAAACCCTGCTTTTGAAACTGTGTTTTTCCAAAGTCGCAAATTACATTTCTGACAGAAAATATGGCACATAGAATAAAAAAAGAAAGCTATTAGTAGCCTGTTGCAACACTGATCACATTGTCTTTAACCTAAATTGCACCTCTGACATTGAAAATAGCCATTGCAAAGCAGAGGATTTTTAGTTTTGGACCCTGGATGAGCCTTTTAGAATCCAAGGGGGCCCCGGCATCTCATTTGGACACAATGAAGCTGGTCAACCAGTGCCTGGACCAGCTGCATGCCCCCCCTTTAATATCCTCTGAGGGACGAGCCCCACAGTCTGAGCACCAATGGGTTGGTGTGATCGGCTGTGGGAAAAGTACTTTGAGTCGTCAGCCAAATACAGAAGTGTTTACAAGCTCTAGTCCATTTACTATTTACTGTCTTACAACGTCAAACTAATCATTCAAATGAAGCGATTTTTATTTGATTTTACAAGTCGTAATTACTCCAAATACATTTAAATTTCAAAGAGATAACCAAAAGTGTTTAATTGAAGACAAATCTGTTATCCTTTCTGCCAGATTAGTTTAACAAATAATGACAACCTTCAGCTGACAGCAGCAAACAGAAGAGAGTCCGTCAGTGTGCTGTGCAGTGGGCATACACAGAGTTTCTGTGCTGCATAGCCTTGTGTGTTTGAACAGTTTGTGTGTATTGTGCATGTTTTCGAGTGTATATGTGTGTGTGTTTGTCAGCAACAAACAATGAGTCAGTTTGTTGCCAGAGGCATTAATTGAGGCATCAATTAAAGGAGTTAACGAGTTTGTTTAATGAGATGAAAACTCTGGTTGTGTCTCTGACGTCAGACTCAGCAGGCTGGGCTGTTCCCACCAGAATAAGGTCAAATCATTTGTTTCCTCTTCTCATTTGATTCCTCAAGTCTCTTCGTCACATTTTTATTTGCTGCTATCACTGCGTGGTAAGCTCGAGATACACCAGCCCCTTTTAGAAACACCTGTTCAGCAAATCACATGGCTGCCATGAGGCATGTAGACAATGAAAAGATGACCTACTGAAGTTCAGTCCAAGCATCAGGATAGGGATTTAAATGACCCTGAATGGCCACGGTTACATGTTGTTTTTTAATTCTGAATTAAGTATTCAGAATTAAATAATTCGGAAATAAAGTTTTCTCCTTCGTGTTTACATGGAAATAGTAATTCCAAATTGAGGTTTACATGGAAAACACGTTTATTCACCTTTGTTCAATTCTGCTTAAAGGATAAGTTCGGTTTTTTGACACCTGGACCTTATTTTTAGGATTAAATACGCTTGTAGACTCAAATCGTATTTTATGGTCTCAAGTCCCACTCTGAGCAGCAAACTCACTCCTCCTCTGTTGCCATTGCCGTGCAATGTCCACAACAACTCCACCAGTTAGCCCCCATTTGTGGACGTACAGTGGCTGCTTGTTCTCTGGCCAGCTGTTCAGCTCTTTCCCTCTGCATCCTCCTTTCAAATAGCTCCTCGTCTGTATATTCTGGCTCAAAACGATACGGGCATCCATTATACTCAAAGTCTTCATCAGACACTTCTACATCGGATAAATATTCCACCATGTTGCACAAAAATAGCCGTGTAGCCATGTAGCCTAGCAACAACAGCGGCTCTACTCAGCTGCGCTCTTGCGGTGCATGTCTATGACGTCACCAAAAGTTACCCGTCCTTGTAAAGCCCCGGATGACCATAACAACAAAGTTGAGCTGACATGGTGATAACACTGGCCATTCATTTATAAAATGTAGCTGAAATGAGCGAGTTTCGCAGCAGATAATGTCTAATTTAGGGGCTTCGATTTCTGGCCCCGTCTGCTACTATGGCATGAGAATAAAACGCCATTGGATAGATCTAAATTGCTCGAAAACGGCTCCGAGCTCCGCCAAAATTGTCTGGGTGAGTCTACGAGCGTATTTAATCCTAAAAATAAGGTCCAGGTGTCAAAAAAACCGAACTTATCCTTTAAGGTCTGGGGGTTGGTAATGGTTCTGATTGGACAGGGGGTGGACGTGACGTATTTACGTCTACTGGAAGAAAACAAACTCCAGTTCCAAATTTGCCTTTCGGCTACAGCACAGAAGATCACATAATAAGTAAAATGTTCGCTTTGATTTTGATTGTAATTTTGAAGCAGCAGCTCAACATTTACAAACTGTTACACTTTTGTCAGCTGAGGTGGAGAAGGGAGTTTTTACGTTTTAAATCTTTTTAAGAAGATTTAAGTTTTATTTGGAATTAAAGTGGAATCAAAGCTCTCATGTAAACGTAGCCAATGAGGCATGGTTGTTTATGTCTGAGGCTGATCTGAGTATCGAAGAATCTGCTGATCCACTGGGATTTTCACGCGCAACAATCTCATCCAAGGTTTATCAGAGACCAAGTCTGAATGCACAAAACCTTGAATCTTGAAGCAGGTGGGCTACAGCAGCAGAACACCACACCAGGTGCCATTCTTGTCAACAAAGAACAGGAAACAGAGGCAACAATTCACATGGGCTCACCAAATGGGCTCCTGTCTTCTATCAATAGATCAGGCAGATGGTGTCAGTGTAATGGTGTGAGGGATATTTTCTTGGCACACTTTAAGCCCCTTTGTACCAGTTGGGCATTCTTTAAATGCCACATTCTACCACAGAATTGTTGCTGACCACGTCCATTCTTTATGACCACAGTGCACACATCTATTTCTGGCAAGATTACACTCCATTTCACTCAAAGCTCCACTCATCTCAAACTGGAGTCTAGAGCAGGAAAGTGTGTTCAATGGACTCCAGAGGCATCCACAGTCACAAGATCTCAGTCCAACAGAGGATCTTTGGGGTGGTGGAACTGCTGACAGACACCAGAGGAGAAGCAGAGAAGAGGCAGGACTACGTCAGTCTTTTCCCTAATTAACCAAAAGCAGAAATCCTTATCACCCCCACAAAGGAGGTTATGTTTTGGCCGGCATTTGTTTGTTTGTTTGTTAGCAAGATTACGCAAAAACTACAGGACAGATTTTGCTGAAATTTTCAGGAGATGTTGCTAATGGCCCAACTTAAAAACGATAAGTTTGGTGGTGATCAAGATAGCCACCATTGGCGAACTATCATTTTCTCAATAACTGTCCAGCTAATAATGATATCAACATGATTTTGAGTGCTGGGTGTGGGTTTTCAGGGTCATTTACATATTATGATGCTAACTTTATCATGAACTATTGCTTATAGATGAAACAGCAATATGTGAGCTATCTTGTCAGGGATTTGCGCTCTCAGAGTGCTTGCTAGTTCAATCTGAAATAAGCTTAAATACACCCCTCTTAAGCTGTGTTCACACCAAATGTGAAAAAAGTACTTGCACTCATGTGACTTACGTTTGCCCTCCAGGCCTTAAAGCTATGGGGGAATGGATCAGGCCAATCTATCAGCCACAACAACGTGTTTCCACCTTCTCAAACCAGGATCATTCATGGTGGATTTTTCTGCAATCTCTGTCTTCTTCAAGTTCTCGTGAATGAGAAACTAAATGTCCCAGAAGAGTCTGAAATAGAGACGCATCCATCAGATGATCACAACATCCTTGAGAGCCGCTCACGGAGAGTTCCACTCCGATGTCCAAGTGATGGCCGAACCTGCCCAGCCTGCTCATCTTTTTCCTTGCATGACCAGAGACCCACTCCTCCTTTCTCCAAGGTCTATTATTTCTCTCTTCTGTGCTCCCGTAGATCTTCCATGAGGTTCGGCATATTTTCTCTGTTGAAACCCATTGACTCACCGCTAGGAAGCCGGAAAAACACACCAGTGCAGGTGGACTTCATTCACAATGCAGCCCATGAAAAGTGTTAAAAAATATGAACAAAACCGACTGGAAACTCAGTATTTTGTTACTTTTTTAACATCGAGGTTTAAGTCAAATCAAGACAACTGGCACACATCTGACCAATCAGACCGCTGATTGTCGCCGCTGAAAAGAGTTCAGAAGCAGACAGGGCCCCATATTATGAATGAGCCAAACACACAAAATAATACATTTAACAGCAAATTACTATCTAATCTCAGACTTCCTGAAACTGAAACTCTGTTCGAATACAAACCTACTGTTGTTTTCACAAGAAAAATGTCTTTTTCCACCTGTCCTGTGTGCAACAAGGATCTACCTGTATGTAACTCGTGATCTGTAACTCATCCGTGCTCTTTTTCTTCCTCTCTCTGTTTTTCAGAGTTATTGAAGGGATAATCACATAGAACTCTGAATCATAAGTTATTATCTAACCTGGTATGAGATGTAGGCAGGAAGCAGGCAGCACAGCAGCTACAGTACAAACCCATGCATTAATATTATTGTAATGTCCCTCTATCTGGTTTGCCAAAGAAAAGCTTTTGAGGCCTGCAGTTGAATGTTGCAGCTTATATTCTAACCTGGTCTCTCTCCATTGGCTGCCTTGTGAGGTTTCAGCTGACTTTAAGACGCTGCTGCTGCCTATAAAGTTGCAAATGGCATTGCACCATCTTGTTTACATGATCTTTTGAACCCATATTCTTCCTGTATTCTTCACTCCAAGGGGACTGGAAAAAGACAGTTCTTTCACCAACATTATCAAGACTTTAGGCAGGCATGTTCTGCTGAGGTGTGGACCTTGGAGCTTGGATGTGAGAAGTGGGAATTACGTCACATCCCGTATTTTCTCTCAGTCGGTGTTTAAGTGTTTGAATCTAGTGTACAGCACTTTGAATGAAAGCGAATTATAATTAAAGTTATTATAGACTGTAAATCGTTTTGTCAAACATTTCATTTAAAGTGTGTATCTTCTCCTGCAGCAGCTGGTGGGACCATGAAGACCGTGGTGGCTCTGCTGCTGTTCTGCCTGTGTCATCGTGGACAGAGTGACTGCCAGGCCGACTGCCTGTCCTGCAGCAACATCCTGCCCAAACAGCTCAGTTTCAACACAATGGTGAGCAGTCAGTAAACTCTCAAAGACCCCAACACACTCATACTCACACACATACTGCACAGAAAAAATGAGCAAGTCCCATCCAAACCAGTATTAATTTAGTCTAAAAGAAACTGAAAACTTTCAGCTATCCATCTTAAGTGAGCCCATCTCTTTCACTTTGCATAGTCGAGTTTTAACTTGCACTTGTAGACATAGAAACAAACTGTGTTAACTGACAATGGTTTTCCACCGTGTTTCTGAGCCCACATGGCAATATCCTTCACAGAATGATGTGAGTTTTTAATGCAGTGCCACCTAATGGATTGAAGGTCACAGGCATTCAGTGCTTGTTTTCAGCTTAGCTGCTTGCAGTGATTTTAATCTTTTGATGATATTATGGACTGGAGATGGTGAAATCCCCAAATGCCTTGTGATTGTACATTGAGAAACATTCTTAAAGGTGTAGTGTGTAGAAGTTGGCAGCATTTCACCGAACAGAAACAATGAATATAGGATATAATATTTCTATTTGTATGTAAAGTCCGTGAAATAGGTGTACAATCATCCCCATAAAACTTGCATTTTCTTTTTATTCAGTTAGAAAAAGTGTTTTATATTTATGCACCGCGGCTCTCCACTTTGTGGAGGCTGACATAACGATCCGCCATGTTGTCTGCTGGTGGGTTTTGGGGACAAAAAAAACCAAACACGATTTTTGAATACAAGTCTGGCTGCCTGTCCTGAAATCTACCTGGATGGCATCAAAGAAGAAGAAGAAGAGAGAGAGTGGATATTACAAGAAAACAGAGAAAGCGCAGTGTTTGTAATTGTTGTAAAAGATGCTGATGGTTCACGATCTTTTTTGGTCTCCACCGGCTCTTGTCGCTTATTGATGTGATGTTTTAGTAATGGATGGGCTCATTCCAAAATCTGTATGCTAGATGTCGCTAAAATGCCAATTTCTACACACTGCACCTTTAAACTGTAGGAATATTTGGTCATACTTGTTCACAAAGTGGTGAAGCTCGCCCCATCCTTGCTGGTGAACTTTCATTGCTCCTGTCCCAGCTTTTTTGGAACATGTTGCAGGCCTCAAATTCACAATGAGTGAACATTTGCAATAAACAATGAAGTTTGTCAGTTGGAACAATAAATATCACCTCTTTGGTGTTCATTCTATTGAATATAAGTTAAAAAGAGTTGGCAAATCATTTTATTAATTGGCTATAATTTAACAGATGGACAAATATCCCTCAGTGCTCAGGTGTGTTCAGGAACTTTCTCGCTAACCTTAGATATACTGGCAGCTTTTATGCTGCTCTGCAAGAAGAGTTTGTTTGTTGTGTGAGATCAGAGAAATTGAAAATGAAATTCATTCTCAGTTTTATTATCATTCATTATATTTATTATAAATATATGAACTTATGAGAAAAATGGCTTTCATTGATGACAACTTCTTTTGGTTGAATGGTTATGAAGAGTTTGAGTTGAGCTTCAGAGGAGCAACTTTTTTGTGATAGATTTTACCAGCAAAGCCTGATGGGAGAAAAGGCAGAACTCAGAGTTTAAGACTGAACTGCAGCTTTTTACATTTGTTATAAATTGTTTAACAACTTCAACTGTATTTCTGCTGTCTTACAAGTAAGGGTTGAGCACTGTGTGAGCAGGACATGTAAATAAAGAACAATCAATACATTTAAAGTAATTGCTGAGGTCATTTTAAGTGAATTGATTAACCAGTGAAAAAATGCTACATTCTGATTAACCCCAAAAACATGCAAAGCTACATTAATAAGTTTGTATGTGTAAAAAGTGTAAAAAAGAAAAGTGAATGCTCCTCACGTTACACCTTGTCCTCTCCTCCCCTCTCCCTCACGGTCTCTGACTCAACAGATTAGCCTTTTAGCATTTGAGTTTTAATTTGTTGTGGCTAATTGATTCCTAGGGATAGATGTGTGTGCTGCTCTCAGTCTTAATGCCTGCTGGATGTTTCTCTGCTTAATGACATGCCCGCCTCTAAGACTTATGATAAGAAAAGAGCAATACAATAAATTCAAGTCCATATATCTGTAAATAAGACAACAAATTATTTGTGAGGCATCTCCAGCAGAACAGCGAGTGTATCGCTTATTGTGTTGATAGTCTTTCCCAGGCTGGACTGAGGCCATTAATTTTAACTAAAAACAGCAAATTAGAAATACCTACTCATGATTTAAAGCATGACAACAACAAAAAAATGCAGCGAGTACAAACAAAGAAACAACAAATAAAGGAAAAAAAACAGCACAACAATAAATAAAAAACAAAACAGCAAGATATATTAAAAATGACAACATATAAAAACCCGGACAAATAAAGAAACAAGACAAAAAAAAAATTAAAACTGCAATAATAAATGAAAGCACAACGACAACTATAACACACATCAACAACAAAATCATAATGACAAATAAAACAATTAGACAACAGCAATGAATTAAGGAAAAAAACATCCACAAAGAACGCAAAAATAATAAAATGATGCAACAACAAAGTTAAAACTCAACATTAAACAGAAAAACAAACAATATTAAACACCAACAATTAGATGACGCATTAATAAATAAAGTGCAGTTCTTTGTTGTTGTATTTTTGTTGTTGTTGTTGTTTTGTTTGCCAATTAGGGCCACCATAATTATTTGTGAATAAGCAGATGTGTGTAAGAACGTTTTAAAGTACTCAGAAGCCCCATTTACATCAACTGCAGAGGGATTCACTTGAGATTTTAAAGGCTTTGTGGTAGATTTTCCCAACATGGAGACAACACATGCAAAGTCTGACTGGATGAAAACTGTAAATAAATCAAGCTAGCAGTGCAACACAAGGAGAGAGTGTTCACAAAATTAAGCTATTCCACTTAAGTCTAATATGCACATTACATACATAAAAAATGATTAAAAACATAAAAATCTGAAACATTAACCCATTTATGCCCAATTTTTTTATATAGCATACCAGGGGGAAAAGGTGTGTGTGTGTGTGGGGGGGGGGGTGGGGGGGGTGGGGGGGTGAGCACTGGTTATGGTAAGTACTTGTGTGTCAAGAAAAGTGCACCTCCAACTGCACATCAACATTTCTTTTTTTTACCTCAGTGAAACACAAGCTAATGTAAGTAACAGAGAAAGATCGCTTAGCAGCTAGCAGGAAAATGATTTATGGTAACGTATCAAAATCCTATAGACACAGGCCTTGAATAAATGTGAATTTATTTAGCTTGGGAGAGTATTCCAAGAGGACTCAAATGTGCCAGTGTACCTCATTCTACAATTTGAAATAAGAAAATTATGAGAAATCCTGCAGACAGTGTTTTCCTTTAGTTTAGCGACAAGCTATGTGCCCACTGGCAACTTTTGTTGCCACTCACAGAAATAAGCCCATGAACAAAAAAATATTTATCCCAGGTACAATTTTTTGGGGGAGGGTTACTCTAAAAACTTGAATGATTAAATAATTAAAAATATGTTTTGGGGGGAAGCATTGGAAATTTATGAAAATGACCTCCTTCCAGGACGATTCGCATCAGCCATGTGTTCCGCCGGAGGGAGCAGGAAGCAAATGATGTCATGTGACAGGAACCACTTGGAAACTATTTTAGAAACTATGTTTTTGCATTAGTACCGTTAAGATTTTTTGTTGTAAGTAGAAAATGACAGTGATACACTTCGGCAACAATTGTTGCCGGTGGGGCAAAATGGGTTAAGACCATGACTCTGACTGTGTCTGTAGAGAAAGCCTTGCTAGCCCGGATGACTTTCCTCTAGTTTTTTCACAAGCTTTTCTCTTTTCTCAAATTTAGTTTTAGTTCATGAAACAGGTGTTAGCTTCATCTTTGCCTTCTTTGCCATCTTCTGTTGGTCATCAAGCACTTTAATGATACCATATTTAACACACAGTGTTTTTGTATTTATGATCTGTCTTAAAGTGACAGGGTCATAATCTAAACAAAAAAAATAAAATCTTTTGTCTTCTTCGTTGTCAGGTGTGTCTCTCCGAGTGTGAAGCTAACCTCTCCCCAGCCTTCTACCAAGATCTCTGCCGTAAAGTGCTGTCATCACCGTTGTCCTCCATTGGTGGTACAATGCCGAAAAGATCTGAGGAGGAGGTTGAAGCTCTGTTTCCCGAGGAGGAGGAGCAGACGGAGGGTGGTCTGCAGCTCCCCATGGCGTTGCAAAGGTTTGATCACATGGCCCAGGCACTTGGTGTGGATGAGAGAGCTCTGGGCATGAAGGGGACCCAGCTGAACACTGCCTACAATTCCCAGAATGCCTTGTCCATGGAGGATGAGTATGAGGAGGAGGCAGGGCAGGAGGAAGGTGCGGCTGACATGGCAGAGAGAGGAAAGGGTGATTTAGGGCTGAGCTTATCCAAGAGGTTTGGCGGCTTTGTGAAAGGGAGACATGGCTACAGGAAGCTGATCTCTCCTGGAAGATCTTACCAAAAGAGGTACGGTGGATTCATTGGCATCAGGAAGTCGGCCCGCAAGTGGAACAACCAAAAACGTTTCAGCGAGTTCCTGAAGCAGTACCTGGGGATGAGTACTCGAGCCACCGAGTTCAACAGCCTGTCTGAGGACCTCACCCAGCAGAACCAAGTTTAGCGGAGTGCACCTTTAAATCACTGACAAACAGATTCTTGATGTATTTTCAATGATCCTTTTTTGTATTTCAGTCACCAAATGTCAGACTTCAACTGATGTCACCAAAGTCTACCGTGTTTATCAAACTAATGGCCTAAATGTTAAAACTGAAGCCAAGCAAATATTGTTTATGAGCTTTTAGGAATGGAGATCAAGATCAGAATAATTTGGCGTCCTTTGGACTGTACTTTCCGGTGAGGTCTGGTTGTAAAATATCAGATCGAAGTTTCAGTTTTTCCGTCTTACAGTGAGTCTGCAGCCAGACCATCATAAACTGAATGGCCCTTCACATCTGAATCAGAACACTGGAGGTTGATTTCCAATTTCAGATGCTTGCTTGATCTGCGTATTAAGTGGAAAAAACTCATATCATTGAGAATCAGATGGTATTCCCATTAACAAAAATCTGCCCAAACAGAGTGAGTAAAGAGCTTTGTAATGTTATAACACTGAGATGACAGTGAAGCCAGGCCTGCAGAAATACAGACATGATGCTACAATGAAACAGGAAAGAATTTGGCTTCAGGATGAGATCCATGAATTAATGATCAGCAATGCACAAACATTAAGCCTGACTTAATACATTTATTGATAGTTCTAAACTGATTGTCTAAAGGTCACCGTAAAGGTGTTTGCACACCAGAGGCATTTTTTTTTTTGCATCAGTAAAGTGGTACAGGAATTATGTATTTTTGTAGGCTAATGTAGAAGTTAGCATCACGCTAGTTCTCTCAACTAAAAGCCTATGGGACTTTTCATTGTGTTTTTGATTATATCTGAGAATAAGGTCTGTCACAAACAAAATATTATGAAACTGACCTGCTCTGCTCCTTGTGAGAATCTTAACGGAGGAACCAATATTCACTATTTTGTCAGCTTAAACATAATTGTCATTATTAGGCTGCTATGGAACTACAACATGGCACCTTGACCTAAAAACAACTACAGTATTTTACAGTGTCAATGATATCCTGTTGTGACCTCTTGTTTGAGAATTTCCTCTTAATTGAATGACCTGATGAAGTTGGATCTCATAACTGTGGCAACAGTATATGAATTATTGATTAATAAAAAGGATCAGAAATGTTTGCAGTTGGATTGCTCCGATGTCCATGCTAGCTGTTACTTATCAACCAGTGTTTTAAACACAAAACAATGCTTTAAAATTCAAAATTGGGCAGTGTCAGATGCATTTTACCATTTTAGATTAAACATTAAAGTGTCTTGTGCGTGTGTTTGCCACAAACCTTATTTCAAGCATTTATCTAAATTTAAATATTAATTCATTTGGTATTTTAAATGCCATTTACAATAGGGCTTGGGATTCAGGAAGAGCTAAACGTTAACTTACTAATGTGTTTTTGGACTCATTCCTGCACCACTCTATAACTCGCATATAATCAATTTTATTCAAAACTGTAGCCATTTAATGTAAACCTAGCAAAACTATGGCTTTTATTTTTACTGGCCAGTTTTTCCAGATGTTTGCTATATGGTGAACCTACATCTGCACATTTGTCACAGTCAATCAATACATTCATCATGGCTGCCTGCTTGAATGTGTGTTTGTTTCAGAGCTCCATGTTTATTTGACAAAGAAGAATATTTAATTTTAAGATAATGTATCGAAGAGGATAGTGCTGGAGCTGCAGTTTGACACACCATGGTCAAGTCAAGCCTCTACTGCCATAAACATCTGGTCCAAAAACAGCTATGGTAAAGCTTTTGCTCTTGAATTAAAGTCTGAAGCTGTGTTCACACAAAATGCAGGAAATATATTTGTGTTGCACCTTAGCACAACCAATTTTGTGCATGTATTTACATGTTCAAATGGATCATATTAATTGAGGCGAATTTACCCGAAGGCGGTGGGCCTGTGTCCCAGCAACAACAACGCATGTTTCCGCCCTCACGATCCATGATCAACCATGCTGGATGTTTCTACAATCGCTGTCTTCCTGTTCTTCAAAACCAAATGTCCCAGAAAACTCAGATATTACATCCTTTACAGTCGCACATAGAGAGTTTCCCCACAATGCCCGGTGTGTCAGATTAAAGAAAACCAATACAGTCAAAGTCCACAGAGGAAGACCTGGACCAAGCAGGGAGTCACTCCAGCAGCCTTTTGGCTGTGAGGCACCAGCACTACCTGCAGCATCACTGGACTGCCCCTTTAAACAACACGGTTAATGCATTAATTAGTTTGTTGACAAATGTATCAAGTCAGGTACAGTCTGCGAGTATTGCTGACATTTAAAATCTCCTGGATCCTCAAGTGCTGCCAAAATGAGCTTTTCTCTCTGAGTACTGCACCTCTCATTATCTGAGCATTGTCTGACAATTTTTTAACCAAATAACAAGAATACATTATTTTTTCTTCATTTGAAAAAGAGGAAAATATTAGGGTTAAAACTATTTTTGTCCCTTTAAAGACAGTTATCCTGAGCTCTGACACTCTTTAATTGTTCCAGGGACTCTGATTCATTCAGACCTCTCATGTAACTCCTCTTGTGGAATAAACCAGTACAAAAATCATTTTTATTCCACAAAAAGCCTCTCAAGCCTTTGCTTGGTTGCCCCATCCTGCAGTGCTATAAAGAGGTTTTTTTACATTTCAGTAACAGATTGAATGTCCATTATTTCCCCTTCAACATACGGTATTTTGAAAACAGGAATTTGTCGCAGGTCATCAGTGAAAATGAGCTAAATATTTGTGAGAAGGAGGCTCCCTTTGCTGAAATGTTTCTGAACATCTTTAACCAGGAGAGCCCACTCTCTGAGTCACAATGCCATCATGTGGTGAAACAAGTCCCTTTAAGAGACTTAACCGGTTTTTATTTATGGTTCTGGCATCACAGTTACAATCAAATCAGCAAACTCTGAGTGATTTCCAGTAAATTAAAGAAAAATCATGCAGAGACACATTAATGGTGTTTGTTATATTACTGCACAAAACAAAGTTAAGGCAGGTTCAACAGCTTCTCCTGTAAAATGGTGTGATGTTGGTCTCAAAGACTGAACAACAGTCGGTATTCATGTGTTTCTGTACCTCCCGTCTGTCAGACTGATGTTATGTCCATGTGAGCATCTTCTCACACTGGCCTTTGTGTCCAGACCTCTCTGTACAAACAATATTTGTTTTATTTATTCAAACTGTAACGCTGTGAGGTGTTTTTGTTGCTCTATGAAAAATTGTAAATAGCAGAATTTAAACCTGTCAATAAAAATAGTTTACTATTTCCTTTGTGGCTTGTCATGCAGCAAATGATTCTGTGTCTGGAGGTGTTTTGTTCTTCAGTTTCTCTCAGGAAGGTCTTCACACGCTCACATTAATTAACCCTTTGACTTCCAAACCAAGAAATACATTTGCAACAAATTATTTGATGGAAAAATTGTTCCTTCTTCATTTCGCAACATTTCAGGTTTTATTTTTCAGGTTACCCAACTGGAAAACAGATGTATTGGTCAACCTGCTGGTTGGCTTGTCTGTTAAGGGTTAACTTGGGCATGAATGGATTATTTCATTTCTGCAACAATTTTTTTTTTTTTTTTTCATATGAAAACATCAGAGAGAGCAAAATTTAGATATTTAGCTGTTGACTCAGTTTTCTGAGGAATCATAGATAATTTTTTTTATCATCAATTTATTTCCTGCAACTAAATTATGATTGTTAGAGGAAATATGTGAAAAGATTTTTTCTTACTCCAATGTATGCTCTTACTGTTAGATTTCTCAGGAGCTATGCAGCAACAATTCACTTCTGATTTTTTCTAGTTTTCAAACGATTATATTCATGTACAGCAGCGTCACCTAGTGGATATATATTAAATATATATAAAAAGAGAGTTTAAGATTTACTCTGCAGGTTAAAATAATGGGACAACTTTAAATGATGCAATCATCTTCAATTCCTAATAGATTTTTTATAATTTAAAACAGTTTTAATTTTTAGAGATAAGAACATCTTCAAACATAAAGGTTCACTTTAATTGGTTAAATGTGCAGCTCTCTTTTAATATGTTTATTTTGAAGGTACATAGCACATGATTGAATAGCACTACATAATACAAATGTAAATATACTAGGGTTAGCTTATTTGCTAAATTGCATCTGCAGTCCCCTGGCAGGTTACAAACATTACATCAACAATTAACATTTTGACAATAACACAATCCATGATGATAAAAGTGCAGCACGTCCTCTATGCTGATCGAATCGAATAGAATTTTTTCTACAATTGTCTGCATTTTATAAGGAAACATGTCACCCAATGTACTTGCTTAACATGTTACAAATAAATATAAAAAAATCTGAAAAAATAGAAATACCCTGACGCCCCCTCATAAACATGTACTGGAACTCCTCCACTTAGGGCAGAATCTCATCCCTGACCTGGAGAGGGCACTCTACACTTTACTGGTTGAGGACCATGGACTTAGATTTGGAGGTGCTGATTCTCATCCCAGTCGCTTTACACTCCGCTGCAAACCGGTCCAGTGAGTTGCAGGTCATGGTCTGATGAAGCCAACGGGAACACATCATCTGCAAAAAGCAGCCACTCGACCCTGAGGTCACCAAAATGGACCCCCCCCAACACCCTTCCATCAGGGTTATAAACAGAGCCAGTGACAGGGGGCAGCCCTGGTGGAGTCCAACTGCTCCTCCCGAATCTGAGGTTTGTCTATCCGGCGGACCATCCTGTCCAGTGACCCTGAACGGACCTTACTAGGGCAGCTGAGGAGTTGGACCCCCCTGCCTGCCAGGGTAGGCTGCTCCTTCGTGAGATGCCCCTTTGCATTTAATATATATTTTTGGGATGGCTCCCTGCCTTTTTTCCATACATAACCACATATACCAAAACATACATACATGCACACGTATCCATACATACTTATACATATATTTTGATATATTCATACATGTAGATACACATAATGAAATTCTTCAGGTTACTCCTTCCCACAAAATAAAAGTCCTGTAAAGTGAAAAATTAATCATACAACAATCAACATCAAACATTTTAAATAACCATACAGTTTGTACACAATAACTCTATACATAAGCTACATTTACACTGTACAATAACTATATACGAAAACAAAATAAAATAACTATATACAAAAGCTATATAAAATACCTCTATACGACTATATGCAAAATTATGTACAAATAAAGGCCTTTTGCAGACCTCTGGTGGTGCTTTTTATTACTGCATCCACTAGAGTTATAAACTATGCCACCACCTACTCAGCCTCACCTCCTCTAGGTCTTCTCCCAGCAAAGTCACCACACGATTAATGATTATTATTGAAAGTCCACAAAGACGAGCTTGCATCAGGGTAGACCTCAGGTAAGTTTTAACCCTTTAAATGGAACTGCAAAAAAATAAAAAAATAAAATAAAATAACAATACATCAAAATCAGTTTTATTACTAGTCTTGTGGATATTTATCCCTTATCTTTAAAAAAATACCAGCATTTATTTATTAAAAAATAACTCATTTTAACGTGTTTTTTCCCATAAAAACAGTAATCATTACATCATGTAATCGAATGGGCATTTAAAGGGTTAAAATAATTAAATATTTGGTATTTATGATTAGAACTGAAGTTGACTGAAAGATCTGCGCAACAATAAGGTAAAATATTGATATGTTATGTTTTTCTAGCGGTTTTTGGAGGAGGACATTTTTATCCAATGTTTACCTGAAAAAGTAGTAAGTAACACTGTTAAAAAATAATAATAACAATGCAAAAAATACTTATTTTGCTTACCTTATACATGTTTAAGTATGATCTTTAAAAAAGTCCCCAGCTCTCCAACATTTATTATTTGGAAAATAACTCATTTTATGTGTTTTTTTCCCATGAGAACAGTTTCATCATGTAATCAAATGGGCATTTAAAGGGTTAAGCTTAGAAAAGCTTCTTTGAGGCCGCTGAAGTTTGTTATATTTGTTGATGGCCTAACAAAGGGGTAGCCAATAGGATGCCTGTGAGCACCTGTTAGCCCTTAAGGAGGCTCTAAGGTGCCCACAGGGATATTCTTAAGAAACTTAAGTTCACACCACAGAGCCTGAAATAAAACACCACTTTTGAAATTTAATTTCTATTAGTTATGCAAATAAATCATACCTACACCAGTACAAACATCAACTATTTTAACCCGTGTTTTGTGTCAAAGTTGCCTTTTTTTCTAAAACTTTGACCTGCGTAGAGTCAAAGTTTACTTTGATGCACTGATGCCACCTTTATCACCACTGCTGTGAGCTAGAGCCCTGAGTGTCGTACAAAAAAAACACGTATAAGACACGTATAAGTATAATACTCTCATATTGTTGCTTAATCATAAGTAATAATTGTTATTTAAAGTAAAAAGTAATCATTCAGTGTCACATGCAGCCTCCTAAATTCAAAATATTTATATATTTTTAGGTGAACTATGCAAATTTATTTCAGTCAGAAACATCAAATAAAACGGGCGTAGCCCTCTGTAACACTCCTCATCTTTGGGGAGCTCTCAGGTCCAGAAAGGTTGGCGACCACCGGTCTAACATTTGCAGAGGCTGGACTCTAATATCTCAAAAGTGCATCTGAAGGGGAGAAGAGGAGTGTTACAGCTATTAGATAAAAAGTATCATTCCTATAAATAAAAATGAAAAACTACTGCTAATAATAGTATTTTTTTCTATGCATATTAGATTAGATGAGCTTTATTGTCATTACAGTGAAAAGTTGATAAGCAGATGCAAAGAAACAGTAAACTGCAGTTTAATATGGCATGTGGGAATGTTAAGTTATGAAGTACTCATAATAATAATAATCATAATAATAATGTGTACTTAAACACTGTTGTTAAGTCTAAAACAACTGACATGCTTTAGACAATATGAAGCTGTAAAACAATGAACAACAAGGGTTAAAAATCTTAAATATTAAAAGGGAAAACGTTAGCTAGCCAAATGTAAATAAAACAAATAATTAAAGCATAGATAAGGTCAATGTAGACACCTACTGAGTAGGTTTAATCTTTACAAATGATCCAGAACAGTGAAGACCCCTCCATGCTGCCCAGCTACAGAATTATAAAAGTGGTTTATTACTGAGTAGCAAGTTTAGGCTCATAGCTCAGAACAGAAGCGAGTTATCAACTTAAGAGTACCCTGTGCCAGATAACTGATGCTTCATTTCATCACTGTATCTCTACTTTACCCCCAGTTTAGCCATTAACCCCCCAAATCAACTAAATAATTTAGAAATAATCAACCACCTCGTTATTAATTATTGTTTCATACAATAATGTAAGGTGAAAAATGCAAGACAAGCCTTTTAAAATAAATTCTGACTTTTTCTTCTTCTTTTTAACAAAAGACAAACCAAATTATCTTCTGGGGTATGTAAATATTTATGTATATATGGATATAAATGTGAGGCATGAGCCACTGTATCCCGCAGGTCACGTGAAAACTGCCGGAAAGGTTGTGGAAAGTACAGCAGCTTATTATTGGATTTTTAACGGTAGAAGTCTTATTTGTTGGACTTTTAGCGCCCCCTAGTGACCAAAGCTGTATCTGCAGATGAAAGGATCAGCAGGTTTAATAAAAAAAAAAAGGAAATGGCTTCTGTCATTTGTAAGAAAAAAGAAATTAATTAAGAGGCTATTTTTCATTCTTATGTGTAGGATACCATCTGAATAGTACATAAAACATTTATATATTTGGATTAAACTAATGATCTAAAGCACTCTGAAATATTTGGAAAACAAAAGAAATGATGGTTACTATTTTAAAATAATGGTAAATTTAATAGATGTTTAACAGAAATTTAAACAAAGCACAATTTTGTATTAAGCAAAATGTTGTTTTGTGGTCGAAAAGGCCATCCTTTTCTATTTCTTGAAATAATGATACAAAAAGAAAGTAAATATAACTGTTAAAAAAACACTTCAAACAGTATTAGGAAGATTTTCTAGAAATTAATGGACAAAGGATACATATAGTGTATTACGGACATTAAAGCTTTTGAAAATGAAATAAAAGCCAATCAGAGATTACTGTGCTTGGCTCCAGGGGATTTGGCGATGCCCCCCATACTGACCTGAACTCTCTAAAACTTTATTTTAGACCCAAAATCACTGTTGGCAAAGTCAACACTGATTTTAAAATTAGGTCAACAGATAAACGCTGTTGTTAAATCTAGTTTTTATCACCTGAGGCTTTTATCCAACATTAAATCAGTTTTATCATTTAATGACTTTGAGCAAGTGATTCAGTCTCTTATCTCCCGACGTTCAGGCTACTGTAGTGCACTTTGTGTCGGCATAAACCAGTTGTTCATTGCACGTCCAAAATGCTGCCGCTTGTCTTTAAACAGGTACTAAAAAACACAGTATTCTTGGCTGCTCTCTCCATTGGCTTCCCGTTCAGGTTAGTATTCATTTTAAGATTTTACTGTTTGTCTATGATTCATTTAATGGATTTGCTCCTCTTGAAATCAGAATGTGCCCCACCTTACCTATTTTGAAATCTTATCTTAAAATTTACTTTTACTCCTCTCTGTGGCTTTTATTTTTCATTTTGATTTCTTTTAATATTATTTTCCCTGTGCTTATGTGTGTTTAAAAATGTTTTTATATGTTTTCATGTTTTTACAATACTCTGTTACTTGGTTTCAATCCTTTGTTTTATTATTGTATGTCATTTGACATCCTTTGGTCAGCTTGATTGTGTTTTAAAATGCATAAAATAAATCAAGTGGATCAGATTGTGTGTACATATATATATATATATATATATATATATATATATATATATATATATATATATATATATATATATATATATATAAGAAAATCCATTATAAACAGTACTAAAGCTGTATACACACTGACACATGCACAGAACACACCCACAGACAAGGCACCAGTTAGATATAAATCACAGTTTATTGTAATCACTGAGAGAGAAGGACTCTGCATAAATGAAACATTGCACTTTTTTAACTGTATTTAAGACATCAGGTCTCGGATGGCAGACAATTTCCTGCAGCTCAACCAAGACCAAACGCAAGTTTTAGTCATTGTTGCAGGTCCACAGAGAGAGAAACTGGAGAACAAACTCTCTGCCCTTTGTGTGATTTTTGATATAGACTTGAATGTTAAGGCACATATTAGAGATGGAACAAAAAGGCATTTTATCATTTAAAGAAGATCTCCAGAGTGTGCCAGTTTCTCTATCAAGCCAAAGCAGAGACTCTTGTTCATGCTTTAATTACTTGCTGGATTGACTCTTGTAATGCTCTTCTTTCTGGTCTGCTTCAGAACTCAGCTGCACGACTGCTGACCAAGACCAGAGAGAGTCCGCTGTAAAGTCTTAGCCTTGCAGAGGAGATGGACATGCCTGATTCTGAACTCCTGCATCTCCACGCTCCTGATCGGCTTCAAGCAGCTGGAGGAGCTCTCCACCAGCGTTGGCAAGTGCTTTTCGCTTTTCAAGAGCTGCAGTGTGTGATGTAGTGAGCCCTAACTTGCTGAGTTTTTTATAAACAATCTTCTTTGCACCGCCATATTGTAGGACACTGTTGATATAGTATGAAAAAGCTGAAAGGCGGGGCTCTCTTCCTCTTAATGCTACTGCAGCAGCTGCACCTGTGATGTGGGGGGACTGTTTGGTAATTTGAGATAGTAGTGAAAAGAGAAACGGGGACATTCTCTGGAGGTCTGACTCTAATTTTTCAAAAGAAAATTTCTTCAAGTCATCTGGTGAGGAAGACCACAGCATGAAACCTTTGTATGGGTTTGCCAGCATCTGGCACTCATCCTCAATGACTCTTAAGATGTTCTCTTTGAGTTGTCCAAAAAGTTTTTCATGTCTTACAATGAGTTTGGAAGCTATTCCCCACTTTTCTGTGACAATATTTTCCACAAGTCCTGCTGCATTAGATGGACACATAGTCCTGTCACCTCCTGGGCGTGATGGGTAGTGAACAATAACCTGAAAGAAAAAAAACAAAGGATCTATCAAGAGGACAATTCATTCTGTCCCTATGAGATGTAATATTTATACATAATACTGTGACATACTTCCTTGAACTTCTACCCCCATCACTCCTCTACTTTAATAAATTGCCATTGTGTGATGTGTTTTGTATAAACTTCTTGAATCAGACACACAGGAAATTACATACAGTTTTTGTGCATTTAAACAGGAGTTCAATTACAGGGTGTAAGACTGTCATGGTACTAGCTAATGTTTCTTTCAAGATAAATGCAATGCTGCCATAATGTAAGTTACATCATGCACTCTCTGCTACCAAAATAAACTCAATTTAGAAGTTACACAAACTATTTTGTCCCTCTCTAAACACAAATGTAAATTTTACTGTAAAAAGAGGCAAAAATGATGCTTCCACAAAAAAGAAACCCTTATTACAGGAATTAAATGTACTCTTAATGTAGCTATTACTGTTTCCACCGTAATTAAGCTGTAGGGGATCAACATAAAACTTACATAAAAGCCTGACTATGTCTGTTTGGTTACAAAAATCAAGGCTAGTTAGCAATAACAGAGTTATAAATAACAGTAGCCGCTCTCTTCACTTCTGTATATAGAAAAGGATTTTCCACCTCCAAACAAAAGGATGTTGAAGAAGTAACAAAAACAGTCACTGTGAAAAGGAAATGTAAAGTAGATGAAAATCAAAACACACTTAATGTAGATTTCTCTTTTTAAAAAACTATTATATCGCATTACAAAAGAATAGCTGGAGGTCGTTTGTTTTGGGCTTGTTTTTATCGGCCTGGTTGCTTATTTCAGTAGAAAAATCTGGCAACACTGGTGGGCACGCTCAGTCTGTATGCGCGCGAGTATTGAGGATGATTTGCCGCCAAACAGAGCAACAGTTGAGGAAGACAACAGACACGCTTGTAAATGTGTTGCTGGCGTATGCTACGGGCCACAGTAGGCTGTGTTGAGTCGAATGCTACAATATAATGATTTTGTGTGGATAGATATTTGTTGCTACTATACATCGGAAAAGGGGGATCAACAAGACAGACACACACAAGATGTAAACAACATGACGATGATGAATCATATTATGACAGACAGACATTGGGGCAGAGCTGTTAAACTGATGTGTACTAATGCACGGTTGCACTAAATCGAAAAACATATATTTTTAAATAACCAGTCAATATCTGTGCAATATGTTTTGCTGCAATTTGTCACCATGCCTTTTGTAAAGCAACGACAATCCAACACAAGCAGATATTATAAGTAATGTTTGGTTCTAACTAACCTCCGTATGGTTCCAGTATGCCGGTATCTTGTCAGCTGGCTTCGACAAAGGTCCAGTCGGTGTTTCTGTTGCTGTCGGGGATGCAGGACGCAGTTTCTTGGTGGATTTCGGCGTCTCTGGCGGAGTGGGCTCCCTGTCCCTTTTCTCTGACCTTGCAGCTTCAAGTGCCTCGTCAGGTCCTTGTTTATCCTCGCTTGACGAGGCTGCTTCGGCACTCTTTTCTGTTTCCTCTTCTTGCCATCTTCTAAATGCGGGTAAGTCCCTCTCTAGTCTGCCGATCACTCGTAGGCATGTCCTGCAAATCCGGACGGATCTCGAGTTGTCTTGTTTTAAAGTTATGCCCAGTCCTTTTAATCTTTCGGAAACCGTTTTCTCATCAGCCCCCATGTTTGATTCAAATAGTTTCTTCGTACCTGTCAGCGTCCCTTCGACTCTCAAATTTACTTTACACAAACGGCAAAAGTCGTGTAACGCCATGATCACAGCACTTTCTCAAGCTCCTGTTCGTCTGTAGTGTTTCTCAGCAGCGGCGCACATTTACTACGTCATACTGTGGCTTGACGTGGATTGGTCTGTGATGAGTGTGACGAGCAGAACGATCGTCCAATCAACAGCCGCAGTTTTTTTTTTTTTTTGAAGGTTCCGCCCCTGTTGTTTTCGAACAACCCTTTCCCAGGTGGACTAGTGAAATATTTCTGTGGCGGACATATGAAACTGCCCGTCTGGCGTGTCAGGTTAGATAGATAGATAGATAGATAGATACTTTATTCCAGGCTCAAAATCCATATAATTACAGTAGCTATAAAAGTATAAATATTGGTAATAAAATAAAATGATTAAAATACAAAGAGACATTTGCTCCAATGTTTCCAGTGAAAAGAGAAATATCGAGTATCACTTAATGAGGGCTGAGTCAGTGACATTAAAATTTCATCTTCTGAAGCAGTTAATCGGCCCATAAATTGGTAGCCTACATTACATTTCTGAGCACAGCATGAAAAATGGGGACATTACAAGACACAAACAACTCACCCGCATTTTTCCATCTTGGTAATTTGAGAACTATTCTGAAAGCATCATTGTATGCAACCTGCAAATTTTTTATTCTGGCTTTGCTGCATTTAGTCCACAGGGTAGCAGTATGTTGGGGAGTACTTTAAGCTCTAAAGAGCTCTATTTTAACATTGTCTGTGCACATTGAAAATTTTCGTCCTCGCATATTGGCTTGTGCATACAAGTTTGCAGCACTGACACTGTATATCATCATCATCACTCAAATCACTCCTGAGAATGAGCCCCAGATACTTTAACTTTTATTTAACCCGATAAAAACCCATTGAGATCAAGATCTCTTTCACAAGGGTGACCTGGCCAAGAGGTCAGGTGAAAAAAGATGGAAACCGAAGCTTCTGATCTGCCTATATTTTTGAGAATAGATTTTAAGGTTCTTTTACTAGTTTATAAATCTCTTAATGGTCTTGTTCCTTCTTCTTTATCTGATTTGTTTTATGAGCCTAGCAGAGCCCTCAGGTCCTCTGGTTGTGGTCTTTTAATAGTTCCCAAAGTACAAACCAAAACATACGGTTAATTATCTTTTCATTATTACAGCCTCCATCTGTGGAACAGCCTACCTGAGAACCTGAAAGCGCCACCTACCATTCATGTTTTCAAAAGGAAACTCAAGACTCACCTTTTATTTTAAGTGATTTATCATCTTAATGTGTTTTATGAATTTTCTTGCTCCATTTAAGTTTCATGTTTTATGTTGTTGTTTTTTTTTTTTAACTTCTGTCTATTTACTTTCTTTGATTATCCTGTTTAAGCATGTTTCATCACAATTAACTTTAAACATTTTCTTATTTCAGTGGTTTTTAATCTTTATTTCAAATGAGGTCTTTTAGTGTTATTGTCTTATTTTTTACAATGTTTTTATCCGCATAGTCCAGCTCCTGTGTTTCCTCATTCTTAAATAAAGACAGCATTTCCTCAGTCGTATGTGCCTGTTTTTTTATTGTGTGTGTATGTGTGTGTGGTTGTTCCATACATCCATGATAGATACTGCTTATCTCTTTCAGGGTCGCAAGGGGCTGGAGCCTATCCCGGCTGACCTTGGGTGTAAGACAGAGTACACCCAGTCGCCAGCCGATAGCAGGGTGACATAGAGAGACAGACAACCATTCATGCTCACACTCAGTCCTAAGGGCATTTTAGAGTCACCAAACAACCTAATGAACATGTTTTTGGTCTGTGGGAGAAAGCAGAAGTGCCTGGAGAAAACCCTTGCATGCACAGGGAGAAAATGCAAACTCCACACAGAAAGGCCCCGTTCGACACAGGGGCCAAACCGACGACCTTCTTGCTGTGAGACAAGTAAACTACCCATCAAGCAACTGCCGCCCTTGTGTGGTTGTTTTAAATCTCTTATTGAAAGATAGTAGAAGATGGAAAAAATGATAAAATGTGACAAAATTCTGTATACCAATTTATACAACAGGAAGTAATTTTATATATTTTGTAATCATTTATTTGTTTATTAAGTTTGTTTGAAAAGATCATTTCTTTTTTCAAACAAGGGTGGTACCTTTTTTTTTTTTTTATCAAACTTTACTGAAAATGGAACAAATTTGTACAGAGAGAACAGATGTGCTCAGTCAGAGGTAAAAGGAAACAAAGTTGTGGGTTTAAAAATAAATTTAAAAAAGGACATTCTGGACAAATAATTAACTATAATCAGAAATGATAATAAAAAAGTAAAGTGCAGGTATATACATTACACCTCTTTAAACCATTTATCATATAACTGAATAGTTTTCTCACTTATTATAGAGTTTGTACATCTAGAGGATTTGTATTCTTTAAATTCACATAAAAAAACAAATGTAGGGTGTAACTTTGGTAAACCTACTTTTGTGCTGAAGAAATTTCCCAAACAAAATCAACAAGTCTGTTATAAATTCAACCTGACATTGTCATGAGTAAATAAGTGATTTTATTTTTACATTCAAATTTTACATAATGTTTAGGTTTGCACAACATGTATTCTTTCAGTCTGGTCCACAACTTAATTGAATGCATACAGTAGTAAAAATAAATGTGTTAATGATTGTTGATGGTTTATCTTTACAAAATGTACGGTTGTTTTCAGTGTCTAAATTTACATGTAAATTTGTTAATATATTGTGCAAAACCTTAAAGTGCATTTCTTTGTTGTTAATACAGAATTTAAACGGCGACACCCATGTTATTTGCCTTCAAACATGTTACAAAAAGCTTTCCCACAAGGGTGGTACCTTTATTTTGAAAAGGTTTGTATGTGACGTAAATCGAACAGAGAGCTGCACAAACCTAACGGTTTTTTTATTTTGAAGGGATGTACCGGAAGTACCCTGTCTGTGTTGCACTTCTTTGACGCCTGTCCAGACTGCTGCACCCAAACAAGAGTTTCTGTCATTTCACCCGGTCACTGGTTATCTTTTCTGTCCTTAAACTATCACGACGTGTGGACTGGGCTGACTCGGTGAGTTTCAGACCGATAAAAACCATAAAAGAAGAAAACCTGTCGTTAAACGTTGATAAAAAGAAAACATTAGCAAGCTCTCATACCCTTAGCTCGACAGGCTAGCTGCCCCTGTCGCTAACTTTAACCTCAGGCGTTAAAAAAGACAAAACCTCAGGAAACATTTCAGCAGCCTTACGACTGTGAAGGTCAGGTAGAGCTCGTAACTTCAACTGTAAAGCTCCACGGCTGTTAAAGTATTTACTATTGTACTGTACGCTATAGCTAGCTGGACGCATCTTAAGGAGAACTGCAGCGATTCTTGAAGGAAAATAACGGAGACTGACGTTTTTATATTAAAATAATAGTAGGTAAACTGTTATAAGTGAACCTCTCTGCCCTGAAATGTTCTGCTGACTTAACAAAGTGTTAAACATTGACTGTCTTTAACGTTAACCTCGCCACTTGAGCTGAATACCTTGAGTCTCAGTTTCCAAAACACTAAAATCCTTCTGATAACTTGAGCCTTATAAATAGCAGTGTCAGACTTCTCCAGGTTAACTCTTTTAACCTTGAAATCCAGCAGACGTAATCCCTTCATGAGTTTATTTTTATGTTTTGACAGCAGAAAACACAGCTATGTGCAGCTGTGTGCGGAGCTCCAGGGCTCTGTCCCCTGTCCTCCTCCCCCGGCTGCTGCTCCCTCACACGGGGTACAGGTCAGCCAGCAGGAGCCTCTGGACCTCCCCCTCCTGCAGGACCAGCAGTGGAGACTCCCAGCCGCTGCCCCTGCCCAGCCAGGCCCGGGTGGTGATCTGTGGAGGAGGCATCGTGGGAACATCAGTGGCCTATCACCTCTCCAAGCTGGGCTGGACTGATGTGGTGCTGCTGGAGCAGGGCAGGTGAGATAACGCTGATGTGATAAACTTAATGGAAATGCTCAGAGCTTTGGATGTGCCAGGAGGGTTGATAAGGATGCATATCAGTATTCATGGCCAACAATTAAGAAATAATCATCTGTAAAGACAGATATTAGAACCTCTGCTGTCTTTGAACTCTCTTTACAAGGAGATGATACGAATTAATTACATTATGTCACCTCATAAGCTAAAACATTAGTAGAACCAGTGAGCCTATTTTGGTTCAAGTTTTTCTCACTGTGCCAGGGTTAGGGTTATATTATGTTTTATATGTTTAAAATGCTGTTAAAAGTGATTGAAACTGTTTTAAAACTTGGATGATTTTATCTCTAAAAAGCTTTCTGACTGAGCAAGTCAATTAAAAGAGCGAGACAATCACTCAGTTGAAGAGGTTCTTTTGGATCTAGATCATAAATTCCTAAATGAAGGTAAATAGTACTTTTTAACAGTATGCTCCAATCAACAAGAAATCAACTTAAACTGTAAGACTACACTATACAGTAACACTATACAGTACAAATATTATTATTAATGAACCTAAAGAGGGCTCAGGAGGGAACGGCCAATAAGTAAGTTAACTCAACGTTTTTAACATTATTTTTTTGGGACATTATAGTCACAGTTTTTATTTGTGCAATTTATATAGTCAAACTAGGTTGTAATTTTCTTCAGTTTTCATATATATGTGTATATGTATGTTTGTTCACACTAGGGATGCACAGTGTTATTGATATGATATGATCATAGCTGAAATAGCTATGATATGAAAACTTCTGCTGATATTTAGGGCCAATATATATGTACCATGCATATTGATCATATACATATCCCATCATATTGGCTAAAATATCTGCTGAATGTATAAGATTACCTGAATGATTGACCATATTATCATTGTATGTCTACATTAACAATCAACAACAGTATCATTTTTTAAGAATCAGATGTTTTCTTTGTTGTTTTGCATGTTTTCCTAACACAGACTGTCACAATGTAAGAAACAGGTCAAGTTTAGTTACGTGGAGACTGCACTTCGAACCAAAAAATATTGGTATTGGTGATACTGATTTGAGAAAGGTTATCATATCTGGTACGGACAAAAACCTAAAACCTAGCATTACACCCCTAACATGAACGATATAGGGTAAAATGATATTGCATTATTTTTTCCATCCGCAATATATATTGCAACCTTTGAAGGGCAATTTCAAGAAATGTGTGACATCCACAAACACCTTTTTGTTTCAATGTTGCTGATGAACTTTACAATGAATATTTTGAGAATGATGCATAAGAACAGTTTAAAGTCTCTATTTGACATGGTCTGGTAACATGAGGACCTTGCACCCTGTATGCACCTCAGTCTGCAAGTAAGCCTACTGATGGTGAAATCTACTGGACTTTAAATGAACATAATCAAGCAAGAAAGTTGCCAGTTTGGCTTCCATCAAGCCAGACACAAACAGCAACATGTCGTGGTTTGAGCCATTTAACTGACATTTGATGTCCTGAGATGTAACTGTTGTGCATGGGATTGTTTCAATTGCGATGTATATGAACATATATTATTGTGACAGTAGTAAAGCACTATTTTGATTAGTTGTAGCAAAATGCATTCTGTACTAATAAAGAGGCAAAACCATTTTTCCCTGTCTTTGTTTAAATATGTAGTTTACTTTTGCTCCAAGGTGCTGGGGAACCTTGAGAATCCCCCCTGACAGTGTTTGAATTTGACCTTTTAATGGTGCACAAGTTCTGTGTTCATCGTGTGTTTGAAAGACTGAAGATTTTTGGTCTGAACTCCAGCGACAGTGACTGCACTTCATCTGAAAACTGTCTGCCAACTACCAGTAAATATCAGCAGAAAAAGGGAGTGGTGTCAGGTGACACAACAGAAATGTAAAGAATCTAGCTTTGTCTTTACATAAATGATCTGTTCAACAATTCAGTCAACTTAGCAATCAAGCAATTAATCAAACTTTATTTGTATAGCACTTTTCATACAAAATCTTGTAGCACAAAGTGCTTTACATAAGAAATGAAAAAAAAAAAAAAACTAGAAAATTGAATACAATGAAAATGCAAGACCCTACCCACCCTCACTATCCACATCCAGCACACACACTCAATTATGCAGACACACAAAGACATTAAGAAGAGATTCTAACAGAAAACTGAATACAAGGATTGAGGAAACACTATCTTGAATTTAAAATGACACAGGAGCTAAGACTAAAATGACATAATGAAAAAAAATCATGATAAGATTAAATATTAGATTAAAAAGTCTAAAAGGAAAAATGAATACATGAAATAAAATTTTAAATAACAATATGGTAAATTAGGTTGCCAAACACAAAATGTGTAATAAAATCTACTAAAGTAGGACAATGAAAGAAAATTAACACTGAATAAAATTCCAAAACAATAAATCTAAACTGAAATGGAGATATTCAACAGATTAACAGTTGAATCTTGAAGATTCAAAACAAGTCAACTGGACTGTGTTGAGTTTTGGAGGATGTTTCACTTCTCATCCAAGAAGCTTCTTCAGTTCCAAATGGCTGGTGAAGGAAGCAGATACTTATCTTACTGGAGAGTAAGACAACAAACAAAAGAAGAAGAGGAGTTGGACAATAGAAACCCATCAGAGGGTGATTTATCCCCGAGAGTCGTTACCCTGAGTGGGTCGTTAACTCCCGCTGTCATGTGAGGTGTTGTGGTCACATGATCCCAGGTGTGAATGTTTGGAGAACTTCCTGGGGAGAGAGCTTAGCACTGCATTGTACATGGCTGAGAGGTTGTGTCTGAGTCCACCACCTCTGTTAAGAGAAGTTTCTCCAGTCTGGTGAAGATGGCTTCTTTGACTCCTCTTTCAAACCATCTTTCTTCTCTCGCCAATATCTGTACATCGCGGTCCTCAAAAGAGTGTCCCGTGTCCTTTAAGTGAAGGTGGACCGCCGAGTCCTGACCTGAGGAGGTGGCTCTCCTGTGTTGAGCCATACGCTTGTGAAGCGGTTGTTTAGTTTCCCCAATGTACAGGTCTGAGATTTCCTCACTGCACTGGACTGCATACACCACATTGCTCTGCTTATGTCTTGGTGTTTTGTCCTTGGGATGGACCAACTTCTGCCTTAGTGTGTTTCCAGGCTTGAAGTGAACAGGAATATGGTGTTTGCCAAAGATTCTCTTAAGTTTCTCAGATAAACCTGCAATGTAAGGGATAACAATGTTCTTGCGTCTCTCTTCCCTTTCATGCTCTGTGTCCTTTCTCCTCTTGTTCTTTAAAAAGGCCCACTTCGGGTATCCACAGGTTGACTTGTTTTTAATCTTCAAGATAACCATGACCTGGATAAATGAGAATCTACACGGATTTAACAGATTAAGAGGATTAAAATATATAAAGAACTGAGATGAAATAATAATAATTAATATAATCAGCTAAAAGCCAGACTAAAAAGGTCTGTCTTAAGTTTGCTTTTAAGCTTTTAAACATATAAACAGTAGATGCTGCCCTCAGGTCTTCAGGTTAGAATTGTAAAGGAAAATACATTGTTCGCAAGTTAAAACTAGCATGAAGCAATATTACATTTGTAAACCTATTTATGGCAAAATACATTTTGAGTTGGCACCAAGCTAAAAAATCAGAAGAACATCCTGGTCCATATTCGTGACTTTTCAAATGAAAATAGGTTCGTAAAGCTTTATTTGACTGTGATTGTTAAAACTAATTTAGCAAATAATTTCTTTCTGCAATACAATGTAATTACTCTGTTTTCATTACTTAAGTTCCACATTGTAAGAATAATATTTGACTGTTTATTGTAGAATTAAATAATGTTTGTCATGTTATAAGATCAGTGTTTTTATCAGACAAAATGAGTTGAAAATATTGTTGTATCTCATGTCAGGAAGGGATTAATATCTTGTATTCATGTAAAAAAATGGTCAGCTGGATGTTTTAGATGTAGTTGCCATGGGGATGTATTAATTGTTGTATTGTCTGTAAAGCACACGTCTTGTTTCTAACCCTGTCCTGGGACATTCCTTTGGAGACATGGTGGACATGAGCACTGATGGGCTTTACCTTCAGGGTGAAGAGAGGATCATTAAAAACAGATGCCTTGTTGATATTCTTATGCTCATACAGTACTGCCTGTCCTTTTTCTCTGCAGGCTCGGAGCAGGAACAACCAGACTATGTGCTGGCATAGTCAGCGTGGCAAAGCCTATTTCCATTGAGTGTCAAATGGCAAACTACTCCAATAATCTTTACCGGCAGCTGGAGGAGGAGACTGGAGTCAAAACAGGTCAGCCAGCCTGATTGGTGTTGCTTTCACTCACAAGACAAAGGCTTCTGTGTGACTGATGTTATTACTGCAACTATAATAAAATACCCCACCTTAAACATTATGATCCAGGACAAAACCCAGTCCAAAATAAGTTTGTGTAAGATGTTAATGAAGGAGAGTACAATGATTTGATAATCTTTTCCACCAATGTTCATTAAAAGCAGCCTAAATCAAAAATACTTAATGTTCTAGCTGATTTTATTCTTTTTATTTTACACAAACATTGTATTTGATGCCTACAACATGCTCCAAAATCAGTAGGAACAGAGCCATGTTTGCCACTGTATTCCTCACCTTCTCTTTCAGCAACATTCTTTAAGTGTCTGGGAAGTGAGGACACTAATCGGTTTAAATAGTGTCATTGTTATAAATAGTATTTAAAGTGGACGGCTTTCCCTTTCCTTCTTGTCATGCAGAGAGTAGCTCTTTAGTGCAGAGTTTCTATAATGCGCTTCATAATCATAAGATCACTGCACTGCTGCAGGTCAGTCTAATACCCACACTTGTTTTCACAGTGATGCCATGCTGTAACGTGTGCAGAATGTGGTGTGGCACTGTTTTGCTGAACTAAGCAGGGATGTCCTGAAAATGACACTGTCTGTATAGATCAGTGTTAGTTTTGACAGCACTTTTTAACTCAGTTGTAGTTGTGGACTTTTGCAGAAAATATCTTTTAGTTTTAATCATAAAGGAGAGTCATCTAAATTGTTTTAATTTTAGTCTAGTTTTAATTGATGAAATTTCACAACATTTTTGTCGACAAAATCTACTGTAAATTTAATAGATTAAAATATGAAGTTTAAAGTGTAAGGCAGTTTTTAATGTTTCCTTGAATTTCTGAAGTCATGTTTTACACTTGGATAAAATCCCGCCACCACGAAGCTAAGGCAGTTGTGATTGGATGTCCCTCTTCACTCATCCAACCTTTCCACTCAACCAAAGTATCTGTGATTCCTAACTTGTCCCTACTTTCTACATGACGAAATTAGGTCTGATTGGATTAAGTCTCTGTCAGACATTTTAGTCTAGTTTTTATTTGTTGATGAAAATGTGAGTTAATTTAGCTTTAGTTTTTGTCCGTATGAACTTGTTTCTATTAGTTACTCTCTAGTTTTCGTCAGGGGAAAAAAGGTTGTTGATGAAAACTATGAAAAAAAATAATTAGTCAACAAAATTAACACTGGTATGGAGGTATGAAATCACCCACACCATGGGCACCAGGACACCCCCACACCGTCACAGGTAACGGTTTTTAAACTTTCAGCTTATTAGAAGCCTTTATGAGGAGGACTTCACATTATTTCCAACAGCATTTTCAAATATGGCCTCATCAGACAAAGCCACAGGAATAGAAGTCGATAGAGCTTCTGGATATTGTTGATATTGTTCTGGATATTTTTGTCATTTGATCACATATGATGCGGACATGCATTAATTCTCTTGAGTTTCCCCTTTGAACTGTTCACCAGCTTTTTGTGGCCTCTCAGCAGATCCTCCGTTCTCAGGGTCAGTGTGGGCAGGTAGACGTTCTGGATATGCTTCTGCTGTTGGGCATAATATGCAGTTTGACGTGTTTGTTTTGACATTTCAGGGTATGTAACGACAGGGTCCTTGTGTCTGGCCCAAAATCAGGATCGCTTTATCTCTTTGAAGCGTCTGGCATCCAGACTAAGGTAAGACTATCTTTCTTCAGGTTTTAAGCAACGGTACATTTGAAAACAGCTTCAACTTTAATTGTAGATAAATTGGGCCAGTCTAATATTAGTCACACTCGCATCATTAAGTACAAACTGGGCTTTTAAAAGCAAGCAATAAAAAAATATTAGACATTGATATTAAATTCTGTTTTCACTTGGCTAATAAAATCACCTACATCTGACCTAATTATTGATATCAAATACTAATTAATATTTAAAGAATTCAACCCTTTGAATGCTAGGTTTTTGATATAATGGCACCCTGTTTTCAGATATAAAACAAAAATAATTATTTTCAGTTTATGAAAGCAAAGTCATGTTTTTGTTTTTGTTTTGGATTAGTACAGCCTGGAATATGGCGGCGACGCAGATTATTAATCATTATTATTTTCTTCACAGTGTCAAATTCTCACACTCATATCACTAAGCTCAAAAATGCATTTTTCATAAGGTAGTTACAAAAATTAATACCCTGATATTATTTCCAACTTTTTTTTGGCTTGTTTTTTAAACCATCATCAGTCCTAATTATACACATTAAATATTCATGTTTTAAAGATTTTAACCCTGTAAATGCCAGGTTTTTGACATGATGCCACCATGTTTTTATATTTAAAAAAATGAAAAAAAGAATTATTACTTTACAACATGCAAAAAAGTTACTTTTGTGTTGAATTATTACAACTTGGGATTTGTCAATGATTAGCAGCCACACTGATTTAATTGGCAGTGTTCACATATATATCACACGCCATGTGGTGGAGAGTAGTTAAAATGATCAACTCGCAAACACCCAGACTGATATCCAGATATAACAAAACGCACATGTTGTACTTTAATGGAAGTGTGATCAAAAACTTCGTTGACTGGGTTTCAATGGCACACTTTTTATGCTTGACAGTACAAGTGTAACACTTGTTTGTACACAATGTATCTTAAACTTAATGTAGGAAGTGGGCTGGAAATATCAAGATCAAATAAGAATAAACAGTCTTACCAAAATACATGCCATATGCATGAACACAGACAAAATGATCAAAAACGATGGCTGACAAAGGCATAAAATGCACACAACAGTCTCTAAGAGGTAAGTATACCTATATAGTGACCTGGCCATTTAGTGAGCTTTTGTTCTTTCGTAATGATCAATCAAGTACTTATTTAATCAAACTGTGAAGTTTTATTATTGATAAAATAAAGAATTTGGACTTTAAGGATATAAGGATGCTTTTTTTATCGTTACGGTAATCAACAACCAAACTCGGTGAGGCATTTTCATAAAAGCAGCAGAACACACAAATGAAATATAAAACAGACAAGACAAGTACGTATGAATAATAAATAATGATTGAAATGGTGTTATAAGGCTGTAGCATTCAGTGGAAGGTGGAAATTTAGCATAGTATTTTACATCAGAGCAGCTTGTATTTTCTGTCCTCATCACTGGTTGTCAGTCTGTGTATGTGGTCATGAGTGGTGGGTGGCTGAAGGAAAAGCTGTTCCTGAACCGTGTGTTCAACGTTTGGTGTGAATCTAATCTTCACTCTGCTGCTTCAGCCTCTTCTTCCTGTCTTTGCAACTATTTTGAAATGATGACACCTTTCATTGTTTCTCATGATACAGTAAGTGCTTTTCTGTAGCCACAGTCTGATTTGTTCAGAAATACAGGGCTGTAGAAGCAAGACTAGACAATTTCCATCATGAGAGAGGCTCGGGGGGGCGGGGCATGCCGTATTCATTGCAATGTGATAATGGGTGTCTGTGAGGGCTGTTTTATTAATCTAACCTAGAAGAAAAACTAAAAAAATCCATCAAAACCAATGTTGTTACTGATCACTGACATATCCAACACTGTAATAGTCCCATCCCGAATATTTCACTTTACAGTTTGCATATTATAAATATTGCAATTTTATTGTGTTTTTTAACAGAAATTGGTGATGCCGTCACATATACTGGCATTTAAAGGGTTAAAATTGTGAAAGTCATTGAAAGATTTATATTTATGATCAGGACCGAAGCTGATTAAGAGATGTATGAAGAAAAAATGCAAAGAAAACTTCAACATATGATGTTTTAAGGGCATTTGGAAGTGAACAAAAATGTCCCCTTGTTAGAAATAAGTTTTTTTTTCATAAATCTGAAACAGCAGAGGGCGGCACGGTGGCGCAGCAGGTAGTGCACGTGCCTCACAGCAAGAAGGTCACTGGTTCTATTCCCGGATCAGGCAGGGCCTTTCTGTGTGAAGTTTGCATGTTCTTCCTGTGCATGCGTGGGTTCTCTCCGGGCACTCCGGCTTCCTCTCACATACCAAAAACATACTCATTAAGTTAATTGGTCACTCTAAATTGCCCTTAGGTATGAGTGTGAGCTTGAATGGTTGTTTGTCTCTACACGTTGCCCTGCAATCGACTGGCGACCGGTTCAGGGTGTACCCCGCCTCTCGCCCAATGACAGCTGGGATAGGCTCCAGCCCCCCGCAACCACGAAAGGGATAGTCGGTATAGAAAATAAATGAATGAATGAAATAGCAGAATAACTACGAATCCATAAAAACCAATGTTGTTACTAATCACTGACGTGTCCAACACTGTAATAATCCCAATCCCAATCCCAAATATTTCACTTTGCATTCAATATATTGTAATTGCAATTTTATTGTTTTTTTTGTTTTGTTTTGTTTTTTTACTGAAATTTGTCATTGCATCACATTCACTGGCATTTATAGGGTTTAAATTGTGAAACTGATTAAAAACATTATAGTTATGACCAGGACTGAAGCTGATTAAGAGATTTATGAAGAAATAAAGCAGGAAAACTTCAACATATAGTATTTTAAGGGAATTTTGGAAGTGGACAAAAATGTATCCTTGTCAGAAATACGTTTTTTTTTATTATTATTTATCTGACATTGCAGAAAAACTACAAATCCATAACAACCAATGTTGTTACTAATCACTGTCCAACACTGTAATAATCCCATCCAGAACATTTCACTTTGCATTCAATACATTGCAATTATTATTACCTTTGTTATGGAGAGGTAAGTGGCTCGTGTCGATGCTCTGAGCCCCTAATGACATAAGCAAGGTGTTCAGTTTAAAATCTCTGATATTAAAAGAAGCTATATGAATCTTTTCTCCTTTCTCAGGGTGATGGGGATCAGCTGTAACGTCATTAAACCTAAAGACATAGCGAAACTCCACCCTCTTGTTAACATTCATGACCTGGTAGGGGCGCTACATCTCCCTTTAGATGCTGTGGTGTCTCCACCTGATGTCAACCACGCTCTGGCTGTGGCTGCTGCTGGACACGGTACAGACGCCCTCTAAATCTCCTCATCAGTGGTGTAGTTTCTCCTCTTGGGTTTCTTCATTTGCTTTGCTTTGTTTTTCTATCAAGGAGTTCAGATCCTGGATCGAACCACCGTGCAGCAGGTCCTGGTGGAGAAAGGTCAAGTGATAGCAGTCGAGACTGACCGTGGCTCCATTGAGTGTGAATATTTCGTCAACTGTGCGGGACAGGTAAACTTCTGAGTGGAATTATGGGAGAACTCACTGTTTGTCAAATCACTGTTATCAGAGCTGCAGTCATGTGACATTTCTTTCTGGTTTGTCTCTCTAGTGGGCGTATGAGTTGGGCCAGGCCAGTGAGACCAAGGTATCAGTTCCTCTTCATGGATGTGAACACTTCTATCTCCTCACCAAACCCCTCCAAGAGACACTTTCGCCGGACACGCCAGGTCTGACAACATCACTTAGACAAGTTACATCTACCAGCAGGCTGAGTTGCCAGTTGATACAAAATCCTGTCATCCTAAAATGTGAAAGCTGAATAATCAGAGTGAAGTCCTTATTTAGAGTTGCTCATTGGACAGTTCTGAACTGCAGCAGTACCTTCCTGCCTTTCCCAAAGTCTTACCTTCATAGGTGCGAGGTCCTGTTTGACAGTAAAGGCTAATTTTTTTGTTCTCTTTGCGTGCAAAAAAAAGGGCTGTACAGCTTAAATGGTAAATGTCACTGTCTGTTGTAAATCTAACCTCTAGATGTGATGTTAGGCGTACTCAAAACTGGCAAGTCTGGTTTTCTTGTATTTTGTTTTCCTTTTCTTGATTGCTAGCAGGAAATGCCTTATTTGATAGCCTAGTGTCATCTGATTTAATATCTTTTTTTTCAAGTACCTATTTGTTGTTATAATTACACAATTAACAACAGGTGTAAGGATCTGGGAAAGGTCGTAGAGATGCATTAAAAGTGCCTGAATAGGGCTTAAATCTCACCTTTGAATTCATTATGTACCCTATCAGAGCATAACTGGGCCTTAAAGCAATACGGCAACTTTTTTTGTCTTTTTGTGTCTTGTCTCACTTCCGAGTCCATGATAAGCAGATAGACACCATTCTTTCGACTATGTGTGCAGTAACAAGGAAGAGACAGGCAGAGCTCGCCCACTGCTAATTAGCATAGCTCAAACACTGGGAGTCAATGGGTAGCGTTAGCCTGCCTCTACCTACATTCATCAGATAAACTCTTCAACACCTCTAAACAGTGTGCTTGTTGTGACTTGTTTTTTTACTGCATTATGTTACGTTATCTTATACTATCATTGTAATGTCTTCTTCTACTCCTAAACTGGCTTTTTTTTGTTGACCTACTTCCACGGTGGTTAGTGCTAGAGATGTGATGTTCGGGAATGAGTCGAGTCTTTTGAACAGCTCTTTAAAGTGAACGATGAGAACCGATTTGCAGTTGTTAGTGAGCTGTTCGTTTGCGAGACATTCTGAAATGCAAATTGCCTCCAAATATGCTGCACGCACAGTCAAAAGAATGGTGTCTCTCTGCTTGTAACAGACTAAGGAGTGAGGCCAGACACCAAAACAAAAAAAAAAGTTGGCATATACCTTTAAGACCTCTTATAAGGTGAAGTCTGGTTTTGACCAGAGTTCCTATCTGCACAGTTAAACTTGAATTTTATATCGACCACAGTCTCCAGGAGGTGATGTTACTGAGCCTATGTTTTGTCCACAGTGGTGATTGACATGGACGGAAGGATATACGCTCGGCCATGGCAGGGAGGCCTTCTCTCGGGAGGCTTCGAGAAGAACCCAAAACCCATTTTCACTGAGGGACGAAACCAGCTGGAGATCCAGAACATGCAGGAGGACTGGGACCACTTTGGTAATTAGTCTTAAAAAAGTCATGGGCTTTTCAGGGGAAAAGTTACAGAAGGGCAGACAGACCTTTGAAATTTCAAATGCTGCTGCCCCGGCTAATGTCAGTTCAAAGTACACCTCTGCATACACATGCAGAAGCATGTACACACACCTGTTATTCAGCCTTGGCCTTGTTCTGGTAACATGAGATTTCTCATGCAGCCTGACTGAAGCTGTAAAGACAGGGGTCCACCTGCAGCAGAATCTATAAGCAATGAAGAAACTCAACTCAACTCAACTCAACTTTATTTATTGAGCACTTTAAAAACAACCACAGCTGAAACAAAGTGCTGTACATCAATAAACAAGACATAAAACAATAAGACACTGTCTGACTGAAGGATTTTGTTATTCTTTTTGTTTTTAAATTAAACTTGCACACTTGTGATCTTGTTCATCTGAAACATAGAATTTAATGAGTAGTACATGTTAATTTGGTAATTTGGATTGATCACTGGTTCACCTTTTATTAAGACCTGCTGTATTTTACAAATTATTGGGGTCATGATTCAAATGTGATGTTTTGGCTATAAAACGGTTGTTTCTCATCGTAAAAGTTATAAGCCTGCATTTATTTCCTATGCAGGTTTATTAGTTGAATGCTTTACAACCAAAATATGTCAAATGTTTTGTTATTTTTAAACCTCACAGCAACCTTCACAACATAAAAGGGCCTTGTATCAATGTGGTCAAATCATCCCTGGCCAAGTCGATCTGTCATGGGTCCCATGTAAGGGGCTAAAGCCTTTATTGCAGGGCCTTGTGTTCAAATCCTTCCTTGGCCCTTTGCTGCATATTATCCCCCACCCCGGTCAACCTCTATTTCCTGTCTCTTTCCACCTGTCCTATCTAATAACAGCCAAAATGGTCTTAAGAGTAGCTGAAAGTTGGGAATTCAAACATTGATATGAAATTATAATAAGCTGTTTGTCCCTGACCTCCAGAGCCGATGCTCAGCGCCTTGTTGAGGAGAATGCCTGGACTGGAGTCAGCAGAGATCCATCAGTTGGTCAACTGTCCTGAGTCCTTCACCCCTGACATGCGCTGCCTGATGGGGGAGACACCGGGGGTTTCTGGCTACTTCGTACTGGCAGGGATGAACTCCTCTGGCCTGGCCTTCGCTGGAGGGGCTGGAAAGTAAGCACTGGCTTTCTGAAAATTGTTCTGTCAATAACTCAGCCTCAGACTGTTAATTTTAGAGAATAGCGTTGTGTTTTCTATATGTTCTTATTTCTCTACAATGAAAAATATGTCATGTTTTATGATCTTACGTTAGGTATTTGGCAGAATGGATGACTTATGGTTACCCCACGGCCAATGTATGGCCACTGGACATTAAACGCTTTGGAAACCTGCAGAGCAGCCGAACCTTCCTGAGACACAGGGTGATGGAAGTCATGCGTGAGTTGTCAACACTTCTACAGTTCATATGTCCATGTTTGAATGTCATATACCACTATTTACATTCAGGTCACTGGCATTGTTCCTTTGGAACATACAGGAAACACTATGCACTGAAAATGTGATTAATCCACTGTGGGAGATCAGCTCTGCAAAGTGCTTTTAAAACAAAACCACCTCTAGCGCAGCTCAGCCAGCAATACTTTAGCTTATTTTAATCACCATTTAATGATATGAGTTAAATAATGTAAGTGTGTTGTATTCTCAATGGCAGTGTTTTATTAATGAGAATTATCGACTCTTTCACCCAAACCAGTAGTAACATCTTTGCAGTCTTCAGAAGACTGCAAAGATGCTATAATGAAAAGTTCAACCCTTTATGACTCCTTTTCTTCACTAGTACAGTTATATACTGATTGATCTCAAATTCATAATGCAGGAACAGTTTAAAAATAAGGTTAAAAACTATTTAATATAAAAATGACCATATTTTACACCCAGCCTTTACCCATATTTTTTTCAGTACAATCACCATACAAAAGTCTAATGTGTAGGTGTTAAGGAAACACAGCAGGGCATTCTGGAAAACTCTCAGACGGTAAATGAATGAAGGGGGTACCACGTAGAGATGCAACACTATTCAGTAAAATAGTTACTGCTTTGGTTCAGCATCCATGGTTCAATACAGCCTTGATGAGTAGCTGCATTTTTGGTTTTGTGAATAACTAGCTTCCATGCATTATCGTAAGCCAAATGTGTTATGTTTTGGGGGGGAATGAGTGATCCACCCGTTTGCTCTGTCTCCAGAGGTAGTAACAAATAGCATGATATTGAAGAGAGGGAAGCACAAGAACTCAGCGGGAGACAGGAGTGCTGCGAGTGTGTGCGTCTGCCTCTGTGTGTATGTGGGAGCATGCCTTGTGTCTCGTGCATGCAAGCCTTGAATTGGCCTTACAGAGATAATGTGAATGTCTCCGGGTTTAGATATAACAGAGCCTTGCTGCAGCGCTTTTGCTTAAAGGCACTGAATGGACAAATAAGAACAATCCATCCAGGTTTGCACAAAAGAAACAGGCCCTGCACCTGTCTGGGTTAAGAAGATGGGAAGGGTGAGGGTTTTAGTGATTCTAATAAAAAGAAACATGTTTCAAGCTTTGCAGCTGACTCAGAACACTGGCTTCTGTTGCAGAAGAAAACCTATAGCATCTGTTTAGAAGAGCCCTGAAAAGCTCGCTCAAACATTGTCATAAATCCTGTTGGTTAAATATTGATCATGTTAAACTACAAATGGAAATCAGTGAGATAAATGTAAATAAACCAATGGCATTTATAAGGTGATGATTTTACCTCAGAAAACACAATGTCATGAGACAAATGCAATCGTTGCTCATGTAATCAAACCATTTTTCATACACTGCCTGGCCAAAAAAAAAGTCGCCCCCAATAAAAAAGGTCGCACACTCTAATATTTTGTTGGACCGCTTTTATCTTTGATTACAGCATGCATACACTGTGGCATTGTTTCAGTAAGCTTCTGCAATGTTACAAGATTTATTTCTATCCAGTGTTGCATTAATCTTTCACCAAGATCTTGTATTGATGATGGGAGAGTCTGACCACTGTGCAAAGCCTTCTCCAGCACATCCCAAAGATTCTCAATGGGGTTAAGGTCTGGACTCTGTGGTGACCAATCCATGTGTGAAAATGATGTCTCCCGCTCCCAGCTGACCTCATTCTATGGGCACATAATGTTGCTGAACCTAGACCTGACCAACTGCAGCAACCCCAGATCACAGCACTGCCCCCACAGGCTTGTACAGTAGGCACTAGGCATGATGGGTGCATCACTTCACCTGCCTCTCTTCTTACCCTGATGCACCCATCACTCTGGAACAGGGTAAATCTGGACTCATCAGACCACTTGACCTTCTTCCAGTCCTCCAGAGTCTGATCTTTATGCTCCCTAGCAAACTGAAGCCTTTTTTTCCAGTTAGCCTTACTGATTAGTGGTTTTCTTAAGGCTACACAGCTGTTCAGTCCCAATCCCTTGAGTTCCCTTCACATTGTGTGTGTGGAAATGCTCTTACTTTCACTATTAAACATACCCCTGAGTTTTTCTGTTGTTTTTCTTTAATTTGATTTGGCCAAATGTTTGCTGATCACGCTCATTCAGGATTTTTTTCCGACCACATTTCTTCCTCGAAGACGATGGTTCCCCACTATCCTTCCAGTTCTTAATAATGCGTTGGACAATTCTTAACCCAATTTTAGTAGTTGCTGCAATCTCCTTAGATGTTTTCTCTTCTTGATGCATGCCAATGATTTGACCCTTCTTAAACAGACTAACATCTTTTCCACGACCACGGGATGTGTCTTTCCACATGGTTGTTTAAGAAATGAGAAGCTACTCACTGCATCAGCTGGAGTTAAATAACTTGTTGCCAGCTGAAAGATGCAGTAATTATCCAATAGGAGGCTCGTACCTATTTGCTTAGTTAAATCCAGGTGGCGACTTTTTTTTGGCCAGGCAGTGTATTTTTCTGCTCCACAGCATGTTCCTCTCCATTCTTGGTTGTTTCTGTGAATGTATGAAATTTACTTTGTCATGAAAACAGAAAGCTATTTTGAACTCTGCTGCCGCATCCACATTTTCTACATTTTCCTTTTTACATCAGTCCCTGCAACTTCTGTCTAAAAAACTCTGCTGCCTTGAGATTAATATGTGAACAGGAAGTTTTCAGGGACATCCTGTTGTGAAATTATCTTCAAATTTTATTAAGTGTATTACTGAAAAACGAACAAAAATAATCGTAAAAATGTTTCCTATAAATGTCCCTCAGTTTTTTTTTGGTATTGAAAAGATGTATCCGTCTGATCTGTTTCCAGCTCTGCTGTATGAACTGAAGGTTCCTCGCTGGGACTTTCAGACGGGCCGTCAGCTCAGGACCAGCCCTCTCTACGATCGCCTGGACACCCAGGGAGCTCGCTGGATGGAGAAACATGGTTTTGAGAGACCAAAATACTTTGTACCTCCAGGGAAAGGTATGTAGATTATTGAATGATACTTAATCATTCAATCTCTTTTAGATATTTGTATGAACATTAATATATTTATTTTTAACGCTTAATTTTTATTGCATTTTATGTAAATGGAGAAAAGACAAGACTTAACGTTATAATAACTGCAGAAACAGAATGTTTAAAAAGACAGAAATAGAGAGCACATACATGTAGATACAATCGGGTCCGAAGGGGAACAAGGAAAACAAGAAAAGTAGAAAATGTCAGTCCTAATATTTATGACAGTCCCATTTTTTTCCAATAGTCTCCTCCCTTCTCTGCTTGGAGCTGTAATTTAAAGTGATTTTCTTCATGCTGGGGATTTATTTTATGATATTAATTAGGAGTTTCATGGTAGGAGCACTTAATTATAGCTTTTTACTTGCAACTATTAAAATCCTCAAGAGGTATGTATCTTTTTTACTTCGACCTTCAGGGACTTTTCTGAGTTACACGTAAGAAAAGGAAGAATCTAATGGTATGCTTTAAGTTCCTACAATGAGCTGACTGACATCGCTCCAAAATGTCATGATAACTTTAAAAGACCAGAAGACATAAGCATCTGCAGAGACAAACTGCACTCCCTCCAGCAAGAAAACAGTGCACTGCTGAGTTTTGACAGTAAAAACGTCGTTTTGAAGTGTAGTAGATGTGAATGAAATCCTTAACAGCAGATGTAAGATGACTGAGAGAAAGTTAATACGCTGTACTTTGGTGAAAATGGAAAATCTTTGTGTGAGTTTTAAGGACAAGTAATCTTCAGAGAACAGAGTGGGACATTCTGTGTTTAACACTTTTATCTAATCAAGGGAGTGTCGTCCCTTGTTGGGGCTTCTTAAATATTCTTGTTCCTCCGTGAGACACAATGACCTGTTTCTCTGCCTTCTTGTGTTTGTGTTCAGATCTGCTCTCCCTGGACCAGAGTAAAACCTTTTACAAGCCTGACTGGTTTGACATTGTTGGAGCAGAAGTGAAATGCTGCAAAGAGGCCGTCTGTGTTATCGACATGTCCTCATTTACAAAGTTTGAACTGACAGTAAGTCTTGTTTTACTTTGGAAAGTTTGTAAATTTAAACCAGCTCTGGATCACAGAAGACAGAAAACTGCTGCTGCACTTCCTTTTTGTGGTTTTAGCCCTCCAAACTGAAATTCCCCCTCTGGTTACACCCAGTGAGTCACCATGTGTTTCCAGCATCTGTACCAGAGCATGGCATTTAAAACAGTTGATTCTTTGTAAACCGCACAGCATTCTGGCAGCTTGTGTGTAGTTTTTCTTTTTAAATGTACCCAATACACTCACTTAGGGCTCATAGATATGGTCCAATGCCATATCTCATTTCATTAGCTGAATGGGATACACAATATGTGTTCGAGTACAATATGATCCTTGTACAATTATAATGATACCAATGCCTGTAACAGAAGCTGAAGTACTCGAAAACCATTTTGGGCATTTTTAATATTTTTAATTATCAGAAATTGCAGACAAAATCTTAAACTGATCATTCTGTAAAACAAACACTTTGACAACATATTTGAACTTAGAGGTTGTCAAAATTGTCTCTACTCTTGAATACATGCATTTCAAAATCTACATTATTTTTAAAATGTATGCCATAAAAATGTACAGAAGCTTAATGTACTTCAGTTATGTTTTAAGGAACATATATTAGGCTCTTTTTAGTTTTATATGCTGCTTAGTGTGTTTAACATGTCTCCTCCATGTGATAGAGTCTTCTGTGCACAAGACAAATAGTCAATGACATCAGGACTTCTCCCTCTGTATTTCTTTGCGGTGGTCATCCAAAATGGCTCACTCGTGGGCTTAAGCTGCTGATATCAGTCATTTGTTTGCATGCCCATTGGCTCAGGGCAACAAGCCCAGTGCAGAGTAGAGACTAGAATGAAAGCAAGGCTGGTACCAAGCAGCGCTGAGGTGACCAATCACAACAGAGGAGATCAATCAGCCAATCAAAGCTTACTAGGCCCATGTGGAAAAAGGTCTCAGACAAAGAGAGAATACAGCTGGATCAGGGTTATTCAGTGTGTGAAAAGTAAAAGGTATTTTAAACCCATGAGATTGTGAACATATTATAGCAGCCATTTACATCAAACATATTAACCAAAGTTCATGCAAAATATGTCTTCCACACCCTTGATGATTCAACTTTATCACAATATTATACTCTTGACATTTTATTTAACTTTCTCTCTAAACTGTATTCCAACTTTATTCACAGCACTTAAACTTTAACCTTTCTATTTCTCTGTTTTGCGACTGTGAAGTAGTGATGGAGGTTACTAGACTTTTTCAAATAAATATAATACATGCTTAATACGTGCTTCCCCAACTAGGAAGGAGAGAGGGACAGAGACCGGAAACAGTCAGACTAACTTTCTCTGGCAGTCTTAAAAAATGAATCCGTGAACCAGTGTTAAGGCATTTGTGGGCTCTTTAAACCAAAATAGACAGCTGTTCCTCGATAACACGCATACATAGTCGAGATGTGGAGATGCTGTCAATGGCTTAGTTTACATGCAGTCATTAACCCTTTCATAACCAGAATATTAACAATGACCTGGTTGCGCACAGCCATGTAAACACCAATAACCCTTTTGGAAAACCGGAATATGCTCATATTCCGGTTTTTAAAAACCCGGAAATCACCCCTGGGTTACTCCTTTTCTATTCTGAGTATTTGGTCATGTATACGCCTGTCAGGATATCCCCATCAAAAGGAACATTAATTTGTGTTTTGCGCATGTTCTTTTCACAAGAAATCTTGGTCTTTTGAGTACAGGAAGTACTTGTAAAATGGCACAGCTCCGGCTCAATTTCCTAATTCTTCACTTTCTCTTCTGGTAGTACTGGTAGTGGGTCAGTACCAGCACCAAAGGGCAACCAAAGCCGACTGTTACCTGCTCCGGGCTGTTCATTATCCGCCGTGCTGCTGCTGTTGTTGTCGTTGCTATTGGATACGGGAAGAAGAAGCGGAAATCAGGATGTTGTCCATACTTCGCTTTTTTGATCAGGATACCATGTATAGAGGAATAACCCTGTTTGCTCACGCATGTAAACGGGTTATTCCGAATGTTTTAGAAACCGGAATATTGACCTTAACCTGAAAATTGGCTGCATATAAATGTAGCCAAAGTGTTAATGCAATTTTGAAAGGAGTTTGCCTGCAACTTTTGATAATGAAAGCAATAAATAATACAATTTGGGGTTGACAGGACTTCTGTTTTCGGTATTGTGGTATCAGACAGCTGTCAGTATCACATGATTTTACAGACTCTTGCTGATTGACAGTTTGGATAGGCTGCAGCTGCAGCAACCCAAAAAGCGATAAGCAGCATAGATAATTGACATCTTGCGGTCAGTAATTTTCTTTCAGTGGTTATTAATGTGAATATTTCTTTTAAGTAAGCAGATTTTTTTAATCAACAAAACTTTATCCATCCATGGAAATGTTGTTTAGTTACCCTTCATCTTTATTAAACGTATATCAATATATACTTCTAAATTTTCCAGCCCTACACTGGCTGTATTTATTCAAACATCTGTCTTAATATCTCAGTCCACACAGGACCAGGCCCTGGAGCTGCTTCAACATCTCTGTGCCAATGACCTGGATGTTCCTGTAGGACACATCGTCCACACTGGGATGCTGAATGAGAGGGGGGGTTACGAGAATGACTGCAGTGTGGTTCGGCTCAGCAAGAACAGGTTTGTAACCACTGGGGAGTAATAGTAACATGTTGGAAATTAAAATGAACTCAAATTATATTTTAACCTGTTGGGAGCATTACTTTTATTCTGGACATGAAAATTAACTTGCATCCCTTCCTCTCTGCAGCTTCTTCATTATCTCTCCCACTGACCAGCAGGTCCACTGTTGGTCCTGGATAAAGAAACACATGCCTAATGACCCACAGCTTCACCTGGAGGACGTCAGCTGGAAGTACACTGGTAAATTGAAGTATTTTTTTTTTTTTTGCAGGGATGTCGCCCTCTGGTGCCAATGTTACATTACAGCAGAACTCTGCCAGTTATTAGTGTGACCTGATTTTAGGTTAGTTGTTTGGGGAATTTTATACCAGAGGGACTGAAATTAATTTAATAACATTTCCATACACTGTGATTAATATAATACCCAGAGTACCTCTTGTTCAACGGGATTACAGGGTCAAATCTTCAAATCTTCCTTTAAAGGAAATAAAAATGATAATTTAATTGGTTGGGATGGAAATCAAAAATTAATTCCATTTGAGAACTGATATCAGTATTGTTTCTTTTCCTTAACAATTCCCCTATTAGACCTTGGCTACATTCAGGCAAAAGTGTTCCCAATCTAACTTTATTGCTCAAATGTGACCCATATCTGATGTTTTTATGACGGTCTGAACAGCACAAATCAGATTTTTTAACATTATAACCAGGTCACTTTCATATGTGGTCCTAAACCAGATACTGAAATGACTTATCTTATTGTCTTTATCTTTAGTTTAGGGCTTACAGCACTTCAGATATTTCCAATAGTTTTTTAAGTCAGAGAATTTTTGATTTTTATAGTTGTTGTGGGACGTGTCCTCTTGTGGCAATAGCATTGACTGAGGTGTCATAAAAGACACGACTTGTTTATGGTCGCCGAGAAAAAAGTTAAAGTCATTCAAAGGAAAATAGTTCTCAAATACCAACTGATATTAATTAATAAGGACAACTAATAGAATCTAGTTTAAAACAGCCACCAAGCTTCCTTCTTTTATACAAACAGATTTTTTCAAAACACAAGAATAATTTACCAAATTTTTCTTATTTTACTTTAAATCAGCTTTAAATCTGATTGGACCCCGAGCCATGGACGTCCTCGCCGAGCTGTCATATGTTTCCATGACCCCAGACCACTTCCCCTCTATGTTCTGTAAGGTAAGAAATAAAAATTCAACGACATATAAACACACTGATGATCTGGCTGGGAGGTTCTGTGAGCATGCCTGGTTGTTTGTCCCTGACTGCCAGCTCTGTGACTGACCAGCAGCTACTCAGGGGCGTACCTGCCTCTTGGACTGGGTGAGACCAAGCAACGCTGAACAGCATGATTGACTTAGGAAACAGATGAATGGATGGATAACACTGTATATTCCATCCCCTCCTTCATTTGCCTTTTTCTTTTATTTCCTTCATTTCATCTTTTGAAGCAAAAACTGTCGAACAAATCATTACTATTGACTGAATTTTGTAACTAATGATATAAAAACCTGCACGTGACCATACTGAGTAAACACAGTGACTGGACATGTTTGTTTTTGTTGTTATTGTAGGAGATGAGTGTTGGTTATGCAAATGGTATCAGGGTGATGAGCATGACTCACACTGGAGAGCCAGGCTTCATGCTCTACATACCCATAGAGGTGAGATCAACAAACCTCTACACACTCACATTTCCATTTTTATTTTAATGTTTGATCTAACATCAGCCTCCTTCTCTCTTCAGTATGCTCTGCATGTCTACAACGAGGTCATGTCCGTGGGTCAGAAGTACGGCATTCGTAATGCTGGTTACTACGCTCTGCGCAGCCTGCGTATTGAGAAGTTCTTTGCCTTCTGGGGTCAGGACCTTGATGCCTTCACCACCCCGCTGGAGTGTGGACGAGAGTTCAGGGTCAAATTTGACAAGGTTTGTTCCCATTTCAGCTGTTTAACCTCATCAGACTGTACAGTAGGGCTGTCACAGTCAGTGTCGGACAGCGACTGCTTAGCAGGGATGTAACAGTAAGAAAATTTCATATCACAGTTATTGTGACCAAAATTATCACAGTTTATCATTATCATTGCGGTAGAGTTGCAATGTGCTCAAAATGTTCAAAAAGTACTTATACACACACTGAAATCGTTTAACAAAGTTTTATTTAATTAAAAAATAATGTGAATTTAAGAACGACCTGCAGGGGTCAGAGCCTGGTCCTCTTCACCTCTCTGGTTCCTCGCTGAGGTCTTTCTCAACAGTCTGGCTAGGCTGCTCCCCCCTGATGCTGCTGTGGAGGGGTTTGTCCTTCGTGGTTCTTCCCTGACTCCCTTCACGGAGACTTTTTTCTGCATTTTCTGCAGACAGGACGACCGTCTTCAGTTAGTTTCCCCTCTGCATCCTTGTAAAGTCCAAAATATGACCAGACTGCAGTATCAGAGTTGAGGGGGAAAAAATCTCTGGTGCAGTGTCTGCGCAGGCATACTTTCACTCTCAGAGGCCAAACATCTGAGGGACCGCTGCTGCTTTGCTGAGGAGCAGACACATAGTTCTGGCTTTTCCAGGCAATGAGCTGCATCACTGTGAGTTATTGACAAAGTGAGGAAATCAAACACGGTTCTAATAGTATTGAAATAGGGAACAGTAATACAGATTGTTGGAAATTTTACTGTGGTTTATCATTTTATCGGTAACTGTTACATTCCTACGCCTTTGTTGAAGTTTATTGCTGCAACAATATTGTAATTTTAATATACCTACACATACTTATTTAAGAGATGTTAAGGGATGAGGATATAAGGGTGAGCCATCCAGCCCAGATCCCGGTGGCAGCTGGACTGGTTCAAATTCTTGAAGATGTTTCAGCTCTTGTTCTTCAGTTATAGGAGTTGACTGGGGAGAGCTAGATATATATATATAAATACAAAACCTGTGATGACTATTAATATACAACTGATCAGGGTAGTCACCAGAGTTAGCAGGGTCACTGATCTGACTTCCCCTGGAGGTGTGACGCATGCCATCCCACTTTTTGGTACCCCGCTGAAGGGGTGCCGAGTGCACCAAATCGACCCTCAAAGTTGGAGTTAAAAGCATTGCAGTCTGTTGATAGGTCACAGAAATGGTTAGTTCCTATGTAACAGCAGCTTAAATGAAAACACAGACCTCACCATGTTTAAATACACTGAGGACTTGAGAGTGATTTGTTCACTGCTGTTGCTGTAAATAATGTCTGCACAAAACAATGCTCCACAGAGTACTGGAAGTCCTCCATTGTTGCTCTTTGTCTGCAGTCACTTCGCTGTGTTGCTCACACATTTACACAGCTGGCAAGACCCTCTCCTCCCGGCTCACCCTCAAGTGAGGGTGCAGCTGGTGGTGGAAATGCAAACAAGATCAGGGTTTACCGCTCCAAACCATACCGAACTGTACTGAACCAAACCAGAACACTCAGTGAAAAAGAGGTTTTGTTGTTTGGTCCTTTGTTGTGGGGTGGACGTGTTGTTAGGATCGTTAATGATGGGAATCTGAAACTCCATTATATGTAGGAGATAAAAGTGTCTTATTCCCCCACCTCTGTTCAGGAATGATTTCTCCATCTTGACAAAAATCTATTTCCTTGCCACCTTTTTCAAATCAACACTCTTCTCTGGATGCTTTGTTTGTGGTTTACATAAATTTACATAAATTTCACTTCAGACAGAGTTAGATTAATACAATGTACTCAGCCTTCTGCTTTATTAAATGCTGAAACATATTTGTTAAGTTTTTTTTTCTGAGATTTAAATAAAAAATGCCTCCAAGCTGCTGAACAGGTGGTCTTTCACATCGACAGCGGTGAGGTTTACCTTCATTTTAATGCTGCACACAGCACTAACATCAGCACTGTATTAATGAACGGTCCTCTCAGAGTAAAATTAGTCTCACAGATGACTCTACGATGACTATTCATCTGCTGAATCTGTATCTGTATTGTAAAGGTTGTTATCAAAACACATATAAATCTCTAATATTGTTGCTATTTACTGCCAACAGAGCTGTGCGGCATGTGTGGGTGAATAGTTTAGATGGGAAAACACATAAAATGTTATGGTGCTGCTCCTTCTTTTCTTATTTATCTTATCTTTCACCTTTTACTCCTCTTTTTGTCTCCTTTTTCAGTATCACTCTATCATTTAATCATTATTCAACTCTAAAGTAAGGCCGACCCTGAACAGTAAATGTTCTTTCTTTGACAGATTTTTGAACTATGAAAGGATCATATGAAAACTGTAATTTGATCAATTAAATAACTAAAAAGAGAATACATTGCTCCTGGTATTTGCTTTTTCTCAAGGTCTAATGAAGTGGTGCAGTAATGAGTCCTAAAGAGAGAAAAATGAATTAGCATTTTATCTCTTTGATTCCAATGTCTCAACATCTCAGGGGTTTTTATATGATTGAGTGTGATGCCTGAAATATGGTTTGTGGTACATGGAAGCTCAGGAGACTTTAATGTTTTTTTTACATGTAGAAAATACAGCCAGAAATGTTTCACTGCAAGGTTAATCAAAAGTATCAAACTTACAAAACAGATCTAGATTCAGATTTTTCAACCCAGGGCTACAAAGAGTTGATTTACTTAACAGAAGGGAATTACTGAAAATACAATTGCAAGTAATTTTACTTATTTAATTTTTAGTTCAATATCATGTTCTTGTATTTTATTTTAACGTATTTTAAAGCCGTGCTATGTAAGATTCCGGCTTTCAGCTCTCCAGGGGCCACTATGGTCATTGAGTGTAACTGCACGGTGGTAAAACAGAGGGCCTCTCACACCAACGTGCATTTGTTGACATACAGAAGGAGGAGAAGTGAGCCGACAGGATGTCCCGAGAGACAAATAAACCATGTGGACTGATAAGGTACAGTCTGATCATGTTTCTTTTCAAATAAATCATCATGTACTTACAAGTCTAACAATAACAGGACCAAATCAGCATTGGTCAGACATCCCTCCTCGTCTTTCGGCTCACGCCAGCGAGTGAAAGCCGGGCCAATGTTTATCCCTGTCTGGGCATTTAGCTTGTTACTCTCCCGCTTTCTTTTTTTCGTCTCCTCCACTAAAACTTTTCTTTTCTTCAGGTTTTCGCTGCTTCCGCCATGATAACAACTCTACGTTTAGCTTTCTTCTTCTTCTTCTTGTTTAACGGCGGGAAGCATCCAGCGTCAGAGGAGCATTAACGCCACTTTCTATGCTGGAGTGTGAGCCAGAGGTCCCTATTTCCATTAGGAAAATAAGTGCATATTTACTTTGAACTACATTCAGTTCATTAAATCTGTTTTAAAAATTGATAAACTGCTTTATATTCTCCTTTTCTCAATGTTTAGCTTTCGCCTCGAGTGGGAAGTGACGTATGCCGTAAAGCAGTCAAAGCAGTAAAAATTTGTAGTTTTTTAATGTGGAAGTGTTCCTACCATCCACATTGAAGTTACTTAGTGCCAGTGAAGGTGATAAAGACCCCTTCAGACCATGACAGAGGTGTCATTCAACCTGTTGTAAGGTGACGTATCATCACAATGACTCTAGAAATATTATATTAGGGTGGAAAAACTACGTAGTGTTGGTTTAAGACAAATAAGCTTGCTGTCATTTACCTTGACAGATGTTCTAAATCTGCCTGATTTGTGATTCAGGATCAGTGAGGCTCAGACCAGACAGTAAGCAGTAAAGTAATTGCATTGACACCCCCCTACTTGAGGATAATTTGGTCAAATAATTAGTTGGGACAAACCTTAAATTGGGTATTGCCTCTCTGATGGTTAAGAGGGGAAAACCGGTCCAAAATTGTGTTCCTATTCTTGTAGCCAGTCTAACATAACATCTCCTCTGATGTTTTTTTTTCTGTTTGCCCTCAACAGGACACAGATTTCCTCGGCCGGGAAGCCTTGCTGCAGCAGCGTCAGGATGGCGTGTCTCGGCGGTTTGTCATGCTCGTTCTGGAGGACCACGACACTGAGCTGGACCTGTGGCCGTGGTGGGGCGAGCCCATCTACTGTAATGGTCAGCTGGCAGGGACGACTACCAGCAGCGCCTACAGCTACACCCTGGAGCGCCACGTCTGCCTTGGCTTTGTATCTCCGCCATTCGGTCCAGATGGTCTCCCCACGCCCATCACCCCAGACTTCATCAACCGTGGGGACTACGAGGTGGACATAGCCGGCCAGCGCTACCCGGCTAAAGCCAAACTCTACCCCTTCAGCTCACTCTTCACCCAACAGAAACGCCGCAAGGAAGACATGGAGCTTGGAAACCTGCAAGGGAAGTGATGCTCCTGTGGGACACTCCTTGAGTTACCAAATCCACTCCTGCACCTACATTGCAGTGCCAACGTATCATCCTCTTTCTGTCTCTAACTCTGAGGGCTGTAAGCATAATCACTCCAAGTCTCTGATATTTAACTCTGATGCTGCATCTCTCTCGTCTAAAGTGCAATATTTACAAAGCACCAAATGCTTGAGCTGTATAAAGTCCAGAGCTCCTGTTCCTTCAGATTCTGCAGTTCTTTGGCCCGTCTCTGCTTCATACTCAAACAAGTTCTCATTGGCTGTTCATCAGGACAGTCAGAAGTTAAGTGCCTTTATGAAGGCATCATCACAGAGATATGTAAAGGACTCTTTTTTTGTTTCACTTTGTTCACTTTAACCCACAGAGAAGGAACACTGAATGACAATCTTCTGACGTACATTGGTCACTTTTAGGTTTCGTACCTGTGGAGCCTGAAAAAGTTATTTAATGCTGATGAGATTGAACATCTGCTACAGTAAAGAATATGAGTCATCCAATGTTTGCAGATACTTTAAACCCTCTCTCATATCGACTCTTCTACAGTATCCTTAACAATGAAAGAGAAAATACTACTAAGAGGGGGGTAGGCCTGAGAAAACCCGAAGGAATCAATCTGGCAGTCTGATTGAATCATTGATAAACAGTTACTGAGGGTATACGCAGCAGGCACATGTCAGCTGTTGATTGGTCAGAGGAAAAGACTGGTGCAGAAATCAGAGGGAGGAAAACAGTGAAAAGCTTTACATTGGCCAAAAAGTGATGAGTTTCCAGATCACTTTTGGACCACATTTTCTGTGGGCAGTATGGATCGCAGGCTAAAACAGTGTATTTCCAAAAATATTTGGAGCTGCATTGTCATGACAAAGCTGTGAACACAAGGGTCACAATATCAAAGGGATAGTTCGGGTTTTTTGAAGTGGGGTTGCTTTAGGCCTATGGCACTGGTAATATAATTGCTATTACATCTTTGTTCCTGAGGAGAGGTAGCCAGGTTTTTGACGATGGGTGATATATAGCAGTCAGTGGTGCCACTTTAGGGTTAAAGCTACACAAAAACAACATTGGCTCAATGAGATGCTACAGTAAGAGTCTTTACAGTATTTGAAGGTACCATGTTCTGCTAAATCAAGTTTCTTTGCTTTGCTAATGTTGTTCTTCTGGCTTGGAGAGCAGACGAACAGACTATGACCCTTTAAACGCTCTGTTTTTACTTCCTAGGGTTTATGATGTCATAGCTATACAGCCTCCACCTACATTGGTGTTTTCTGCTCATCACAGACTGACGCCATGACTGTTTTGAAAGTGTGATCCAAGGCCTGTAACCCCTCCTACCATGGTTTGGGCAGCCAATTAGCACAGAGCTTGTTATCATAGCCTCTCGTAGGCTTCCCCAACCCCTCAGATCTGGTGTTTCTAGGGAAAAAGTGCTGCACCTGATCCTCCACAGAGATGAAATGTTTATTTTTTTCAAACTTAAACCAAATCATTGATTAATAGACACCCAAGACATGATGTAAACAGTCAAACACACCAGAACATGGGAACTTTAAGTCCTCCTCAACAAAACACCTGTGATAAGAACTTTTATTTGTTGCAACATTTGGGTTATGCATCCCTCCGACATCAGCTTGTGAGGTCATCAGAAGAAACTATAAACTCTAGCTTCACAAAAACACTAATTTTGACTAGAGTGATGACGGCATACCATTAGTCTTTAAGAACACTTGCATTTGGAGTCACAGGTAGAAAGAGGGATGGGAGAAACTGATGTAGAGACCGAGGAGCAGGACAGATCACACGTTTCCTGGTGGTGCAGATGAACTGTGAGCCCATGTCCGCAAACCTGGAGGCCTGTTGCTGTCACGAGTGGGATTCGTGACAGTAACAGTGCTTCTCCTGGATCTTTCAGCAGAGCTCTTTCATTTCAGTAGGCCTTCACACTGTTGATCGGTAGAATGGGCACTGCAAACATGATGCTCTGTCATTACAGAGAGGTGAGTCCTGATGTCCATATTCAAACAAAAAGCCAAAGTTGGCGAAGGCTCACATCACTCGACAAAATTCGGTGAAATCCAAAAAGAATCGAGGAAAACTGCAATGCTGTAAAGAGTCTTGCTGTAGCATCTGGTCAAGCCAACATAGTTTTTGTGTAGTTTTAACCTAAAAGTGGGTTGATTACAAGGATTCTTGCTGGCACCATAGACTGCTGTATCACCTTGCCTCTGATCATACTCAAGGTTCTTAAAAGGCAATCGTATTTACTATTGACATGAGCCTCACGCGACCCCACTTCAAAAACCTGAACTATGCCTTAAATACCTCAGTTTTTTGGTCATTGTTTTCACATTGGCTTGGTTCTGACTGTCATGGCTGTTGTAGGGATGTTTTGATAATTGGTCATAGGTGTTCAGGGGTATTTTTACAGGAACACTGAGGGGCTATGAAGAGGAAAAGTTGAGATCCTTTTTTATTTCACTACTTTTTCTTTATAAATACTTTGAAATAGAGCTGGACCACATATACTGGTTTTCCACCACAACTTTAAACATACCATGCAGCCACTTCATAGTTGAGTGATTGGAGGCTAAGCGCTTTTATGCATGCATCCTCCCTGTGTTTGCAATAGTTGGTAATGATGCTGCTCCACATCAACATGGTGCACTATGGAAAGCCGTTTGGGCAAAAAACTGATGTTGGTGAAATCAACAGTAGTTCAGCTCTACTAGTACTCAAATTTGGAGTTCACATGCTCAATTTTGGTCCAATAGTACACAAGTAGACTTTACTAGTGAAGCAGTGTTACTAGTACTACTAGTAGATGGAAAATGTTCACTAGTACTACCAGTAAGCATTATATGCTAATAAGGGTACTAGGAAAAGCAAATTCAGGCTTCCGATTTGGTTATAATCCTTCCTACGTCATTTGCATTATGTTTACTAGTGCTACTAGTGAATCTTTTGGCTTTACTTGTACTGCTAGTAGACTGAAAACAGTCTTCAAGTACTACTAGTGAGATTTTTTGAGTTTACTAGTAGCACAAGTAAACAAATGTTTTGTTTTGCTAGTAAAGGTTTTTGGCGCACTAATGCATGAGTAGACCTTACTAGTGAAGCAAAATCATCCACTAGTAGAACATTTTGTGTTACTAGTAGTACTAGAAGCTAATAAAAACTCAAAGCTTTAAGAGTAGAACCAAATCCAGCACCCTGATCGAATGTAATATTTTCAAAAGCCAATGAGAAGTCTGAATTTGCTTTTTCCCACCCCCCTTATTAGCATATAAGGTTTACTGTAGAACTTGTCAACATTTTTAGTCTACTAGTAGTACGAATAGACCCAAAAACAGTCTACTAGCAGTACTAGTGAACATTTTTCCATCTACTAGTAATACTAGTGACACTTTTTGCTTCACTAGTAAAGTCTTGACCAAAATTCCAGTAGTTGACCAAAACTGAGTACATGTACTCCAAATGTGAGTACTAGTAGACCTAAACTATAGTTGATATCACCGTTATCAATTTTATGCCCAAACGTCCTTCCATAGCACAAAACATGTCCCTCTTTCCTAAGAGGGTTTTTTAGTACATTTTCTGGTTGTAGCAGTTTGTTGCCCCGTCTGTCAATACATGAACATTCTGCTGTAGGTGTGTGCTGGTGTGTGGCCTGTGAGCTTTGTTTAGGTTTAAGTTACTGTCAGTGTTCCTTCAAACATCAGAAAGTTTAGGCCAGTCAAAATCAATTTGTAAAGATAATTTGTATTATAAGATTAAGATTAACCTATAAAGACTCATACCTCTCCTCCTTTTCTCCTGCTTCATGCTTCTGTCTGCATAATTGTTAGAGCGCTGGAGGAGGGAGAGCAGGGGCGGAGCACAGAGGGACGCAAGTACACAAGGCGCCCTTAGCCTTTGCCCGAACCAAGGAGTCCTGACCGATGACCTCCAACTAATCTGAGTTCTGTCAGGCACGTAGATGCAGTATTTTCTCCCATTGTAAACAGATAGATTTAAATATAAAAAAGTGGCATAAAGTGTTTTGAGCAACAAGTAAATCCTTATAACAGACATTAAATTTATAATATATAATATATATCTGATGGCTCTCACACAGTATTCATCTTTCTGAGACTGCCATACAGCATGTTTATGATCAGTGTTGTATTTATTGGACTCCTGTTCAAAGGAATACGTCAACTTTTTTTTTTTCTTTTTGTGTCTAGCCTCAGTCCTGAGTCCATGACAAGCAGATAGACACAAGAAAGAGTAGCAAGAACGAGACAAGCAAAGCTCACCCGACGCTAATCAGCTTAGCCCAAACACTGGGAGTCAATTGGAAGTGTTAGCCTGTCTCTGCCTGCGGTTTAGTTTTGTATGTATTTCTTTCGAAAATTACATTAAGTGCTTATCGTAGACTAAAAATAACGGAGCATAATGTGGTTAAAAAAAGAGTCACAACAAGCACACAGGATCATTTAGAGTCCCTGAAGAGTTTATCTGATGACTGTAGGCAGAGGCAGGCTAACTCTACCCATTGACTCCCAGTGTTTGAGCTAAGCTAATTAGTGGTGGGTGAGCTCTGTTCGTCTCTTCCTTGTTACTGCACGCACAGACAAAAGAATGGTGTCTATCTGCTTGTTATGGACTCAGGAGTGAGGCAAGACATGAAAAAAAACAAAAAAAAAGTTGGTGTATCCCTTTAACAGCCACAGTTAAACAGGAGTCAGTGTGCTGTACTGTTGTATGGAGACATCTTGTAGCTCTGTTAACGTAACTTCACTGCTTCAGACATTGTAAAATCAAACAACAGTTGAGGATCTATACTGCCCGCACTGAACATTTTTGTGACAGGAAACTCATCTTTTCAGCTGAATTAAAGCCTTTAGCTGAATTAACATCCCATTTCTGTCACCAGTCCGAGCTTTCTGCCGCTCAGCCGCGCTGTGACTTAAGAGCATATCGTCTTTTTTATGTCATGCCCCTCACGTCTTTCAGAAGCTTCCGATGTTTTCTTAAAGCTCATAATTACAGCAAAAGTACTTTCTTATCATTATTCTGTTGTCTTTCTCATCAGCCTTTAGTTGCCCTGCTGTTTTCTGCTGTGTGTAGTTTGTAATGTATCCTCTGTGATGTAATCCAGCCTCTTATTTATGTTTGTGGTTGTTTTAAGGCAGTTTTGCTTTCGTACGTTGGGTGGATGAGCTGTTGAATGTGTTCACGGTGTCAGGTTGACTGTAGATGAGACAGAGCGGGAATGTCCATACTTGACCTGTAACCTCTGACGTGTTGATGGAATCTGAAATATCGTACACCCATGATTTGAGTTTTGACTGACTGGGAGTCACTTTTGTGTTTTTAAAAAAAAGGGTTGCATTGTGTTTTGAAATAAACTAATGTATTTTTGTATAGCTAGAGTGTATTACTATCTATTTTCAGAACTGCACTTTATCTTGTTAGTCTTGACAATATCAAATGCTTCGACCAGAAAGCACTCGGAAAGCACAAACTTCCACCAAGGTAGCTCTTATATTACTGTTACATCTATAAGCACTGAGCAAAAACGATTGTTTGCTTATGGCGGTTATCTGGATCACCACCAAAATCTAATAATTTTTAATTTGGGCCGTTACCAACATCTGCTGAAAATTTCAGCAAAATCCGAAGTTTTTGTGAAAACTTGCTAACAAACAAACAGACATTCGCCAGCAAAAACATAAGGAGGTAACTATCTGGTCATGTTTTGTCAAAATAGGGCCGTCACAACACCAGATTTTTTTGGACTTTGACTGGATTCTAATGGTGCATTTTCACAAGAGGATGTTTACCTTGTGATTATGATTATTAGACATTACTACAGAGTGTCTGTGAACATCTGCATTGCAATCATGATTTAAATTCAAGCACCATCACTACTTTAAAACAAGAATGGGAAACTTTATGATAAAAATCAACTACAAAAAATGTTGATAATCTCACAGAAAAAGAGAAAATAAAGATTCGTTATGACTAGTGATGGGAATTGATCAGAATTTATTGATACCAATAGCTATTCTGCTAATCAATTCCTGGTGAATTTTCTATGTGTGCAGAAGTTGCCTACGTTGGCCAATATAAATGCTCGTGCAGGTTTCTGGTGTTGCCACTTTCTGAAAGTTGTGCAGTAAGTTTCTTTTTGTCAAAAATTAAGCCACAATTTTGACGGATTCTGCCTCGTCTACCATGATTTTGTCTTCTTCGTTGTCATTTCTGCTGACTGTCTCTGGTGAGAGCCTGCCATCTTTGATATGCAAGGCAGGCAGAACAAAGTAGAAGGAACTGATTAGAGACTTGATTAGCAAAAAGAAAAATGATATTGATTCCTTGAGGGAGTTGTTATTGATTCTCAACTGAAATTAATTTCCGAGTCCCATCCCTATTTATGACACAATACAGCAATTTTAAAGGCTAGTTTCCATCCTAAACGTAACAAGCTAAACATAAATTAAACCCCTTTAAAAAAACATAGTGTAATGAACAAATTACTTGCCAGATATTGACTGATTTATCTACATTCATTTTTACAAATGCGAAAATGCATTCTTTATAAAATAGCGTAACCATAACAAATCCAATCAATCATATTTATAAATTTGTTCCAAAAAAATATACCAAATATAAGAATTGAAAAGATGTTTTTCACTGAAATTCTGATGAGAAATTAGAGGAAAGGAGAAAAAAACTTGATTTAGCATGTTCTGATGGTTTGGTTGTGAGGTACGGTGGATTGTCAAAACTCAGCGGAAAACCTGAAATACAGATTTCTACTTTTTCCCCCTCTTCATGTTGCATTTTAAAAATAGTTAAAAATCACCCCGCATTGAGTGAGCCAGTTGCCCATCCCTGCTTTACAATATCAAAAATATTGGGAAAATAAATGCTTGGAGGTAGTTTAGTACTCTTGTGGCCAAAATAAAACAAATACCAAAAGACTTACCACACATGACGAAACCTGTAGACAAAAAGAGGCCAGCATGGCATGTGGCATGGTCATTGATTTTTCTCAGTTTTTTTATGATCAATCTGAGGCCAAAATCCTTACGGAGTCTGAAACTTGGTGCATTTTCCGGACCATTTTCCCACCACATGGCACTGTCTTAATGCGACTCAACTCTGCTCATTTGTATGTTTTTGTTTTCAGTACAAAATGAACCCCCAGTATTTTCCCCTGGTATCAGGCAAAGTTCTAGGCCAGCAGAGTCGAGAATAAAATTCAAGAGGAGAACAGGAGCAACATTTGAATGGTCACAGAATGGCATTACTCGTAGTGTTCTGTGTGGAAAGTCATGGAAATCAATCGAGCCTCATAGTCGTCTCAGTTGTGGTTTTAAAAATGACATAATTTGTAGACATGTGACTGCAGTAACTATCAGTGATTAACAACGTAGCACAACAACCACATCTGCTGCTGATCCTGATCCCCGCTGTTCCAGAGTTATTCTTGTGTTACAATATGCTTCCACTCTCCCATCTGTCTTATCTGAACCCTTTTTGTTCAGAAATGAAAAAGTCCTCACTCAGTTTAAATTTAAGCAGTTTTGTTGCCCTGCTTTCATTCGTCTCTCTTTCTCAGAAGTTTTACTGAAGTGAGAATCAGAGGATTATCAGCACCGCGAGTTCACTTTAAGGAACCATCTGAAGCTACAGCCTCTGAGAAACATTAGAGTCTCTATTCGTCTGAACATCTCTGCTCAAGTTTTACAAAACAAAAAGATGGAAGCCTCATAATCCTTGTTCATGCAAGCCCTAAAGTGCAAAACATGAGATGAGAGACCCAACCACATATAAAAAACACAAGAAAACACAACAATAAGAGAACACCGCATCAAAAGTGAAACAAACAGTGAAAAACTGAAATTAAAACTTAATTGACTATTAAATGCAAAACAGAAGAGATGAGAAACACAACCATATATCAAATATACAACAAGAAATTAAAAACACAACAACAAATAGGAAAACAAAACAAATAGGAAAATACAAGGAGAGATTAAAAAAACATCACAAGAAAAAAAGAAAACACAAGTAGGAAAATAAATGACAAAAAATACTACAATAAGAAAACAACAAGAAGGAAAACACTAACAGGTCTAGAGCAAAACAAACAGAAAATATCAATAATTGAAAATTAAAAAAATATTTAACTCAAAACATTAAAAATAAATAATGAAACAAATACAACAAAAACACACTGAGAAATAAAGAAACAAACATCAAAAAAACTCATCAAAGGAACACAATAAATCAAAACACCAACAAATGAGAACAGCAAGAAATTAAAAGAAAAAAAAAAAAAAAAGATCAAATACATCACTGGCAAATAGGAACAAAATATGACAAAAGAACAAGTTATACTCAAAAAACAAAAAAATAATATCAAAAATAAAAAGCATGGTAAAAATAAAAAAAACAAAATAATGCAATCTATAGAAAAAATAAAAGATAAGACAAAGGACAAAAATAAAAATGTGACGTGAAAAATCAAGTAGGAAAGAGAAACGAGAAAAAGATGGCAACAGGTATAAAAACAACCATATCAAAGATGTTAGCAATTTAAAAACACAACTGTTGCTTGGGTTTTTTTTAAATCATTTTTGTTGTATTTTTCTATATCCATTTCTTGTCTGTTTTTTTCAAATTGCATTATTTGATTTGTTGTTTCAGTTTTTGATTTTGTCTTTAATCACTCTTTTTTTTCTTTCTTACTTTCTCTTTTTTGCTTTCTTATTTGACGTGTTTTCTTCGTTGTGCTTTCTGGTTGGATTTTGTGTTTTTTTATTTGTTGTTGTGTATCCCTGTTTGTTGCTGTATGTGCACTTCAAGGCACCACACTTGACTGACTGTCTTTGACGTCAGGTTATGTTATTTGTCAGAATGAAACAAAAAAGATACTCCATGTTTTTGGCACCCCTCGCTGACTCAAGGACAAAAAAATGAACCTGCTGAAACACAGATTATTAAATAATAATTTCCTCTGTTGGCTAAACTTAAAAAAACAATTAAATGAAGAACAATTATGTGTATGAGCGATTTCTCGAATCCTACTTTGCCATCATTTTTTTGGGAGTTCTTTGCATTGGAGCATCTTTTTGACTGCTGGTGTAAACCGATGTGAGTCTACTTGGCATGTGTACAACAATCAACATTCTCTTAATTATATCGATACTTTTTTTTTCAGTTTTCACATATTAGTGCAGGTGGAACTTCCACTGAATATAATTAAACATGTCCTTTAGCTCAGTGGCTCTCAACTAGTGGGTCTGCATCTGGAAGTCAGTCATGAATGTGTGCCAGGACAAAAGATGCGTCAAAGATTCTAACCTCTCAGATCCAGAAAGTAAAGTTTGGCACACTGGATCCAATGAAGAGTAACACTGGCTGAAGAAATGCAGGTGTACCAAACTGTTGAAACACACCCTACAGCCTCCATGTTACTAGCTAAGAGGCTAGCAGCGATCAGTTACAGCATTTCTTCTTCATTTTGTCACAAAACAAACTCTAAACACAACAGTGATGTACCACTAAGGAAATCCACCATGTGAGATGCTGGTTAGATTGAAATGGCAGCTCAAATCAAGACGAAAACTGACAAGTAGTGATGTGTTGTTTGTGATGCATAACTAGCTAACAAGCTGCTTTTCAGAGACAGCTCTGGAGCTGGCTTTGGTTTGAGAGAAAGTTTCCTTTTTTTGTTTTAATTATTGGACATAAGAAACAACAGGGTACAAAAAGAGCCAAAAGCAGAAAAACTTAATCCTATTACCTTCACCAAGAAGGTTATGTCTTTGCTGGTGTTGTTTGTTTGACAGTCCGCCCATCTGTCTGTAAGCCTGATAACACAAGAAGTTATAAACAGATTTTGATAAAATTTTCAGGTAGTATTGGTCATGGCATCAGAAACACATGATTAGATTTTGGTGGTGATCCAAATGTGTAGAAAGATCCAGGAAATTTTTTTGAAGAACTTGTTAACATTCCAAAGACAAAGCAGTTTTCCACATTTTTGCTAACAACTCAAGAAGTTCTCAGCCTATTTTGGTGACATTTTCTGGGACTGTTGTTGATGGTATCAGGGAGTCTGGATGAGATTTTGGTGGTCATTTGTACACAGAGGGAGTTGCTTAAAATTTCCCCATTTTCCTTGACAGAATATGAGCTGGTCCATAACAGGAAAGAGCTGGGACCTGCACACCCTCGCTGACTTGACAGAAACGTAACCTTTCCCACTTGTGTTTGACAGGGTATATAAATGAAAACTATGATTAGCATAGAAATTGCCACTGTGTACACAAATTGAGAACAAAAACAAAAAAAAAAGAAAACAAAGAAATTTACATTGTCTTTCAGTAAATATCAGCTTAAGCTAATAGATCAGTCATTTGAACAGCTCTTTGCATTATACTATGGTGTTTGTTCTTGACTGATTATTAGAAGAAAATAAAAGTATCCTCTAACCGATATAAACTATAAATTTTAGTTTTCCCATCAGAGAGGTGGAGGGGACTTCCAGTAGCTGAAAGCTGGCTGGGACTTGGCTGGAATTTGGCTTGGAGGGAAATTTGGAGTGGCTACATCTGTACACCCATTAATTTCTTCAAAGATTTGTCAACATTTGGCAGTTTTTCACATTTTCCATTATTCCTTGGCCAACATTGTCAGAGATACCTTAGCAGAGGTTTTTGCTCTCAGGGCGCTTCTAGTTACTGCGGTGGTCCAAATGACCTACATCTGTAAAACTAGGTTGAATTTCCATCACTTCAAGACAGACTATTATAAACACAAAATCACACTTTCTGGTTTATGGTGGACTACTACAGATTAAATCAACAGAAAATGTAGTGTTTTAATGCAGGTTAATAGAGTGGTGCAGGGATGAAGTATTTTTGTAGGCCGACGCAGAAGTTAGCACCGGTTCCCTCGACTGCTAATACACTTAAATTTTATGGGCATTTTCACTGTGTATTGAATTATTGCTGATAATAAGCTCTAAAGTGCACAAAAATTATTAAACTTACACGTTCTGTTCTTTGTGATAATCTTAACAAACTTAGAATGTAATCAGGGAGAGTATAAAGCTACATTAAGCTGCTATAGAACTACAACATGGCTGTATTTCCCAGCCTCAAGTTGTGACCTCTTGTTTGAGAATTTCCTCTTAATCTGCTGACCTGATCAAGTTGATGCTGATGGCTGTGGCAGTAGTGTATAAATGACTGATTATTGAAAATAACCAGAAATGCTTGCCTGCCATTTTCTAGTCTCTGTTAGCAGTTTGTTAGCAACCACCTTTTAAACACACAACGTTTTAAGATTCAAAAGTGGGCAGTTTTAGATGCATTTAATATTTTCCCATTAAACATTAAAATCTTGTGTGCATGTACGAACCTTATATTAGGCACATATCCAAAACTGGTGTTTGAAATCCCATATATTTTTAGGCTTGGAAGCCAGGAAATGCTAAATGCTAAGTCACCTCTGCATTTTTTGACTCCTTCCTGCACCACTCTATTTGTCGTATTAGTAATATAAACATAGTTAGACTCCTGCGCTGTCTGCTAAATTGTGGTGATGGTTCATGTTTGTCTATAAGTTCTGTAAATCTTTAGAGAAGAAAAAACAAAATGTATGTAATCGTAGGAAACAGTGAATGAAACAGGAGCATTTTTCTGTAATAATGCACTTAAAAACATTTTGGTACTATTTGTTAGGTCATGTGTTTTGCTCCATGGAGGGTCCAATGTGCAACATTTTTCTAAAACAGTGCAAAATCTTTTCATCAAGGTCAGGGTGAAGGATCCAGAGGCCAGAACAGTTGAGAACAATTAACCAGAACACTTAAATGTTATTTTGAGTTTTATAACCTTCTCCAAACTTATTATATTGTTTAGAAACTTACTGAAGGAAATAGATTCAGGACATTTACACTGAATACTGATAGCCTGCTGATCTTCTTTTGTTTTGTCTATGTGTGTTTAAAAAGCATCCAGTGATGTCTTTTATTTGAAAGGTTAGACAAACTCGATATCTGTCATTTTGTTACAAAACCTGAATCAGCCCATGGGTCCACTTAAAGCCCATTTAACAGCTCCAGTATTTTCAAATGCAGTGACACTCAGCTGGATGATGCTTTTGTGCATGTTTGCCTCTCATCTGTTTTAACACCACCTGTACATGAGTGTTTTTAAAATGCATCTTTTTCTGCAGAGCTTTATCAAAATGTATTTATATCACATTAAACCAATGTCTGGCTGTCTGCTGTGTTTATAAAGAGAATTTAGTTCATACAAGAGGGTTGAACTTGTCTTTTCTCTTTATGTGTTTTGTTTAATTGTTTGTATTGAGACCAGGGCTATTGTAAGAGACATAAAACCAAAATGGACTTATATGGTAAATAGACTTGAGCTTATATAACACTTTTTTAGTCTCTTTGACTTCTCAAAGCTACTTTACACCACAGGTCAGATCTACCCATTCACTCTCATATTCACTCTCTGATGGTTGGAGTTTCTGTCAGTTGTCCATCAGTATCAGCTAACAAATCCACGCCCTTTCATACCCATTTACACGCCACTAACCCAGCAGTGGAAGCAGCTAGGGGCCAATGCTGCATTCCAGTTGTACTTGGAAGTTGGGATTTCCTCGTTTCAAATGGTAAATTTCAACTGGAACGCCCCCTGAGGTCGTAATTTCCTACTGGGAAGTCGGCAGATCCTCACCACCCCCTGAGTTGACAATCAAAGGTGTCTGCCCTGGATGTAAACAGTTAATAAGCTCCTGTAATATTCAATTTATTAGCACTTCTGACTAGTGTTTGTCGCACTAAATCAGCTGTATACATAGTATTGTTCGACGTGTGGAAATGCTGCTATAGTGTTGTTTACATTCTTCATGTGGTATGTGCGAACTACAACGCAGGGCGTGCTAACAAAAGCTAACAATAGCATGGTAGATCAAGTTTTTTTCCAACTTTGTAACTGGAATGCTGATAATTTGGAAATGACATCATTCCCACTCCCCTCTTCCCAGTTTCGATGTAAATGGAACGAGCATAAGGCCTCATTTACAGGACTACGTCACCAGAAACGGAAAGTTTTTCCTTTGTGTTTTCAAAAGCGCTCCGCATTCACACAGAGACACAAGAACAACTGAAAACGCTGTAGCATGTATGTATGTCATGCCAGTAGATGGTGATGTTGGTTTTTAGTGAAACAGCTGTGTTAGAACACGTGTACGCTTTCCAGTGAAGACAAACTTTCATAAACAACAATGGCGAGTGGATGCACGAAGACAGGAGTTTCTTGTCCGGACAACAATATTTTTGTCTGGATAACAAACTGAGCACAGTCAGCAGCACACATGTTGCTCGGTAGATGGCCGAAGCTGTTGTTGTTGTTCCTGGGATGCGCTCGCAGCCTTCATGTGAAAGAGTACGCATGTCTGTGTTTTCTCTGGAAACGCTGATTCCCGTTTACAGGGATACAGATACAAAAATGTTTTCAAAACTTTCCACTCTGGTTTCAAAAGTTTGCGGATTCAGACACTAAAGGCAGCGTTCTCATGTAAACAGAGGGTGCAAATGCAACAAACACTCTCCATTTTCTGATTATTAGGAAGGTGAAAACGCATCAAAAACTCGGAACCCAGAAAATGTTACACTTCTTTTTTGAAACATCACCACATCTATCCTACACCCGTTTTGATCAGCTTGTTGTGACAGCGATGCCTTCTTGTGAGGTGTCCTCGGGTCCAATTAAAGGCACTTCATACACTGATCAGGAAAAACATTATGACCACCTGCCGCCCTGACTGTCTGTACTGAGTACTCTTGACACCTTCCTATCAGAACCAGCATCAATGTCTTCATCAATTTGTGCCACAGTAGTTCGTCTGTTGTTGGCAACCTTCCCCAGCTGCATCAGTGAGCCCCATGACCCTGTCACCAGTTCAACGCTGGGCCTTCCTTGGACCACATTAGATAGTGACCACTGCAGACCAGGAACACCCCACTTACATCAAATTTGAAAAAAAAAATGTTCACTAGCTGCTTAAAATACGCCCCCCCCCCAACAGGTGCCATGACAAGGCAAGGCAAGGCAAGTTTATTTGAAGAGCACAATTTGCACACAAGGTAATTCAAATTGCCTTACAGAACAAGAAAAATGCATTAAAATCACAACACAAAATAAAAACAAAAATAATCATTATAAAATGAACTTTAAAAGAGAAGAGTGCAGATAAGATCCTTTCAGTCATATGCACAGTTAAATAGAGCTGTTTCGAGGCTAGATTTGAACATTGTCAGTGTAGAGGCTTGTCTCACATTTTCAGAAAGACTGTTCCAGATTTTAGCTTCATAAAACTGGAACCCTGATTCCCCATCTTTAGTCCTGACTCTGGGCACCAGCAGGAGGCCGGTCCCTGAGGTCCTCAGAGTCCAAGATGGTTCATATGGCACTAACATGTCAGAGATGTACTTTGGTGCTAGGCTGTGGAGAGAGCTGCTTTAAAGTCTACTCTCTGAACCACAGGAAGCCAGTGTAGGGACCTGAGCACAGGACTAATGTGCTCGTACTTCCTGGTTCTGGTCAAGACCCGAGCAGCAGCATTCTGGATGTACTGCAGCTGTCTTACAGCTCGTTTGGAGAGGCCAGTGAGCAGGCCGTTACAGTAGTCTAACCTACTGGAGACAAATGCTTGGTTAAGTCTCTCCAAGTCAGGTTTAGACACTATACCTTTGATTTTGGCAATGTTTTTTAGATGGTAAAAGGCTGCTGATGTTATTGATTTGATGTGGCTGTTCAAGTTCAAGTCTGAGTCCATTATTACCCTGAGATTTCTAACCTGATTTGTAGGTTTTAGAGAGAGAGACCGGAGGTGACTGCTGACACTGTCTCTTTGTTTCTGTGGACCAAATACGATGACTTCAGTCTTGTCCGAATTTAGCTGGAGAAAGTTGTTTAGCATCCACACACTGACCTGTTGGATGCAGTGACAGAGTGAATCCACTGGTCCATATTCACCTGCTGTCAGTGGGACATAGATCTGAGTGTCGTCTGCATAGTTGTGGTAGGACACATTATTACTTTGTATTAACTGGCCTAAAGGCAGCATGTAGAAATTGAACAGAACGGGTCCCAGGATTGACCCTTGGGGCACCCCACAGGTCAAGGCCATGTGGTCTGAGCCATGATGAAGAGATAACCAGCATTTGTCACTTTACTTGTCAGTGGTCATAATATGCTTGATTGGTGTAAATCCAAGCTTTTGTATGAATGAATATATATATATATTTTTGTTTTTTGGTTACTTATACGTTCAAAAAACAAACATATAATACAGTCGTGTATATGTCGTCTTGTCAATAATTGAAAAAGGTATAGACTGAAGCTTATGGCTTATTTCTGCCCATCCTGTGCAATCCAAGATAAATTTGACATATAAGAAAAAAACATGACATCCTTCTTTAAATCATAATACTGTTCAATCATTATACCTTATAAGCATTAATTAATTTATGCTTTAGGTTTTTCTGAACTTTGAGAGAGTTTTACATAATTTTAATTAATCACTGAGCCCATTCCAAAATGTTATCCCTAAAACCGAAACACATCTGTATTTCATATTTCTTATAACTTTTCTTGTTTCAAACATAAGCACTCCTTGTAAATTACATTTTCCTTCCCTTGGTTTAAAAAAATGTTTGGATACAAGCAGGAAGATTATCATTTACTGCACAAAAAATATCCCCACTGTTTTTATTGTCATTATTAGTTTTTGCTACTCTGCGTGGTCAGTACCACTGTTGGATAAAAACATTAAAAAGACTGCATTTGATTCTATAACAAATGACACACATTTAAAGGCTTTGATTCACTAAAAACTTCCATCATTGACAGATTTTTGTGATGAATGATGGAAACTTTTGGAGGCTGTCTTGAACCCACTCTCTGTTATGCAGGTTTTACCAAAGGTTATTTAAATCTTGCAACTCAAAGCCATTTTCTGCTTTTTTGGGGAGGTCAGTCTGAAATTTTCTCTGTAATAATGCACATAAAACCTCAACCCTGTCAAACGCAGGCATAAAAAGGCACCTTTTTTTTCAGGACGACCTTGGCTATCAGAATATTCCTGCTGTTTTGATGTCAGATTTATGTATTAAAGGTTGTACGACCAAAGAGATAAAAAAGAAAATCAATTCAGAATTGAAATTTCACAGATTTTATACAAATCACATACCGCTTTGTTATGAACAAGCCTTTTACATCTGAATATTGTTCACTCAAGCCTTGACTATTAAAAAATAAAAGTATGCTCAGAACCTCAAAGCAAAAACTGTTCACATATTTATAATTATTCCTCCAGATGTATTAGTCCCACTCTTGGATGCAGTGTCAGTCTCAGGTGATTCAAATGGCCACACCACATTCCTCATACTTCTATCATAAATCTTTTGGGAAGTGACGGGTAACTGTATTTTCTCTCGTTGACCTTTGGATGCAAATCAGGAGCAGCCTTTAAGGATATATTTATGTCGAGGAAAAGTTAAACACTGAAAAGCAACTTACTGTAGCACACTGTTGAGCCAACATAGTTTTTGGGTAGTTTTAGCGCCATATTTACAAGTGCCATGGACCTTGAGCAACCCACTTCAATAAACCAAAACTAACCCATTTATAGTAAAAAATAAAAAAATCTTTGCATTTGACCTGTTTGGTTCAAACATCTTTCCCTTTGGTGTCACCAACCAGTAACCTGAGAGACAAAAAATCATTTTATTGATTGATAAAACATGTAAAAGATTTATGAAGAACTGCATTTTGCACATTTGAACCTAAACTGTGATCTGTATGAAAGAACAAACTAAATGTTCAAATGTTAATATTTAGAGAATTGAGTTTTCAATGGCAATTGAGCCAAAGCAAATAAGAAAAACTCTAAATAAAAAACGTAATAATATCGAGGCATTTCAACTGAATAAAAGCTTAACTACACAAACTAGCATTAAGTGGTTCATACCAAAGTGAAATTGAAAAATAAAACAGAAGTTCAAAACAAAATCAAAATAGAAACTTCTTGAAAAACCTAAACTAACGTCCTTGGTTCAGGCGGCTCTTTGCTGCCTCCCCCTCAGGGCCATCAGTGTGTTCTGATCTGTCTGCAAACATCAGTCTGCTAATGAACATCAGAGCGGTGGCACTGAGACTCAACATTAATTCACGTGTCAACAGTCACAGCGGATGACGGAGGCACCTGTTCTCCACTCATTATTTCACACCATCTGCAATTATTTCCTCAAATCAATGATGTAAAGTCAGCGCAGAGCCACAGAGTTATACAGCAAAACACTTTATTAACATGTGAAAACACACTGCTTCCTCCAGGTTCCTCCTCTTCGCTGAGGTTACGTCCTCCTGGCTTTGCGTGGGCGGCATCCATTGTGCGGCACAGGGGTGTTGTCAGTGATCGATACCACCTCCAGGCCGCCCATTGTCAGGCCTTTGATGGCAGACTGCACAACAGAGAGAGAGAGAGAGAGAGTGTGTTCATTCATCAACAAAGCTAATGGGAGCAGATGAGGGTGTGTGTGGCCCCTTAAACGGCCCTAAATGATCCTCATTATGAAAAGACTGAAATTAATTAGAGGTCATATTTCTTCATGCTGTGATGGATTCATTTGAGATGCACTCGCTGTATTAGATCAGGGCAGAGCAGGTCAGACAGAGAAAATGCAAAACATGGTATAATTTTATCCCATTATCCTTCTGGATAGGCCTGCTTGATCATGACAAACATAATTACATTTACTCTGGTTGAATTTGAGATTATGATTATTAAACAAGATCCCTTAAGTTCAGGAAGTTAAAGATAAACTACAAGAGTTACGAGGCACAAACCTCCACAAAGGCATTTTCAACATTGTTAAAAATGTGGAAAACTGCCCTGTCCTGCACCATTAACATATCGTTGAAAGAATTCCTGGATCCACATACAGATTCCAATCACCATCAAAATGTACTCACTTCTCCCTTGTGCCATGACCAACATTCTCTAAAAATGTCATCAAAATCTGTAGAAGACTTTTTGAGTAATTAGCAAAAATGTGAGAGAAAGATTCAGATCCCCACCAAAATCCAATCGATTGGTCCTTACCCTGTTACCAAATTAAAATCAAATTTCATCATATTCTGTTCACAGCTTTTTGAGTTCACAAACAAACAAACAAGCGAACACATCCCTGCATTTGTTACACTTTGGATGCAAAATAAAAGTCGAAAATAATGACATTACACTGTTGAACATTTGCAGACACGTGACTAACATGACATCACTCAGTTCTGCGGTCAGTGCAAGTACTGCTGTTTTTAGCTGATAATAACTGCAGAGATGCCTTTTTGAGCCACTAAAGTAAAAGAAAGTACCATTAATATTAGGGCTGTGTGATATGGCCCAAGAATAAAATCCACATTTTTTGTCTATATAAACACAGAAAGCTGAGCTAATTTCACAGTATATTAACATTTTACTCTCTGATCAGTTTTTCATCTAATTTAAAATACAAATACAAGCCTAAATATGTGCTTGTGAAAAACCTGACAAGGCCTACCATCATGAAAACTGTACATTTTCAGTATTTATATTTTCAAACATTGCAACAACTTATGATTGGAGTGAGTCGAGGAAAAAAATGTTAAATCTTCTGCAGAAAATAATTTGAAATAATCGATTTAATTGGTATATTGCCTAGCCCTAATTCATACTGAACAAAAATGTCACTGAATCTGTCAGAGGAGTCTGGTCTTAACCCTTTGACTGGCATTGTTACCGTGTGGTTGACTTTCTGCCTCCATACCACTGTATTTAAAACTCTGAAAGCCCATCTCTGTTTGTTTTTCCTTATTCACCTCTCAGAATAGCATTTGTAACACCAATATGTATCCACTGGGTGGCGCTGCTGTACATGAAAATAATTTTTTAAAACTAGAAAAAATTGGAAGTGAGTCGTTGCTGCATTGCTTCTAAAAAATCTTACAGTAAGAGCATACATCGGAGTGTGAGCAAATCTTTTCACATATTTCCAGATCCTCCAACAATCATAATTTAGTTGATAGAAATAAATTTGACGATAAAAAATGTATCTATGATTTCTCAGAAAACTGGGTCATCTGCTAGATATCTAAATTTTGCTCACTGATATGTTCACGTACAAAAAAACCCCCAAAATTTTGTTGCAGAAATAGAAGAAATCCATTCATGCCCAGGATAACCCTTAATGGGCAAGCCAACCAGCAGGCTGACCTGCATATCTGCTTCCTGATTGGGTATTCTAAAAATTAAAACCTGAAATGTTGCTAAATGAAGAGGAAGGAACACAGTTTTACCAACAAATAACCTGTTGCAAATGTATTTCTTAGTCTGAAAGTCGAAGGGTTCAGAAGACTCACAAACAGATAAACAAGCGTAGATCTAAATAGCTGCTGCACAGCAGTCGGTCAACATGTGGATTAGGGAGGGAGGCTCATAAGAGGAAAAACAACCACTGCTCAGAGAGATAATTTGGCAGTTTTTCCAGGGATCATGACTTCAGTTTGTTTTGGATACATGAGACTTTTATGAACACTATGTTCACACAGCAAAAACATCTGCTGATGTCAGGTTTGAATGATAAACGTTAGAAACCTCAATGTGAACTGGAGGACATGAGAACATCCAGGTTACCTGTGGATGCAGGTGTATACATTTTAGTCTTATTTTGTCAAATTTTGTGAAATATAAGCATGATTTGGAAAATGCACTTCAGGATGTTTTAGGATCAGAGGATACCAGCTGCGATGTGTGTAAATCTGCAGTATATGTGCAGACTGATGAACATTTATACTTATACCAACCCAAACTATCATTTGTCAAACTCAAAAGACAAGCCAAAAGAGCACATAGTCCTGCCAACGATACCCAGAATGCATCGAAGGAAAGTGGTGACAGAAGAGTCCAGCCGGCCTCTCTGGCCTCTAGTGGTGACAGTCTATTAGTCCGAACACATTAAAAACTTCTTACACGTTCAGTACTTAGATTAATAATCCTTTCAGTCTTTTAGGGTGTGCAGACAAAACCACTTTGTGATCACGACACAAACATATATATCATTTCATTCTGAACTCACCAGACGTCCTGGGCCGAGACCTTTGACCACGACTCGGACAAACGTCACCCCCTTCGCAGCAGCTTTCTGTTCAGAGGAGGAGACACTCAGTTGATTTATTTCCTCATACATCTTGAACCATGAACGAGGGATTATTGTAAGCCACTCTTTCTGAGGGTACATTTGGGATAAAGATTAAGAAGTAGCTTTTGAAAGCAGTAAGAATAAAGTATTACTGTTGCTTCAATGAAACTGTTTTTCTCAATAACCATCATGTATTTCAGACTTTGAGCCAAACAAAAGCCCCTTTAGCTCTGAGGCTTGTGTGACCGTGTTTATTATCATTTTTATTCAGAGCAAATTATCCATGACTTTGTTAAAAACTGTGAACTGGTACAATCTATTCTTGCAGTCCTGTTTCATTGTCTGTAGAAAAGAGTGACTTGATAAAGCCTCTCTGTTGTATCTACACGTTCATTTTCAGCTCTACTACATCTAAACACAGCAGGTCAATGTTAACAATCATCTCACATCCTTTAGCAAGACAAAAGACTACAAGGCACCACGATTACACACTTCATTTCTCTCTCGGAGAATCAGTGTGACCTTCACCCTGTTACGCAGCAGTCCACATAAATCAGACTAATATCAGGACTTAAGAAGCACTTAACACTTTCTGTTGCACCCGCAACCCCGTCATCGAGTTCAGCTTATTCACAACACACATTTAACATTCACACATCACTTGATGTCTCACAGGGGGAAAATTTAGACAGCAGTTTGTTCCTCTGATTGGTTTCTTTAAAAAATGATTCCTGTTCTGGGAACACAGATGATTGTCAATCCTGGAGTTTTAAAGTTTGATACAAGACAAAAGTCATTCTATTTATTTTATTTTATTTGACCTTTATTTAACCAGGAAGTCCCACTGAGGTTAAAAATCTGTTTAACAGAGAGAGACCCGGCCAAGGCAGCAGCCAATACAATGTTACAAAACTAACACTTTAAAGCCTGAAAACACAAATTATGGCCAGAAAATTCTACTTTTCTGGAGCTGAAATGTTTATTTTACTTTTAAATTGAATCTTAAAAAATCAAAATTTTCCATAAAATTTAGCATATATATTTTTTGCATCTCATTTGATACATTAGGTGTTTTTGGCAACTGATAATCCACTTGAGGACACTTTTTATCATTTATTTGATTGTATTCAGATTTTTTTTTGTAGTAATTTGTTGATCATATTGATTAGATAGAGGCATCATAAAAGTATGTATCAAATATAATACAAAAGGCTTTAAGGGGTTAAACAACAAAACATTAAACAGCACAACTCACAACAATACAAAAGTCATAATTTCAACTAACTCTAAAGAGATCAAAAATGAGAGACAGCGCCATGTTTTTTTTCTGTTGTATTTGTCCAATTTAGACAATAAACTTTGTTTCTTAATAAAATCATGATGCTGTTTAAGTGCCTCAAACATTCATATTTGTTCAACATATCAAAGCAGGCAGATATACCACTCACACAGACCTTCAACAGTAAAAATGTTTCAGAATAACGTGAGAACTCACCGCCGCAGCAGAGATTCCTGCAGTCTGAGCAGCGACAGGCGTCGACTTCTTGATGTTCTTGAATCCCTCTGTTCCACAGGACGTCCTGACCAGAGACTGACCCGCGCTGTCCGTCAGCTGGATGTGTGTGCTGGTACAGGACAGGACAGTTCAACGGGTTACTGATAGCGTGGCATTTTGTTTTTCTTTTAGTCAAAAATGCAAATTAAACACACCATCAAACTACGGACAGGTTCTACATGCCCACTGACTGCTTTGACTGCATCAATTAATTATTATTAAATATTTTTCAGCTCTGCTTCCTGTAGAGGTCTGCTGCTCTTACTGCTGGTTCGCTGCAAAGACTCTCCTGCTTGAGTGGACAGACTAAACCGTTTTTCTGATTTTAATTCTGACCAGGGTCGTACGATGAACAATACTGAAGATGCGTCTCTTTTCTATTCAACGACCTTCATTTTTATAAAAAAATAGAAATAGAAGTTGGTAAAACCATCTTAAAAAAATTATACAAGCTCAACTGTCTGCTAAACTTCTACATGATAACAATAATCAGAATCAGAAATACTTCATTAATCCCTAAGGGGGAATTTGGTTGTTTCAGTTGCTCTTACACACAGTATAGAAGTAGGGATATCAAATAAAGAAATTAAAATAGATGAGCATAAAAAATTAAGTTTAAAAAAATTAAGTAAGCAGGCTACAACATGCAGAATCTTTGAGCTATATCAACTTCATTGTGAAGTAAAAAAAATAAATAAAATGAGTAAAGTGAGATGATAAACAAGGCCAAGGAATTTACACTATTAACATTACCAATATTTACAATATGAATATAATATGACAGCACTGTGTGACAGTAGACCTCAGTTGATTAGGTACTGCCCTGGATATTACGTTAGCTTATTAACAAATATTAACAAATATCAGAGATGAAAACAGTGAAAAAACATTTATTGCCCAGGACCTGACAAGCAGTGACATAATAATAATAATTTTATTTAACCAGGAAAACTTCACTGGGATTAAGAATCTCATTTATAGGAGTGTCCGTGCAGAGACAGGCAGCAGCACATTGAAAAGTTACAAACATAAAACAGTTAAAAAACACAGGTCAACACAAATACCAGCACCAAAGAGCAGTTCATCAGTCAATGTATCAACAGCTCAAAGCATCTCCATCCAAAGCCTTCAACTTGCTTGAAACCATTTAAAGCTCTTCCAGCTCCTCAAGACCCAAACCGTCCTGCAGCAGATTCCAGTCTGCAGGAACGGCAGAAACTTATTTTACCTAATTCAAGATGAACTTTGGGGACAAATACCTTTGTACAATCACTGATTCAAAACTGAGGAGGTGAGCAAAAAGGCATCCAGTGTCTATTTTATGGTAACTTGTGTACTTTTACATTCATCAAATTTTAATGATCAAATTTTATCAAGCTTACACTGAATCTGTCTTGTCTGTCTCGTTGGTGTCATGGTTTGTTCATGTGTATTTTAAAGACAAAAATTCCTAAGATGTACTATTCGTAGAAGTACAATGTTTTTCTTGATAGAGAACTGAAATATAAGAATCCAGTAGAGATGTTCCGATACCATTTTTTCCCCTCTCGATACCGATACTTGTGCTGTGGCTATCAGTCGATACCGAGTACCGATCCGACGCCAATGTGTTATAAAAAAATATCATACTTCGCCTACATGACTGTGATATGATTATAATTGTGGTAAGGCCTGGCTCAGGTTAAACCCTTTGTAAAACATGAATAAATACAGCAAATTCAAGCTATTTATTTTAAAATGTATTTTTAAATAGAACAGTATAAAAAAACCAGTAGTGAAAATAGAATTTGATTAAATAAACCTATTAATAATTATTTAAAAAAATTAAAGTGCAGCCACAATATTTTTAAATAAAAAAGGCATTTAAATACAACAGCATAAAAACAGTAGTGCAACAGCAACTTAGATAAATAAATCTAGGAATATATTTTTTTAAATTAAAGTGCAGCTACACTATTGTAAAATGAAGGCAGTATACAAAAATAGGTGCTAAACAGTAAATAGATTACTTATTTAATAAATTACGTGGTATCGGATGCTGCCTGGACTCCAGTAGTCGCCAATACCAATACCAGCATTTTCGGCAGTATTGGAGCAATTTCTGATACTGGTATCGGAATCGGAACAACTCTAGAATCCAGTGTTTGATAAATTAACTTACATCTTGTCATTGAAAAGATTTTAAATATTTTTTAAAAATGCATTAAAACTGTATTTTGAACCTACTGTGATATGAATCGTGTTATACTGTGCGTTGAATGTACAGCTACGTCACTACTTACTTGTTGTATGTGGCTTTAATGTGAGCAATTGGTAACTCTTCAAACTTCTTTCCAGCCCATCGGAGTGAACTCTCCTGACCCGGCAGTGGAGGAAGATGGCTGCAAGATGAAAACCAGGGTTAAAATCTCATTTAACAGCATTAGGCTGCAGAGAGACGAGTCTTTCTTTAATACTCAAAAACATGAGCCAAAGGGAAGAACTACAATGAATAATCCTGTCAACGCACTCACACATTAGGGTGACAAAATGTTCTAAAAATTAAATTCATTTCTGTTTGATGTTATAAAACATAATGTAAGAATGCATTAATAGCCTGGTGATTGTGTCTGTGTCAGACCCATACATGCTGGGATTGTCCATATTTGATTCCAGGTCAGGCCCAGTTTGCTGCACGTCTTCCCCTGCTCTATCATCCTCATTCAAACTGCATCTACTGCCTCTCTACACTTTCAATAAATGCAAAACATGTACATAACCACCATATTTATATTATAGTATCTCAAATCTCCACCTGTAAAATATCAACATGTACATAACCATCTGTTAAATAACAAACATGTACATAAGGACTGTAAATATGCCACCTACTTTATAGTATATACTTTTTTATACTTTTTAAAAAAAATTTATTTCTATTTTTACATTACTGTATTTGATTTGTAATTACCTTATTTTCATTATAATGCTGCTTTCTTATATTTCTCTTGTATCCTGTAGCTGCTGTAAATTTTGGAATTCCCCCCTGTGGGACTAATAAAGGAATATCTTATCTTATCTTATCTTATCTTGTCTGAAAGGTCTCTTGAAAATTTCCAAAAAGATGCTCCGTCCCCTTGTTTCAATTTTCATAGGCCCACAGTGTGGCACTGCCAAGTGTCCGTGGTTGTTGCAGTAAGAACTGTTTTTGCAGGAAGAAAGTGTCCTGCCAAATATTTGTTTTGTTTTTTTGGATGTTTATCAAATTTATCTGATGATTTTTTATGATATAATGAAAAGAAGGCTCAAATATAAAAACAGTAACTGTCCCTCTTGGACATGGAAACTCTTTGAACTGAAATGTAGATGAACCTCTGATGAGAGTCGTCTGTAGCTTTAAACTACACATGCAGGAAACAAACAAACTCTGTGAGGACTGTGATCCATCCTCTGATCTAGTTACTGAACATAATAATTGATGGTTAAGGAAATGAGAAAATTACTGGCTTTTTTTTCCTGCAAACATCACACCGATGACAGTATGACCCACTCTGAATCATTGAAACTGCCTTTTTTCCATGATGTGACAATTGCAGAAGCGTTATTGTAGTTGGAATGTGAAAGGTCTCATGTCCTGGTGTGTTTGACTGTTAACATCAGGTCCTGGGGGTCTATTCAGCAAGGATTTAATTCAAGCTGAATAAAAAAGGAAAAAAATCTTCTCTGTAGAGGATCAGATGCAGCTCTTTTTCCCTCCCCTTGGGAAAGGCTTGGATCTAAGGGGGAGGGGAGGCTACAGGAAGCTATGATAATAAGCTCTGCACTGATTGGCTGCCTAAATGATGTCTGATTGGAGGGGGGAGGACGGCTTAGAGGCCTGAAAAGTGGACTTTCAAAACAGCCATGGTAGGGCTGAACAATTTATTGTTTTCTGATCGAAATTGAGATTTCGGACATGATCTTGTGATTGCCGAAGCCACATTTTTTTTGCAGTGCTCCTAACTGACCCAGGATCTGCTGTGTCAACTATTTGCTAGTGGCAATGTTGTCAAACGTCAGCGCACATGTCCACAACCATCAGAAGCTGACATGCTGGTTTGACATGGCTGGCTTTTAGTTCTTCAGTTGTAATGACTAAAGGCAAGAAGCAATTCTTACCTTTAGTTTTCATCCTTGCCTGAGAGTAATCACTTTTAATGTTTGATGGTATGATGCAATTTTGTCATGTTTGTAAATGTTACTGTAAACAAAGTGAAAATTGCACTGCAGCTTGATCTGAAGAAAATTGTGAATCAAATTGAAATCGCAATATCTGCCAGAAAAACTGCAATTAGATCTTGTCCTGAAATTGTTTAGCCCTAAGCCTTGGCATGTGTCTGTGATGAGCAAAAAACTCACATGTAGGTGGAGGCTGTACGGCTGTTTCATTTAGGAATGTAACGGTTACCGATAAAATGATAAACTGCAGTAGAATTTCAGATGGTTAGTATTACAGTTTCCTAATTTAATTACCGTTAAACTGTGTTTGATTACCTCACTTTGTCAGAACTCACAGTGATGCTGCTCATTGCTTGAAAAAGCCAGAACTTTGTGTCTGCTCCTTGGCAAAACAGCAGCAGTCCCTCAGACGCAGATGTTTGGCCTCTCAGAATGAAAGTATGGCAGAGGGTGCCCGCACAGACACTGTTCCGGAGATTTTTTTCCCCTCAAAATGGACAAAGTCTGAGGTCTGGTCGTATTTTAGACTTTACAAGGATGTTGAGGGGAAACTGATTGAAGACGGTCCCCCTGTCTGTTCAGGACTGCATACTCCATTCAACAACAATGCACCACCTCTTCCCCGTTCCATATCACTGTCTGTTGTGCTTTTGATGATTTTGTTGTTAATTTTATTGCTGATTTTATTGTTGTTTATTTTTACTCTTGTACAGCGTCTTTGAGTGTCGTGAAAGGTGCTTTTAAATAAAATGTATTATTATTATTATTATGAACAAAAGTCTCCGGGAAGGGAGGCAGGGAAGAACCACAACCCCCCCATAGCAGCATCAGAGGGGAGCAGCCTAGCTGGACTGTTGAGAAAGACCTCAGCGAGGAACCAGAGAGGTGAAGAGGGCCAGGCTCTGACCACTGCAGGTCGTTCTTCAATTCACATTATTTTTAACTAAATAAAACTTCGTTAAATGATTGTGACAGTGTGTATAAATACTTTTTGAACATTTGAGCACATTGCAACAATACCACAATGAAAATGATAACCGTCATAGTTTTGGTCACAATGACCGTGATGTAAAATTTTCATACCTTTACATCCCTAATTACATCATAAACCAAAAGAAGTAAAAAGTGGGCATTTAAAGGGACATTTTCTTTAAAGGGGCATAGGTTTCATGTTCTCCTGCTCCCAAAGCTCCTTCTAACAACATTAAAAGAAAATAAAATCAATGTAGCAGAACACACAACCTTTGACATTATATCTTGCTCAGCCCTACTGGATATATCACACAGCCCTGCTTATACCTACACTGATTCATAACAAAGGTGCTTCGGAAAGAAATCAAACATCAAACCACCTACACAAAGGAAATGTTGTATTTAGGTCTTATGCCATTTTTGACAACTTAATCAAGGAAGTAAACCTTATTGAGTGCTGGGGATTGTTTTTACTGCGATGGTATTAAACTAGTAACCAATATCGTTTTATTTTGACAGCATCATTTTTAGGTAATAATACAGGTATCATACAGCCCATAATAAACCCTAACGTTACTGACCTGAAGTCTTTGCTGGTTTTCTCAGTGTTTGTAGGTGATCATGTGAGTTTACTGATCTGAAGTCTTTGGTAGTTTTCTAAGTGTTTGTAGGTGATCATGTGGGTTTACTGACCTGAAGTCTTTGCTGGTTTTCTCAGTGTTTGTAGGTGATGCTGCAGCCTCCTGATGCCTCACAGAGCTGGTACATAGAGCTCTCCGCAGGCCAGTATTTACACATCTGTGAATACAACATTACGTTAACATAATCTCTATACTCCTCCCTTACTCGTCGGAAGACTAAAATGTTTTCTGCTTTGAAAACCATGGCCGAGTGTCATCTGAACATCATGTACCGAATACTACATCTTCAATCAGAATTAGCTGTTAGCCGATACGAGCCCATAAAAACACTTACAGAGCGCTTCCTTTTGCATTTAGAGAGACAGCCAGCTGCCGACAGATGCTACTAACTGAACTTACTAACACATAGTTTAATTTAAACATGGTTAATGAAATTAAAGAAATGAGTTAAGCCTGGTAGAGTTAACTGCATAACACACAACTAACGTGACATTGACAGGACTGCAAATTTGGATCAGACCATTAAGAAGCTTCTACTTATTAGGGAGTGTACCGTTCGGGTATACAGTTTTATTACAACTAAAGGAGATGTTAATGCGAAATATTTTAGTTTAGAAGAATATTCCAGTGACGTAATTTCTGACACATTGTGTTGTGAATGAAATTACATTTTTTTCTTTTTAAAATGTCACGTTTTAAGCATAATCCCCTACTCTGTTTTCTAAATGGTACGTTCGTTAGGCAGTGAGGAACTCTGGGTAGAGAAGAAACAATGCTGCTTTCAGGGACAGTGTAACATTCGTAAATAGGTGTTTCACTGTGTAATCTCAGCGCGATTCTCCTCTCCCAGCCTCTTTTTAATGCAAGTAAAATCAAAAAGCTTTGCATATGGCGCTAAGTTTGTATTTTTCTGTTCACTCTGGTATCATCTGGTCGAATAACTCACTTTTATCTTATTTTGTGAGTGATACCAGAGTTACGTATTTATTTCAGGCGACGGTGAACGCAGCAGAAGAAGATGGCTGCGCCCTGTAGAAGGATGGCGAGTCGCACTCTCTTACAGTTTCTGTCTGGTTTTAGCAGGACAGCGTTGGTGAACACGGGGCTTCGTCATTTTTCGGGCACCTCTGTCTGTCGGGCTGCTCCGCAGACCGATTCTGTGTCAGTGAGAGCGTCCTCTCCGTGGACCTTGATGGCGGCGGTGTGTCTGCAGAGGCCCCCGGTCATCTCCGCGGACTGCAGCCCGATAGAGCAGCAGTTCACGGAGCTGCTGCAGCAGGTACGGACATCGGGATTTATTTATTAGAGGAGGATAAGCTATGTTTTCGATACGCACAATGTATAAAGTATTGAAAACATTAATTCACCACAAATCTTACAGGATGGAAACAAATGCTATGGGTCATAATTTAATTGAAATCTCTTCCTCTTTAGTGACCTGCCAAGCTTAAATAATTTGAATTTTTTTAATGAAATCCATTCTGAATTTGACTGTTCAGAATACCTTGTTTGAAAAATGAGGGTTGTATCATTTTTATTTATTTATCTATTTATTTATTGGGCACCATTTCTTGATTTTTTTTTAAAGCAAACCCAGGTGCTCACCTTTTTTCATCATAAAGTCCTGAAGTCTTTCATGGACAAGAATTGACCTGTTCCTGTTATTTCATCAGTCTTTTTGTGTTAAATAGAGATAAAACAACACGATACGGTCATTAGTTTTTTTTTTTTATATGAGGATAATGTATGATCTATACTCACAATGTGTGAGATTTATTCAATAACCTCAATCTACAATAAACTAAAATAAAAAAAATTCTAAAAAAAAATAATGTCATGTGTGACATCATCCAGTTGAAATCTTTTAAATCATTATCAAGTGTATTTTATTGTTTTCAATAGGTAAACTGTCATTGATATTCCCCCTTCCCCTCTGTGGTTTGCCAGGCTTAATTTTTTTTTCAAAGATTTAAAGAAAAATCAATGAACTATCATCGATTTGACTGTTCAGGAGAACTTGTTTGAATAATAAATGGATGTAATTTTTTTGGGGGAAAATTTTAGAGATGCACAATACAACATTTTTACATACATCCGATATGCCAATAGAAAGACGATTCCTAGACTCACAAAAGCAAAAAACAAAATAGATGCTCACATTTTTTTCATTGAGCAGCACTTAAGTCTTTCATGGACAATAATTGACCTTTTCCTCTTATTTTATCAATCTTTTTGATTTGTGTAAAGAGGCAAAACAACACGAGATGGACGTCATCTACACTTAAAAATTTAAGAACCTTTCCTTGATTGCATGTAAATTAAACTTTTAAAAGTACAGTGCTTAACAAACTTATCAGACCACCACCCAATATGAGGTTTATGCCACACCTGCCCTAAATTAACAGTAATGGTAATTTAAAAATCCTTTTTTGTAAAGCAAATTATTAATCCTTAATCGATGTCGAATTGTAGTTATTTACTTGCATCCCTGAACAGAAAAAAATGTTTTCATGGTTAAATGTTATTCTTGATTACTTCCTGACTTCTTAGAGAATTTGGGTTTAAATATGAATTCTGTTTGAAATTCCTCATTCTTGTATATACAATACAAAAACTTTTTCAGTTTTAAACATTTTTTGAAAGATTGTTAAAACATATGGTTTCTCATTTTTATGACAGATGGTCTAATAAATGTGTTAAGCACTGTATCACACTGGATCACACTGGATCCAAATGCTGATATTTCCAAACTCATCAATGTGTAAACATATTTTTATGTCAAAAACATCACCGCACTAGAACTGATTTCATTGTGACAGCATTTTTGTGGTAGAGACATGTTAAACGAGAACAACACAATACGATTCTCTAATAAGGTTGACAATAAATGGTACTTTAGTACTTTTTCAGTAACATATTTTTAAAATGACCTGGTGCCCTCGATTTTACATATAATGGCATTAAAATTATAAAAGATCTAGAATCAGATTATTTAACCCAGGAGGACAGGTAATTGATTCACTAAATTAAAAAAATGTAACTCAAAGCACATTGCCAAGTATTTTTTCAATACATTTTTAGTTAATTTTCATTTTCTTGTGTTTTTTTTTCTTTATTTGCACCCAGAAATGGTTTTAACTGCTATTCTGAGTTTACTACTTGAATATTTAAGAACAACATTTCCAAGCATTTACAAACCCCAATTCTAATGAAGTTGGCACATTGTGTGAGACGTACATAAAAACAGGATACAATGTTTGGCACATATTTTTTTGACCTATATTAATTGAATTTACCGTAAAGATATGATTTTTTTTTTTAATTGGTAAACTTTATCAACCTCCCCCCATCCATGCTTCCTTTATAAACAATCATGTCACTCACCTGTTTCTAATAAGCTGTTCACCTGTGGAAATGTTCCAAACAGCTGATTTTTGAGCATTCTTCAACGTTCCCAGGCCTTTTTAACCTTTTCCTGGTTTTTTGGAATGCATGTCAGGCCTTAAATTAAACGAGTTAATATTGGCATAAAGCTACAAAGATATTATCACTTTAAACAATATTATATTATTTTTATGGTGTAATTAACAGAATATTAGTTGAAAATTAATTGCACATCATTGTATTCTGTTTCTATTTATGTTTACACAATGCCCCAATTTAATTGAAATTGGGCTTTGTTTGACAAAGAATATGACTGATTACAAAACAAGGCAACCCTTTCTGTGTGGTCATGTGTTCAGATACTTTTACTGGACTTGCAGTTTTTGCACTTAATGTCGTAAAGTTAAAAAAAGAGATCTTAAAATTCAGTTATTAATTTATCAATCAATGTAATTTTTAAGTGGAAGGGAAACAGATATTGAATTTTGAATATCTTTACTGTTATCGTATCAAAGTTGAGAATTCCAGTACCGTGACGTTCTTATTCAAAAATAAATGATACTGCTTTGTATGTCAAACATACATGTTCAGAGATGACTGGGAAATTATCATTCTGGTTCATATGTGCACTGTGCAGATATTACAGCTGATTTATGGGGTAAACTGTCTGATGCAGATAACTGTAGTTGACATATTGGTTTTAAATTCCTGCAGATTTTTTCTGCCAATACAAATAATCAACTTTCTAAGCTGTTGTTTGTCTTTTTCTTTATCGCTGCAATGCACCAACTATCTCACATAGTAATATCGTGCTGACAAACAGAAGCTCTGTCTAAATAACAAACAACTCTTTACAGATGGAGTATGAGAAAAGTTTGCTGTCAGACCACGAGTTGCGGCTGCTAGAGGACGCGGACAGGCTGAGCCGGAAGCAAGCGGAAGACTACGACCCTGATGAAGAGGACGGCCGCAGGGACCAGGAGATCGTGCTAGCTCAGGACCTGGAGGATTCGTGGGAGCAGAGGCTAAAGAACTTTCAGCCCGCAGAGAGAAACAGAGGTCAGCTGTGAAAGTGTGCAACAGCAAGAATATACAACAAGTAATGATTTATTTAACCAGAATCCTCACAGTTCCAGATTTTATTAACATAATTCTGATAAAAAAAACTTAGTGATACCAGCACCTGTTTTAACGCCACAGCTACACACAGTAGGTAAAAATCAGTGCCCCTATTTTTTTTTTTAACTCTTTGTTTTTGCTGACATCTCTCTGTCTGTTTGACAGTTAGATAACTCAAAAAGTTATCCATGGATTTTGATGACATTTTCATGAAATGCTGGTCATCACTCAAGAAGAAGTAGTTTGATTTTGGTGGTAGCCTGAATCTGGATGCGGATCCAGGAATTTATAAATGATTTGTCAACATTGAGAGACAGGGCATTTTTCCACATTTTTGCTCATAACTCAATAAGTTTTCAGCAGATTTTGATGACCTTTTCAGGGCATGTTGGTCATGACACTAGGAAGAAGTAATTAGATTTTGGTGGTGATCTGGGAATTTTTGTCAAAAGGGTTACTTAACAGTGCAAGGTAGGGCAGTTTTCCACACCTCTTAAAATAACTCGCCCGACATGTTGTAAATGCCTTGGTGGAGGTTTGTACTCTCAGAGCACTTTCAGTTTAGAATAAGACTTAAGATCTGAAAGAGCCTGCGTCATGTTTTTTAAAGTTTTATATGCCCTTTAGCAGGGCTGCTGGATTATGGCAAAAATCATAATCACAATTATTTTCATATATTGAATGATTATTGTGATTATTTACTGATTTTAAAACATGCACCACATGCTTTCATTGAACGTATGCTATTGACACTATCATTTTCAAGATTTAATACACAGAAATATACTGTTCTTGTGAAAATTAGGGATGAACCATGTTTGATTTTTTCCGATATGCTGCTATTTCTGAACTCATTATTGCCAATACTGATACTGATTTTTTTGGCAGGAGCTCGAAGTCTTCACTTCATGAAAATTGACTAGTTGCTTGTAATGAGACAACAAGACAACAACATTTAACCCTGGAAGAAATGAAACTTTTGATTTTTAGATGCACCCATGCAGCGAAGATAACAGGAAGCATCATAGTACATTTGTGTATTTTGCTGATATTACTGTCGATGTATGGCATGTACTGTATATATCAGCAAAACTTTCAATATCAGCTGATATTTAACTTTTTAGGCCAATATCTGCCAATACAGATATCATACTGATAATATAGTGCATCCCTAGTAAGAAAACAAATACTTCCAAACGATGCTAATAATAATAATAACAATAATAATAGAAAAAGAAAAAAAATTTCAACACATCAGTAGCACAGTAATCCTTTATTCTCAATCTGTCAGTTTTCCTAAATGTGAGAGGCAGTTACTGTAATCTTGATTAAAATTTGATTGATGGTCCGACTCTACCCTTTAGTGTGTTTAACAGGTCTCCTCTGTGTAATAGACACTTCTATGCACAAGACAAAAAGCCCCTCTTCCCATTTGATGCACCATTAGCTGCCTAAAACAGCTTGTTTCTGGCCCTCCCTGAATAGACCTACCAGTGTGATGTCATACTATAGTTTTGTCATAAATTTAAGCCCACTAGATCAGAGTGGCGAGCCCAAATCAGAGACTGTGGATTGACTGCAGAGATGCTAACAACATGGCGCCAGGCAGCAACTGATCAATCGCCAAAGAGATGACCTGTAAACCAATTACAGCAGTCAAGGAGTGAGTTCAGGCAGAATATGGGCTCTTTTAATTTTTCAAAACTTTATCACTTTTAGATAGAAAAAATATTTTTGATAAAATGTTGAAGGTTGTGTCATTTTTTAATTTTTGTTATAAATAAGAATAAAAGATTTAAAGTTAATACAAGCTAATACTAAACTATGAAACCTTTTTTCATTGATAACAGAGTTTCATTTTTGCTGCAGGCATTCATCAGGACACACATATAAGAAAGAAAATTAGATGAATTTAAAGGCCTCTCATCCATCAGACATTAAACTAAATTGGAGGAGAGAGGCTTGTATTAGTACAGAATTCTAATATTATTTTGACATTTAGGAAATCCATTTGCTCTGGCATTTCCAATTTGCATTTTATTCCCGGTGACATTTCCAGAGTTGGTGCAGAATTTGCTCCACAGAGCTTGTTTTAAAGCTGCTGATGGCCCCGTCTCTTGTTCAGCTGATGTAGATAAGGACCCGATCTCATTGGAGCGCTACCTGGCCGACCCGCTGCTCCTCCTGGCCGAGCAGCAGGTTGGGGGTGAGAAGATGTGGCTGCTGCCTCAGACTCAGTGGAAGGAGGGAGAGACGCTGCGACAGACAGCTGAGAGAGCGCTCGCTTCACTGCCAGGTAACATCCACGTGACGTCTAATTAAAGCGAATGAAGCTGCTGAAATTCTTATACACTCCAAAAATGCAAACTAAATAAATGTTCATCATTGAAATAACATGAATCACACCACACTGATTCACTTTTTTCTTCTGGTTATTTAAAAGTTCAATGTGGCTTTTAAAAACTCTGTATGTAAATATTGCAGCCAGAGGGCTTAGAATTAAAACAAAAGAAAACATGCTGGAGCTGTATTGGCTTCAGCTGCTTACATTTGTGGAATTAAGGACTCTTTTCAAAAGAAACTGCTCTTCAGGAGGTGAATTTACTAATCAGTACTAATAATCAGAAAATGGAAAGTGTTTGATGCGTTTGCACCCTCTGTTTACATGAGAACGGTGCCCGGAGTGTCTGAATCAACTTTTGAAACCAGGGTCCAGAGTGAAAAGTTTTAAAACCGTTGTAGTCTCTGTGTAAACAGGGATCGCCCTTGTCAGGGAAAACGGGGAGGTGTGGCACATGCAGAGTACTCTTTCAGATAAAGGTAGCGTACAAACCTAGGAACAACAACAACAACGCCAACAACAGCCACTTTCCAAGCAACATGTGTGCTGCTAACTTATTGATTCTCTAACAAAATGTGGATTTGCTGCGTCAATACTCTGACCAGTGGAGACGCATTTGTTATATTCACCAAGGACACTACAAACTTGCATTGCCAACTACTGGCCTGGCATGCACGGTACCACATTTTCAGTAGCTGCAGATCTGTGTGAACGTTTTCACATCTCCATGTGAACGTGGAGCGCTTTTAAAAATGCAAATGAAAAAACTTTACATTTCTGATGACAACGTTGGCATGTAAACAGGCTCTTGGTCTGATGTCTGTGGGAACAAAGGATCTGCTGCACCTCTCAGTCCTGCAGCAGTGAGATGAGCCTCCCACTGCTGCTGCTTCTCTGTCCCTCCAGGATGTTGTGAAGAGGATGGTCATTATTGTCCAGGATGGCCTCTACTGTGCTGCGCCACAGTCCCAAGTGAGTCCAAACTCCTGCCAAGCACAGAGCCAGCCTTCTTCACTAGCCTTATAGATCATATGCAGCATTTCACAGCAGACATCCAAAGACCTGAACCTCCTGAGGAAGAAGAGCCTGCTCAGCCCCCTCCGGTACAGGGCATCTGAGTTCTTAGACCAGTCCAGCTTGTTGTCAAGGTGCACACCTACGTACTTATAGGTTTGCACCCCTTCAATGACCTCCCCTCTGATTGTGACTGTCTGGAGCCGGAGCTTAGACCTCCTAAAGTCAGTGACCATGTCCTTGGTCTTGGAGGAGATCAGTAGGAGGCAGTCATATGGCAGTATATTTGGCATTTTCCTTGCTCAAAATTCATTCAGTGGCAGCTTGGTGGCTCAGCGGCGTATGCTGCACTTGAAGCTCTGGAGCACATCTCTGACCCTGACAGAGATCAGGAGGAGGTTCTTCTTCAGCTTGAAGAAGAAGCTTTAGAGGAGGAGACGTTAATGTGTTTATACAATCTATAGTTCAAACATCACTTCTGCAATATGGTTCAGTTTTTTTTTACTTTTTTACAAAGCAAATCAAATATCATCACATTCAGCTCTGCTCAAAACTACCAAATATTCACAATTTTCTGGATTTGATTTGATTTGATTTGATTTTTATTTTTTCTCAACCAAGCACATGCATAAAAACAAACAGTATGTGCAATGGGAAAAAATGGCACACTATGACAAAGTGCAAGTTCGAGAAGGGGCTAAAGGAAGCAAAGCTTATCAAGTTCAGCCCCCTCTTACGCTGTCATATAATTTCAAGATACATGATACATACTTCATAATCCATATGATCTTAAAAGATTGAAACATTCAATTTTCATAAAAATAGAGCCCTGATTAAACTAAATAAATTCTTTAAAAAAAGAATATAACATTAGCTGTCCAGTTCTATATAGCTGAACAAGAGTGTTTTTTTGTAATTACTTTTAAATTGATTTAAGTTGATGCACCTTTTTAAGTCCTCATCTAGTTTATTCCACAATTTTACACCACAAAACGAGATGCACATACTTTTCAGAGTTGAATGGATGGTCGGTTGTTTAAAATTACACTTTCTCCTTAAGTTGTATGCTCCCTCTCTAACCATGAACATCGTTTGGATGTTACTTGGTAACAACTTATTCCAGGCTTTGAACAAAATCTGACCTGTTTTATAGTTGATTAGGTCCCAGAATTTTAAAATACCTGATTTTAAGAACAAAGGATTTGTATGAGCAAGGTACCCAGCATGATGAACCATCCTTATGGCTCTCTTTTGTAAAGTGTAAAGTATGTAAAGTGCTTTTATATGTATTTCCCCATACCTCAACACAGTAGGACAGATATGGTTCGATGAGTGCATGGTACAAAATCTGAAGGGACTTCTGATCTAAAACATATTTAGTTTTACCCAGAACTCCAATACTTCTGGAAATTTTGGTGCACGAATTTTTAGTATGAGGTTTCCAGGATAGCTTATGATCAATTAAAACACCAAGAAACTTAATTTCATAGACTCTTTCAATTTCCACATTTTCAATTTCCAAACATACCTCTTGCTTAATGTGATGATTTCCAAATATCATGAACTTGGTTTTGTTCAGGTTAAATGATAATTTGTTTTCATCAAACCAACACTTTAGTTTTAGCAATTCCCTTTTGACAATTAATAACAGCTGTTGCAAATCTCCCCCCGAGCAGAAAATATTTGTGTCATCTGCAAAAACCCCCATTTTTAAAATATTAGACACTTTCCAGATATCATTAATGTATAGGATAAATAGTTTGGGTCCCAAGATGGACCCCTGCGGTACACCGCAGGTAATGTTCAAGCGTGTTGATTTATGGTTACCTAGTTGAACAAACTGCTTCCTATTACTGATATAACTTTGTACCCAGGTGAGTGCTACCCCTCTGACACCATACTGCTCCATGTTTTTTAGCAATATCCCATGGTCGATCGTATCAAAAGCCTTCTTTAAATCAATGAAAACACCCACTGCATATTTTCTTTTATCGATGCATCCTGTTATCTCTTCCGCTAGCTCCATAAGAGCCAGGGAAGTAGATCTAGATGATCTAAAACCGTACTGACTGTCATTTATTAAATTATGTTTGTCAATAAAATCATCTAATCTCTGTACAAATAATTTCTCCAGTATCTTTGAGAACTGTGACAGTAAGGAAACAGGTCTATAATTTGTGAATAGATGTTTATTGACAGCTTTGTATAATGGAATCACTTTAGCCAGTTTCATTTTATCTGGGAAGGTATTTTAACTCTGAAATGCCCGTTGGAATGCATGTTGCCACTTGTTTTATTAAAGTACAACACAATACGAGATATTTCCGATATAAAACTTGGTGTGTGCATTTTTACGATGTTTCACGTGTCTTTGAAGCAGACAGATAAATTAACCTGGGTGAGGTCATGACCCCCTGCACTCAAAGGTACTGTTGAAAAATAGACAGGGTGCTGGTGCATGTGCATGCTTTTGCCGGCCCGGGTTCAAATCCAGCCTGTGACCCATTTGCAGAGTGTCCTCCCCTCACTCTCTCTCGCCCTCCTTCACGGGCCTATCAGCTGTCTCTCTCACCTATCAATGAAGGCACAAAATGCCTTAAAAATCTTAAAAAAGAAAAAGAGACGAGCTGAATTGGTTTGTTAGATTTTTGCTTGAACATTTTTGGATCAACGGTCCCAAGAGGTTGCAACAAGTGTCATTAGTGTATATTAGAGAAACTGACACTAGATGAAAAATGTCAAAAGGGAAACATTCTTGCAAAGATTCAGCAGTAACAATCGTAATGATTATCAAATTAATAAAGAAAAATGACAAAAAATGTGCAAAAATGATGGAGGGGTCCATTAGGGTGAAGTCTGTTGTTTGACCTGAACAAATTCTCTTTTCCAGGAGCTCTGATACTTTTTGTGGCACGGTTTGTTTCACTCTTGTAATGCTTTTTCAAATATCACATTGGGGTGCTGTGAAAATGATCATATATTTATGGTTTTAAAACTTTGTGTCAGTTATTTTGAGTCGGCGTTAAACACTCAAGGATATCTTTAGAGCTGTAGATCTGTGGTCTGAACTTGGCCTGAGAAAACAGAAAAGTCTGCAGAAAGTTGTTAAAAAACTGAACACTCTCGGTCAATGCCAGCCTTGAAAGACAAAAAAAGAACCCTCAGACTAGATAAGTCATACCAGAGCCACTTTCGTGTCTCAGCATTGATCCAAAATCACACTGTCATGCCGTGTAAGGAGAAGGAGGAACTTTTAAATGTTACTTACAGCACATCTACTTTAGTGCTAGAGGCCTGATACTTTATGACAAGTAGGTTTATTCTGTCTTTATCACAGGAGTGCCTCTCTTTACTGCTTTACCTTTAGTTTCAGGTCAATCGTCGCATCATTTTGAGAGCATTAACCGAGTATAAAACTGCTAAAAAGCACAAAAGTCAGAGTGAGGGGGGCATTTGGAAACTGGTTTAAATGTTTCAATTAACCTCAAAAGCATTGCTTACGGCAGAACGTGCTGTTATTGGCTGTGTTATTGTAACACTCTCCATATGCTGCTGCATTAGAGTAGTAGATCCTGATCTCTTTAGCTGTAATGGCACAGTTTTATTTTCAGCGTCATTTAAGTTAAATGTTGCTCTTATCTTAAAAAGCCATGCAGCCCTCTGTATTAACCACAACAAGAGGGTCAAACATCCGCCCAACAATCCTCCCTGTACGCAGAGTTTTACCATCAGTATTCAGGGACCGCTCGTGAGTTGTCATATCCACTTAGAGCTCCTCGGATGTCGGCTGCAGCTTCGGCTTCACTTCATGGATCAGCAGGCTAATGACAGCAGGGAAGTTTGGAGTCACAGCTGGCAGAACATGGAACAAATGTGCCAGTGACCCTGTAATGATCCCACGCACAAGATCTTTCACATGAGCTGTAAAAACGGCCTTTTCTCCACCCTGCGTATGACAGAAATCAAGTTTTTAAGCTCCTAAGCATTCAAATAAAACGCTGAGTATGTTAAACAGTTTCACAACACCGCTCATGAACTATTAATGGGCTGACTCCATCAATCACCCCCTATTAAGACTTCCTACTTGACATTAACATGTGCCGTTCAGAGGAGGGGGGTGTATTCACTGTGGTGCGCGAGTCGATCCATTTTTAATACAGCCGGGGCTCGGTGGGAATTGAACGTCTAACATGGCTGCTTTTCTGCATGTTGAGCCAGCTGGGAGCTTGTGATTTAGACAACATGAGATGGGATTAAAGCTTAATTGGGAAAAGTGTGTTGCTGTCACTGAGGGGAATGAAAAACAGAGCATTAGGCTAATACAACACTTAATTACACAAGTGCATTAACTTTAGGAACATCTGCACCCCAGCCCACCTTTTGTCTCCCGCTGAATTAGCTGACAGATTGTTTCTCCTCCCGCAGCAGCTGCTCTCAAGGCCACTTTCTTGGGAAATGCCCCCTGTGGAGTCTACAAGTACAAACTGCCCAAAGCGGTTCGGACGGAGAGCAACGTGGGGGTGAAGGTGTTCTTCTTCAAGGCTGTTCTGTCGGACGACGGCCCCCCTGCTGCTCCAAACTCTTCTCTGCTTTGGGTAAAGAAAGACGAACTGCAGCGTTACCTAAAACCAGCGTACATGACGAAGGTCGAACAATTCATCGTGGGAGTGTAATCCAAACAGAGCAGAGACACAGAGAGATATGTGTGAGACACCTGAAGATGCCCTCAATGCTTCTGTCTTATATTATTCTAATGTTCTGTCATTAAATACTTGTTTATCCGTCTATAAATAAAAAGGTTTTTCCATATAAATCAAGCTCATCACTGGTCTTAAGTCTGTAGAAACTTTGGATGTGGTTGTCTAGACATTTCCTGATGTCCGTGCAATTATCAGTGAAACCTGCAAATACAGTTGTGTTCAGAATAAAAGCCGTCACCAACCAGATCAATCCCAGTTTTAAATGGGTGTTTTAACAAGACAGCAACCCCAAACTCATCAGTAAGAGAGCAGCATTCATGTTTCAGAGCAACCAGCCCACTCCCTGAACCTTTATCCAGCAGAAAACTTCAGTTAATCAAATGTATTTATATAGAAAAGTTCATACAAGTTAAATTACAGCTCATGGTGCTTGACATCAAGACAAAAAAATGATTGACAAAAGATGTGTATTTATATGTATATACACACATACATATATAAACATCTAAAAAAAATAATGATAATAATCATTTCTTTACAATCACCCAGCAAAAAAAAAAAAAAAAAACGCCCGGCAGAGGTCCATCAACTAAGTATTTTACTGTGACTGTAATGATGGAAGGTGAGCTGTAAAAAAGTATGTGGAGAATAATGCACACCAGAGAAGCTAAAGTCAAAGAAATGATACAATCAGGATGACTGATTAAATATTAAAAAAAGAAACAAGAGAAAATGCAAAGTAATAAAACCAAGAAACGGACAGAAATAAGCAAAACGCTAAAAAAATATAATTAAAACAAATAATTAAATAAAAAACATTGAAAGATTAAAATTAAATCTAAATGATTAAGTGTAAAAAGATAAAAAAAAAAAACCTATCAACACGGTAAGATATATAAGCAAATACTAAAAATGTATTAAAACAGCAGCCAATAAAATTTTTTAACTTAAATTCAATAATAATATATGGGAAAAGTGATACTTACAATTAAATAAATAATTATAGTCATTAAAATCATAAAGTCCTACATAAAAGCCAGGCTGAAGAAATGAGTTTTTACATTGTGTTTAAAGGATTTCTTCATTTGTTGCTTGTGTCAGATCCTCTGGAAGTTCGTTCCACAGTTTCGGAGCGAAACCGCTAAAAGCAGCATCACCAAAGTTTTTGGTTTTGCTTTGTGGAACAACTAAAAGAGAACTTGTGGGATGACATTAAACAAAAGCTGTTCAGAGGCAAAACCAAGAGTGTGCAGTGTAGTCCAATTGTCTGATGCTGGAGTACCTGCTCACAGGTGCCAGAAGATGACTGACACCACGTCTCACTGATGTGAAACTGTTCTCTGAATACGACCAAATATTAGTCCAGTGATTCACAGGAAAGCTAAATCTTCAAGCACTTTTATTTCATACAGTAAATGTTTGAGTTTATAAGGAAAAATGCAGGCACTGCTATTTTTTTGAACAGCCTGATATTTCTTGTCTTCACTTTCTGTAAAGTCAGTACGAACTTAGAACATTTTTCGTCATGTTTTGATTCGGAATAAAATGTTTAAGGTTCCCAATGCATTTGCGTGTATAGAAATAAAAGCTTTTGTAAGGATTTAAAGCTTTTAAATACACTGTTATTATATGAACATAGGTGTAAATGACCTAAAAACCAGAGTGGAAAGGGTACATAATGTAAGCATTTTACTTAATTAAATATACAGTTACTTATTACTTTAAGAACATTTATGTCAAATACAAGTAAAATTAGTTCTTTGTACTTAACCCTCCCAACTCCACAGGATAGCCAGTACCACCAAGCAGCATTATCATGGTTCACTTAAATCTCTGGAAGCGAGCAGCTGATCTTAATGTGGACGACTGTGTTTGGAAGCTCTCTGGTTTGTCAATGTAAGGAGGGCTTCAGGTCAAATACATTTCTCTTAGAAAGATTTAAAACAGCCGTGAGGTGCAGCATTTTGTTCAGAAATCCTGTATGTATGGATCCAAAGTAATCCATCTTTATTTTTTATTCTTATCACATTTTCTTGATAGAACACCTAACAGGGTTGTGATTGGAAGTCCATTTTGACCCTTAAAAAAACTTCCCATTAGTTCAATCACCAATCAGACCCCAATTTCTTCTCATATTTTTGGTGCTCATGTCCAAGCAAGAGCAGCCAAAGGTCAAAAAGAGACAAGATAGTTACCCATCAGTTCCCAAAAGAACCGAAAGAGAAACTTGAGAGTTGTGATGTGGCCCTTCCAAGCATATGGGACACAAACTGCCTCCAAGGGTGGCATATATAACCAGATGGAGAAAAAACGAAGAAGTAAGTGTAACTTTATATAAATAGTTGCTGCTGTAAGTGTCTTTGCATATTTTGAGTTTTTTTTTCCCTTCTAATAGCCATTAGAGCCTATGGGAACCACATTCAGATGAGAAACAACGTGTTCATCATTGATCTGTGTGATTTGTCCAAAGTTCTGTGAGACTGAAACTGTTTTCATTTTTTAATTTGTGTCTGTTGTCAGACAAAATTAAATAAATCAATCTGATATCATTACAACAAAAATATGAGAGCAAATGTTGTGCTGAAATAGAGGATGTCCTTTTCTTGACAGTGGAGGCGTTGAGGTTCTTCACTCATTATTACAAAAAATATCCAAGCAGACTTAAAAATAGCAGAACATTGGATTGGAGTCACAAGGGTTAAATATGAGAAAACAGAAACATGCACTTGAAGTATTGAGTATTTTGAGTGACGGTTTCTGTGTTGTGTGTTAAAGAACAACAGCTGGAGTGTGAGGTGTCCAAAAGTTTTGTCCAGGTACATAATAGAGAAGATCACCAAATTTAACTTAAACTATAGACGAACAGAGTGGCAAACAGCTCTGATAATGTACTTACAGCATGTGAAACTAGAAAGTACTCGGAGAGTGCAGACCTCTGCCAAGCACCACAGTTCCCCCTATTTGTCATTTGCACCATAAATATTAGTCCCACATTTATTTTGACTACATTTTTAGATTCCTTGACCATGAAAACATACCATTGGCAACTGAATTCATAATGATATCAACATTAGTTCAGCAGTTATTCACGAAAATCGAATTTTCCTTAATGGCGGTTTTCTTCTGGATCTAGCTCCCTAGCTTTTGAAGATACAGCAAATCCGTTGGCACCCTCCAAATTCCACAATGCCTTGGCTATTTAATGGTGTTTGTTGCGTGTTTATAGCTTCATTTGTTCTCTTCCTATGATGAAAATTCCAAAGGTCCCCTATTTTTTCATATTCTGGATCATAGTATCCGGAATTATTCCTTTATCCGGATCAGTCTTTGATATACTGTAGAGCATGTTAGAAACTTGTCCTGTATTTTTTTTCCAAGTGCCCTAACCATTATGTGTGGAGTTATATGCACAAATGTCGATAATGGCCCTATCTCCCAATGTTAAAGAATCCTTTAAAAAATTCCTGGATCCAGACGGAGAGCCGAATCGCTTCCAAAATCGAATCATTTGTTCCTTATCCCAATCCGGACATTCCCTGAAAATTGCATCAATATCTGTCCATAACTTTTTGAGTAATGTTGCTAACTAACTAACTAACAGACGGACAAACAAACCCTCCCAAAAACATAACCTCCTTGGCGGAGGTAACTAGGCATTAAAGTAGTGGTTCCCAAAGCTGTGCCAATTGCTGAGGGAAATAATCGCCAACTGGAGCCCCGGGGGGCCACATCAGGCCCCCTGAGTGCTATCATACAGAAGAGAATTATGACCACTCCAAGGAAAAAAACTAGAGACTTGACTGATTTTATGTCTGTCAAACCCGTTAGAAGTTAGAATTTTGAGATTACAGTCAGAATTCTGTGATAAAAAAAAGTAATTTTTGAGATTTGAGTCAGAATTCTAAAAGCAAAGTCACAAATCTGAGAAAAAAAAATCAGAATTCTCAGGTTAAAGTCAGAATTCTGAGGTATAAGTCAAAATTTTAAGATTTAAAATATAATTTATTAAGATAGAGAAAAAACAACAGAATTTGAAAAACAGTCAGATTATGAATAAAGTCAGACTTCTGATTTTAATCCCATAATTCTGACTTTTTCCTTCATATTTCTGAATTTAATGCTAGAATTCAGACATTTTTCCTTTGACTTAAGAAAAAAGTTCAACCTCTAAAATTTTTTATTCTAGTGGCCCAAATCATCATCCTTTTTACCAAATTCAGAAAGCGTGTGGTAAACATTTGTGGTTTTAAGAATGATCTTTTGTAGTTAAATACATATCTCCAAATATCAGTTATGAAAAACATGACAAACCCAGAAAGAAGCTGGGACATCAAAATTGTTCCCATGTAGCAAGCTGCAAGCTGGGTGATAGGGACTGATTTTATTTTTGAAGGATTTTAAAAAGTAGATCCAAGTTACAAAGTCAAAATATTAAACTAATATTATTTTACATTGACAAAGAAATTTCTGTTTTTATTGTTTTTCCCCATATTACAATAATTCTTTTCTTAAATTTGCCCCAAAGGACATGCCAAGAAAAAACTGGCCATTGTACAAATGTAGTTAAAGATGTAGAGCATCAGTTTGCTCTGATTTATACACTCATGTTTTCATGAGGTCAAAAATAAATAATAGATACATTTATTCATAAACACCTTTCTTGACACTTAAAGACACTGTACAACAATCAACAGTCAATAAAACAACAATGGATAAAGTCAACAAATCATAATAGAAATGTTAAAGTTGAAGGAGGAAGGACGTGGATGAGGAGAGGAGGACTACAGTGAGTAGGCGGTCTTCAACAGGTGGGTTTTGAGTCTGGATTTGAAGGCAGAGAGAGAGAGTCAGAGTTACATATATATGCTGTCAGAGAGTTTCATAGTTGGGGAGCAGAACCGGAAATCATTTCCAACAGGGGCAGAAACCCACTAAATTATTTTTTCCAGCTTTAATTCTTATGGCGTAAAGTGACCCCAACTTTGGAAAAAGTGTAAAATTGTCTCTGCTTATATTCCATGGATGGCATACACAACCAGTGAACAACTACTGACTTATGGGCGTCTTTGACCAGTCATAGTTCAAGTCACATATCTTTAACATGGACCTTTACAGACACACAAACTCACATTCAGTCATCCTCAAAAGTCTGATCACAAGTCTGTTCTTTCTCCTTTTTATACAGTGTATGTGTCCAAGTCTGTTTAAAGACAAAAACTGGCATCACAGTCTCGGATGTTGCTTGAATTAGAAGTTTGATTTCCGCAGCCTTATTTTGCATCAATCTAAAGTCATTTAGTGCGGCCCAAGCGATCAGGACAGTATTCGAAGTTCAAAGTGTTTCAAAACAAATTCCTTGAAAACAGTGATCAGTATTAGACAACACAGTCACAGGTTGGAGCAGCACCTCTCCTTGACCTCATCCTCTGCAGGGCCTGCAAAAAGCTGATCAGGGGTCCGAATCTTGTCCTGATCCACTGCAGGTTAAAAGATGCCCTAGCCAGGGGCAGCAAGAGATGCACATGTCATTTTTGCCCCAAAAAGATGGACCCTACTGTGAGTACTGAGTGCAAAACATGGAAAAACACATCTGCAAAGGATCACATGATTACGTTTCTTGCATTTATTTTTAGGTTTTTGATTTGTAATCTTATCCTTATGGCAGATATTGTTTATAGTCCTTGTAGAAGCAGAAGTAGTATCTTCTAAACAAAGGTCAGCTTTTACACATGTATATTTTCAGGCCACACAATGATCTTTACAAGAAAAGCACCATTCAAACATGTAGGAACTCAGGCAATAAAGATATTAAAAAGGAAAACTAAGCTCTGATTTTTTGAAGAAAACAATCTGAACAGGAGTGTAATGATAATAAACATGTAGTCTGTAGTGATTTAATTCAGTCTTTTTCCACTGTGAAGAGGTGAAATCCAGATATTCACAAAGTTTGTGATGACAGATAGGTTGATACTTCATGCAAAATAAATCACAGGTTTTCAAATTCTGTTCAGCTGCTTTATTTCTGGGGTTTAGTGAAGGTGGGTCATTTTTGACCTGTAGGACAGGGAGTATACCGAATGTTGAGACATCAGGAGGGTTAAATCAGAAATTATAGATATTAGTGGAAGGCATCTGGTTGAATGTTTTTCTATACCTCAGAATAATAGCCACACTATTAACTGATTGACTCGTCACACAAGCTGTTTTCATTATAAGCATGACAGCAAAATATATCGAAACTACTGGAGTATATTTTAAATGAAGCACTTTTTACTTTTATTTGAATAGAGTGAGAGCTGTTCTTGATTAAAATAGTTATAAAATGTACCTATATTTGAGGATAGGGCTGGGTGATATATTGAGTTTTTAAGATGTATCAGGAGCTGTTCTTGAGTAGAATATCATCACAGTAGCTATACTTATACTTGAGCATGGGCTGAGTGATATGTTGAGTTTTTAAGACATTTCAGTGTATCTTTGAACATAGACATGTAGTCGGACAATATCTAAGATATTACTAAAATTTGTTTTACAATTAAGTTATTCACCATGAGCTGACATTAAGCCTAATTGTCTGACTCTGTGTTTCTTTTCGACTTCCCCGCCTCCCTACACTCTCGAATCTTCACAAAAGTCAAATACCCAGAAGAGTTAGAATCATTAGTCTGGAGGTGTGACAGGTTTTCTGGGCTGTTTGACAACATTTTTTTTATCATTTCTTTCTGGAAGATTATATTGCAATTTATATTGGATATCAGCATTTAGCTAAAAAATATTAAGATGTATATTTGGGTCCATATTGCCCAGCTCTACATGAGCAAATACATACTACTAAAAGAGGAAGATAAAGGCCTAGCTTACTCTTTACATAAGAGCAGGCTCTTCTAAAGATTGATGATTGATTGATGATTGATTAATTGATTGAGTACTTGTGTTCTCTTCCCATGCCTGCTGTTATGGTGTGGTATGTATAAACAGAAAGAGACTCAGAGATCCAAAACATTATTCTTAATCCTAGTATTTAACCATCAGTCTAGACTGAAGTTACCTGGTAGTTGTAATATCATGACCTTTACTTCTGCTGCCAGTTTTCTTCTTCTGCAGTGTAATGACACTCGTCACCCTGCTTGTCCCGGTTGCTGGGTTGATTGCATACTCACTGCATATTTAGGTTCAATCCCAATTGTACTACTTAGCCCTTGTCTTACCCCTTGGTTTTGCGCGTTCCTTCTAGTAAATGGGAATCCCAATTAATCCCAAAAGTTAAGGGGACGGGCTACACAGCCACTGAAATGAAGACAAACCGGGACATCCCTTGAAAGGAAGGGGTATGAGAAATTACCCATAATACACCGCGCCCGTTGACTAGATGGTAGAGTGGAGACTGAAGGAAGCGCATAATTATAAGTAATTATTAAATCATTAAGTAAACATTAATCATGTTTTGCATTGTTGGTCATATTTTAAAATTGCTCGTTATGATGAACTAGCTTTCACATCTGCCTATGACAAAGCCAGCGAGCAGCTCTGGGTGATGACGAAGAGGGAAAGGAGTGGCGTCTTGTTTCTTTGGGGCCTGTTTTCACCCCTTCCCCTTGGCCCTCACAACAGAGGGCCAAGGGGAAGGAGTAGACAAAGGGGTAAGATGGGGGGAGGGCTAAGGGGTACAATTGGGATTGACCCAAACTTCTCCAATAGTAAATTGGAAGCAAGCTGAGTCCACCTCCTCCAGCAAGCTGAGTCCACCTCCTCCAGGAAATCTTGAACCCCATTCACACTTGCAATAAAGCCCTGAAATTATGCAGACTTCGGGTCAATTTTGGGTTTGTCTTTGTTTCAAAGGCTGTGTAGCCCTTCCCCTTAACCTTAAGGAGAATTGGGATACCCCTTCACTAGATGTGAACGCGCAAAACCAAGGGCTAAGGGGTACAACTGGGATTGACCCTAAGTCCGCACACCCTAGTACTTTATCCACCAGGTCTCTGTAGCGTCCAAAGAGCCGTCTCACACCACTGTTGGATACAGAGCTGTACACTGCAGCTTTCTTTCTCCAGTGAAATCGTTGTGCACTGCGTGGTACAATACTCCTCTCAAGTCTTTCGTCGATGCTGTTGATATTTTTCTAACAGGTATCACTGAAGTAAGTACATAAATGTGATCACAGCATATAGCTTTGCTCTGCCCTGCTGTTGTATCACGAACACTGACTTCTGCCATGTGTTTTTGATGTCGTGTCCTTCTTCCCCGTCCAGCAGGGGCCACTACCCGTTAAGAGGAGCAAGTATGAACAACCAAGTCAGTGAATCACCTTTTTTAATTATCCTGATCATATCAGGGTTGCATGTGTGAAAAGAGCTTTGGTGTAGTTATTACCTCTGCCAAGGAGGTTATGTTTTTGCTGGGGTATGTTTGTCTGTTCACTTCAAGCCTCGAAACACATTAAGGCAGAAGTTGGTCCATCCCAAGGACAAAACACCAAGACATAAACAGAGCAATGTGGTGTATGCAGTCCAGTGCAGTGAGGAATGCTCAGACCTGTACATTGGGGAAACTAAACAACTGCTTCACAAGCGTATGGCTCAACACAGGAGAGCCACCTCCTCAGGTCAGGACTCGGCGGTCCACCTTCACTTAAAGGACACGGGACACTCTTTTGAGGACAGCAATGTACAGGTGTTGGCAAGAGAAGAAAGATGGTTTGAAAGAGGAGTTTAAGAAGCCATCTTCACCAGACTGGAGAAGCTTCTCTTAACAGAGGTGGTGGACTCAGACACAACCTCTCAGCCACATACAATGCAGTGCTAAGCTCTCTCCCCAGGAAGCTCTCCAAACACTCACACCTGGGCACATGTGACCACAACACCTCACATGACAGTGGGAGTTAATGACCCATTCAGGGTAATGATTCTCAGGGGTTGAAACACCCTGTGAGGAGTTTCTATGAGTCGTTCTCCAACTCCTCCCTTCCTTTGTTGTTGTTTTCTCCTCTTGTAAGATAAATATCTGCTTCCATCACCAGCCATTTGGAACTGAAGAAGCTTCTTGGATGAGAAGTGAAACGTTTTCCCAACAAACTCTACACAGTCCAGTTTCCTTATTTGAATCTTCAAGATAACTATGACCTGGATGAATGAGAATCTACACAGACATTTGTCTGTTTGTTTGTTTGTTTGTTTGTTAGCAAGATTACGCAAAAGCTACTGGACAGATTTTGCTGGAATTTTCAGGAGATCTTGGTAATGGCCCTACTTAGAAATGATTAGATTTTGGTGGTGATACAGGTTTTGACAAATTTCACTTCCAATTTCACAGGATAATGTGGGATCATCCGGATCTGATCCAGACTGATGTCACAAAAAAACATTGAACTTTATAATGGGAAATCCCATTGACGACATTCAATCATTAGTATAAATTCAAAATATTAAGTAATGTTCCCAAAACTTGTTGTGTTCATATAGAACAACAACCTCCCCATGTATGTGCTGAGTCTGATCTGGATCCTGGCACTATTCTGGATTTGGTGATCCAGAATTGTATCTTTTACAGGGGCTGTGGAAAAGCCACTGCTGGAACTGAGCTGCTTGGCAGAGGTCTGCACTCTCTCAGTGCTTTCTAGTTTGTTCTGAAACAGAGTTTGATTTCTGTGTTCATTTAAGTCCAAATGACCCGAAGGGGGGACGCCCGCTTGTGTCAGAACAACTCTCTCTGATGATCCAGGCGTGAAAGCACCCTTCGTTTAAGTGCAACAGGAGTTTAAAGTCAATGATCTATATGTGGCTATGATAAGTTAATGTTTGTTCAGTATCGTAACACTCCATTAAAAGCCTCAAGTGCAGTATTTTTGGGTGGATGTGCTCATATTTTCTCATCACTGTATTCTGCACTGATGGATTAAACTTGCACTTGAAGGCTGTCAGTCAAAAACTTAAAGATTCTTTTAAGTTTACAGGAAAGACAAGTATGAACTTCTAACTTTTATATGAACTCAGTGAAGCAGCTACTTCTGTCAACATGTTTTTGTAATTTTAAATGGCATCAGTCAATGAGTTAAAACAGAAAACAGAATTATAAATGTTGTTTCTGGACCATGGAGAGCTCTTCATATTGAACTGTGTGGGCCTGGCAGTGGCAGAACAGACCAGGGATGAAGCGCGGAGCTGCAGCAGCTCGCAGTTCCTCTTTTCAGCAATAGATGGCAGTGTTGACACACCGTGGGGCCTCAGAGCAGCAGCAGGGAGGGGGGCTGTGTAATTATGTCTGTGTGCTGACCTCAGAGGGGACTGCAGAGAGAGCTTTTCTGATCAACTTCCTCTTTGTCAAACTGAAAAATATCGATCATAGCAGACTGATGTTGCTCCATAACTGCTCCGACAATTTGTCCGAGGTAAAAGCATGGTGGTGCTCACTGCTATCATCCTGATCTTTCCATTCCTGTCTGCAGGGACGAGTTTCTACCAGTGCACCAGACAGAGGCAGCAGAATTTTCCATCTCTGGGTTCGGGGTTTGCTGGTCTCTCTGACAGTAGCAGGACATGAGAGACATGAAGGTCAGGGCGAGCTAATAAAGGCCATCAACTCGCAGACAATTTTTGTTTGCACTCAGAATCGTTTACTTTTCTCCGGGCTGACAAAGGCCTCCTGCTGCCCTCCTGTCGTCCTCAGTCCTGCTCTCATGTTTGACGTCAAATCAAGGAGTAATCACAGGTACAAAGAGAGCAACCATCTGCTTTCATCTCCTGAGGGGGATCTGATGAAGCTGTCTTTACCCAGTTTGGAGAGACAGGGCCTCAGAGGTTACAGATTGGATTGGGAGCGCTGAATTGTCAGTTTGGATCCTGAAACAATCAGAGATGTAAGTGGTAAATGTCTGCCTTCAACCTCCTTAAAAAACAATGTCAGGATGCCTTTGGGTACTGTTTTGATTCTAACCATTCCAGTTTAGTTTAAGCTGTCTTTTCTCAGCTTTCTTATTTGTTCTTTTTTTCCAGTGTTACTCATTTTTTAAAGTACAAAATGAATAATATTTCAGGAATAAAACTTAGCCATTATTATTGGCTTATTCAGGAATCAGAAGTGATCCGTCGGCTGTGACAGAGGTTTGTCAAATACCTTAAAACAAGGATGAAAAACATTCCTGAACACAAACAACTCTAATCCAGAACTACAGAATTTGGTTGATTGACAAAATATAAAGCATACTAAAATATTTGAATTTAACTTTTTTAATATAGGGCAGTGGTTCCCTAGCTACATTTTGCCAAGCCCTCTCCTTCGATATTGAAATTCTTTCATGCCCCTTGTAACCGTCCACCACTCACAAAGGTAAAAGGGCAAAGTTGAGATATCACTTACACAGCAAAAACATATATGAACATTTTTTTTTTTGACATATTACTTCCCAGACACAGAGATAAATGATGTTTATTTTCCTTAGTTACATCCACATTAATTAGAATAAATATTTCAACATTCATTTTATGTGAAAAAGATAAAATCATCTAAATGTCAACTTATTTCTCTCATGACTAACCTGATATGCCAGATGGACTATCTAATATATTTAATGACTCCATCTGGGTAACATCCAATAGAAAGTGAAATGGGCAGAACCTTTCAATATCCAGCAGGTGATTGGATGATCATTTCGCCAATCACATTTAAATAACATAGAAGGAGGCCACTACAGCCTGTAAAGGACAGAATGTGAGCTAATTCGTATCACAACCTCTCGCCAAAACATGTCAGAAATGGAGTATAAATATCCTTTCTATTGAGAAATGTTTTCAGTGTTGTTTGTTTTTAAGTTGTTTTTTTTTTAAAATGTGAACCACATCTGTTAAAATTACCACTAAAGCTGTTAGCATTAATGCTAATCTCTGTACAAGCAGTCACTTCCTGCCGTCGCCTCTCTAGTATCCGCCCCCCGCCCTTTAAAGGATGCTGATTGGCCTGTCCTGCTTTGGGCCGCTCGTGATTGTTGTAGACTGAAGCTTGGCAAGATGGATCTGTCTGATTACAGACATTGAATCGGGCAGGTTCATCAGCTTCCAGATTATTTCATGACTCAGGTAAAATAATTTAGTTCAGTGTCAAAATTAAAAGATCCAACTAATTAAATTTTCATCATTAACTACACTGACCACAGAGAGCTAACAGAAGACTGTAGATAAACACCTCACATCAATTTTACATAAATCCCACATCTGACATGCCAAGTAGCCAATCACAGTACAGACTTTTGGATTGGCACATGGAGAAGCTAATTATCAGTCCAAGGGGTCCATGCCCCAACTTGGCAGCACCCCTGCCCATGCAAGTCGTGCCCCCCTAACATATGACCACATGCCCTTGGGGGTTGCGCCCTGCTTTTTGAGAAACACTGATATAGGGGGACTGGATTTTCAGATCTCACAACAGAGACACTTGAATTTTACGACAAATCACCATGAATGAGCACAGGATTAAATAAGATAGTTCATCAGTGCACCAAGCGGCAGATAAACAATCGAACCATTGAATCAACAAAAACTGCGTTTAATAATGTATTTATGACATTATTTTAACAAAAATATTTGATACAAATTATCATTAATGTAGTTAGTATCATTATTATCATTATCAGTATAATATAATAATAATACAAGATAAATAAATAAAATAACATTAATATATTATGCAAACACACCGAGAGACGCTGACAGACATGGGATTCATACCTGCAACCCTCTGCTGTGAGGCACGGTCACTACCTGCTGAACAATTGTGCATTAAGGTGTTTCATAATACTCACCCCTCTTTATACTTCTTTTGCTGCATGTTTTGTTTATACATAAGTATTGATGAACGATGAAAACTGAGTACTTCACATGTTGTTGCTTTAAGTTGTAAGGTGTGGTTTGGGGTTTTATTCAGTACTTCTTTTTTCCTGTAATGTTTGCTATGACAAATGGCATAAGTCACTGTTATAAACACCTTTAGATCTGAACACAGGGATTACATTTGTCCAGAAGAACAAAATAAGTTGGATTTCAGAGTTAAATGCTTCATTGGAACAGAACTACTTCCAGCCTGTTCTTCTGTTGGTGTTTGCTTTATATGTCAGCATTTCCTCCATGGGGTATTAAAAATTGGCTCTTGCAGTGTTTGAAACACTAGGCAAATTCACTTATGATTTGTGAGAGGAGCTGTGCCTCACCTGAAACTCTGCAGAAAACACTGATGTCCTTTCTCAGGTGTGACTGCCTGATGTCGCACAGCTGTCAGTGTGATAAGCTGGACCAGCCCAAAATCGCTGAGATTGACTGACATATGTACAGACAAATCAACAGTCAGCTTTAACGTGCAACGCATCAATGATTTTTTTGTTTGTTTGTTTAATCAGAGGCAGATTTGGAAACAATGTTGATTGACATTGTTGACTGACATATCTACAGACAAATCAATTTTGCAAGCATGCAAGCGTTCAAGCAGGGATGAGGAATGTCCCAAATTGAGACATATTGGTATTTTTGGGATACAGCACACATATAGTGATATGGACATGACAAAAAAATCATGGACGACCTGCTGCTCGAAACACCATGTGCTCTATCCAGCATCAACCATCAACAGAAACGACATCATTTAACATTAATTCACACTTTTAGACCAGTTAAACCCATTTTAATGGCAGTTCAGCTAGATGCTGCTAAATTAATCAACATCATCCCTGTCCAGTTTACAGTCATCATAGATCTCAATGTTAATATTAGATTGATCTCTCTATCCATGGTTGTATTGATTATTCATCCATAACTATCTTTACAACCATATAGACATGAGGACCCTCTTGAAAATGAGATGCCACATCTTTAATAAACTTATATTCAACAAAGACAAATATGATGCCATACAATTAAAGGTTGATTGATTGAGTTTATATTCAGCAGATACAAATGGGATGTGGACAGATTTATGATGTGGATGTCCATGGATTTGTCGTTATCATAAATTCTTATTTTTAGTCCCTTTGTCTCTGCCTGGATGGATACATCTCTGGATGTATATATGTCACAGTCTCACTTTTCACACTTGCAGAGAGAAGTAAAATAAGGATAAGTACCTTAAGTGGACAGTGAAGGTGTATTTACCACCAACAGTGATGTGGTCTGATCCTCACACTGGGGACATACGCACAGGTGTTTCCCCCCAAAAAAAATAGAGGAACACATTTAAAGTTAACCAACACCAGTGCAGTCAGCAAATAACAGCAAATAACAGCAAATAACCTTTAAGTCAACAATGGAGAAGTTGGAGATCAGATTCAGGGAGACCACTGGGGTAGTATGGACAACCTCCAGTTATTAGACAACTTTGGTTGTATTTATGTTTGTTTGATTTTTGGTAGAATAATGACAAGTTATGTAGTGATTACTTGAGAAAATACAACAGCCTAACTCACAGCTTTCCATTTATGGCTTGACAAAATAAATCGCCTATCATTGTCAAGTATTGTGGGGTGACTGATCAGATTTCAGGGGGCTGTGGCTGGCCCTGACTACCCCTGGATCTGGCCCAGGTTAGTGACGTTCAGTGTAGCAAAGAGGAGAGACACTGATGGCTCATCTTCACATTCACGCAAAAAACAAGGACAAACTGCTCCGACCTGCAGAGCTTTTTGGGTGTGTTGGTGCGTGATGATGACTGGTGAGATATGTTTTTAAATTTGACCTTAGAAGGAGCAGATAGAGCAAATGAGATCTGTTATTCACCTCTGTCATCCATATGACTTTATGTATCAGTCAGGCACCAGCTTTATGTTCCAGTTCAGGCCATATTTCACCATTTTTTAAAACTTTGTTGCAGGTCAAATATGGACCACATGCAGCAGCTGGCCCATGGTTTCTGTTGGTCTTTGTGATAGACTAATAAATGTTACATTCCCGGTAATACAGCTCACCGTTTCTATCAGAGAGCTATATGAAGCATTATGGGATGGGCTTAATATGAGACATACTAAGAAATCATGAAAATTTTTGGTGAATCTGGTTTTATTTTGCGAGCATTTGTTCTGTTCTTTTGGTTTATCCTTCAAATAAAAGCAGATTATAACCAGCTGTCAAGTTATAAACCTAACATTTCTTAAACACCTGTACAGGTAGAGACAGAGAGAGACAGAAGATCATGACTTTACTCCAGTGAAGCCTCCAACCTCGTCGCTCTGCCACAGGCTGCCCCGAAGTCTACCTCTTCATCCAATTAGATCGCACATGATAGCACCAGGATAACAAATGTCAACAGAAAGGTCTTGCAGTTTTTCGCCACTGAAAAGGGTAAAGGAGAGACAGTAAATGCCGAAGATGAAGCTCATGGCTAAGGAAGGCTGATGGCCACTTTTCAAGTCCTGCTGCAGCTCTGTGAGTCGTGATGCAAATAATGTATAGAAGAATAATGTATGAAGAAGTTAATCATTTTAAAATAATTAAAACAATGTGGAGCTGCATGCAGTACTGAGTGGGCCCTTCAACACTGTCACACAAAGTTAACGTGCATTAACTCTAAATAATGATAAACTAGACTTTGACAATGAGTGTTTTCAAATTCATGCCTGGGCTTCTCGTGTAAAAACAATCTTAAAAATTATTTAAGTATTTTCAAAATCAATTACTTTAGTACTGTTGATCAACTGATACTTTGACTTAGAAACTTCACTCATATTTAAGTGCTTTTTTTGACATGGATCTATAGCAGTAATCACCTGTTGGTCCACCGGGCCCCTTATACCTCCCATCCAGCCTTATTATTATGATATTACTAAATTTAAAAATTTGAGGAGGATGCCATATGTAGTGGTCTTGAAGGTATCTTTTTATTCTTTTGTAAATACCGACAACTGTTAAGAGAGCCCAAAAAACAGATTGAAACCAGCTTCGGTCTTCTTATGAAAGGAAAAAGGCAAGCAAAATTGTGACATTTTGAAACACAAATTTTTTAGAAGACATAATGACAAGGTGTTTTGGGACAACTTTGGCACACACTTTTCTCATGTTCAAATATTCATGCAAAATTTGCCAAACTGTCTCTTAACCAATAGAGACCTTTTCGGCTCTCCTTCTTCAAGTCTTCAATCATTTTTAAACAATTTGTTCATTTTTTTGTTTTGTTTTCATAAGTTTTTGATGTGCATGGGTGTCCAGGACTTTTGTTGTCTTGAACATCCTGTCAGCCTTCATAAAATCTTTTGTGCCATTATCACACACATGAATATGACATGCAGAGATCCCCGAAGACCTCAGTTGGTAAACAAAAGCTTTGGCTGTGGTTTTGTTCAAGTTGCTCAACTTTTAAGGTAATCATTTCTGGCACCTTTGTAAAAATAGGTGCACTTCAGTCAGTCGCTAGCTGTGAACTTAAGTTACTTATCACAAAATTACAGCAGTTGTCCGTGAATACCAAACCTTGACCATAAAACATTTTGACTGTGAACCACATGGTTTTATCCTCAAGAGCAGTCTCATTATTTAATAGCCATACCTTGTATAATTGTGCAAAGACCTTTAAAAATGTTTTCCCTTAGTGTGTAATTATTGAGTTAGCTAAAATATGTAAACCAAATTTTGACAGACAGCATCAAGCTGGCAGAGACCATTTGGTGCCCCGTGGAGATTAAAGGGTCTTAGGCCCCGTTTACATGACAACGGTGTCACCAGAAACGGAAAGGTTTTTCCTTTGCGTTTTGAACAGCACTCTGCTTTCACAGGGAGACAATGTGAAAATGATGCTTGTTCCCACGGACGCAAGAATGACTGAAAACGCTGTAGCATGCATGCCAGGCCAGTAGATGGCGATGTAGGTTTGTAGTGAAACAGCAGTGATACAACAAGTGTGCGCTTTCCGGTGAAGACAAACTTTTCACAAACAACAATGGCGAGTGGAAGACACAGGGGTTTCTTGTCTGCACAACAAATCTGTCTGGATAACAAACCAAACACAGTAAGCACCACACATTTTGCTCGGTAGACGACTGAAGCTGTTGTTATTTCTTGTTCCCAGGCAACCTTCATCTGAAAGAGTAATGGACATGCGCCTCGCATCATCGTTTTCCCTGAAAATGCTGATTCCTGTTTACATGGAGAAGGATATCAAACATTTTCAAAATTTTTCACTCTGGACCCTGGTTTCAAAAGTTTGTGGATTCAGGCACTCCAGGCACCGTTCTCATGTAAACGGAAAGTGAAAAAGCAATGAAAACTCTCAGTTTTCTGCCATTTTCATTGTCGTGTAAACAGGGCCTTTGGTATAGTCCCCATCCTGAATTTGGCAATGGGTTAGCTTTGTGACTGACCACTACTCATTTAAAGAAAAACACACACGCTCATGCCTTTAAAACAACAACAGCACAGGGCATAAGAATAAATATGTCAAGTAAAAAAAAAAAAAATTAGAAAGACATCCGCGCTGCACACCAAAATTCTTTACATCAGATGCACAACAGAGACCTTAATGTCATTTAAATCTTCCTGTATGTCAGGGCATAATGCATGTGTGTAGCTACCAGAAAGTAAATGGATTTGACAATGAAGTAATCAGATCTGAAAGTGTTTGGGGTCATTTTATTCATGTTGATGTTATTTTCTTTGTTCTAAGGGTCCAAGTCATTTTGAGTTTAAAAATGCTTTCCTAACAATGATTAAAATGCAATATCTATTGAATCGATCCTGTAAACATATGATTCAGTCCTAATAAAAACTCAGTCCCGGTAATAAACTTTAGCTTGATCTGACCCTGGTTACATCCACCTCTCTCCCCTACGGTCTGTGGCTGCTGGTGGAGCAGAAGATGTGACTCCTGAGCTCCACAATCACAGATGCCTTTCACTCTCAGGGGATTTCCAACTGATTTTTAAAGAAGCTGCTGAATTTTTTAACCTTATTCCCCTGATCCTTTGAAGTTCAATGCACGCAGAGAGGCACTCGGAGGCTGAGGGGCTCAGCTCCATTTGGGTGACCTGTACTAATAATAGTACCCTCACTCACAGCTCTGTGGGGCACTACCAGGAGTAAAAGCCTCAAACAAATTGTAAAGTGCACCTCTGCTTGAGTCTCTGATGATGCAACCAGAGGTGGAAGAAGTGCTTTTCTCATGAAGAAGTACAGAAAAAAATATTACTTCACTACAAACCTCCTCTGTACAAGCAAGAGGACATCTCTTCTGTCTGATCCTCATTTGTCATCCCATCTTGTTTTACATCATTTACATTATATAAAAAACAAATGGTGGCATGGTTACACATGTGTCATGTAAAGAATGCATTAGTTTTGATGACAACTTGATAAATATATTTCACTTTCATGTATGCATCCTTCATACCCCTGAGTTTAGTACTTGTTTTATTTCTTTCCGGTATCAGGTGTTTCTGAATGTTTTGTCAAATTTTGGCAACTGTACACTTGAAGACTGTACAAAATTGTTCTTAAGGTTGTCTAAACTCTGACATCCTCCTACACTGTTAATCCAGATAAGTTGACTTAACTCAAAAAATTTGAGGCAAGTGATTGCACTTAAATATGAAATAAGTAATCAATTATTTTAAGTAAACTCAACTGCAATTCCAAATGGTCAGGGCTTAACTGTTTAAGTGGAATCTACTAAAAGACAAGTTATTTGTACTTGAAATTTGTTGTCAAAACAACCCTCCCTTGTGAGCCAGACAACTCAATATTTTAAGTAACATGTACTTATTTTCTTAATTACAATCAGACACATTTGTCATCCATTAAACTACATTTATTAACTTGTTAAAACTTAAAATTTATACCATTTAACTTATTTAAGTTGTTTAAACTTAAAATTGTCCAAAAATTTGTGTTGGTAAAATATATACATTCAAAGAAATACAGAATGCAGGGCATTAATTATATTCTGTTTTATTAAACAAAAATAGAAACCATCAATTTACAATTTAGACTTTTGTTGAAGTATCTTACTTTTAAATCATATTGAATTAACTGTTTTACCGACATATCTGAAGTACAGATGAATTACTATAACAAAGAGTCCGATAAAGATGTTATTATTCATATTGGTGGGAAACTTTTCAGTTTTTTTTCTAGGCAAGGACCTTTTGTCAGCTGCACTTTCGATGGACTTTGGCCCTCACTGTCTTGAAAGCAGAAGATGTCCACTGGAATGGTCGAAGTGTCTCTCTGTAGATCCTACAGAGTTTGAGAGACAAGAGGAAAACAAAGACATGCATGTCAACAGTTTGTCACATGCTTTTGGGCAACTGTACATCCCATTCAAGAAAATTTTTATACGTGGAGAAAAAAACCGATCATTCATCAGAAATAAAACATGAGAAAATGTAGCACTGATGAAGAATCATTTTGAGATGTAAAAAGTAAAAAAAGATAAATATACAGGCTTAACACCTGAGATAAAATTCCCAACTTATTAATCCAAAATATCAAAATACCACGTTAAAAGTCAAATGCATGAATTTAAAAAGGTAAATGTCTGGGGAAAAGTGAAAATCATTAGTTTACTCAAATGACTAAAATTTTAACCATATTTAGCCAAAAACAAAATTGTCTGCATGGATATGACAAGGACAAGGTTTTTTAGTAATGTTTTTAACTAACCATTTATGTATGATAATTTCTTCCCAAGCACAAAATACCCACAAAATTCAACCCACCTTTGTTTTAATGGGTCAAATAAAACTGAGCAGCTAGAGTTTTCTTCTTCCTGAAGATTTCCATCAAGCCTGGGCACAGGCCAAAAAGGTAATCAAAGAAGGCTTCCTTAAGGTTTCTTCCAACAACTCAGTTCCTAAAAGACCTAAAAAATGCAAAGAAGACCAGTTTGGTACTAGTTAAGAGTAATTTATAATAACATCAAATAGGCTATAGCAAGGGTGTAAATGTATACTCTACAGTGTTTGAAATAAAGCGCTCTTTTCTTGTATCTAACAGCACAGGACTTGCATTTCCAAAGCATTTTTCTCATGTCTGAGAAAAGAACAGTGGCATTACAACTGCTCTTCACATTTATTCTACTTTCAGCAAAGTACATTTTTTTGTATTAACAACAATGTTAAGCATGTTTAGCAGAACTGGTTAGGAGTGACAAAAAACCTTTGAGATAAACCACAATTAAATGTTGATAGTGGTTCCCAATAAAATTAGCACAGGAAAATAAACAATACTTTTTAAAAGTAATTAAAGCTACAATAAAGATAAAATGATTTGTCTTTATCAGTAAAAGAACAAACAAAAAAAACATACCAAGTTCCAGAATGTTAACAGTCGATTGAGGAAGAAACTATCTTCTTTGCCGTTGTGACTCAAACAAGGAAAAGGCACAGTGTTGTCTTAAATAAGCCCAGACAAGTTTTGAAAAGCAACCAGCCAATCAGAATGCAACATCTTGCCGCATTTTAGTACAAAGTTGAAATTTTAAGTCAACTTAACTTAAATTTATCAGTAAACCCAAAGTTTAAATTAAAAACCTGAAATTTTAAGTTTATTCAGTTCAGAACAACAAGTACACTCTGCAATCATGTAATAATATTAGAGTACACCTAAATCATTTAAGTAATGCATCAAAACTTATTTTTTTAAGCAATATTTACTTAAATTATTTGCTTACAATCAACTTTGGGGTTAACAGTGTACATATAAAAAACTGTCTAGAGCACTCAGGGTTTAGTTTCAGACTGAGGTTTTACAAAGACTTTAAATCTTCAGCCCCTTTCACAGTGCCTTTGAGCAACAGTGCTGCAATGATATAATAAACACAAATAAAAAAAATAGTGTCTGAAAAACTGGAACTGTTAAATCCAAGAGTGCTGTGCTGTGAAGATGATAATGTATTTCTTGCAAACTGTGTTTCTCTACTTCATAAGCTGTCATATGTTTTGTGTGTGTGTGTACATATATATATCTATATATATCTATATCTATCTATCTATCTATCTACATATATATATATATATATATATATATATATATATATATATATATATATATATATATATACGCACATACATATATATATATGTATCTAAATATATATATATAGAAAGTGCCTTGAAGTCTTTTAGTTGGATAAAGACTTAGCTCCATGACTTGTTACATTTAGTGAAATAACAATCTCACTTTAATCCATCAGGATTTTAAAGGTCCCATATTTAGCTCCTTTTCTGCAGTTTAGCATGGATCCTTGATGTCTTCATGAAACGTCAGAAATGCTGCTTAAAGTCCTGAACACACACAAACCGTTAATTCATGCTGTTTAACAGATAACAGCGATCTCATTTCCCCAAAACATCACAGGCAAACGCACAACATGCTAACCGCAGTGGGATAGCCACAACTTAGCCTACCTTCCGGGCTAACATTAGCACAAACGGAGGGACCTGGGGTGTGTAAAGGACTGATTATATTCAGCCAACTGTTAAGCTTCTCTTCCTGAAAACACACGAACCACAAATTCAAGCCGTTTAACAGATAACAGCGATCCGGTTTCCCCAAACATCACAGGCTAACACAACATGCTAACCTCGGCCTAGTCGCCGCAGTGGGACTGATTATATTCAGCCAACTGTTAAACTTCTCTTGACTAATGTAAGAATGCTCATACACTGAAGTTTATCCTTCAGACTTTCAACAAATAACATGAACATTGACAACCATGTTGTGCAGTTACCTCTAGTTCACTTCACCCTGCTGTTAGCATTAGCTCGTAGCAATGAGGAAAATATATACTACACAGCACTAAAAAACTCACATTTCCATTATCCGGTTTGGTGACGGATAGTTGGTACTGAGCCCGGATTCAGGAAGTCTAGTTGGCAGTCCTGTGTTGAACTGACTGAAGTTGAAGAAGCAGTCGGGCGTGAAGTGACTGACACACACATACAGGTTTTAGCAGACTGTAGCTGCTCATCCCCTTCAAAAATAAAATTAATCCACTGGGCCCTTTGGTCCTCCGAGGCTGGTAGCCTATATGTAAAGATATATGTGGCTGTTTACAGTCAACAACCGAGCAGTGACAGCTTCTGAGCTTAGGCATGCTGAACACTGATCTCTCACTAAGAATGTAAACAACATGGCTGCTCTTCATAGAGGAACCTCTCCAGCAGGGGGAGAGGGGATACTCAGGTAGACCAGTCAGGTTAGGTATGCAAATCAAAAAATATACTGTTATGTAACAGTATATCCACAGACTCAACAGCTCACCAAATACCATACATTCATGCAGCCTGCTAAATACAGGTTTTGTTGTCTACTCTCACATGTTGTAGGCTGGGAGGAAGGCGAAATACCCAAAAATGTGTTCAAAAGCCTTAAAAAAGTGTTTTTTGCATATTATGTCCCCTTGAATGTGCTGTATAGAAAAAAAAATGTAATATCCCATACCTGAGAGGACTGATGTTTGTCAAGCAAATTTCCCAGTTGGGGTCTTATAAAAGTCTTTGTGCTTTCACACCTAATCAAACATAGTGATACTTCTGGCAGGGTACGGAGTCAAGACAGCTAACATGTCGGCATTTCATTGTTAAACACCTGATCAAAAGCTAGACTACCAGCTGATCACCTCTAAGCTGACTCTGGCTAAATGCACTCAGAGCACCTTGTTTAGGCTGCTCTTGCCTGCCTATGCTTTGCTGCAACCTCTGCAAGGCGCTTTTCAACCCTCCTTCACCCTAGCTCCTCCTCAATGCTATTTTCTGACCTAATCACTGAATCAGTGTCATGCTGACATTGATGTTTGCTCTGGGGAATTTTGGCTGCTTCTTCTCCAAATTCAAATATCTGCAATAAAGCTAAATTTAAGTAGCTGCTCTGGTGTCTTTTCTTGTCAAAGTCGTCCTGACAGAACCACATTTGTTTAGGCCAAATGACCTACTGTTAACTTTTTTGGGAAAGTCAGTTCATTTGAGGTAGTGTGAAAGCTCCCTAGAGTTCTGGTACCGACCACAGAACTTAACTCTGGTCCACAAAGACAAAGGGTTCTTGGCTTACCTCCAAGCAGACAAGAGTTCGATTCACGGTGGGTTTGAAAGCAATTCGAACCAGACAAGGACCAAAGAGGGCAAGCAAACCAAAAGAACAGAACTGTGGCTTGGACTTGACCAAATACAATAACAAAAAAGCGAATGTAGCATTCAAAGAAAATATAAATCCGAGTGTGGCTAACGTTAGCATTGCTAGCACTGTCAGCCTCAGGTCCACTTAACAGTGTAATGTCTATCAGTGCGGAATGTGGTTACACGACACATATTCAAGTGCCATCTGACACAGCCAAAATACAGGTTTATCTTTACTTTATGGCACAGAATAATTCCAAACTACTTCAAGCTAAACAAGATAGATAGATAGATAGATAGATAGATAGATAGATAGATAGAGAGATAGATAGAAAATGTTATTGTCTGTCATGAGTGACAGAAGTTCGTATTTGACAGGCTTATTTTGACTAATAGACTTTCTTTTATCTTTTATTAAACATTAAAAGACACCATTATAAAAACAGTTTAAAAAAAATGCAACGTTATTACTCTTAGCTGGTTGTTCCAGCTCACATTGTAACAATTGGCTGGATGGCAGCAACAATAACCAAAGCTACAGCCCCAACTAGTGGAGAGAGGCTGGGCAACTCAACATTAGACAGGCTTTGGTTCGTCTGACTAGGTACAATATGAAAATAAACCAAACCAAGCTGAATTTCAGGTGTGAAAGTGACCTGAAAGTCTTGACTTTGATTTTAAAAGTCTGTGGAAGAGCAGATAGCTGGAAACTGTTTGAGTATTATAACAATGTGGCTGTGCGTCATTACTCTCTATCATTAGATGCATCATTTCCGTGCATAAACAGCATAAATAGAGCAGAGAAGCTGATAGCATCCTCACATTTTGTCAGCAGGTTGGCAGTGCAGTAAAATGAGCATCAGACCAAAGTGTCAAACTGGTGCTCTTTGACCTGTCAGTGTTGTATGTTGTTATAAACAAAGGCTGAGTCACAACACAGCAGCCATCTGAAGAAAACAGAGCTGCTCTGTTTGGTTAGAGAGAACAAAGAACGGCTTCACATCTCCTCTCACTTAAAAAAGTAAAGCTACACCCCCTCCCGCAGTCACACTGTGTTTACACACTGCAGCTTTTTTTAAGTTTTATGTAAATGTCTCATGACGGGGAGGGATGTAAGCGGGCCAGACGATCACAACAGCTTACCAAAGGTTTGATAAAAAGCTTATTAAACTCTTTATGTAACACACAATAAACATGCAGGTAAGGGAGCCAGGCTCACAAGAAGCTTCTGGATCACGACTGAGCCGGACCACAGTAAGCGCCTTAACCAGCACCCTCCTTAGCTCCACTTTCCCGGCATGCAACACTGCCAGCACTGCACTATATTTCTTACCCTTAATCATTCAGTGACAGTCAGCTAAGCACGCACACACTCGGCTCCATCCTGCTGCTTCTGTGTGCAGCTGCAGAAACCAAACCCAGCAGTCTTTGCCTTTTTTGTTTTCTACCATACAAAGTGTATGCACCTCCTGGAGTTTTACAACACGCTACATTTAACTCGGTGCTAATTTTGGCATCTATTTAAAGTTAAGTCTTAGATTTGAGATAGAAATGCTTATAGGTTTTAGGATGCTTTCACACCCAGACCAAGCCAACAAGGGAGCATTTCTCTTAAGGCTCAGTCTGTTTGGACATAAATGAACCCAGCAAATCAAACTCTGTTCAGAACAAAATGCCTGAGCCAAAATTGCCTAGAAGAGGTGTTCTTGGCTTACCTTCAACAAAACTGATTTGTTTGCAGTGAGAACGCAACCAATCCAGGGATTAACTAAGGACAAACATTAAGGCAGTGGTTCCCAGTCTTTTTCCCTCAGAGGCCCCTTGTGCCAGGGAAGAGTCAAACCCCCCTGAGACCTACATGAGAAAAAGATTATACATTGTTGTTCAAAGTAAATGCTAATTTTAATTGTGTTCATTGATAAAGTCAGGATAATGGCTTACTCACAGATTATTGTGAAAAGACCCTAAAAAAATATATGTTCGTAGGCTGTGTTTACACCACAAATATCACACACTTACACTGGTTTGCCGCGCAATGAAAATACTTTGAAATTCTATGAGATTTGCGTGGTTTACTCAACAATTGTGATGGGCACAACGCCTACTTCGTCCAAGTTGAAAATATCCAACTTCAGGGAATAATACGCCTGGTGTGTGGTGTGACAGAGGAGGAAGTAAACATGGCTGCAGGTCAGCAGCTCCTCTACACGTTAATTTAGTGTTCAGGGACCGAACTGCAGAAAGAAGAAATGGGGAGAAAGTCACTGAAGAGAACAATACCAGCCAGCACAACGGCAGTTAGCGCAACTGCTAGCTGGCTACTGGTGTGTTTCTCTGGCTTACTACTGGTGATTTAATGTGTTTTTCACCATAAAAAATATAAATATGCTTAGCCTCACCAAAGAACTACCGGAAGGAACACCCACGAAAGAAAGAATACACTGGGGAGAGAGAAAGGATGGATTTTCAGCTGTAACAGGAGCAAAAAAATGAGGAAAGCTGGGCAGATTAGGCAAGCAACAGAAGTGCCATAGTCTTTTCATCATGATGAAAGTGTTGCTCCGAAGCATGTTATAGATCAACTTTTACCATTTACCATTTACAGGGTTCCCACACATCCTAGAAAACCTGGAAAATGTTTGACCAATTTTCCAGTCATGGAAAACATATGGAAAATGAGAACCCCCCCCCCAAAATTTCCTGGTGAAGCTTAAATTGTCCTGGGAAATTATTTACCCTCCCCCTGCTTCCCTTTACCTTGTTAGAAAAAGCAAAAAAGATGTGTGCATAGCTGACATGTCTGTTCTCAGCTGTCAAATTGAGCTGCAGAGTTTCTCTGCCTCTAGCTGGTACAGCGTCCCACGTGACACTACCAGCCAATCGAATTAACATGTTCCCCCAGAGCAGTCCCATTACCCAGTGTTTCCATATGACTTTGTTGCTAGATTTAGCTACTTTTCAGATCCCAGTAAGAAGCGCTTAAAACTACCAACTTTCAGTTCAAGAGTGCTGCTGTATTGTATATGGAATGTGCCATGCACTTCTTAGCTAGCTACTTTCTAACAAAAGTCAACACCTGAGTGAGATGCACACCGATCACAGGAAAGAGGCACCTCTTAAATGAGAAAAACCAAAGACTTACATGTTCATTTGAACTGCTGGCAGTTATTTTTGCTACTGTTGTTAGTATAAATGAATGACATTCAACCTGGCTAAATTAGCATTACAGCGATCAATCAGTCAATATTTTGCAACTTTCAAACAAATCAAATTCAAAGGGCTTGGCAGGTTGATAAAACAAACAAACAAACAAAAACACAAAAACAAACATATGAAATGAAGTAAAAATGTGACAATATGTCCTAGAAAACTCCTGGAAAATAATTTCTAGAAATGAGTGGGAACCCTGATTTAGCCTCTGGTTTTCAAGTACAGGAAGAAGACAGCAGTTGTAGAAACATTCACCATGGTTGGTCATGGATCAAGAAGACGTAAATACACATTGTTGTGGCTGGAAGATAGGCCTGCTCCCTTCTATCTCAGAACTTTTGGGTCCGAAGGGTAAAAATTTGCCTCAATAAATAAGAACCATTTAAACACCTCAATACATGTGCAAAACAGAACAGAACAGGTAACAGAATATTTTTTTCCAAGTTTGGAGTGAACACAACTTTACTGTTGCCATTATTTTAGATAATTCATGTTAACCCAATTTTGACAACGCCAAAGCTGACAGTGCCTCGTGCCCTCCTTGAGACTCTCTGACCCCTTCACAGTAAAAACTAGTTCTGGTATCTGGTGGGTTACACAATATTCACCTAGACTTTCGGCTCGGGTCCCTGCCTCCAACCGAAATCGGTAAAGGCTCATTTATGTGGTACTCCTACAGATGATCTTATCTGACTATCCTTTGGAGCAAATTGTGTCTTTTTATCCTCTCAAAAGAGCATCAAAGCTCCCCTTACCTGAAATTGTAAATACTAAATGTTTTCAGTTTTTATGACAAGTCCTGATGTGCTGAGCTTGTCCTGTGTTTTGTCACATGGGATGGGACAAAGTCAAACAGGGAGTCAGCTGGCTGGAGCAGGAACAATTGTAGCCATGGCAACGACAGTAGGGGTGAAAAATAAAGTTAAACAGATGTAAAAAATCAAAACCCAATTTGTTGATTTCTGTAAATTACACTGTCTAAACAGCCTTAACTGTAAATTATATAAAACAAACTGATGAGGGAGGAGCTGGATGGAAATCACAACTGCCAAGGATGTTGTAGGAAGCTAACCGCTAGCTGCTATTAGCTTAGCAATTCCTCCTGATTTTCTTCACCATGTTTGTCTACATTAATGTGGCGTTTGATCATGTGAGTTTACAAGCTGCAAAAGTAAAGACCCTGGTTGTTGGTTGATGAATTGGTTGGTGTACAGTGTGCTATGCCTCTGTTTCTGTGTGTATCAGGCCTAAGGGTTTGTGGTTACTGTCAATACTTTTATATTATGAAGTGAAAACAATGCTTTAAATAGAAAAATGTTGGAAGAACATTCTTATTTCTCCTCTAAACAACCGATATATCCTTGATTTGAATTTCTAAACATTTTAGTACCAACTCGTCTTTTTGATTAAAAGGAAGACACACATTTGATTTAAGTTTATAGAGCAAAAATTTATATTTAGCCGGATATTGTCTATAATATTGTCAAAGGAGTAATTGATGGGAAATTTAAGTCATGTTGTTTGCTGCCATATAGAAAGATTTAGCATCACTCTCTTTGCACACACACAAAGCTCCATTTAAGTGGAAAAACAGATTCCTCCCGCCTCCCAGACAGTTGAAAACAGTTCATAGGCTTGACACAAGATCAGTAATTTGCAGTAGTACACTCCAGAACTACCTGCTGCAAAAACCTTTCTTCCAAAAAGCTCTGCAATCTGTGATTTAAAGAAAAAATGACTGTTGGAAAAAAAGTTATATTTCTTTTATTTTTTTTCTAAGGAAAATGAAAAAGTAAAATGTCTTCAAGCTACCCTCAAAAGCAGATGGCCACAGAAAGCCTGACATTTTAACACGTTAAAAAATGAGACATTAATTACAGAGAAATTCTTCAAAACTGTGTTTGAAAAAAAACTTTTGAGCAGCAGGATCTGAAGTATTAAGCCTTTACACTTTATTTTTTTACTTCTGCTAGTACAGAACAATCAGGCCTCGTGTGAAAATGCCCTATGGAAAAGAGGCGAACCATCCAAGACTCAAACCCAACAGTGTATGAGAGGAACTTCAGCCTTTAACCTGAGCTGTATATGCCAGCTTAATATTCAGTTTGTTCCATTAAGTTGGTACATGATGTGAAAAAGCTTGCTCCTGTATTTTTTCTAACTTTGTGGACACTCAGAAGATCAGTTTTCTAGAAGTGAAGATCATGAGAGGGTACAAAAGGAGTGATCAGATCATTTATGCAAGAAGGTTCAGTGTTACTCAGTATTTAATAAGTCAGCAGCACTTTAGAGCAGGGTCATCAACTACATTGTAGCTGATTTCTATAAAATTATAAGGATCTTACCATAAAATCTACTGACCTACTATAAAATGTCTATAAGATAAATCACAGAAAAGGGTAATGCATCAAGAGAAAAATCAGTTTTTCTCAGGAAAACTGACCAACAGCAGGCAAGTTATCTTCTAGTAAATTTCTCAATTTTGGGTTTAACAAATGTTTGAGTAAATGTATTTTATTGGATAAAAATTGATGTAAGTGATTTTTGTTTACAAAATGATTTTTTTTAAAATAATTGATCAGTAAAAAAAGTTAAAGATATAGTGATATAAGCTAAAACACAGCAAGTTCACTGTACTTAAAAATGCTTTAAAAAGTTGAAGAATAAAAAACAGTAATGATACTGTAAATGAAAAAACAGTAAGGATACTGTTTTTTGAAAATAAAGTTATTATCGGTAATGATACATTAAATTAAAATACAGTAATAAAATGGTTATATAAAATACAGTAATACTGCTGTAAATAAAATAGAGTAATGCTACCAGCAGTTAAAATAGATTTAAACCACTTATACGTTAAAACTACCCCAAAAATATGAAGATTCTTAACAGCTTTTCACTTTTCCTTAAATGTTAATTTAATTTATCATGCTAGGAAGCAGCTTGTTCATTGTGATATTTGGATCCTAGATGAAAATCTTAGTAAAAAGTCCTTTTTAGTAGCATCATGTGAGTTTAATAAAAAGAGAGCATCCTTTTGAGCGACTTTTTATTACCAAATATTAATTTCAGTTTGTGATTCCCTCATTACCAACATGTTATATTAAAATTTTGGTCATGAGCATTAACTTTGTTCTAAAGTGATTATTTTTTCATTGTGGGTGATCCTTTGGACATTTTATCCAATGTTAACAAAAATGTGGGCATTAAATCAGCTCAAAAATCACTTCAGAGAATTATGAGGAGGTTTAGATAAAATAATCTGTTAATTATCATTTCTGTCCACAGTGGTCGCTGTTCAGCAGATTCAGTCCTGTTTGCTTTGAAATGTTGAAAAACTGCTTGTGTACAGTAGCAGAAACATCGAAGGTCACGGCTCTGTAATGATGCAGCGCTCCATATAAAACACACACAGGCCTCTATCGAAGATAAATGGGACTTTTATTCTGGACCATAAAGTGCATATTTCTTCAAATGAGTGGGCTTAATGTAGAAAAATGTAAATGTGTAAATGTATGCGTGATTTATGGGACATGATTTCAATGTGACAGAGTTAGTGTACTGTGTTACTGTGTCTTTAGCCGAACCATCTATTAAATCATCAGACTAAATGTTTCATATTTCACTGTTGCCTGCATCTTCGTGTGAGTCTGGCTCGAGTGAATCTGCATGAATTAGGAACAAGCGTGAGATTGTGTCGGGGTGGAACAGTTGGAGACGGCAGACGCTCCTGCTTCCTCCTGTCCTGTCCTGGTCTCCTCTCTGCAGGAGGAGCTCCTCAGTCTACCACACCTCCGTCTTTCCTTCCTTCTCGCCTACCATCCCTCTATCCAATGCTGTTACATTTACATGAGGACTAAGGCTGAATGGAATAAGGCAAACGATTTTGCAATGTTTTATCCACCTGTGATTTTTTTTAGGGAAATGACACCATGTAAATATGATGTCTTTCCATATACTTTGTTTGAAGTTTTAATGGCACAGTTGTACTCTTGCTAGTTTAATCTCCAAATCAAAATTAGCACCCAGTCTTAATTTCAGCACACGCCTCTGCTCTCTGACACAGCCCTGAAACACACAGAGGAGAAGCAGAGACAACATGCTGTGGGACAACTTACAAATAATCTAGAGGCTTGCAGTTGTTTCCTGTCATCAGAAGTTTCTAATACTATATAAAGTTACAATAAATATGCATGACCAACCTCCTGGTAGTAACATCTGACCCCAGATTTCGACATAGTCTGCCTGCGGAGCGTCATGTCCGCTCGGCTTTGCCCCAGCTGATGGTGTATATCCTCTTCAACAGGAAGCGTACTATTTAAAGTGGATACTGTACATACACGTTTATGAATTAGATGTTTTAAACTGACCAAAAGCGAATAAAAGAAACACCTAGTCTAGACTTCAGACCATCAGATCTTTAACAATTTTAGCCTGTTACATCTCCACAATTCATCTCTTTTAATGATGCAATGGCTTAAAAAGTAGGGAGGACTCTAAGGAGGGCGACAGAAATGATTTAATTTGTCACATGATTCTCAAGAAGCCATGCTGAAACCATTTTTGGCAGACTTTTTGAAAGGTAACGCTCTGCCAATTTGTTCAACAAAAGCATAAAAAACATCATTTTAAGCTTGTTAAAATTCAGTGGTTGCCTGAGGCAACATCAAACCATTATGGAATTATTATTGTGGCTTTTAAGTTTGATAGTATGTGTTTAGGTATATATAATGTTCAAAAGCATACCATTCATCATAAATTAGTTTTGTTCTTTACAATTTAACAAAAATAAATGTGATATTGGTTGTAGAAAAGTATAGTTTATGGTATTACTGTACTCTGTAGGCCCTACTTCACCAGTGCTAGCACCACCGTCAGAACAACACTGACCATTTGACCTTTTTGAGTGGAGCAAAAGGCCCAGTGCAAATGCACTGGATGTGAGGGGAGAGTGAAAGTACAGCGCACAAAGTGTGTTGCCTACTTCTGCTTCATCCCAGAAAAAAATTTGTTTAGTGGAGTACCATAAGCATTAAGCGGCATAACCACAGGAGACTGCATTTCAATTAGTTGTTTCCTGATGGTACAATATCACCTACAGGCTACATTCATACAAGAAATCTGTAGAATAAGTTCCTTTTATAATGTTTTTATGCTTAAAATAAATAAAGCTGATGTATACTGTACACACTCTTTTTTACGTTTGCACCTTTATGTACAATGTTGCCTACAGGCAGAGAACCTTAAAAATAATAATAACAAAAAAACATGAAATTTCTTTAGATTGTGTTTATTCAGTCTATTTTAAAACATGAAAATACTACAAACATTTTTTCTCAACTGGCATTATAATGTGTACCATAGAGGGTTAAAGTGATTTTCGTTCTCAGTCATAGTACAAAGAAAATACATTTATGAGATACTACTGTTATAATTATTAATAATTATCCCATAAACACAAATAGAAATGGTACAAATACATAACACAAGTTTGTTTTGTTGTATTGATTTGTAAATCATTTTAAACAAACATTAATCTAAGTCATTAAATACTCACTTGACTGTTTTGTGGATTTTAACAATGTATAAAATGTGTTTTCTTTCTGTAATTCCTACTTCAGCCTGATAAAAACTGTTATGTATCAGTGTGTAAGTGTGTGGATGCATCTGAGTGCTGTTTGAGCCATCTGATTGGTCTCCACAGTCACATGACATAGAGTATCGGATACCGAAAAAGTACTTGTAAAGGTGCGATATTTGATATGGATACTCCCATCCTTACTGGGAGCTTGAAACATAGGTTCTAAAGATCATGAGGGATCCACAAAAGCTACGAGCGTGGGTTATACCTGTTATACACTGGACGATTCCCTTAAACTTTAAGTCTTTCTGTAGTATCTAGTCTGACGGCCTCTCACAAAGACAAATTGTCGACAACAGTCTGATTTTTTAGCCTCTGACTGAGATTTGGAAAACCTGGAGCAGTGGTCATCAATTAAAATTTAAGTGGATCCAGTTCAAGAATATTTCCCCAGGCAAAGGTCTGGAGCATCATAATGTCTGACTTCTCTTGGCTGAAATTACTCAGTAAAATTTATAACTCTAAAAAGAAGATTAATAATGCCTAAAGTGATTAAAAAAAAAAAAAAGAAAAAAGAAACACTAATGAAAAAATTAATGTACATAATTTATCCTTCAGATAAAAGCTTTTCTGAAAAACACACAGCTCTTGAAAATGCCAAATTAAAATGAAGAGGCTTTTTCCAACAAAAATGAAATGTGTGTCTGAAATTCCCCGTCTTTAGTTATTAATTTTGTAAAAGTATATCTTAAATAATCTTAACGCATCATAAAAATTCAACAGTTTTAAAAGCAGCTTCCTTGTGTCTCTCTCTCTCTCTCGCAGTGTCCCTAGTTAAAGTGAAAAAAAGGCTACATTCAGGTCATGACCTCATATCTGATCTTGAAAGACCACCTCTGCATTATTTGGGATTAAATTCAAAGGTTTCATGTCCTGGTGTGTTTGACTTTACACGTCATGTCCTGGGTGTTTGTTATGCAAGGATTTGATCAAAGCTGAATCAAAAATTTGAAACACTGGGCTCCAATTTCGTAGACCAGGCGCAGGCACGGTGCACGGCAGGTGCACCGTGCCAACAGGGTGTGTCCAGGGCATTTTGCAAGTTTCGTGCGCGGCGCAGTCTGGCGCAGGGAGGCGCACCTACGCCTCCGTCCCTCCTACCGGTGCATGTAGCAGAAAGGGAGGAGAGAAGGCTTGAGTGGGTTTAACACAGCTGAGTGTAATCTTCGCCAATCAAATGAACGCCTCTCCTTCCCTTTAAATGCGCTGCGGGCGAGTTGCAGTGACAATTTCACCTCAGTGGAGAAGAAGGTCAGAGCCGCTGTCACTTTTACAGCAACTGGGAGAGCGCAGTAACACAGGTAAATCCTTAAGACACCGAGTGACTTACATTTATTCAGCGAGCGTCTCTCTCTTTTTTTCTTTTCTTTTGAATTTAATGAGATGAGAGAAGCCGGATACTCCGTATTGGATGATGTGGCTGTTTGTGGTTTGCTTGAGAGATGTGAACTCGTTAGTTATGACAAACGTCTCTTATCTGACATCAGATGTGTCAGGACAATAAATATAGATACAAATGTATACGCTGGTTCAGATGGTTACATTAAATAGTGGTTGCTGTGATTGTTTATTGCATTGAAATGTGCCTGACACTCTGGATACCTGCCTGTGAGGTTTTGGTGACGTGTGCGCACTGTGCGCCTGTCAGCCAAATTACCACTGTACGAGGTGCGCCTCTCCTGCGCCGAGAATAGACCAGGTTAGAGCTGGCGAGCTTTCGGCGCACCTTCCGCACATTTTTTTGGCACGAAATTGTCACTGCGCCAAGCTGAATCTGTCTACACCTCCCCCTGGTACGCCGTCACACCCATCTCGGCGCAGCCGGTCTACCAAATTGGCTGCGCACAGCGGTGCGCCGGACAAAATTACCACTGCGCGGGGTGCACCAGGCTGCGTCACCCTGCACCACCCTGAGTTGCGCCAGGAAATTAGAGCCCACTGAATCTCTGTAGCGGACCAGATGCAGCCCTTTTTCCCTCCCCTTTGGAAACACTCAGATCTAAGGGGGCGGGGCAGATCACAAGCTACCTGGTGGTGAGCCCATGTCTATGAACCCAGGGGCCTATTGTTGTCACGAGCAGGACTTGGTGACACTGCTTCTCCAGGCCCTCTCTATGGCTACCTGACCCCGCTGCAGCACTCTGACCTGAAGATCTAATGAGAGTAGTAGCTGGCAGAGAGATGCATAGATGCGTATCACAAAGTAGTTCCAGACAAGGGGGCTTGATTGAGGGAAAGTGAAATGGAGAAAAGAATGTTACTGCAGCATCAGGTTGAGCCAATGTTGTTTTTGTGTTAACCTAAAAGTGGGTTAATTATGAGGCTTTCGGTGACATCACTGACCTAGCATCGCTGGCTTGCTATCTCCCATCAGGGACAAAGCTGGCTGGGTTCTTAAGTCATATTTTTTTAGTGACATGGGCCTAGTACATCCCTACTTCAAAAACCAAAACTATCCCTTTAACCCTTTGAAGCCTGATAACACAAATTATAGCCAGAAAATTGTAATTTTCTGGAGCTGAAATGTTTATTTCACTTTCTACTGAAATCCAAAAAAAATCAAAATTTACATAAAATTTAACATATATATTTCCTATCTCATTTGATACATTAGATGTTTTTGGCAACTGACAATCCACTTGAGGACATTTTTATCATTTATCTGACTGTATTCAGATGTTTTGTTTTAGTAATTTGTTGATCATATTGATTAGATATTAGAGGTATCACAAAAGTATGTATCAAATGTGATACAACAAACTTTAAGGGGTTAAGGTTCCCATATCCTGGTGTGTTTGACAATTTATGTCAGTTTTTTTGTCTCTGTAGTCAGTGGATCAGGTGCAGCTCTTTTCCCCTCATCTTTGGAAATACTCAAATCTGAGGGGAGACTACAGAAAGCCATGGTAATGAGCTCTGTGCTGACTGGCTGCCCAAATGATGCCCCACATTTGGGGCCAAGAAGTACCAATATATCGTCCTATGTGACAATATATCGTAGTATCATGTTTTTTAGTCCAGTCTAAATGTACAGTACCATTTTAATTTGGATATTTTTGTTTAATTAGTCACAGATTAAGTCCTGACTCGTGTATAAAGCACAATTTTCCTCCAGTGTTTGTTTGTTGCTTCTCATTTTCTCTCCATAACCCCATCCACCCCGCCTTGTCCTCATGCCTCTAAGCCTAAACCCAGTCTACACACAAACTGGCATTTGCCAAAAGACAAATACACACACCCTTTCTCTCTCACACACACACACCAACACACACACACAGATCCGTTCATACTGTGTCTGGCAGGCAGACCTCCGGCCTGTGGGGCGAGTCCTCCTCCCCTCCTCCGACTGTCTGGATCCGCCACCTCCTTCGTATCGCCCCACATCCTTCCCCTCTCTTCCCCGGGAGCTGTCAATCCAGAGACAGACTGCTGCTGCATGGGGGAAGTGAGGGAGGAGGAGGAGGATGGATGGACGGATGGATGGATGGATGACAAATGTGGTGGGGGGTTTAGGAGGGGGAGTAGTGTGAGTGTGAATGTACAGCAGGGGGGTTAAGGTCACATCCTACTGTGTGCTGAGATGGCATCATGTCAGGACAGACAAGGCCTTCACCGACCCCGACTTCCTCCATCACCATCACCATCACTCTCTCTCTCTCTCTTTCACAGCATTCCCACCTCCTTCACTCCCCCCTCTAGCCTATGGGCTGTGTGATTGGCTGCTGGGGTTAGCAGTTCATCGCCGACCACCAGCTGGAGCGGGGCGTCATCACACCTCCAGGTCACTGGAAGCATATGGAGGAAATGCTGGAACAAGTTCACAGGTTTGATTCAGAATAAAGAAGTGTAAAGAGAGCAGGCTGAGGTGTTTGATTCCCATGTGTTTACAGATAAAAATGGAAAAAACTGCTGATACAAAATCAAACAAAGGGCACAGATAATCCTTGGAGATGTACAAGTATAGAAAAGCAAGTTTCAGAATAGGGGAATGACTCTTAGATGCATGTTAGGATGAGCCTTTAAGGGGGAGGAAACCCCAGCATTTCAGCTCAGGTGGATTTACTTGAAATCTTAAAAGATGCCTCTTGAATGTCATGGACTGGGGCCTCATTTATATAGCTTGCTTGCGCACAAAACGGGGCTTGAAAGTGGCGTAAGTCACTTCCCACGCAAGGTCGTTATTTATAAAAACAAATTTGGCGGAAGAATGTGCGCACCGGTACGTCAACTTTGATGCTGGCGCACGAACATTTTGGAGACGTGGGAAACTGGCGGCACAGTTGGTCAGGTGGTGAATTGAAGCCAGGTTCATTTCATACATTTAATGTCATCACATATCAGACTTACAGACCTGCGTAATCATAAACACCCAAGTCTGCAGTGTTATAGACGTGTTCCTTTAGTGAGCCATTAGGTCTACTACTGTATGCAATGTTCATATATCGTGCCTCCGTCTTCAAATGATACATAGCACTGATTGATTAGTATTAGTTGTGACAAGGTGCATAACAATCAGTATAATTGCTGAGTAAGCATATAAATAGCGCAGTGACACTTGTGCGTAATGCTGTGCAATGGATGCACTGGCACTGATGGAAGATCATACAGACTGTGGATCAGGATGGAAAGAGTCTTTAGGAACCACGAAGATTTCCTGGCCCATGATGATGACTGGCTAATAAGCTGATTTAGGTTTCCTAGAGCAGAGCTCTTGGATATATGCGCTGAACTGGGCCCAGTGGTAAAACCACCTGCCAGAACCACGCCATTGTGTGTATACAGGTGCTGACCACTCTGGAGTGTCTGGCAACCAGCTCCTTCCAGCAGGAATAAGCCTACAGTTATGTATTTGACATGATTAATGATATATGATGTTACATTTTCTGTCTAAAGCCCCTATTGGGTATGACATAATACAATTCAATTCTGTTCTTAGGTCTGGGATATCACAGCCATCCCTCAGCACAATAATGGCAGCCATTTTGGATGGCATTATAAACGTGACCAGTTGATACATCAGGGTTCCTTCCACTGTGGGTGAACAGGCAACATTAAAAAAGGCAATTTGCAGCAATATCCGGTTTCCCAAATGTAATTGGCGCAAATGACTGTCTGCAATGAAAATGAATTTGTGTATGTGAACCGAAAAAAATGTGCATACATACAATCAATGTAGAAATTATTTGTTCCTCAAACATGGTTCTGACAAATTTAGTGGCACGGTGGCCTGAGTCAACACATGACTCATTCATTCTGACGCACAGCTTCTTCGTCTTCTTTGGTTTCAGCAGACTATACGCATCCAAGGCGTATCGCTGTCCCCTCTGACGCACAGCAGTGTCGGTAACAGACAGCAGGCAGGCGATGCAGAAAACATTCATGAGGTACTTTGCATTGACCATTTATGGTCACATGTGGGTGTGTAGAGGGTGGGATGTGAGGTAAATCCACTTGCGCAAACTTCCAAGTAGGCTGGGATTTTTAAAGGGAAAAGTGCTTGCAAGTGTGCGCACGCACAGTTTTATAAATCAGATTTTTTTTGGCACACGCCATTTTCAGCTTTTGGGTGCACGTTCACTTTTAGTATGGATCCAACGCAGTATTTTATAAATGAGGCCCCTGGTCTTGGAGGGGGAATGATAAGAACTGTGGCAACTTCCAAAAAACTGGGTGACCAGATCGGGCCTCTAAAAATCCGAAAACTTAAACCTATGACAACATTTCAAAAATCTTGAATACTTACAGTACTGTGTTTAAGTTTTGGAAGGTATGAAAAATGTTGATAATAATAATAATAAAATAATAATAATAATAATAATAATAATAATAATGACCTTTATTTGTACAGCCCTTTTACACTCAAAGGTTTACAAAGTGCTTTGACAAGCAGTCAGGGACATACAGATAAAGCACAGGAGCTTAAGCACAAACGGAAGTAACCAACAAAAAGCACAATTTAAATCAAAGACCCCTCACAAACAAACACAAATGGCAGAATAAACCAAACACAATAAGAACCAAGAGGAGAGACAATCAATTCTCATGGGATGGAAACAATTTTGGCACAACAATCCAGGCCCAGGCGCAAAGAACATAATAAATAAATAAGTACATACATAAATAACACCCAAAGTGTACAGCAGAGTGGCAGACTTGTTGGTCTCCTCGATATCCAACCATATTCATATTCTTAAGGTTTTCTGGTCCTTTTCTCAGTCCACAGTTAAGAGTAACAGCAAACAAAATATTTATACTAATAAAAATAGTAACAGAACTTTATTTGGCCTCTGATGGTGAGATAAAGTAATGTGGAAAGAAAAAAAAATAGAAATAATATACATATACACTTGCATACAAGAAGAAAAAAAATAATAGTAATAAATGCATAAAAGTACATACAACAAAAAAATGTAATAATACTAATTAGAAGTAGATACACAAATAAATTAATTAGGACAGGCCTGTCTACATGAATATTCATATCCAGACAAGCTACAATTCATACATTCAACATATCCAGTCAGTTCATAGAGTTTCTCTTTTCCCCTTATAAAATAAGTGAATGAATACATAAATCAATAAGGAAAGATAGGGCGTCGTATATTTGGCCTCAGTTAACAAAGTTCCAATCTTGATTCAAAGCTAGCACCCATATACGTATATATATATATACACAAATACATATGCATATGCACACATGCAGGTGTGCATACCAACACATACACACATGCCTACATGCACGTACATATAAAACTAAATATATAAGTTAATAGAGGCAAAACAACTTGCAATTGAGCTAGTGGGCTAATCTCATTTCATCCATCCTTCAACAGGATAAATACCTTGCCTTCACTCATAATCACGTTGAAAGTCTGTGATAGTCTTAAAATCGAAAAATTAGTTTTAAAAAGTGAATTAAAAGAAGTAACTGTTTCTTTTTTAGAGTTTCTTGCACAAAATGCTGTTATTTATTAAATATCTTTAATTATGATTAGAAATATTACGGTCAGTGAGGTCATTGTAGGTGCTGTTATAACCACAGTTGGTGAAGGACGGGAGGTGGGCAGAGACAAAGGGACTTAAGTAAGAACTGAATATAGTGACAGATCATAAATCTCTCCTCATCACATTTGTCTCTGCTGAATATGAATGTCTTAGATGTTAGCTCCTTGAGAAGTGGCATCTTGTTTTCAAGAGGGTCCTCATGCCTATAAGGTTTTAAAGGTAGTTATGGTGGTTCTGATATCAACATTAACAACTATAATGATTAAAGAGGTCCACTAGTCAATCTGGCTTTGACATGGTACAGAATGGACAATGTGAGAACATACTAAATCCTGGGGTGGAAAAAAATCTAAGTGTAAGGTAATATAGAATGGATAGGATTTTACCATTGGACATTTATGACTGATTCACAAGGATGCATGGGCCATAAAAATTGGTAATTAAATATTAGTGGTGGGTGGATCCAGCCAAATATTGATAATATGGATGTATGGGTTGGTATTGATATTGATCAATACTTTAGGGTCAGTTTCTGTCCTGTATGCACTGCTGCAGTTTCATCAGAGAGGCGACCTGGCCATCTGTGGAAGTGCTGCTGCTTTCTCAGTGCAGAGTGGGCACACTTTGCTCCTCCTGCCCTTTATTGTGTTTTGATGTTGTACCATCATGCAGCGTCTTGCACTGGGTCGGGTACCTGCTTTTAAAATATCTAATCCATTATCAATCCTTTGTTTTGAAGCTCCAGCGCTCCTTACTGCAGCTGTCTGATCACTGTGCACGCCCACCGTCCAACCTCTCATTGTCTCAGGAGCGTACCTCACCTCTTTGCAGTGAACTGAAACTTTGCGATCCCTGTTTTTGGAATTTTCTTTGGAAAATACTGGTGCAGTACTGGATATTCTGTTGGATAAAATCATGTAAAATCAACTCTGGAAAGTACAACATCTCTTATTTTCTCAGTATCAGCATGTTGGATAATTGCTCCCTCCATCAGCCCTGCAGGTAAGAAGCAAAAATGGCACTGTAGGCCCAAAGATGAGAAATTTTGGACCATAATTTGCCAAGAAAAGGTATAATGCTGTTAGCCATTGTCTTGGTTTTGGTGAGACGGACTTAACAAAGTGTTTCTGTGAATATATGCTCCACACAATAGGTGCACTTAAACTAAAGGATTTACAGATAAGCCTTCACGCTATTAGTAGCAGCATGAATTGTTGTGTCTGTGTTCATGAAAGATAAAGGAAGTGTGGGAGAGAGCGGGAGAGAGAAGTGCAGTGCAGTGTCAGTGACTGTGTGTCTGTGTCTGTACAGTAGAAGGCATGAATGTATTAACAATCCACAGGTGAATCACGAAAACTCAAAGGTCATGAAAATTCATTCAGATTTTGCAATTTGATGATGCATCCACCTTTACTATTGGTATCCATGTCGGTGACCCTGTATTTATTTGGAATCCGATCGATACAAAATCTTGCGGCATCGCACATCACTACTGTAAATGGAAAGAAATCTGTTTTCTTCACAAACTCAAACATACTAGTTTAAATCTCATGTACCTTATTGTAGGCTGTCTTGTCAGGCACTGACATGTTAAAATAAGCCATGAAGAAGTCATATCTGTTGAACAGGAGACTTCAATTCATGTCATTTTATTTACTAGATAGATAACTGTTTAAAATCAGAGCTTGTTAGGGGTTCTTCTCTGTGACTTTTATTCCTTAAATGATTTCAGACAGTCTTCTCTGTTTAATCCCTGTGACGAAAGGACATTATGTTAATATTAATTCTGTATTTGTTATAACACAAATATACCCTGCTACCTACTCATTGCCAAGGCTGGACTGATACTAAAGTTTTGAGCTGGGTTTGATTTATACATGACAGGCATAGTTAAGGTGTAAAGGTATAATAGACTTCACAGAGGGCACTCTTTTCAGCTTTCATTAAAGCCAAAAACAGCTAGAACTGGAGCATTTGCAGAAAATAAAGATATGACAGAAAACATCTTTTTAGTCAAACATTTTCAACCAAATCACAATTTTCCACGTATATCCCTGGAGGAAGTATAGTAAGTCTTCCCACATAGACTCACATGCTGTGAGGTCATTGATCGGTGTGGATAATTTGCTGGCAGCGGCCCGTGAAGGGGCCAGTCCCCTTCCAAAGACCTTTTAGATGACGAGCGACGCTCCCCGAGGGATTCCTGGATGGGTCGGCTTTGGCAGCAGCTCCTGTCCGCCATCCCTCGGGATGTGAGGGACAACAGCTGCTGCAGCATGACCGAACATCTGGCAGAGAGGTAGGAAAGTCAAAGTCTTGTCCGGGAGGTTGTTAGCGGAGACGGTGGCAGGGAGGATCATGTAAGACGCCGCCATCATCGTTAACAGATACGGCAAACAGCTCGGCGCACAGCTCCCCAGACGGACCACTCATCTGTATCTTCCCCTCAAAGTGCTGCTGAGCATTCCTGCGATGATAAAAGACAGTGATTCGGATTGGAGGGCCTCAGGGACTGCGTGAGATGCTGCTGCATACTGCATGCACGGTGGCAGCTGCTGCAGGAGACCCGTTTTAATCCTCCTGCCTGTTGAACTAGTGCTGCACTCCAGCTTCTCCCACTGAGAGTCAGCGGGAACATTTAGTTTTTATTCATGTTTGTGAATCTCTGTGGGCTGTTCACACCTCTCAGGTCACGACTGAGTCAGAAAGGTCACAGCATAGTCATCAGAGTCACAGGAAATGAGGTGTGAATTTATGTGATGGCATGAAAGAGGACTTCTCTGCCATCTAAAAGTTGAGAGAAAACCTCTTTTTCAGTTGGTCTCATGAGGATTTTGACAAGGATTCAACTCAAATTCAACTTGTTCCTGCAATATTAAAACACACTTTTCACAATCCTGCTATTTTGACACCAACCGTCAAATGTATGGGGGCTGGGGGTGGTTAATGCATCATATTTGTGTCAAAACTTGAGCATTCAAAGTTAAACATTTCATGAATGTCACAACACAAACACAGAAACTAAAAAAAAAAGCAGCAGTAACACAACAATTCATAAACAACATGAAGACAACAAATATCTAATATTTCTGTTAACAGTGACAACTTTGATGATTGATTAGTGCAGTGGTTCCCAAACCTTTTCTTCTGGGCCCCCCCTCTGGCAGATGGGGATACCGTTGCTTTGTTGCGTGTATTTTTGACATCTTTCTGTGTTTTGGATTGTTTGATTATCAAGTTGTTGTTTTTATGGTTCAAGTTTTTATCTTGTTTGCCCTTAGCTTTTGTGCTTTCTGGTACCAATTAGCCATTTTAGTTTGTTTTTATGCCTTATGATGGTTTTCATACCCATTTTCCTTGCCTGTTTGTCTCTTGTGGTTGTCCAGCACTTTGGTCAACAAATGCTGTTTTTAAATGTGCTATATAAATAAACTTTGACTTGAGAACATGAATCATATCTATGATCAATCTTGTATTCTCTGCAAAAAAAGTCTTTGATATGTGTGTGTATATATATATATAGATAGATAGATAGATAGATAGATAGATAGATAGATAGATAGATGCAGTCTCTTAAAACTTCCCCACTTTCCCTGATGCGGTCTAAAAGCCATCACTGTGTGAATTTGTGGTGTTTACTTTTCTCTCTGTTGATTTGGCAGCTTCTCTGATTGGACCGTGCCTCTCTGGACAATCTGGATGATCAGATATGCTTTCAACAGGTCCTGCCCTTCCCAAACATTTTCTATGGGCTGTTGCTAAGATCAATTAGTGAAATATACTCTTCAAAAAAGTTTGAAAATGTTATGTTAGTTGAATATTTCACCCCTTCAATAATACCACTTGGTCTTGTATTTTATTTACAGTATTTGTGTATAACAACTCAGCTTAACTTAACCCAAAGCCTAGAGCTTCTCAGTGAAGCAAGGAGGAGAAACTGGTCTAGGGCTGTTGTCTTTATTGGATGCCCACTTCATAGTCTGTCTTTGTCTTCACCAGTTTCACAGGACTTGATTCTAAGTTTGGAAATTTCACCAAATAATGCTGCCACTCTGAGTACCAGGACACCAGATTCCAGTTGTAGGACATACTTTTTTGGGCACCACCCACATGTTTAGCTGTGCTGCTTACTCCACTGATGCACAATATTTAGAAGTTTCTACTGATATCAAACACAATACCTATTGGTTTTATTAAAGACGAGGGATAATCAACCAAATAATGTTCCTAAATGTTTTTGAGGAGTATATAGTCTGTGTTGTATATACTGATCTGTCACTCTGGTGTGTCAGGTCACCAACTAGTTGAAGGTGGTCTGCCTGACAAACTGCAATGAGAAAGCAAACCGAACCAAATGAAAGTTCAACAGTCTTTCAAATGTACCAAGTCTGCACAACTTTAAATGTGAAAGTGACCTTAGAATCAACAGTTACACTAACAGGTATTGTTTTGGTCTGTGGGAGGAAACTGGTGTGCCTGGAGAGAAGCCACACATGCAAGAAGAGAGTTTACAAACTCCACACAGGAAGGCTCTGACTAAGACTCCTGCACCCTTTTGACTCACTGCACCACCATTCAGCACACTTCTGAACCAGCTTTATAATTTTTTTTGAATGGTGTCATTGACGTCTTTAACAAATTTTTTGACTGAAAAATGCACCCTTGGCTATGATTGAGAGTTGTCTGTATAAAATTCCATCCTTCTGGGCTGGCATAATGGCAGAAAAAAAGCCCTGCTATGTGGAGTTAGTGGTAAGTGACTTTGAGCTCAACAGAACTCAAAATACTCAGAGGTGAAGAAACATTTCATGCAACAGGACTGCAAGAAATAAAAACATAAACTGCGGGCACCTTCTCTGAGTCATTCTAAATACGTCTGTGGTAACGTCAGTGTCTTGTAGCTTTTATCACATCATGCACCATGCATTATTCCAACTCGTCAATGCTCTTCCTGCCATTTTTATTTCATTTGCCCTCGTCAGTGCTCAGCCCTCTTCAGTCTGATGGAGAAGTTCCACAGGAGGTTGCTGAGCATACATTCTTAACAGAATCCCTTTTCAAATTAAATTTAAATGACCCCCTCGGTTCATAAGCAGAGGCTCTCCTGACAACTTAATTCATAATTCAGTGCTGAGCCAGGGCCTTGAGGGCCGTAATGACGGCCTAAATGGAGAAGAGAGGCTACTAAATGGGCTGTTTGTTTGCACCTAAACCTCTTTACAGGCCACAAGTCCACAGCTCAGCACTGTGGAGGTGAAGAGGAGGAGGAGGAGGGATGATGGAGAGATGAGATGGAGCGCCCGGACAATTTGCTGACCAGCAGCTTTCAAGTCTGAGGTCACGGTGTGGCGCTTTACCACGGCGAGGTGTGGGAAGACTGCTTGTTTTTAAAAGCAGCTCCACTTGTGAGGTGAGTGAACGGTATCTGTGTGAGGGTGTGGGCGTCGAGGAGAGCTGGAGACACGCTCATGAGATATTTATCCATATGATGGTGGATGTATGAATGGTAACATACGGAGCCACCAAACTAGGGCGACAGTTACAGGAATCAGTTAATGGGGGTCTGCTGCATGGCCACAAAACTGTGACAGCTGAGGCTTATGCTGCAGAGAGATCCAGAGAAGGAGGAAGAGGAGGACAGATGTGTGAGGGTAAGACACACAGAGGAACGTGGGATTAATAGTCAACAGACGGTAACAACTTTAAATCATAAGCTAAAAAAGTATGACTAACAAAAGGGATGTAACAGTTCTCAATAAAATATTGAACTGTTCGGTCCGATGTTCATGTTCACGGTTGAATTAGCAAGAGTGAACTGCAGTGTTTTTGTTTTTTTAAGCACAAACAGCTGTCATTGACTGTTGCCCTTTCCTCTCCATACTTACTCTGCTGCTTTTGAGCCTGTGAGTCAGAACCCAGGAGAGAGAAAACTCCTGTTAGCAGCAGTGCGCTGAAGTAGAGCTAAGAAACCACACTACCCCTCCAAGAGAGGCAGCAATATGCATCCTGTTATGGCCACTGCCCCACCTCCTCCTATCAATCTGATGTGAAGCAGCTGCCGGAGTCATCCAATCGTCACGTGGGCCACTGCTGGTCTTCCCCTTTAAGAAGCTCCAGGATGACACAGAGAGGAGGCGTTAGAACAGAGCCTGCAGCTTAAGATAGACTAAAACTTTGTTGGATAGTAAATTTGCTGTCCTGTAAATTGTGAGGATTTGTATAGAATCAGGCTATAGTTAAGTATCCTTGTAAACTCTTGTTCAGGTAAGGTTGTTAATATTTAGAGATTAATTAGTTTAGCTCTAAGTTTTAGTTTAAAAGCCCTTTAGTTTCCCCAGTTCTAGTTTTCCCTTTCTCCCCCTAATTTTTGTAAATTTGACCAACTTTTTCCCTAAATCAATAAATAGCTTTTATTCAAAGCGCCTACATCTGATTTATTTATGTAACTTCCCTTTCCGCTAGCTAAGCAGGGTCTCAACACATCCACACTCAAAATATAAGGGACCCGTCATTCTTCTAATCCATGGATGGTGTTGGGAAAAGATAGCTCATTTGCCAAACCTGAGATCAATTACGCTTGAGCTTCTATACGGCCATCCTTATTGCCCTGTTACATAATGTCATTTTGAAAACATGGATGCACAAACATCAGGTTTTGCAGGAGTATATAAACTCAGGGCACATCAGCACAGTTCATTCCACCACCTTTACACTGTGGCCTGAAACAAATGAAAAAAAAAAACCCTGGTTACTTACAACATACTAGCCTCAGCAGCAAGATAATTGATCCTCTTCTGTTTAAAATGGCCGTGAAAAGCACACCCAAAGCCCTGTTTTTTAATCTTCATTGAAGTCTGCAGGGTGGCGGATAGAAAATGTTCTTAACAAGACTTGCTGCAAGCAGATGTTTGTGGTTATATTGTGATGTGTTAATGAACAGCTCAGACAAATGACAATAACATGATATGTTTACACGTAAAATCAAGAAAAGGAAAAAATAAAAACATGTTTTTATTTTTTTATTTTTCAATAAAAACATGTTTTTATTTTTCAATGTCACTTCATAACAACTCCTGAGTCCATTCACTTAAAAGAGCAGTTCAAAAGGCTCGACTCGTTCATAAACATCACATCTCTAGCGCAAACCACCACGGCAGTAGGCAAACAAAGCAAAGCATCTGTTTAGGAGTAGAAGATAGATAATACGATGATAGTAGTAGTAGATAACATAACAACGCGATAAAAAAAACAAGTCACAACAAGCACACAGGACCATGTAGAGTGTCTGAAGAGTTTATCTGATGACTGGAGGCAGAGGCAGGCTAACACTACCCACTGACTCCCAGTGTTTGAGCTAAGCTAACTAGTTGTGGGTGAGCTTTGGCCGTCTCTTTCTTGTTACTGGATGTATTGTGTGATTGTCAATAATTCAAACTGTCTTTAACAGAATAGTCCAGTTTAATTAGATTTTACTTGACGCATGTCACCATGATGCTGTGTATTTTTTTTTTTTTTTTAACTATGAATGTGTTATGATGGTAGTTCTATTTCTATTGTAATCATTATTTACTCGTTGATATTTGTGTATTTGATCAATCTTGCATGTCAAGTGTTGTTTTCTTTATGGACCCCAGGAAGAATAGTTGTTACCACAGGGAAAACTAACGGCTGTCAGATAAATAAGATTCATTCATAAAGCACTTACAACATGCCTTACAAAGTATCAAGTCTTTACAAATATTTTAAACTGAGAACTGGGTTAAGTAGGGCCCACAGGTTCTGGGTCCATGATCCACCTCCAGCTGTCTCTCTCTGCAGAGGACCTCACTGTCATCGTTGTCGACCAGAATCTTCCTGATGCCTGATCATCCAGACAGGTAGAGGCCATTACAGCTGACAGTGGGACAAAGTGGAGGCCAGCTCTGTGCTGTGGGTAAACGGCCTCCTCTTTCACTGTTTCATTATAATGCTTAAAACTTCAACAACTGTGAACGTGGTTTTAACAGTTTCAAAGAATTCAGCAGTATATTACATTCCAATATTAATTTAGTTTCTCTGAGCAAAATGATGATTTTATTAATATTTGTCACCTACATAATATTTTTAGATTGGAGGGGTTGTTGACCACAACAGGCATAGAAAACAATTATTTTCATTTTCTCATTTATGACATAATTTGATTTATCGAATAACAAAAGTGATAGCCTCTAACTTTTCTTGCTTTTGAAGGAGGATATTTTCAAACATTCAATTCTAAAGAGCAGCAGTGAGGAACCATGTTGTTATGAAACCACTGCCAGCTGCAGGGCACACGAATCATGTGATGGGCAAGCCACTCAAAAAAAATGTTGTTAGCAAAGTTTTTGGTTCCTCATAAATAAAAAAAAACAGCTTCACTACAAAAAGACTACACTGTAGAGAAATCAAGCAAGCTAAGCTACTTCCATTAATAATGCAGATAATAATAATAATGATAATAACAATAATAGCATTAACAATAAAACAATAATGATAATAACAGCAACAAAAACAACTACAACAATAATAATAATGATGATAATAATAATAACAAAAACAGTGATATAAAACAACAATAATAATAATACTTATCATCATTATTACCATTTTTATAACAGAAACAATATTGATATCAAGAGCAGCAATACAGCACTTGGGATAAAATTACCACTACTACTACTATTACTACTACTACTGATAATAATAATAACTAGAAAAATTGCATTTCCTTGCAGCAAATACGTTGGAATGCTGAGTCTGAATGCTGGAAATGTGAAATGAAATGGCTAAAAGCAATGCAAACATAGCTGAAAATGTGAAAATGGGACATAAAAAAGTTGGAAGCAGTAAAGTACAGCTGCAAATGTGGGAAATGTGTCATAAAAATGGTTACAGTTGTGAAAGAAAGCTGAAAATGAATAAATGTGAAAGGAAATTGCAGAAAGCTGTAGAAATGTTCGGCCACCATGAAGAAGTTGTAAACTATGATCAAAAGAGTAAAATTTGTTAGTGCTAAAATGACAAAGACTGTAATCAGTAGCAGAAGTGTGAAATATGTTAACAAATCTGCATTGTAAAGACAGGAAAAGAATAAAGTTGTATGGAAGTGAAAGGTTGAATCACTGACAACCTGTGACATCCAGACTGAGAGGACAGCAGCCAGATGCATACAGCAAGGAGCTGTAGTAATCAGCAGTCTGTATTGGACACACAGTTGAAAAGTACAACTGCCTTCACCAGAATTTGAACCCGGGCCCCGGAGGGAGAGTCAGCAACTCTGCCACTAAAAATATATATATGTTAAATGTTGTGGAAATTGTGATTTTGTTGGATCTCAGTAGGAAGTGAAATAAACATTTCAGCTCCAAAAAAAAAGAATGTTCTGGCTATTATTTGTGCATTCAGGCTTTAAAGGGTTAAATTGTGAAGTGCAATTGAATATGCATAATAAGCCTAGATTAAATTTTCCTAAAGTAAATGAAAAATGTTTTGGCATCAATTTGTAGGCTACAAGTCCACAACACTATGAACTATCCAGTATAAAAGCATCTGACTTGAATATTAATGTAAACAGAGGTGATTTTCATTGGAGGACAATAAGGAGTGGACATTAACAGGTCAGAATGTCATTAGAAACTTGATCTACTCAAGTTAACATCTAAGTCAAAGTTATCACTACTTCATTTTTAAATCAACAAATCTATACTCGAACATCAAACTCAAAGTAATAATAGCCTACATACATGAATTTGTAAATCTGGACAGGAATATCTGAGTAGAGAAATGTAAAACAGTGTAGTATTTGTGTGTAGTCTGGTTTATTCTAGTGGGTATAATCTGACATACTCTGATGATGTTTGTCCTCTTAGGGCCTCCATACACTGAAAACATTTTTACCGCAATTTGACCAGATTAATACACCGTCCACTGAAAACAGCTCTGAGACCCATAATGGGCCTCCACCTACAGGTTGGGAACCGCTCCACTAGTAGACTGTATTTGAAGCTTGATCCTTCAAAGATTGTTCTGATATCATGGAGAATAAGTGATGGAGGATCCCTCAGGATGAATTTATTATTTAGAAAACAGTGAGTGAGTGAAAACAAGAGCTGGACTGATGAAGAATGTAGAGTTTTGATGAATGAAAGGCTGACTCGTCAGTTTTTGAAGTCTTTTGTTCACTTAAACCGGGCACATGAGCTGTCAAGACACCGTGTGAATGATAAAATCACACAGAGTGACTGATGATCCCTCACTGTCCCCGCAATGTGCGTCTATCTCCGTCTTTACGCCCACCGGCAGACGGAGGAGCGCACACACACAGGCTGAGAGAAAGTGAAAGTCACACAAGCATGCTGCCATACGTATCCTTGCGCGTTTTGTAGTGGTTATATGGTATTTCGGGGCATTTTCTAGTGGGTATATGGTGTATACCTGCGTATGCACCCAGAGACTGACGGACTGTAGAGCAGAGTCCGCGCGGAATGTCCGCGGGCGTCAGAGCTGTCATAGTCGAGCGCACTGCCGCGTAGTATTTTCTTGTGAAATGAATGTGAAAGCCTACATTTCTCACTGACCTTGCGCATTGTTTTCCATTTCTCTGTCATGACGCTGTAGACTGAGGACTAGGAAGAGGAGCTGCTCTGCCTACTGACTTTGCAAAGCGCTAACATGAAGAGGCGGAGGCAGTGTGACATTTAATGTGGGTCGATGATAAAGCTGGGGACTTCCGGGTATACGACCTAATGCTGTGCCAAAACCATGATAGCTATCAAAAAAAGGACTGCACCGTGAGCATCACAAGAATCAGCTGAAACGATTGATGTAAGCTTCGTGTCTGTACTGTAGAAAATGTTGACACGAGAGGAGTTTAAAAACGGGCTTGAAAGTGAAGCTGTCGCCTACATCAGCCTACATTTCCCACAATCCTTTGTGCGTGTCTGTGTCATTAGGCTGTACATTGAGGACAAGGGCCAGCTGACTTTGCAAAGCAGTAACATGAAGAAACGGATCTCGTGTCACATTTAATGTCGATGTGAAAATACATGGCGAGCAGTGTTTTGTGTGACAGCAGTGCTTGGAGCAGACTCGGCGCTGTCGTATGGTGTCGGCGTACATCAGCCTACATTTCCCAGAATCCTTTTCGCATGTCTGTGTCATGACGCTGTACACTGGGAAGATGAGCAGACGAAGGTGGTGATACGCCAATGAAATGTGTGGGTTTCACGAGCAATGCGTGACAGCTGGCAGGCGTGAATTTTTGAGGAGTAAAATGGCAAAGACTGTAATGAGTAACATGCATGTTTACGTATTTTCTGAAATATGCATGATAATATAAAATAGTCTATACCAGGAATTGAACCCCAGTCTCCGGATAAAATGGCAAATGTGTTAACCGCTCAACCAACAGGTCAGCTAATTTACAGTGACACACCCACCCATACAGTAGCAGACTATGTACTGATGCTGTATGCTTGTACAGAGCAGTGAAGTTAAGCTGGGGACTTCCGGGTATACGGGCTAATGCTGCGCCAAAACCGTGATAGCTATCAAAAAAAGGACTGCACTGTGAGCATCCCAAGAATCTCCTGAAAAGATTGATGTAAGTTTCATGTCTGTACTGTAGAAAATGTTGACGCGAGAGCAGTTTAAAAACGGGCTTCAAAGTGAAGCGATCAGCTCTCTGGGGAAGACAGTTTCAATTGGAGTAGACGGAGGACTTTGCGGGATACCCGTGGCTCTGAAGCTCACTGAGACAAAACAATGTCAATGTCGAGGTTGAAACAAATTTCAGCTGAAAGAGGAGAAGTGTAGCTTCATTTTGATGTATAAATCATATCTGTGGACCAAAGTTTGAATCTTTTATTGCAGTTTATCCGCTAGAAATTTTGGAATTTTTAGACGAAGCTCACGCTCTAACAGGTCACGTGACACGCTCTATGAACAGAGAAATCCTCCAAACTTAGTGTTGCTTAAACGGTGATATCTCAAAAACTGTACAAGACAGCAAAAAGCTGAACATATGTAAAAATAGTTGAGAGATTAGTGAATCTGTCAAAGCAAGAATGAAGTCTGTAGGTGGAAGTATGCCGAAGCTGTACAGCCTGAATGTTGAAGCACTTTTCAGCAGACCTGCAAAAATCTCCCATTGACTTCAATGCAAAAAATCTGCAGAAAATGATTTTTACTGTAAAAACTGTAACAGTTAAACATGTGAAAAATACAAGCCCACCTCTCCTGAACATTCTGCACTGCTCAATTTTTTTCTGTGAAAATCTGTGCAAATTTGAAAGCTGTGAAAAGGTCCAAATAGTTGAGGGAAGAATAAGAAGAAGAAGAAAAAGAAGAAGAATAAAGTCGGATAACAATATGTTGAAATGCTGACTCAGCATTTCAACATAGTAATAAATAACTAGTTTTTCAAGGGTGTAACCCTAAGCCAAGACATTTCTGACATCCTTAGTCGAGTCATCATCTAAAATGTGGGAAACTTCTTTAACAAATGCTTCAAGAATTCCTTATATTTCTGTCTGTTTATACTTTTTCGTCCACTAACTTAACAGTGCCTTATATATACCTCTGAAAATGCATATTTTTAGTCCTTGTAGTTTTTTTCTAAGTCCTTCCAAGTCCATAGTCCTTACACAATCTGTTTTTATGTTTTGTTCTTCTTGTTGCATTATTTGAACCTTAGCTTTTTAAATATTTTTTTAATATACATTTTATTGCTACTTTTCCTGTACATTATGTGTTAGACCATGGGTGAAGAGAGGCAATATTTAGAATTTTCTGTATGTTTGTTGCGTTTGCCAGAAACCGACAAAAAAAAGTGACTTTGACTTTGACATTCCCTGAAAAATTCAACCGCTTGGGACTGATGGGCAAACAAACAAAAAAATGACACACCAACAAAGAAATAACCTCCTCGGTAGAGATAATACTAATAAATTTCAGTGTCCTTATTTTAAATTATGATTTGAATAATTAGAATATTTTGTTGTGATATTGTTATTTAGTTGTATTTAAATGTTATTTTACTCAATGGAGCACTGTAAAATGTCTGCTTTAGAAAATAATATTTTTTTATTTAGTCTTTTTACTCTCTTAGATTATTCATTGCATTTTTTGCACTTAATTTTTGAAATATTTTGACTTAAAAAACTGAAAATAAGGTCCACAAAAGTTGTGTTGGGTTGTACTTGACCACTTGGTTAACACTGAGTAACCACATTTAGCACATAAGTGAGAATGTTAATTGGGGTGGAGGACTCGGCAAACTTTATGTTGTTCACTTGTTGACACTGTGGTCCTGTGGTTACATAAAAAGTGCCCATATTTACCTTTTCTGGGTGCTTCATTAACTTAAAACTGGAGAGACAGAATCAATTTTAACTTGCAATTAGCTGGATTTCAAATGATTCGCCTTGGAGCATCTCTGGTGATCAGTGAGCTGGACTTTGTTGCACGTCATGCTGTCCTCAAAAGCAGGTGTTCATTACTTGAAATCCATAAGGCTGCAGAGTCAGTTTCTGCTGCTACTGTTTCATAAAGGTTTATGGCAGACAAAGTCACATACAACAACTGGCCACTTTATTAGGAACACATGTTCAACTGCTTGTTAATGCAAATAGCCATGAACAAACCAACATAAATGAAACAAATATCCATTACAATGCGCATTATTGCTTAATTTTGGTGGGTGGTTCCTAAATACATGATTGCTGTTCACTTTTCATGGTCCTTCATGTGAGATGTAATGTATGTGTTGTCATGATTTGTAAGTTTACAAGAAGCATTTGTAACAAGGTGTCAAGAATAGAGGATAAAGAAGACAAAGAGAAGAATAAGGAAGAGAAACAGCTGAGTTTTAACTAAGTCAGCAGAGCTGAAATAAAATGTCTCTGTCATGAGTGTTGGGTGCCTGAGGCTGATGTTCTCCACAGCTGGCAGGCAGCTGCTAGCCCGAAAAGTGGATTGTTGTTTACAGATGACGTAATATAATCTTCCCTTAAGTAACCTCAGTATTGGTTCATTTTTATGAGCTTACAGCTAAAATATAAAACAAGTCAAAGATCTTTTGAGTTCTCTTTAATTGTTTCTGGAGGATACCACTAGAGGGCACACAAAGACCTCAGTCTTTATCCAACTACCTGTTGTTTGAGAAGTAAACTTAAACATGGTGACAAGTATATTCATTTTGAGAGAAAAACTGACTAAATTAAAGCCGTACTATGTAAGATTCCGGCTTTCTGCTCTCTAGGGGCCTCTATGGACGTTGAGCGCAACTGCACTGTTGTAAAACAGAGCGCCTCAAACCAACGTGCATTTGTTGACATACAGAAGGAGGAGAGGCAACCAACAGGATGTCACAAGAGACAAATAAACCATGTGGACTGATGAGGTACAGTCTGATCATGTTTCTTTTCAAATAAATCATCATGTACTTACAAGTCCAACAATAACAGGGCAAAATCAGCATCGGTCAGACATCCCTCCTCGTCTTTCAGCTCACGCCAGCGTGTGAACGCCGGGCCAATGTTTATACCTGTCCGGGCATGTAACTTGTTACTCTCCTGCTTTCTTTTTCCGTCTCCTCTGATAAAATCTTTCTTTCCTTCGGGTTTTCGCTGCTTCTGCCATGGCAACAACTCTACATTTAGCTTTCTTCTTCTTCTTCTTGTTTAATGGCGAGTGGCATCCAACGTCAGAGGAGCATTACCGCCACCATCTATGCAGGATTGTGAGCCAGAGGTCCCTATTTCCATTAGGAAAATAAGCGCATATTTACTTTAAACAAAATTCTGTTCATTAAATGTTTTAAAAATTCATAAACTACTTTATATTCTCCTTTTCCCAACATTTAGCTTTCGCCTCGAGGGGGAAGTGACGTATGCCGTAAAGCAGTCAAAGCAGTAAAAATTTGTAGTTTTTTAGTGTGGAAGTGTTCCTACCATCCACATCCAAGTTACTTAGTGCCAGTGAAGGTGATACAGACCCCCTCAGACCATGACAGAGGTGTCATTCAACCTATTGTAAGGTGATGTACCATCACAATGACTCTAGAAATATTATATTAGGGTGGGAAAAACTACATAGTGTTGGTTTAACAGCAGTAATGTAATATTAATATCAAATATGTATTGGTAACTGATGACCAATGGTCAGATCAAACCATCAACTGTTCCTACTACATTTTCATCAATGCACTTTTGGAGTGCTTTATTTTCATTTTCATTAGATAATCTTATAAGACATAAGAAAATTTGGCATTTGCTGTCCTTGGTTGGAAAGGGGTCAAGTTGGGACAAAAACAGCCTGATAATCTTTAAGTGTGGACCCTGCTTTATTAGCAGTTATCCATGAACACATTAAAAAATCCCATAGGCTATTAGTTGAGGGAACCAGCACGGTGCTAAGTTCCTGGCTGGCCTACAATAATACATCACACCTGCGCAACTCTACATGCATTTCAATTGTAAATCAAGGAAAAAACATGCTTTCATTGTTTCCAGTTTTCTTTATTTATGGTAAATGGTAAATGGACTTGAGCTTATATAGCGCCTTTCTAGTCTTTGACTACTCAAAGCTGCTTTACACCACAGGTCACACTTACCCATTCACAACCGTTCGCTCTCACATTCACTCACTGATGGTTCAGAGTTTCTATGTTGGTTATCCATCAGTATCAGCTAACACTTTCACGCCCTTTCATGCCCATTTACACGCCACTGACGCAGCAGTGGGAGCAACTTGGGGTTAAGTGTCTTGCCCAAGGACACATCGCCATGTGTCGCCCGGAGCTGGGCTTGAACCTGCAACCTCCCGATCACTGACCAAGCGCACTATCCAGCTGCGCCACCGACGCCCCAGCTGTGCCACCGATGCCCATGATTGCTGCTATAAATGGTCCATTTCAGTGCATCTCTTCTCCACAAAGAACACGCAAACAAGATGATGAAACTACTGTAGACGTACTCCTGTGGAAAAATAGAGCCCTGGCTGCCTTTGTGAACACCTTGAAAAGGGTTAGGGAGAACAAGAGAGATCAGTCTGCTGCTGCTGGTGAAGAACACCACCTGCCAGCACTAGGCCCAGTCGCAGAGTCAGAGTCGACCAGGCGGGGCACTTGTCACGAGAGGAAGCAGCACAAGGTCATCTCGCTGAGTGCTGACAAGAGGACCTGGTACTTGATGTGATGGAGTCTCTGAGGGAGCTTTTGAATCCTCCGCTGGAATCCTCTGATTCACTCCCTTCTGAATCACGCCTCCTCGTTTCCTACGTCACGACAGAGCTGCGTCTCTTAGAAGTAGGAAAAACAGCACAAAGACATCAGTCACGGCAGATCTTGATGGAAAAATATGCTGACCCCACAAAGGACAACTCTCTTTGGTGCTGCAACACTGAGCGACCTAGAATTTAAGACATGATGAATCAAGGCAGACAACACTGAGTCAATTTTCACCTCCCAGAGTTCAATCAGAGCAGAAGAGGAACAGGGAGCTGCTGCTTCACACACACTACAGGAGGAGGTCAATGTACATTTTTGTGAACAAGACTCTCTGTTGGACTTGATAACTTGGACTACAGTGTGAAAAGTCACTGAAGTCACCAGAGACAGACACTGAAAATGTTCCCTTAGTTATTTAATGCTTGTTTATTCTTTTGTTTCTATACACTGCAATGAAAGTCATTTTCCCTGACAAAAAGAAGTCAACTTGAATAACTAAGAGGTTCTTACAAAGAGCTTATTCATCTACATGGAAAACTAGTTAAAATAAAAAAATCATGCTACTTTTTATGCTGTCCAAGGATGGGAGGCAAGCTAACTTTTATATCTGAGCAGAGTTACTTCACCATCTCCACACTTAAAGAGCAATTTATGTTGAATTTCTCTTTGGCATTATTATGAAATCTAGCCTGTATTATAAGGGGCAATTATGTCACAGATATTCACAGAGCCTTAAAGGGGTCATTTTTCCCCTTCTAAAATACCTTAAAGGAATACTCCAACATTTTTGTTGTTTTCATGTAGTCCATGACAAGCAGGTAGACCCAACTCTTTCGACTGTGCCTCCAGTAACAAGAAAGAGACGGCCAATGCTCACCCACCGCTAGTTAGCTTAGCTCAAATAATGGGAGTCAGTGGGTAGTGTTAGCCTGCCTCTGCCTACAGTCATCAGATAAACTCTTCAGACACTTTACATGGTCCTGTGTGCTTGTTGTGACTCGTTTTTTTATCGCGTTGTTACATTATCTACTACTACTATCATAAATGAATGAAAGAAAAAAAGTTGAAAAAAATATTAACATTTGATATTTTTAAAGGAACATTCCAACACTTTTGGTGTTTTTGTGACTTACCTCACTCCTGAGTCCATGACAAGCAGGTAGACACCATTCTTTCGACTGTGCATCCAGTAACAAGAAAGGGATGGACAAAGATCGCCAACCGCTAGTGCTAGCCTGTCTCTTCCTTTGGTGATCACATAAACTCTTCAGCAACTCTAAATGGTCCTGTGTGCTTGCTATGACTCCCTTATGTTATGTTATCTTCATGTTATCTTCTTCTACTCCTAAACAGAGGCTTTGTTTTGTTTACTTACTTCCGCAGTGGTTTTTGCAGGATGTGACGCTCTCGAACAAGTCAAGTCTTTTGAACAGCTCTTTTAAATGAACAATGAAAACCAAGTTGCCGTTTTGAGTAAGTCGATTATTTGCGAGCCATTATTACATCCAAATTGCCTCCAAATTTAAGGAAAGAATGGCTCACTCACCACTGCAAATCGGCTGTCCTTGTTTATTCAAAAGAGCTGTTCAAAAGACCGACCCGGTTGAGAACGTCACATCTCGCAAAACCACTGCGGAGGTAGGTAAACAAAACAAAGCCTCTGTTTAAGAGTAGAAGAAAATAATATGAAGATAATACACTGCCTGGCCAAAAAAAAAGTCGCCACCACAAAAAAAGGTCACACACTCTAATATTTTGTTGGACCATCTTTAGCTTTTATTACAGCATGTATTCGTTGTGGCATTGTTTCAATAAGCTTCTGCAATGTCAGAAGATTTATTTCCATCCAGTGTTGCATTAATTTTTTCACTAAGATCTTGTATTGATGATGGGAGAGTCTGACCACTATGCAAAGCCTTCTCCAGCACATCCCAAAGATTCTCTGAGGTTAAGTTCTCGACTCTGTGGTGGCCAATCCATGTGTGAAAATGTCTCATGCTCCCTGAACCACTCTTTCACAATTTGAGCCCGATGAATCCTGGCATTGTCATCTTGGAATAGGGAAGAAAAAATCCATTGATGGAATAACCTGGTCATTCAGTACATTCAGGTAGTCAGCTGACCTCATTCTTTGGGCCATAATGTTGCTGAACCTTGACCTGACCAGCTGCAGCAACCCCAGATCATAGCACTGCCCCCACAGGCTTGTACAGTAGGCACTAGGCATGATGGGTGCATAACTTCACCTGCCTCTCTTCTTACCCTGATGTGACCATCACTCTGGAACAGGGTAAATCTGGACTCAATAGACCACATGACCTTCTTCCAGGACAGTTCTTAATCCAATTTTAGTAGTTTCTGCAATCTCCTTAGATGTTTTCTCTTCTTGATGCATGCCAATGATTTGACCCTTTTTGAACAGACTAACATCTTTTCCATGAACACAGTATGTGTCTTTCAACATGGTTGTTTAAGAAATGAGAAGCTACTCATTGCATCAGCTGGGGATTAATAACTGGTTGCCAGCTGAAAGATAATCGCCCATGCAGTAATTATCCAATAGGAGGCTCGTACCTATTTGCTTAGTTAAATCCAGGTGGCGACTTTTTTTTGGCCAGGCATTGTATGAAGAACATATAACATAAAGGAGTCACAACAAGCACACTGGACCGTTTAGAGTTAATGAAGAGTTTATGTGATCCCTAAAGGAAGAGACAGGCTAGCACTACCGGTTGACTCTCAGCATTTGAGCTAAGCTAACTAGCGGTTGGCGATCTTTGTCCATCTCTTTCTTGTTACTGGATGCACAGTCGAAAGAATGGGGTCTACCTGCTTGTCATGGACTCAGGAGCGGGGTAAGTCATGAAAACATCAAAAATGTTGGAATGTTCCTTTAAAAATATCAAATGTTAATATTTTATTCAACTTTTTTTTTTTTTTCATTCATTTATTTTCTACTCCTCCTATCCCTTTCAGATTGTGGGGGGCTGGAGCCTATCCCAGCTGACATTGGGCCAGAGGCGGGGTACACCCTGAACCGGTCGCCAGCCATTCGCAGAGCTACATGGAGAGCCGGAAAACCATTCACCATCACACTCATACCTAAGGGAGGAAGCCCGGATGCCTGGAGAGAAACCAGGCCTGCACCGCAAGAACATGTAAACTTGACACAGAAAGGCCCCGCCAACCAGAACCGGTGACCTAATAGCTGTGAGGCACATGCACTACCTGTTGTGCCCTGTGTCACCCAACATTTTTCATAATTACTTTAAACCACTTTAGTCATGATCATAACTACCAAGTAATTTTATGTTTTTTTACAATTTAAACCCTTTAGTTGCCAGTTTGAGTCATTCTTTTAGGTGCCTGTGTGCTCAATATAAGAAGTGCGAAGAGAGATTTTCCATGGTGGATTATTACAGTCTTGGACATGTCAATGGTTAGTAACAACATTGGTTTTTATAGATTTGTAGTTTTTATGCAAGGTCAGAATAAAAAAAACTTTATAAGGGGACATTTTTGTCCCCTTATAAAACGCCCTTTTATTTAAAACCTGCCGCCAAGCCCCTCTTAACCTCCTGCTGTACTTCACTGTAGGCAAATTTGTCCATTGTGAAGTAATAAAACTGCCAGACTGTGGCTGCAGTTTCCAACGCTTCAAGGCTTCACTGTGGAAAAAGAAAAACATCTGGTGAAAGTATTTTCTTTTCCTCTTAAAATAGGTGTAATATGATTGACCAGAAGTAAAATAAACCAAGACAGTATCACAGGTTTGGGTGTATTCAGAAACACAACACCATTGCTAGTGTCAAATCTGAAAATGTAATTAAATAACTGTGGACCTGAGAGCATGTAATTTATTGAGTTGCTCTGAGTTGTTACTTGCACATTTGTACAAAATAGCTGATGTTGAGGCCTTATTCAGTCTGTACAATTACATTAGTCTCACAGGTCCTTAAAACAGAAGGCTTGGTCAGCAGTGCAGAGCTCTGACATTTTTACATTTATATTAAAGGCATTTATCAGGGCTCAGAAACTTTCCGTGGGACCAACGACACTCAGCCTGTGAAGACAACTAAATCTAAGCGTCTAAATAACCCGCCTTGTTGTCTCCATGAGTGTCAGAGTGAAATCCTGTATTTAACCAGTGTGAGTGTGTTTGATGTGATAGGAAAAATAAGACCTCAATTACTCATCAGTGACACTGTGATGAAGTAAAAATGATCTGATACTGAGGTGCTTAGGCTTACCATAATGCTCACTCTTCAATACCTTACTCCGGGGATGAGTATATACATTGTCTTGTTTTTGTTGTGGCATTATTTAATTTTTTGACTTTTTCTCCCTTTATTTGAATGACAGGGGAAAAGTTGGGAAAAAAGTCAGTGTGGTAAGACTCATCGAATCCAAACCAGCCACTTCTAAGGACTACAGCCAATAAATGGGGTGTGCAAATCAACTACGAGACCACTGACATGGATATGTCACATCCCTGCTAATTTCCCCTTTTTGTTTCATCCTCACGTGTCATGTCTTGTCTTTTATTTTAAAAGCACTCACCCTTGTCTCTTGTTTCAGGTTTTGTTTCCTGCCCTCCCCTCTCTGTGTCTCCCTGATTGTTGATTCCCTGCCCCTGCGTTCCCTCCTGTGTCCCATGTCTGATTGTGTTTTAAACCCTGCGTACCCTCTGGTTCTCGGCCAGATTGTCGTTGTACCTCGTGTCATCACTCTCATTCTCCTCATGTGTCCCTTTGTGTTCAGATCTCATTTAAGTATATTTTTGACTTTGCTGCTTTGCTTGACGATTCTGATACCTCTGCATGTTGTGGTTGCCTGTGGTTGGAGTGTACCGAACCTGACTGAATTAGAAACTTTTTGAGTTTTGGACTTGTCGAGTCGTGCTTTTGCAGGGTTTCTGTGGGGCATCGGAAAATATTAAGATATTAAATTGATTTTGCAAAAATTAAGGTCCTAAATGGCATTAAAAATCATTACATTTGATTCTCAGTGGCATAAAAATACTTTCTATAGTTTTCAAGAAAAATATTTAATAATATATGATAATAATGATATAATAATATATAATTATAAACTGTGATTCGCCAGATATGTACATCCACGTAAACATGCGGTAATATAAGTTCTCTCTCAGCTCCATAAGTTCTGATAAGTGTTAAATGAGATATTTGTAGGGATAGCTTTCATATTAAAATCATCTTTTACAAAAAACAAACCTGTGTAATTTTCTTGAGTTCATGGTCATGGCTTTAAAATTTTACAGTATAGCATTAAAATGGCATTAAAAAGCATTGAATATGACTGGCTGATTTCTGCAGAAACCCTGTTTTGGGTCATCCTCGATTTCAGTATTGTGACATCATATTATTATATTACATTTGAGTTGTGGGTTGACCTGATTTTGGTGATAATTTACTGGGAGGATCTGTAGTTTTACTCAAGTTCTGAAGTTCAGTATTTTGTCCTCCTCTTGGTAAAAAAAAGGCACAGGAGGGCGTCAGTGGATTTGTTGTGTTATGTCAGGTGCCTGTGAAAAAACATCATCAAACTGGGTCCATTCAATAATCTGATTACTAAAACTGAAAGTTAACACATAAGAAAATTAGCATACAAGATCACACTATTACCACAATAACTGACCTTAGTTATCCCATCCATTTGTACACGTAAGCACATGACGTGATCGCAGTTCTGTTCCAAAAACTTTAATTATTTCAACTGAGAGCACAACAACAAACAGCAGCTGACACAGAGGGCTTTGCCCCCCACATACTGACCTTTAAAACGGCTGATCTCTGCTGCTTTTTTTTTTTTTTATCACAAATGATCATCAGTAACACAACAAAGGGCCATCTGTTGACACAGTCTCTGAAGCAGCAACAGCCAAGGCCTGGCTTGAGACATGTTTTTGGGATGTAGCTCTGTCCCTCTGGCTGATGCTAGTGAAAGGGTAACTCAAACATGTTTTCAGGTACTCTCTTGACTCAAGGATGATCTGATTGTATATTAGGGGTAAAGGTCAAGGTCACTAAGCTTCATATTCATCATATGCTTGTGAATATTAAATCAGTAGATTTTGGTCAAACATTGCATTCATTTCCTTTCTGGATCGTTGGTGACCTCTTAAGACTACAGAGGTCGTAGGTCAAAGGTTGCTCCATGAAGCCCCATATTCATAGGGTGACCACATGTCCTCCTTGTTGGTGTTAAAATTATGTCCGGGGGGATTTTAGAAAATTCCTTCAAAATGTCTGGGTTTTGCTCAGCTTATTCTACAAACCATTAATATCCCTTATATTAAGAAGCTGTGGCCGGTGACAGAAAAAGACATATAATATTCAAATTACTGTAACTTCTCGAGTATCCACGCTATCGAAATAACTCCAATGGATTCTGAAAGTTCAGAAGCGGAGCTTTTCCACTGATATACAGTACATTACGGTAAAGACTGAAGCAGAGCGAGAGGATTCAGAACAAACATTGTGAGTGATTTATCAGTGGTTCACCGTTATTTTCTGTGTAAATAATGTAAAAATATTGTAAAAAATAGCATTTTCGAAGTGTTTTCTTGACGTTCTTTTACTGTGTTTTGCTATCTTTTGCAGTATGGTCACCGTGTTTGTCCTAATTTTGCCAAATTTCTGCCGAAGTTCGTCCTTTTTGTCATTGATGGTCTTCTTCATAATCTGTGCTTTATAGAGTTAATAGATAGTAATTTTGCAATTACTGGAGGGAAAAATTTTGAAGAGGGAGAGGAGAGTCCTGATGAGATTCATGGAGGGGGTCTACACAGGGGGAGGAGGGATCAGGAGTGTCCCCCAGCTCATCTACAGCAATAATACAGATAATACAGTAATACACATACAGTGGATATTGACTCCCAGCTTTATTACAGTCATGTAATGACAAACAATTAATAAAATGGCTTTATGTGCTTTCCCTTAAAAAAGGTGCAAAACAATTTACTCAAAGGGCATTTTCTGACACATTTATTGACTACAAAGGCAAATAAAGGTTCTGGAGACTTTGAAAACCACATCGCCACCGATTTTTGTAGTATCTCCAAGAGGCCAGGTAGGGTATCCTCTTTTTGGGTTTTCAGAATATGGTCACCCTACATGTTCATCCCATTCTTGCGATCACAATATGTCAAGAGAACTGAGGATTCCTTCAAACGTTGCACGAATGTCCAATCTGACTTAAGGATAACTGACAATATTTTAGGCTTCAAAGGTCAAGGTCATTGTGCCTCCTGCCTATCCCTTGCTCAAAAATATGATATCTTAAAAAAATTGAGGGACACTTCGTCAAACTTTGCCCAGATGTCCTCTCTGGATCATGGATAAACTCCAAGGGTCATGGTAAAGGTCATGAAGCCCCATGTTCATCCCATGCTTTTGAGCATGAGATCTTAAGAACGCTCAAAGAGATTTCCTTTAAACTAAGAACAAATGTCCAGTCTGAGTGGAGGATGTACTAACTTGTCTCAGAAAGGATGTCAGCAGTTTTCACAGAGCTTCAGGTGAGACCCAGCTCTCGGAAAATATGGTTAATCGTTTTTGTCTCATGCTACAAACACGATAAGAGCCCATTTTTAATCACCCATAGAGGAAATGTGGATATATAATTCTGTATTTAAACCTTAAACTAGTAGTAGAAAGGTTCAGGCTGGAAGTAGCACTGATGTGATGAAGGAAATGACGCTGACATCCAACTCACTATGTTTAACTGGACGGATGTGATCCCTGTGTTTGCATCTGTTAAAATTAAAATATCTTGTGCCATTGTCATAAGAAACATAATAGGAAAAATATTGCACTGTGTAACAGCCCAAATCAATCTTGAGAATAAAAAAAAAAAAACATGCACAGTCAGAATAATCAGTAATTATCATTCACCAGTGGTCATTCCTGACCAAAATATGCATGTTATAAGAAGGATGATGAGAGATGACGCGGATTAAAAATCATGGTTCCAAGACCAATGTAGATTAATGAGGGTGAGTGCAGTATTATGAAGATAAAACAGTACTGTAAAACCTATAAATTATAAATAACAACTTGTTTTTAAACTCTTTAAATTATTTAAATAATGGTACAATGAATTATAAGTAGACAACACCACTGATAGAAGAGTGTCTGTTGGACTGGCATTTGGAGATAAAAAAAAAAAACAAAAAACAAAAAAAAACAAGAAACAGCAACAACCAAAAGATGGATTATTACTGTTAAAATAATAAGAACAATAATAATAATAATAATAATAAGAACAATAAGAACAATAATAATAATAATAATAATAACAATAATAATAATAATAATAATAATAAAAATTACAATATTACCAGGACCTGAGCTCTCAAGCAGCTAGCACTCTGCACTTTAGCACTACTTTAATCAGCACTCCAGCACTTTATTATTCATTGTGTATAATGCCCATGGTCCCCCAACTTTCGGCCTGTTATATTTTGGACTGTACGTCGGTTAGATTGTTTAAAGTTTATATATGTTGCTTGACTTTTAATATGCTCTGTGGGTATTATTCTCATTATTGATATTTGGTTTTGTTTTATGTGTTGACACCAATGTGTCAACGGGGATGGAAATTAGCCCCTTGGCTATAATCCCATGTATTAACATGTAAATGTCCATTAATGCATACAGTCCCATTAAAATAAAATCTAAATCTAAAATCTAAAAATAATAATAATAATAATAATAACAACAACAACAACAACAACAAGAATAGTTATAATAACAATAATAATAATAATAATAGAAATAGTACAAATAATAACAATAATGGATATACTACTACTACTACTACTACTACTACTATTACTACTAATAATAATACCAATACTACTACTACTACTAGTTTAAATACTACTACTACTACTAATAATAATAATAAAAATAATAATAATAATAATAATAATAGTAATTAAAATCATAGTAAGAATTATAAAAATACTACTACTAATAATAATACTATTTTTATTATTAGTACTAGTAGTATTATTAGTATTAGTATTGGATTAATTTATTTAGATTAAGTAATGATGATTAACCTACAATTAGTAATAATAATTTAATAATTGCATTACTAAAGTAAACGTTTGTTGATTTGAAGGTTTAATTGTTTATCTTCTGCTTCGTATAGTGCTAAAAGGTGATGAAAAATATTGCTTTATCTTGAGCTCATTCGTGTTGGTTTGTGGTAAATTGTGTCTCTAAAAAGTGTCCCTATTTTGCAGTTAGAAAATCTGGTAACCCTTATTCTACCCTCTAATTTCATATAACACCTGCATCCTGTGATGACAAAACCCCAATCAGCTGCAGTGTCAGTGTTTTAAATCCCCTCTTTGATTATATTTTCTTGATTTATGTTCATAACAACATTATCTAATTGAGACTTGCCTCATAATAACAGTGACCAAAGCAGTAGATTATGACTCTGATACATGAAACAGTCTTAATTTTATTTGTTAGGACACGGACCGTCAGCCTCAGCTCCTCAGGCGGGTTGATCTATAGTGGATTAGTACAGCTGATTGTGGACCAACAGTCACAGAAGGCCCATCACACATACAGAGAGCTGCAGTTACCTTAGGGTGCAGTTGCCTCTAAAGAGCCCAGACCACCCGTGTCCTGCTGTGCCATTACCTGCTTTAACAGCAGTGATTTGTCGGCGACTCTCTCTGGCACTGTGTGATGTAGGTTTGGGAGTGAGCTCTATTAAAAAGTCATTAAAGCTGAGAGAAAGCATGGTGGGCTCAACCCTCTTGGCGAAAGGCGCCTCTGGAAATTACTCCATCCATCATAATTACACCAACCGGACACTGCCTCACACAGGCCAAGGGACACAGATCCCTCCACGACCTCACTCAGCCAGACTGCGAGCAGAACAGGAGGGGGAAGGAGGAGCGGATGAAAGTAAGTAAGGACGGAAGAAGTGGTGAATTATAAATAAAGTTGAACTACCGCCTGGCTGTTTTTTGCTTCTGCTACAAATACAGTTCCTGGATAGTGAAAGTACTGTACTGGATCAAGAGAAAGAGAGATCAAGGAACTCCAAAATCTGATGGTTTGCTCGAAGCGAAGTGGACATTTGAGCAAAATTTGACCAAATATTCTCAAAGAATTCTTGAGATATCACATTTGCCATATACAATGGGTGATTGTGAGGCCCAATGACTTTGACCTATGACCTTAGAAATCTGTATCAGTTTAAACATATATTAGACAGAGCGTCTGTCTGACGAAAATGCCCTTAATGCTTCAGATATCATCACATTTACAGGCAAGAGATGATGATCATTAAACAAGTATTCACTCATTCTGAATTTGATATCTGCAACATGTTAAAGAAAAACTGTGACGGGGCATGTTTACTTCTGTGTTACATCACCTTTAGTGTTTGGGTAATTGTTGAAGCTTTTTAGGTGGAATTATTTCTTTGTCTTGATTGATGTACAACTTCAGTTGCTCAACAGTCAAGGGTCTACGGTGTCGAAGCAGGCCAGTCTATTACCCACCTTCTTTTACTACAAAGCCTGGCATTGTCTTGCTAAAACAAAAAGGGACAACATCTCTTGGATGGCAGCATATGTTGCTTCGAAACTTGGATGTACCTCCCAACATAAATGGTGCCCTTACAGATGTGCAAGTTACCCATGCCATGAGCACTAAAACACACCCATACCAACAAAGATGCTGGCTTTTGAACTTTGCACTGATAACAACCTAGATGGTCCTTTCTTCTTTAGCCCAGAAGACACGACATCTGTGATTTCCAGAAACAGTCTGAAATGTGAAATCGTCAGACCACAGCACACTTTTCCAGTTAACATCAGTCCATCTCAGATAAGTTCAGGCCCACAGAGGCCAGCGGTGTTCTGGGTGTTGTTGGTATATTGCTTTTGCTTGCATAGTAGATGTTTATTAACTGACAATGTTTTTCCAAAGTGTCCCTGAGCCCCCATGGTGATATCCTTTACATAATGATATCAGATTTTAATGCAGCTCTGCCTGATTTCTTCAGATTCTCTGAATCTTTTGATGATATTATTGACTGTAGATGATGAAATCCCTAAATTGTTCTTATCCTGTTGGTCTATATGCTCCCTTAATTATTCACAAATTGGTGAGCCCTGCCACATCCTTGCTTGTAAACAACAGAGCCTATTAGGTATGCTTCTTTAATATACAATCATGCCACTCACCTGTTTCCACTTAACCTGTTCACACATGGAATGATCTAGAGGTGTTTTTTGGGCGTTCCTCAACTGTCTTTTGTTGCCCATGTCTCAACTTTTTTAGAACCTGGTGCAGGCATCAAATTTAAAATTAGTAAATATTTGCTAAAAACAATGAAGCTTATTAGTTTGAACATTAAATATCTTGTCTTTGAGTGTACTCAATTAAGTATAGGAATATGTAGATTAGAGTATATAGAAAAAGGATTTGCAAATCATTTTATTTTGTTTTTATTCATATTTTACAGAACATCCCAACTTTATTTGCATTGGGGTTTTTTGATCCTTCAAAACCATTATCCCTAAGCCAGCAAAGCTTGTTTTTAGTTTACTTAAAAAATGCTTCTTAATGGGCCAAGGACCTTGACCTATGTCCTTCAAAATTGAATTAAGTCCTTAAATAAGATCAAATTTGTTCTAACTTAAAAAAATTCAAGCATTCTGGAGACTTCACATGTGGAGGCAAGGGATGATAATTAGGCCTGATGACCTTAAATAATGACATTTCAAAATGTAATTTCAGCTCTCTTAAATCAAATGAAGGGAACCAGGGTGCTCCATAGATGTAATGTTTAAGAGCAAGGAGTGCTCATGAGACTCCATGACCTCTGACCTCAAAGTTTATTTGATTTTATTTGCAAGACAAATCAAAAAAGCATAGTTTGTCAAACAAACTGCAACAAAGCATAAATCAGATGTAACAAGCAAGGAATGAACATCAGCATCCATGACTCATGACCTGCAAATCAAATAAATCATCCTTGGGTCAGAGTGAACATTTTGTCAAAGTTTAAAGATTTTTTCCTGAATCATTCTTATGTTCAAAAGCAGGTGAGCAACATGTGAAATCTTACTTTGGCCTTTGACCTTCTTAAACTATTGGGCTCCCAACAACAGGATGGACTGATGGATTGACACACGGACCAAGGACAGCACCACAGCATAACACCCTTTGGTTGCAGCTGTGTCTGCTGTGGAGGCATAAAGAAGGAGACAGTGAGAGAGTAAAAGGAGCAATAAAAGAGGGGGGAAAGCTTCAGGGAGTGATGTAAGAGAAAGGGAAGGAAGGAGGAAAGTAAGAACATATGACCCTGTTTGAGCTCAGATTAACTGTGAAGAAAGGCTGCTGTCATAAAACAGAAGATAAAAAAGAGAAGCATATTTCCTCCTAACTCACTGCGGGCTCTGCTCCTGTGTGCCTGCCCAGGATGCAGAGGATGACTTTTGGTAATTTCAAGGCTGGAGGCGAACATAGCTTGAAATTAGGTTGGATTTAGAGAAACATATTATCTGTCTGTCTGGCTTCTGTCACGACCAATCAGATAAGCACTTTTCCTTCCTTTTACAGTTAAAAAAATTGGTGACGTTAGAGTCCAGAGCACCACAAAAGCCTCTCTTAAAAGGAAACTAATGTCCTTGTGTGGGAGGCACAGAGCTGCCACAAGTGAATATATGGTGCCTTAAATAAACTACTCAGCGCCGTTGATTGAATTTGTTGCTGTGGCCGTAGGGGGACAGTTGCCCAACAAGGAAATGATATTAGACAAAGAAGATAATCAAGAGTTGGCAGCAAATCACAGTGTTAGCCCACACTATTGACATCATAGCGTCCCATTGCTCCGTGTTTAAAGAAAATAAAAACAACCTTAGCGACCTGTCAGTCCATTATAATGCTGATAAACACACATCCATATTCAAATCCAGAGGAGAATAATAATGCTCTCTCAGGGGTTAGCTTTTAATAAATCAAAATCAAATACAAAATCCCTAATAGTTCTAAATTACAATCACATTTCACTAATTAAAGCTGAAATAATTCAATTTTAATGATCTGCCAGCTGCTGTTGTTAGCTTAAGAGGCAGAAAATCAAACATTTACTGGTTCACAAAACCACAGCTTCAGCCTGAAAATTAGAGGCCCTCATTAAGAACTTCTTTTAATTGAAAAGCCTAAAATTGTTGTATGTTTCTCAGCATGGTTGAAAATTGTTTGGTTTTAGATCCAGACAACTTTATTTATCCCAAAGGACAACTCTTAAGTTAGCCTTGCTGTCTAGCCAGGCCATATAAACACTCACAAACACGCAGGAGACAAATAAATGCCACAGACAATAAATGAAAAACAGTCAGGACACTGACAGAGTTGCTCACTGGAATATTTCCTCTTCATGTCTGTCTTTTTAAGAATTTAAATAAAATGAATGATGCAGATAAAGATTGCATATTTGTACACAAAACATCTTTACTGTTAGGTTGTTCAGCAACTGTTGAAAGTAAAATGCCAGTAGCTTAAATGTTTAAAAGAGACAGTGCTGTGTGGCTACACTGATGGCCCTTTTCCATTAGCCCTACTCTACTCGGCTCGGCTTTCCCCGACTCTACCCGGCTCTACTCTACTCGCTTTGGTCTGCTTTTCCACCAGCCCGGTCCCCTGCCCAGCGGGGGCGGGGTCGCCGTGAAACAGCTGGGCGACACAACAACCAAAACAATGGAGGACTTGGAGGCAATAGTATACTTGCCGCTCGGTCTGTGGCTTTTTGTTACAAAGAGGAAAGCAGAAGAAGGCTGCAGGCGGCGAGAAGAAATACCCTTGAGAAGTACAGGAGAGTTTCTGAAGCTATACAACTGTTTGAAGTCGAGGACGAGAGCAATCGGGCTGCAAAGAAAAGACGTATGAGGGTAAGCTAACGGAAGCTACCGCTAGCTTGTTAGCTAGCTCGTAATGATAAAGCCCCGTGTTTGACATTGTGATGTCAGCAAGTTATTGCCATAAAGTAACAAAAAAAGTGTATGTACTGCAGTCCTGTTTTGGGCATCGCGCTCAAGACCCATCGGTGACGACATTCTCTGCCCAATCAGTAGCCGGCAGTCGGTCGACGTCACCTTTTAGTGTCGACTCAGCTCGCTTAGAACCAGAGCAGAGTAGGTACTAAAAACTGGTTTGTTTTAGGAGGAACTGTGCCGGTGGAAACGCAACGCAAACCGGGTAGAGCCGAGTAGAGTAGAGTAGAGTAGGGCCAAGGCGGGCTGGTGGAAAAGGGCCATGAATGTAATAACCAGGGTTCGCGAGGGTGAATGTATGGGGAGAGGTGTGGCTTGGGGCACAAACAGGTGAGGGAGGGGGAGTAGTGTTGCATCCATTCCAGTCTCATCCAAGTTGCACACCCCAGCTTTAAGGCCCCTAGCCACTTGGGCCTAGTCTGCTATTATTAGTGGACCAGTACTTGGTCAGTTCAGCAGAGTTTATGGCCATATTTTCAATGGCTCTGCATTCTTTCTGCATTCTACACTCTACATTGGGCTTGCCACAACAAGCAAATAGGCTTGGAGTGGTCGGACATGACCTTGGTAGGGGACTGGGGCAGGAAAGTTAGCTGTTTCAGGCAACTACTAGTGCCGTTCACAGGGGGAGAGGGAGTCTAGATGCTGTGGACTTTGTTGTCTTGCATATAGAAGTAGTCTATTATGTTAGGGAGACATGTAAAACACATTAAAGCAGGGGCCCACAACCACATCGGTTGGGGGCGTTGCAAGACTAGATAAAAACAATTCACACTTTTGTGAATTGTGTGCTAAGCCCCAGTAATTCCAGTTTCAATCTTAACCCCTGAGGTATTTGTCACATTGGCAAACAGATCTATGTTGCAATATCATTTTCAGGGTGCTTTCACACATAACATATTTGGTTTGGACCAAACAAACTCTGGTTGACTTTTTTGAAAAGTTTGGTTTGTTTGGGCTGGTGTGAAAGCTCTCTAGAAATCTGGTGCAAACCAAAGAATTGAACTCCAAAAAGCAGGGGTATTGGTTCACTTTCAAGGAGACCAGGATTGATAGGTGCAATCCAAAATCAAACAAGGCGAGTGAATCAAAAGAGAGTTGGATTTGGCCAAATACCATGACAGAAAATCTTACGTAGAGTTCACAGACAATGTAAAGCAGCTAACGTTAGCACTGGCAGCATTGTCAGGCTACTTTACAGGTTGATGTCTACTAACCTGTGTGGAATGTGTATACACAGCGCTCCAGTCAAGTGCAAGTGCAACCTGATGTAGCCTAAATGTACCTTAATCTTTGGTTTATGGCTAAGAATACATTTGAACTGAGCTAAAAAGCGTAATTACTTAAAGCTGGTTTTGTATTTCTGGGTCATAGTGCAACAATGGGCTGGGTGGCAGGGACAAAGACCACTACTATATCCCCAACAGGTGGTGAGAGGCAAGATTGCACAACATTTGACAGGCTTGGTCAACCTGAGGATGTGCAGTGTGAAAACAAACCAAACTAAGTGAAAAATGAAACAATGGGCTCTAATTTCGTAGACCAGGCGCAGGCGGGGCACACCTGCCCTGCGCTGCGCCTGCGCCGCGCCAACGGGGTGTGTCCAGGGCATTCTGCAAGTTTCGTTCACGGCGCAGTCTGGCGCAGGCAGGCGCAGGCAGGCTCACCCACGCCTTCGTCTCTCCTACCGGCGCACGTAGCAGAGAGGGAGGAGAGAAGACTTGAGTGGGTTTAACACAGCCGAGTGTGATCTTCACCAATCAAATGAACGCCTCTCCTCGCCTTTAAATGCGCCGCAGGCGAGGCGCAGTGACAATTTCACCTCGGTGGCGAAGAAGGTCAGAGCCGCTGTCACTTTTACAGCAACTGGGAGAGCGCAGGGGCCACCGGACCGCGCATCGGAGGACACGATGCTCGTCACCGTGTGGACCACCTCACGGGACAGACGTAATCTGTTCCTGTCTCATAAATAGGAGTACAAAATTAAGTCATAATTACATTTAAAGACGGCAGCAGGCTAATCCATTCATCATGCTTGTGATCCACCTACATTACTGGTCTGTCATCGCCAAATAGCAGCGCATTAGGTGAAAATATATCTCCTCCTCATCCTCCTTGCAAAAATGTACTCCATCTTTTAGATCACGTTACGAATAAAGATGAAAACAGAGTAATATGGGCAATCACAGGTAAATCCTTAAGACACCGAGTGACTTACATTTATTCAGAGAGTGTCTCTCTCTCTCTTTTCCTTTTCTTTTGAATTTTATGAGATGAGAGAAGCTGGATACTCTGTATCGGATGATGTGTCTGTTTGTGGTTGGCTGAGAGTTGTGAACTCGTTAGCTATGACAAACGTCTCTGATCTGACATCAGATGTGACGGTACAATTAATATTGATACAAATGTATGTGCTGGTTCAGACGGTTACATGAAATAGTGGCTGCTGTGATTGTTTATTGCATTGAAATGTGCCTGACACTCTGGATACCTGCCTGTGAGGTTTTGGTGACGTGTGCGCACTGTGCGCCTGTCAGCCAAATTACCACTGCCCCGAGTGCGCCTCTCCTGCGCCGGGAATAGACCAGGTTGGAGCTGGCGGGCTTTTAGCGCACCTTCTGTGCGTTTTTTTGGCACCAAATTGTCACTGCGCCAAGCTGAATCTTTCGACACCTCCCCCTGGTACGCCGTCACACCCATCTCGGCGCAGCTGGTCTACCAAATTACCAAATTGGCTGCGCACGGCGGTGCGCCGGACAAAATTACCACTGCGCGGGGTGCGCCAGGCTGCGCCACCCTGAGTTGCGCCAGGAAATTAGAGCCCAATGTCTCAACTTTACCCCAAAACCAAACCCAGTCTGCTCAAATTTAGGTGTGAGAGCAACCTTAATCTAACCTTGCAGTGCAAATGGACCTGCCTGATTAATTGTCTGAAATCACACAGATCCATCTTGCCAAGCTCTAATGACTTCAGGGCCAAAAGATGGATGGCCCAATCAGGGAAGAGAGGTGGAAACTAAAGACGTAATGACAGCGGGAAGTGACTGCATGTTTGAAAACAATGGCAGCTTCTGAAGTGGTCTCTGTGGATGTGGCAGTATCTACGGTTTTTAATCAGGAATGGACTCAACTTCTTCTTTAAAAGAAAACCAAAGAACGTCATTTAAAGCTTTTCTTACTGGAAATAGTTTTTTGCTCTTCTCCCGACCAGGGATCACTGCTGGGAAACTGGGAGAGAATGTGGATGATGCCGGTTAGTCTATGTTAGTCTATGTTACTTGATGACACCTGGTGAAATATGCTCTCCTCAGAATTACCATTAGAGCTTGGTGGGGATTGTTGTTGACGAGGTTCATGTCACATGCAATCAGTACAGGATATATCTGTGTTGTATAATTTAATGAAAGACAATAGTCTAGGGACTGAGACATAGTTTAAGCTAACGGCTAACAACAGGGTTTAGCTGCTACGTCATATTGTGGCTTGATATGGATTGGTCTGTGATGAGTGTGACTGGCAGAACGATCGTCCATTCACCAGCTGCAGTTGTTTTTGAAGGTTCTGCCTCTGAAAAACATTTCTATGGGCTCTTCTCCAGATGGACTAGTGAAATATTTATGTGTGGGACATATGGAACTGTCTGTTTCTGGTGTGTCAGGTTAACCTTAATCACTGCAACATTTGAAGTTGTTGTTTTGAATTATCTGCAAAAGATGTTTGACACAAAGTCTAAATTGGAGAGAAACTATTTGCAAAAGGTGTGACTGGCCATCAGAGAAAGTTTGGGAGCCAGTTCACCAAAGGTTATATCATAATACAGAGAGCATGGCCTCTTTAGTTTATTGAAGAATCAGCTATGGCCCTCTTTGAATTGAGCTAATTCAAAATTTGAAGTGTTAAATGGTAACAGTTTCATCTGATTGTTTTTCCACAAAGAAACTTAGGGTAGGCACCTGGTTTGGGACATAATTTCAATAATTTAAGTTATCCATTCATTATCTATGCTGCTTTTTTCTTTTTGGTCATGGGGCCTCATTTGGCCAGAGGCAGGTTTAACCTGGACTGGTCATTGGCCAGTTACAGTGCTAGCATGAAGAGACAACCAGGCACTCTCACTCCAACACCTGCAGGCAGTATGTGGGCACCAGTCAAACCAACCAGGGTAAAATTCAACATGTCTTTGCATCACTGGAAGTTTCTCTTGACATAACTCTTCCACCTACCTCCTTCACTTGAATTGTTTCCTTACATCTTAATTCATTCCAGCAAGGAACTGAAAGAGAAAAGTAAGGAAGACACACAAGGACAGAAGAGGCACTAAACACTAAAAGAGAAATCCTTCACTTCATCAGTCTGAGCTAAGTCAAGTGTTGATGATGAGCATTGGGAATTGGAAATTCCTTCATCATGGTGATGAGAGAATGACTTCGGGGTTGGTGTAGGAGAGAGGTAGCTAGGATGGACCCCCCTCACTTGGGGGAGATTAAATACGAGGAAATGATGCAATTGAAGGAATCAGGATGGACAAAGAAATGTACTGAGAAGCACCCCTGGTTGTGCCTCAATGCCCTGTTGTGTGTTTCTGGGTCATACTGCAGCAGTAGGCTGGCCACAAAACATCTGGCAGGCTTTGGTACGCCTGACAAAGGTCAGAGTGAAAGATAACTGAGCCTAATGAAAACTGAAACAATGGTTCAACCTCAACTTCCAAGCCAACCAGGTCTGCAGAACCTGAAAGTGAAATCATCTATTGGTTACCAAAGGAGAGCTTTGAAGCACACCTAAAGCTGCCCACACACCGAACGCGACTTTGCGACCTCGGCGACCTTGGCAACCACTCTCTATGTAAAGTCAATGTACAGCCGTGATGGGGCAGGGTTAAGCCTTCTGAGACGCAATGGACATGCTCTGGGCAACCGTGTCACTCATCGCTTGGTCACCAGAGTTGAAACATTTGAACTCTTCAGGCGATATCGTGTGTGACTGTGCGGCAACAGCTAATCAGCATTGTGTGGGTGTGTGACGGTACCTGTGACAGACAGTTTTATTCCAGTTCACAGAGTGACAATCCATGTCCGTGTGGGAAACATTAGTCAGTGAGTACATTAGTTCTGCCTAGACAGAACCAGAGGACTCGCAGACAATGCTACTGTTGGGCCATCAGCTGCAGTGTTTTGTGGTGCTCAGTGAAAGGACACAGTTGGAATAATGTCAGCTAATACATCCTATTATATGATATCATATGATCGCAGTGAAACTCGAGCGGATGTGACGTCCAAAATGAGGCATTTATGGACGGGCGATGCTACTTGGGTGGGCGATGCGATTTCAGTCGCAAAGTCGCATTCAGTGTGAATGCAGCTAAAGGCTGACGTTGTTTTATGTAGCATGTATGACGAGAAGTGCTGACGTACGTATTTCTGTTGTTTTAATGGGACTTTTTGACATAACATGTCTGATGCTGTGTCCACTCTTAGGTTGGATGCAGGTTTTTTTGTGTGATTTGTCCTTCTGTCCACATGTAAACAAAGTTTTAGGTCACTGAAAGGAAATATTTTGGAAAACTCCAGCCAAGGTGAAGATTTTTTAAAAATGGCTTTTTGGGAATAAAATATCTCTGAATAATCTCTGCGCTGGTCTCTCAGCAGACTTTGCAGAACTGTTGCTGTTTTAAAGTGTTAATAACTGGACTATGTACATGCCAACACTATCACTATGATGCTGGATTAAAAACACCTGATGACACAAATGCTGCTGACATTTTGGACCAGACTCTGTGTTATTGCTTCATGTTGACTGGTGACCCTTGGCCACTTGCTTTCTGTTCAAGCCAGCAAGAGTACCCAAGAAACTTTTTAGTAACAGGATTTAAATATAAACAAATAAATATTTACTCAACAGCACTCTTACTGTCATCAATTAACATAGCCATAAGTTAAACCATGACACCAGTCACACATGGTAACAGGAAGAAATGTGAAAATTAAACAGCTGTTGCATAGACATTACGAAAAATGTTGCATATAATGGGCATAGTTACAGGGTAATAAACCATGTTTAACAATGTATTTATGTATTTTTTTGCATTTTCATGTTGACAAAGTAGAACTCTCCCCTGTTCTCAAATATACCTGCCTATGTGTGGACATAGCCTGAGACCTTTGGGGCCTCTCAACCAGCCTCAAATGGACATTTGAAGAACTGCCTCCTGTTTTGAATCTGCAATGCCTTCACCTCCATTGCTGTTTGTTTTCAACATGTTTCCAGAGCTGCCACAGACAGTCAAACTCTGCAAACTCTCTGCAAAGCAGAGTTTTCTTTACTGAGTAGGTTTACCTGTAGAAAGCCATTACGGCCCACAACAAAAGCATTGTGAAAAGAAGTAGCTATCATTTTACATCTATTGGTACCAGCATCTACATACACATAGGTTTACCTTTTCAGGCTTTTATAGGCCTTTATAAATAGTTTTTTCTTTTTTTTAAAACCCACATAATGCAGTTTCTGCTGCATTGTGCTCGCTGTGAGACCGTCATTATATGGTTTGGTATTCAGAGAGCCCACTCTGTTGTGCTGCTGTTGCCGTGTAGCCTGGACTCAGGTACCTGTGTGTCTGGCCTGATCTCTCTCCTCCATCTCTGTGTTCACTCAAGGCTCAGAGCCTGGCAGCGCTGCCAACAGGCTGGAGGAAACATCAGCCCAGAGACACAGAAACAGGCAGCAAGAGAGACCCGGGGTTATTAATGATGACCGCCTGAGCTCGGTGGAATGACAAAACAGGGAAACAAACAGCGTGTGAAATGCACACCTGTCCACTGCGGTGGCATGAGTCCTGGAAGAGGGGTGAAGGTGAATACAGGGACTTGGAGAGATAAAGACAAAGACTCTGTACATTTAGAATTGCCTTGGATCTACATTCATGCTGGATAACAGGATACCTAGCTGTCTGCAGTGTCTGTCTCACTTTGCTTTAACAGTCTAGGAATTTTTACTGAAATGATATTATCAATTTCATTCAGGTGAATTGTTTTAAAACAAACAAACAAAGTAAGGTACCAATTCATTAAAAGAGTCTCTCCAAACCTGTCAGCTGGAGGCTCACTGCAGTCTATTGTCTCTGAAACTGTTCTCAGTGCTAATAAACAGAGGCAAGAGACAGCAAAAGACTATTGAGCAAATAAACCTTGATTGTTACTTATTTTGTAAATGAATTGTGTTGGCATTTCACAACATGACCAAGCTATGTGCCGTGAGCCTCTTATCTTGTGGCTTACTTGGTATCAAGTATTCAGTCGTACAGCGATGGCATACACTCACCAGCCATTTTATAGATACATCTAGCAAATACCAGGTTGGACCCCCTGTAGCCTTCAGAACTGCCTAAGGCTATGTTCACTCTGCAGCTTTTGATGCTAAAATCAAATTACTTGTTGAAACATGTTTTTTAGGGGGGTTGTTTAAATTATAATTTAAATGTGGCTGCCATCAGACTTCAGTTTGAATCATCTATGGTCTTTGAAGTGTACCGTGAGCACAGAAGAAGATGGGACGTAGCATGCAGCACACTGTGTAAAGGAAGTAAATGAATGCTACACATGTGAGCGCGTGTATCTAGGGTGACCATATGTCCTCTTTTGTCGGTACATGTCATCCCTAAAATTATGTCCAGGGGGACTTATTAAAATTCCCTAAAATGTCTGGGTTTTGCTCAGCTTGTTCTACAGACCATTAATATTTATAATAAAGCGCTTCAATGGGCCACTGACATTATTCCGATGTACCTGTCAAGATGTTGAGCATGTGTCATGACCTGAAAGACCCAGGCCACTCCTTCTCTCTGATCAAAACAGAAACATGCTCTGACTGCCTGTGCTGTTCTTTCAGACAGAAAATGCTGAAGCATAAATGCACATTTACAGTCGACTGCAGGTCGTGACCGGTGGGAAGCACTGTGTACTGTCTGCAAAGCTGGCAGCTGTGTCAGGTGCAAATAAAGGTTCTGGAGACTTGAAAAACCACATCGCCACTGGTAAGCACAGGGCTGCTGTGTGAGGTGAGAGCTCCTCCAAACTGACGGACTTCTTTTACAGCCTGGAAAATCAGAGGGTGCAACACATGCTGCTGAGGGTCCTCTTTTTGGTTTTTCAGAATATGGTCAGCCTAGTGTATCAGTTTTGAAGTTGTGCAGTCGGAGCCAACAAAATTTTAAGGACGGCCTTTTGTGGAGCAGTGGCTGCTGCCTCTGTACAGAGGCCTATGTGGAGGGGTGGGATTGTGATATGAGGGGCTTCACTGTCTCAGAGTTCGTCCATAATTGTTTTGTCCAAATCTGCCTCCTCTGGTGCAGATTTATGACGTCTGTTTCCCTTCAATAATGTAAAAGTCGACGTGACTGTTCAGAGTGAGGTTGCTTTGAAAAACATCAGATACAAATCTGATTTAGGATCACACATGAAGGTGTCCTGGGTCTAATTTGAAAAAAAAAAAAAAGTGGATTTGTGCCGTTCAGACTGTCATAAAAAAAAAATCAGATATGGGTCACATATGGGCAAAAAAGTTGGATCTGAGCCACTTTTGCCTGCAGTGTGAATGCAGCCTTAGTTCTTCATGACATTGATTTAACAAGGTGCGGCAAACATCCCTCGGAGATTTTAGTCCATATTGACTTGATAGCATTAAACATTTTCTGCAGATTTGTTGGCTGCACCCCCACGATCCCAATGTCCTGTTCCACTACATCCCAAAGGGGCTCATCTGGAGTGAGATCTGTTGACTGTGGAGGCCCCTTAAGTACAGTGAACTCACTGTCATGCTAAAAAAACAGTGAGATAATTTAAGCTCTGTGACATGACACATTATCCTGCTGGGAGTATCCTTCAGAGGGTTTATACTCTGTTGTCATAAAGGGATGGACATGGTCAGCAGCAATACTCCGGTAGGCTGTGTTGTGCGTTTATGATCAGTGGACAACTATTCACTGTGTCACTTAATAATATTGACTATCAGAAATAATTGATAATAATTTACACTACGTAATGGGATTTAATTTACATTAAATCATGGGCACCACCCATAAAGGGAAATGATAGTCAATTTATTAAGTCAGTCTCATAAAAGTTATTGACTATCAATTTGGAACCATGATTTATAATTAACTTAATAAAAATAACCAAAGTTACCTAATCAATTGTCAGTCAGAGTTGAAGGATTTGGAGTTCTGCAGAGAAAAGGTTGGCAAGATTCATTCTTATGCAACATTAATAGACCAGAAACTGACTTTGTGTTCAAAATCATTTATTAACAAACAAACATGAAAACATACAATATCTAACCTAAGAAAGTCCTATGAACAAGTGTGTGTGTGTGTGTGGGGGTGTGTGTGTGTGCATGTGTGTGTGTGTGTGTAACAAAGGCAAGATGGCTGCCTCTAAAGGATGTCTTAAGACCGCATGGCTCAAAGCATTTACAACCAGGACCACATGGGGAGTGGTGGAGGAAAATGGTCTCTTTGTGTTAGGTTGATGTCTCTACATGAAGTGGTAAAGTTAAAATATAGTTAGCAGCAGTTAGCCATAGCTTAAAGCATAAAGAACATATTCAATAAAACACTGCAGCAATTGTAGAAATTCAAAATGTCCTGTGCTTAGCCATGCTATGCTAAACTATGTAAGGCCCAGTTACATTACCAAGTCCATGTATAAAGAGGTGTCCTTTCTGGTGATGCTCTGCAAGTCCTGTACTGCAGGTTTGGTGGCTTCCGAGTGGGTTCCAGGCCGGTCTGGCCCTTCAGCTTCTGGCTCTGAAGACCACTGGTTGCTCCTTTTTCCCTGGAGTTAGCAGCTTGTGTCGCTGTTGTTAGGAGGATTGCGGTGCTACAGTCTGCGTTGAGCAGGACTTTGGAAGAAGTCTTGAATTGTATGCCTGAGAAGAGACTGGAGAGGCTCTGTGTCTCCTTCTACAGGCTGAGAAAAAGCTGAGAGAGAGCTGAGAGAGAGGAGCTGTGTCCCCTTCTCTCCACGGTTCAGAAAGAGAAAGACTGCATAGCAGAGCTGGGTCTTATTGTCCTTATCAGAGGGTTCACACCTACGTGTGACCTGGGGGAGGGGGTCAGATGGTCAGCCTTCTGCAGGGACATGTTCCTTTTAGCATGGATCCCAACAGCTGTGTGGTTTAAACTGTGATCAGTAGTTACTAAGGGGTTACTAAGTGTGTATGACACTCTCACCTAATAAATAAAGGTAAAAAAAGAGGTAAAGATGGTGCATTAAACAATGTTTTGTAAACTAAAAGAAAGGTTTACTTGTCTGTAGAGTACCTAAATATTCTCCATCAGGGAAACAAGCATGTGTTGGTCTAACAGAGATTACTGTGTTTGCCCCAGTGGACATGGTGATGCCCCCAAACAGATGTGAACTCTTTAAAGCCTTAGTTGAAACTCACTGCCACCAATCTTGGTGTAAAAGTCAACTGATTTTAAATTGGATCAATAGATAAACTGTTGTAAATCCAGTTTTAATTCACCTGAGGCTTTTCTTGAAGTTCAAATTAGATATATATTGAAATGACTTACCTCCAAATTCCACATAACGCGAAAGTGCCACACAGCGCCGCGGTCTTGCTCTGACCTGCAAACCCCACTGGATGCGCCGCGCCGAGCAGCGCCGCGGCACTCAGCCCTGTAGGGAGGGAGGCTGATCCCTGGAGAGTCACAAGCTCTTGTGCGAATAGCAATGTCACATGTTAATAAAACATTTTATAGACTGAGAAAAGAAGTAAACAACACCTCACTTCACTTCTCTAAGGTCCCTTTGCTGGCCCCAACCTTACGGCTTCATGATTTATTTCACTTCTATCTGCCTATATCCTTGTAGAAAGGATGTTTGGTGTCATATATACTATGTTATATATTTCTGTACCTCCACGATTCACTTTTCTTCGTCCATGGTGTCGTGTTGCCTCTGGGACCCTCTGACCGACTGTTGACCTGATGTGTGTGCCTCCGGTTGTGAAGTAATGGAAAATTATTGAGAAAATTTACATTCGAGAGTCTGTGCATTGTGTTTTATTTTGTAAGTTCCGGATACTCCACACGTTAACTTTCTTTTCTGGTGCTTTCTCAACGACGGCAAATTTACGAGGTTTTGAAGCGGCAGTGCAGAAAATAGACCTGAAGCAAATCTCCAGCACCGTGGCGCGCGCCGGCGCTTCAGCGACGTGGCGTGGGCAGTGAGTTTGTCTGATAGACTAGATTGGGTTCTAAGTGCTCCACAGTACGATTCAAGAGCGTGGCGCGGCGCGGCGCTTTCGCGTTATGTGGAATTTGGGGGTTAGACCGAATAATTCGTGCTTTTTTTTCTCTTCGTGTCGCTACTGTAATGCACTTTATGTCGGCATTTATCAGTCATCCATTGCACATCTGGACCAAAATTCTGCTGATCGTCTTTTAACAGGTATTTCAAAACCAGAACATACCACACTCATCCTGGCCTCTCTCCATTGGCTCCCCATTCATTTTAAGATCTTATTGATTGTTTTTAAATCTCTAACTGGATTCGCACCTCGATCCATCTCTGATCATTTAAAAGCCTACAACCTGTCAAGATTGTTCAGTCTGCAGAGCAGCTTCTCCATGTTGTTCCCAAAGGGCTGGTTAAAAAAATCAAGGTGACCAAACCCTTTCTGCAGTGGGCCTTAAACTATCGAACAAAATACCTCTTGAAATCAAATTTTAAATATCATAATAAAACCTACTTTTACTTGTTTGCTTTTAATTCAGCATGGAAGTTGTGTGGTCTCTGTCCTAATGTGTTTTTTATTTTTTTTTATTTGCTTTTATTTTTTCAGTTTTACAATTTGTCCTGTGTTTTATGTTTTCGTTTTTATAGTACTCTATTATTTGGTTTTAATTCTTAGTTTAAAGTATTATATTTCTATTTTATTTTATTTCTACTTGGTAGTCACTGTGCACCACTTTGGTAAACTAGATTGTTATTTAAAATTTTGTGTATAAATAAAGTGGATTGGATTAGATTTAATTTTATTTGATGAGCAGAATGTTTAAGGAGAACGTGTTGTAGAGAAAGGGAACAGAGAGGCATTGGGACCTGGAGTAAACGCAGGAGTGTGATGTCAGAGAAAAATTTGTGCCTAAAATTACAATGAATGGTCTGTGAAAGAAACTCACTCTGTTTTATAAAGACAGTTTGATACGCTGTGGATGACCAGTGCATGAAAGGGAACATGTCTCCTGGTTGACCCATCGCTCTGCACATGAAGATGCGGAACGATCAAACAAAGGGGGTCACCTTAAAAGATTACTCACCCTTGGTTTACAGTGAGATCTACTCTGTTTTTGTACTTTTACTTGTGATCTGGCTCCAACTGGCTCTTTTTGTGTGGAGGTTTTCCTTTTGATTGGCTTCATTACTTTGTGTTTTTTTTTGGATGAGCTGAAGGAGGAAACTGTGATGGTTTTGTGAGTTTCTTGGGACTTAAAAAAAAAAAAAAAAAAAATCAAAAAACCTATATAGTTACCCTATATAGGTTTTTTGATTTTTTTTTTGAAGTGAAAGAAATGAATATTTCCTTAGCTGAGGACTGTAAGTCTATTCACAGCTCATAAAGGTTTAAATCAGTAGTGTATCCATATTATAATCTTTTTTTCATTGTTAAAGCTTGCTGTGGGATCTGTAACTTGGGTAAGTGGGGCCTAAAGTCGATGAAAAGCCTTAAGTTTGACTTTTGTCTATTACCTACAACAAAAAGTGTTTATTTTTATTTCTAAAATATGATCCTGTTGTATTTCATTTGAATATTGATTTATAAAATTTACTAGGTTTCATAATTTCTGAAAATAACCCCTAGAGTGGTTAAAGAGAAGACAAAGAAGATACACTTTATTAATCCCTCATGGGCAAAATCAATTATTTACACTCTGTTGCTGAGACAAGCTACAAGCACAAAGGCTGAAATACACATGTACAAACAGGTCCTATCATCATGCACTAATGACGACATGTCAGAGTGATTGAAAAAGCACAACCAAGCAGTTTGGTGGTTAAATGCCTTGTTCAAGGGCACTTCAGCAAGCTGAGGGAGTCAGCTGGCAGCTCTCCAGTTACCAAACCAACTTCCAAACGTTGTTTGGTCTGGACTTGAACCAGCTACCCTCCGGTCTCCAGCCCAAGTCCTCCCAGACTGAGATACTGACACCTCTGTTTAACACCAACCACAGAAAAGTTTGGAGTGTTACAAGTGGGCCAAGAAAATATCGCCTACAATATTGTACCTCGACAAATGGCTTAAACTGTTGACACTAGGCAGGATGGACCCAGGCTTCATTGTTTATGCTTCATTGTTTATGTATTTTTGCCAGGAGAACTGCTGCTCCATGGATATTTTCTCTTTCTTTAGACTATTCAGACCATTTGCTGTATTGGACATTGTATGTAATGTATTGTACATTTTGGAAGAGTTACATAATTATCACATATCTCTTTGTTGCTGCAGTTACCCCCTACAACTGACCCAGGCTCTGTACATGCAAGCTCACGGTAGTGACAATGCCGATACTATCTACTCTACCATATAGCCTCTTACTGGCCTTCCAGCTCCCCTACTCACACCCGTGTCAGGTCGAGTGCCGCCACAGCTTTTTACACCAGATGTATGAATGTCAAGCGTGCTCAGTGCGTCTCCCTGCTGTCACAGCTCTCTCTCTCTCCAGAGATCAACCAAATAATGAGCTTCTATTTCAAGTTTAGGGAGACCCATACATCTCTTCACAGTGGAGGCAAACTGAAGTTTTAACTCTGAGAGGCATAAACAGGAAGCGTAATTGGAATGTTTCTATCTTTTCTGTGACATATTCTGTGGATGTACATACCAGGTGGATTAAGGTAAAAATAGCTCTCTGTTTGCCATTTGCCACCTGATAGGCTCAGATCAGGCTCCCAGTCTGCACACTGAAATGAAAACAAACCTGCACTGTTGCCGTCAGGGGAGTAAAATGCTTCCAGTGTGAAACAGAAGACTAAGACTGACGAGCAGCAAGAGCCAGAATATCATTGGGGTCACCAGGTGGGGACCTCCCATCGTGGGTGTTTCTTCCAATTACCCCCATGATGCCTCAAGCAGACTGGACAGCTCTCACCACCCAATATCCTGGAACAAATTACCTTCAGAAATTATGTTTTTGCCGGCATATGTTTTTCTGTTTGTTTGTTTTCTTTAGCAAGATTATGTAAAAACTACTGGACAGATTTTGCTGAAATTTTCAGGAGATGTTGGTAATGGCCCAACTTAGAAATGATTAGATTTTGGTGGTGATCCAGATGGGTGTGGGTTTTCAGGGTCAAGGCATCATATTATGATGGTAACTTTATCATGGAACTATTGCTTACAGATGTAACAGTAATATGTGAACTACCTTGGCAGAGGTTTGCGCTCTCTGAGTGCTTTCCAGTTGCTAGTTAACTTTATCTACTCTACCATATGGCCATAAGAGCCTGAGTCGCATGTCACCTTCAACAGACCCAGGCACCGTACATGCAAGCTCCAGGTATTCAGATGCTGATACTGCCTTCCCTCATCCATACTCACCTACCCGCAATTACTGACACCCAATGTTACCCGTTAAGAATGTACAATCATATAAAATTACTATAAGAAAACATCCACGCGTACACACAGTAAAAAAGAAATTAGTGCTTTTGTGTACTTTAGTCTTGGCCCCCAATCTATATTATTTTGCCTAAATCTTAATCTTAATTTTGCTGCATGAAAATCCCAGTAGAACACCAGTTATAATTAATAATTAATAATTATTAATAATTAAACCAGCCAGTCTGGCACCAACAACCAACAAGCAAGCCACGTTCAAAATCTCTTAAGTCACTCCTTGTCCCCATTGTGATGCTCACATTAAACTTAAGCAGACTGTGTTGACAAATTCTACGTACCTAAAAGCAAACAGTTAATGCCATGTGGTGGGCTGATACGCTGTGTGCATCAAGTGGCAGTTAGTGAGTATGAATCAGGCCAAAGCCAAAGAAAGAAAACCTGAAGAAGATGAGTGATGCAGCTCTTATTTAGAGGGTCATTAAAGAAAGGAATGGAAGAAAATAAGGTGCAGAGGGCTGTAACAGAAGATTCAAGGAGCTAAGAGGAGATCATAAAAAGTGTTATAAGTCGCCGTGGAGACGATGTATTGGGTGTTGAAAACCAAAAAGAGAAAGTAGACGCAGGTACAGCATGCAGAAGAAAGTGAAGCCATGTAGCTGTGTTGCAGAAAAGGAGTAGGTGGAGGAAGAGAAGGCTGCAGAGGAGGCTCTGTTCAGCTGTTTGGAAGAGAGTCAGGTCTGCTGGGTCTGTCAGAAAAAAGGAGAAGATAGAGGAAGTAGAAAAAGAGCAGAGCGAGAGAGATGCTAACCCATATTTCTATTACTATGTGGTGTCAGTGGTCAGCATGTGAGCTTTCCTGTTGCTTAGTTACTATATTGCAGCAGCGTCAGTGTCTGAGTTTGTATGTGTCATCCTCCCAGTAGTGGGTGTCTGCACGACTCTCCCACTGCTGCTGCCACGTCTGCTGCCTTCAAACCAAGCTGCACTTACCAAGAATCCACCTTCTGATGGAGGACTTTCACCTTTCTCCATCCTCATTTTTGGCTCTGGAGTGTTGGTACCGTACTGCCCAGCTGGCGTTAGAGATCCAACACGCTCCCTGGACGCGTGCCCTGTCGTAACCCCGCCTATCAATCACAATTGGCTGACAGCCCTGGCTATGACTCCAGCCTGAAGGAAACATGGATATCCAACCCCCCCCTTCAGGATGATGGATGAGGACGGAGCGCAGGGCCCTGAGGGCTGGGGCTCCATGAAGTGTGAAGCTGCATGGTTGGGCTGAAGAGGGTGGGGAGAAGAGGAAGAAACCCCTGGAGGAGATACTAAAGGACAAATTTGATCTGATTAAGTCGTGGAAATCTTATTTCTGTCCTGCAATAAGTGAAAAATGTGGAGCCTTAGTGGTTCCACTTTCCTCCAGGGTACATAAACCAGTTTCAGAGATTTTGTTCAACAGTGACACGACAGTCACACACAACTGTCAATTGACCTCTTGTTTCTAGATGTCAGTGACAAAGAGGAGAAAATGGCCCAACACGTGTCGAGTTTGTGTCACTTGTTTGAAGAGAAATCTAACATGAGGGGACGTAAGATCATTTCTTTTTCAGTATGTGTTGGTACCATGAAGCTCTGCTGGAGAGGTCGAGAACATGATGTGTGATCTCTGTGCTGCTGTTTAACCTCAACAAGGGAAAGGACAACATCACAACGGAGTGATACACCTTATAGTGTGACATGTACAAGTGGTCCTCAATGTTTTGTCCCATCTTGGTTTTATGCACAGTTGGATATGGTTGTGGAGTGTCCTTGGCAGGGGGCAAGTGGGATCACAAAAAACAAACACACATGCATGAAAAACATAATTCACCATCAGAGAGAGGATCAGAGGGAACCATAGGCTTGTTTCTAAACCCCAATAATGAGACATTCATGAGGACTCACTCTTATTTTATCAGCTGCTTAAAATGACCTTTAGGAACTCAGTCGTCTGAAAGTCACCAATTGACATGCTAACTAAATAAACCACTACACTAGCTGCAGGGGAAAATGCTGTAAAAATGCTTACGGTACTGACTATGTGTATTATCCATTGGTCTTCGACCCGAGCTGATCTAACATTTCTGTTGATAATTGATTGGTATTTTATTAGCTTTTACCTCTGAATTGAATCCTTTCTCACAGGGCCACCCCCTGGCAAAAGTGGTAACAACCAAGATGGACCATTCTTTATATTCTGGCAACAGCCAATACACAGTGTTTGGGAATGGGCAGAACCTATCAAAAGCATAACTGGCAGGTTATTATACAATCATTCTGTCAATCACATTCATTACGGGCCAATCAGATAATGTAGCAGGTGGACATTACTGCTGTGGTATAAAGTACAAAACATGAGCCATTTCGGAGAGTATTCTCTCTCCAAAACTTAATGTGCAGCAAAAATTTATTTTATATCAAGAAATTAGATTGCTGTTATTTGTTTTTTATTGAAAAAAGTAATGCAGATGCTGGTTTGGCAGAGTGGTAAGGCACGGCCCATATACACGCTTCTGCTGGCCCGGGTTCGGATCCAGCCTGCAGCCTGTTTGCGGAGTGATCTCCCCCTGCTCTCTCACCCCCTCTCACGGACCTGTCAACTGTCTCTCTCAGTAAAGGCACAAAAATGCAAAAAATATTTTTTAAAATATTAAAAATAATGCAGTCCAGATCTGATAGATCCACTGCTGAAGCTGTTAGCATATATGCTAATCTCTGTACAAGCAGTCACTTCCTGCTGTCATCTTGCACTTCTTCCTGCCTGAAGGCCTCTGATTGGGCTGCTCACAATGGTTGAGATTGGAGCTTGGCAAGATGGATCTGCCCAATAATGAATTAGGAGGATCCAGCTGCAGTGCGAGGATACCAAGGTGGGGCCCCAAGACCCTTTTTTTTTTTTTTCCCCATGTGGCCCTTTTTCCACCCCACTCACAAATGTCAGCATAAATGTCAGTCACTGTTTATGGAGTGTAAATAATTTCAGCGAATATGAATAAAAACATTGGTTTACAAGTTAGGTAAAACTACGGACTCTAGTTTATATTACCAGCTGTGACTTTGAAGTGAAATAAAAATCATATATATTTTTAAGAATGATCATGATTGAGTTTTATTGCCTGTTGTAACTGCACAGAATTGGCTTATGTTAAATATTTAAACTGGAAAGCACTTGTAGAGCGCAGACCGACACCAAGGAATCACATGAATATCATTATTATTTCAATAGTTAATCACAATAAACAATATTTAAAAACGTGCAGTGTTTTTCCGGTTCTAGCACTGTAACTTTTAAAGATATAGTAAATCTTTTGACACTGTACCAAATCAGCAGAGCCTTGTCTCTCATTTCAGATTGTGTTTCTAGCCCTCTCCTCTCTGTTTCTCCCTGATTGTTGATTCCCTGCACCTGTGTTTCCTCCTGTGTCACCTGTGTCTGATTGTGTATTATACCCCACTTCCCCTCTGGTTCTCTGCCAGATTGTCGTTGTACCTCGTGTCAGTTTCCAGCATTCCTAATGTGTCCCTCCGTGTTTCTGATCTCATGAAGTATATTTTTTGACCTCCCTTTTTGCCTGCTGATTCTGATCTTGAATGCTCTTTTTGATTAAGGAAGCCCTGCCTGAAAAAAAGCCGTTATTGAGATCTTGGACTGTGTCTACTTGTGCATTTAGGTCGTTCTTGGTTCAGTATTGAGAAAGTCATAAAGTTATCTTGTATTTTCTTGCCAAGCATTCTGTGCATCATTTATCAAGTTACAAGCAAAAATGTTGAAAATGGACCTCTCCCGCAATGGTAAAGAATGCCTTAAAAGAAAAAACTCTGGTTACAAATGGTGTTTCAGATCAGCCCCCACATCAAATCTATTGGTCCTTCCAGGAGGAAAATTTTACAGCTAAGGGTTTGCCTCTAAATTGCTCATGAGACAAAATAGTGACTCTCATTCTCTTATTCTCAGCCTCTTATTCTTATCCTAAGCCCAATGTCAACTTTTTTAGTGGGTGTGTGGGTGGGGGTATGTGTGTGTGCGTGTGTGTGTCTAGCGTAGCTGTGCATGAGTAAATGTTGCACGCTTACGTGAGAGTAAACACTCATGTAATATGGGGGTCGGTAGGTGGGTTTGACGTAATGTTTTTATTTGTTTTTTATGTAAAGCACTTTGAGTTGCAGTCATTGTATGAAAAGTGCTCTATAAATAAAGTTTTGATTGATTGATTGATTGATTGATTCCAGCCTCATTTCAATCTCAGATTTTTCTCTTTAGATTCTGATTTGTTTCTTCTAAAACTCATCAGGAGGAATAGTTAAGACTAACCTGACAAGCCAGATGGACAGTTCCGTATGTCCATCACAGAAATATTTCACTAGTCCATCTGGGAAAGAGCCGTTCGAAAATGTTTTCAGAGGCAGAACCTTGATTGGACAATCATTCTGCCAGCCACACTCATCACAGACCAATCATATCAAGCCACAGTATGACGTAGCAGCTAGAGCCTGTTGTTAGCTGTTAGATTAAACTATGTTTCAGTCCTTAGACTGTCGTGTTAAATTAAAGTATACAACACAGATGTATCATTTACCACTTAGGCTATACGTGACATGAACCTCGTCAACCACAATCCCCTCCAAGTCCTAACGGTAAACTTCTGAGGAGAGCAGAGTTTGTCAGGTGTCGTTGAGTAACCATGACTACCACAGACTATTGTTCACGCAGCATTTCAGCATCTCTCCCAGTTTCCCAGCAGCGATCCACAGTCGGGAGAAGAGCAAAAACATGATTTCCGCTAAGAAAAGCTTTTAGTGATGTTCCTTGCTCTTTGAGTCAATTTCTGATAAAACTGCTGATATTGCTGTACCCACGGGGACCACTTCACACACCGCCATTGTTTTCAAACATGCAGTCACTTTCCACTGCAGTCACATCTGCAGCTCCTGCCTCTTTCCCCTGATTGGGTGGTTCAGCTTTTAGCCGAGTAAAGTTGTAGATGATTGGAGCTTGGCAAGATGGACCTGTAGGATTTCAGACAGTGAATCTGGCAGGTCCATCTGCTCTGCAAGGTTAAGACCGTAGCGGTGGGAGTCTTGTTTGAAGCTCATGTCATCTCCACCTCCATCTTAATCTCTTATTTTCTATTTAATTAGTTCTCCTAAAGACAAAACTAAGACATGATCCTGACCCACCTCCACCCCCAAAAAACATCTGAACCCCACTGGCGACACACCTGTCCCTTCTCTTTATAATCATAGCATCTCTCTCAGTCAGCTGTTTCAGGCAGCTACTGGTGCAGTGCACAGGAGAAGAGGGAGTAGCCTTATCCCACTGTTTTTTTTGTGCATAGAAGATGCATCATACATGCTAAATAAACTTAAAAAAGCACATGATAACCTCAGTCCTCAGTCTCTTCATGTTCACAGCATCTTTTTTGCGAACACTTATAAATCTTTAGAGACACTTTCTGATTTGCCATACGGGCCTTAAATGACAAACTTGCACATTTAATTTCAGCCTTTTTATCACCCTGACTGCTTCCTCCCAGTCTCTGTACACCTATCTATAGGTGTCTTGAAGTTGTTTTATGTCTTTGTGGCATGAGGAGACCTCGCTGCAAACACAAGCACTCCTGAGGGCCTTGTCTCACCTTATCTAAAAGGTTGCCTCCACAGTGTGTCTGCTTTTTCATGGCTGGTGGTTTTTAACACACTCATAAAATAACATATGATATCTCTCCCTGGAGACACACTCTGTAAATGAACAGTGGCAGCTGAGAGACTCTGTGGAAGCAGTCATGCTAATAAATGTAAAAGAGATGAATGGTTGATTTTTGCGGCTCCTCTCGTCACCGAGAAACGATAAGAGTGAAATTAGAGCTGTTTGAGTTGATGTTGTTGCGGGCCAGCTGCAGCAACGCTCAGATTATGCAAATGTGTTTAATGCCTCATCCTCCAAATAAATAGTTGCCGCCAATATTTTCTCCCAACTGCTGTCGAGATGTGCTCAGAGCCGCAGCTCCACTTTACTCCACAGACTCCAGCTGACTGCAGTGAAGAGGCTTTTCCCTGTAGCATGGTGAAAAATGAGAAGCACCGCCTAGAATAGCATAATGACCGTAAACAGAGGCCTGAAACTGAACTTCTGATGAACACATTTGTGTCTTCATAAATGAGCCGACTTTATTTGGACCCTATTAGAAACATCAGCCTGATGATTTAGATGGAGTGAATCTCTTTGTAGCGTAATGAGATCCCCATACAATGGCCTGCTTTGCATCTGCACTGTCCCAGTCAACATAAAATATGGAGGCTCTCATCACAGAATGGGAGCTAATTGCTGTAGAGTAATATGTAATATTTAAAGCTTTTATGGGAGACATTTTCAGGCCTCGTATTATTTGTGTGAGGGGGGTAAAAAAGCCAAATAGAGGATGTTTTAGAGCTTGATAACACTGGATGAATTATGAAAAATGACTGTAACACTCTTGGGCAGGAGGAAATTGGAAAATTATTGTGTGTTTTAGTGTGAGGCTGCCAAGGCTGGCAGGTAAAATGAGCTGCAGCACCCCGAGTGTTTGATGAAAGAGCCATTTTCTAACCAAAACCTGCTCATATCTGTTATAATGTGAACCAATTAACAACAATGCAGCATTTCAGTGAGGCACTCTTTACCTGCTTATAATGATTCTTGGATGTTGCTCCGGATATTGGTTTTTATCAACCTGCATGTCAAAAGAAACTCTATTTCAGAGTTGAACACATTTTGTTACACAAGCAATTTAATTTGCTTTTCTTAGAAACAAAAATATATGTGCATTGTGGAGTTTCTATGAAATCCAATATTTACAGACATATCGCTGCCTCGCTGAGACACTCAAAGGTGTTTCCTCGAGAGGAAATTAGGTAATTGGCCTCTCTGGGGCCTTTTGTTCAAAAAATGCTACAAAAGGGCCCTTGGCTGCCTTAATAATAGGAGGGAGAATAAGAGTTTATAATGTTTACAGTGTGTTTGAAGCAGGTGCTGTGAGAGGCTTGCTTTTGTGCATTAAATTTCTACTTTTTCTACTTGAAGATTGTATAGATTATTGTATTTTTTGTGAAGTGTTTATCAATTTAGTATATGTGTGTTTCCTCTTTGAGTATTACATGAAGAAAAGGGTTGTGCATACAGGTGCTTGCAGAACTTTATTTTTCTATCAATGTTGACCCAAGATTGTAAAATGGGGCTTCTACGGGTGTTTATATTTTGTATCATTTCTATGAAGTATGCATTCTGGGTGTAGAATGATAATTTTGTTTCAGTACTGTGACCTAAATTTGTAAGGAAGGGGCAGAACTAGACCAGCTTTCTGCTTTATTCTGTCCCTTCTAAAACTGGTTTGTTGTGTTAAAATATTTGTGCACAGATGCAGCCGCTTTTCCCCTCCCAGCCAAACGCTAGCTGCGTTCCATCCAGTTACCAGCCAACTTCCAGCCTTTGGGAGACGAAACAAGATTTTTTGTTTGTTTGTTTTTGTGTTAAATTTCTGTACATTGTTGCATTTTCCACGCTAAGCAAAATGTTCCTTCATATGTCCTATAAAATATGGGGGGTAAGGGTTACATGTTTATCACCTAACGTGGGGGATCTCATAACAACCATCAGGGTGGGCAGGACCAAGCATTTTCCTGTCATGGACCAGCCAAGACTCTGCCAAGGTGACTGGGGAATATTTTAGTGGCTGCATCTGTATGTACACAGTGATGGGCAATAATGTCAGCATAGATAACAATGTTAGTAACTTGATTACATTTTCCAGCAGCTTTGTGGAAGTGTTGTTGTTCTATGTCAAATAGCTTTTCATTAGCTTAGTAATTTTATCGATCAAGCAGCACGATAGCCTCTAAATAAGCTAAACGTTTCCCTCATCACAGAGGGAGCTCAGCAGCAGAGCGCTCTGTCACAGTCCAAAACACTTTTAAGGAAGAGTAAATGACGTGAGCGGACACACAGGCGTGTAATTGTAGCAGACAGTATGTTACCTCATGACAGTAGCACTAGCGTTGCCAGATTTTTCGACTGAAATAAGCAACCAGGTCAATAAAAGTGAGCTCAAAACAAGCAAGCCCCAGCTATTTTTTTTTCTAATGTAATACATTACTTATTTTTTTTTTAAAGAGAAATCTACATAAAGCATGTTTTGATCTTCATCTTCATTACATTTCAATTTCACAGTGACGTTTCTTATTTGTCTCTTAATTTACTTAATCAACATCCTTTTCTTTGGACTTGGAACATAGTTTTCTTTATACAGAAGTGAAGGGAGGGGCTACTGTTATTTATAACTCTGTTATTGCTAAGCAGTCTGTCTAACCTTGATTTTTGCAACCAAACAGACAGAGTCAGGCTCTTATTTAAGTTTTATGTCGATCCTCTACAGCTTTATTATGGTGAAAACAGTTATAGCTACATTAGAAATAAATTTTAAGGTGACATATTTTGCTCCTTTTCTGCAGTTTAACATGGATCCTTGATGTCTTCATGAAACATTAGTAACATGCTTTGGTCCAAAAAGCCCATGAATCAAGCACACCTGCATTATTTCCATGCTCACATAACCCCTCTGTTCAGAATGGCTGGTTTTGAGGGTGGTCGCCTCAATATGCTAATGAGCCAGAGCAGAGCAGAGCCAACACAGTACATACAACTGGGACTTAATGACGGACCTGCAGCGTATCTCGAGCAAATGACAGTAATGCGCCATTGTAAGGGTGGCCAACTGCCATTAAACACCACAAAGGAGAAGAAGAGGTATCTTGAGCAAGGTGGAACCGGACTGGAGCACCGTCAGTGAAAGTGCTCTGATAGACTAGAGAGGGAGCGAAGTGCTCTGCAGTACGATTCACAGTCGATCGCTTTATGTGATGTTTCAGGGTTACAGTACTGAACACACACGAACCGGTTACCAGTCTGTAATGTTTGGGAGAAGCTTGTTTCTCCCAAACATTACAGACTAACGCACAACATGCTAACCTTGGCTTAATCACCGCATATTAAACTTATGATTTAGGACAATTGAACAGTTGTTAAATTACCTCCATCATATGGGAATATGATTGATTTTTATGTCTAATTAAATTGTATTGTTTCAAAATGGATGTAATTAAATAAGTATTAAAGGTTTATTAATACAAAAACTTACATTGGTTGAATTGGTTGTATGTAAGGACCAAGGCACAACAATTGTGAAAATAATATCAATAAAAGAAATAATAAAAATGATTACATCTGCAAAATAGATGAAAACAGCTTGGATATAGTAAGCTGCTTTTGTTGCTGAAACTAATTCTCACCAGGCTGTAGCTTTAGCGTAGGGAAGCTGATTTTTTTTTCTTTTTTATGAGTAACCAGTAACTTATCCCTTACTACATTTTACAAGCAGCTTTCACATCACAGTATGTACATATTTATTTTCTGTTTATTTGATGAGCATGTACAGTATCTGGTGTACATATGTATGACTTTGTTTTTACTTTGGTTTTAAGTTTGAGATGAACAAAACAATCAAATCTAATGATGGATAAGACAATATGTTCCACCGTGATGGCCTCCCAGTGGACAAAACCTGATTAGCTGCCTTCAAAAGTGCTTTTCAGGTGAATGAAAAAGGGGAGATTGCCCTAAAACTTTAGTGTCCTATGGGTCCCCTCTCCAGTGGAAAAATGGTATATTGCACTTTTCTTTACCCCTCCAGTTAGAGAAACGTGGTAGCTGCCCCAACAGTGGACAAAACCTCGTTTATAGCCTTCCAATGTACCGTAGTGAATTATAGGCCATAAAGTGTCCTATCACGTCTCCTCTTCAGTGGACGAATGAGTAAGTGCCCTTTAGACTGTGTAGCTGAGTGGTTGGTTGTGTGGTTTGATGAAGAAGTACCAAAACAAAGAGACTTACTTTGGCAACATCCTTCCAATCTTCTGATGTTCTGTTTTGGGAAGCCATTATGAATCATTTCATCAGTTTCCTGTTCTGACAGGAGTGACACCCAGTGTGGTCTTCTGCTGCCATTTGGCTTCAAGATTCAACATGTTATGCATTCAGAAAAGGTTCTTGCATATATACACTGACTGGAATGAGTGTTTATCCGAGTTGCCTTTAAGTCATCTAAAATGACTCTGTGTTCTTCTCCAGGCAGTTTTGCCCCGAGAACTGCCACTCACTGGAAATCTTCTCCTTTTTCTGACTGTTCTTTATCCACCAGGGGTAGCCAACAGGGTGCCTGTGAGCACTTTGTAGTCGCAGGGAGCCTTGGAGGTGCCCACAGGGACACTCCAAAAAGAAAAGAAAAAGTAAGTTATCACCATAGCCCTTAAGTTAAATAAATGATTTTATGATTTAAAAAGTGTATGCTTTGCAGATAAATCAATACAACTGATATTAAAGAAGAGCAAATGTAAGGTGTGTTACATTTTAAAAATGTCTGTTATCTCAAATTTAAAGTTTAAGTTGGCGGCTTGATGGCACACCTTTATCACCGCAAAAGCCAACCGGAGCCCTTTTGGCGCTACTCGTACAGAAAAAAAATCCCTTAAGTGTGGATGTTGCACAGATCAGTTAAGTTTGAAAGACAAATAAATTATTAAAGATGCACGTGACTAAATGGTCTCGTATAATTTATTAATCATAGTACTAATGATTGTGAGGGATCATTAAAAGTAAAAAGCAAACTTACAGTACAATTTGTAACCTACTCAATGCAAATTAATTACCTGTTCTTTATTTTAAGGTAAACTACATGAATTTATTCATTCATTCATTCTTTTTCTATACCGACTATCCCTTTTGGGGTTGCGGGGGGGCTGGAGCCTATCCCAGCTGTCATCTGGCGAGAGGCGGGGTACACCCTGAACCGGTCGCCAGTCGATTGCAGGGCAACATATAGAGACAGACAACCATTCATGCTCACATCCATACCTAAGGGCAATTTAGAGTGACCAATTAACCTAATGAGCATGTTTTTGGTCTGTGGGAGGAGGCTGGAGTGCCCAGAGAGAACCCACGCATGCATGGGAAGAACATGCAAACTTCACACAGAAAGGCCCTGCCCGACTGGGAATCGTGCACTACCTGCTGCGTCACCGTGCCACCCTACATGAATTCATATGGATTAAAAAAAAAAACAATAAATGAAACAAATGGCCCTCCATAAAACGCCTTCTCTTTTGGGTAGCCCCCAGATTCAAAGAGGTTAGTGACCCCTGTTATGCACCCTAGAGATAGTCATGTGTGAAAATCCCAGAAGGTCAGCAATTTCAGCCCATTTGGCATCAACAACCATGCCTTTTCCAGAACCCTGTAAATCTCCTGTCTTGGGGTGCTGGTTTGGTTGAGTGGTAAGCAACCAGGCACGCACCATATGCCTCTGCCGGCCCGGGTTTGAATCCAACCTGTGCCATTTTGCAGTGTCTCCTCCCCCTTTCACAAGCTTACCCACTGTCTCTCTCTCACCTCTCAATAAAGACACAAAAGATGCCCAAAATCAAATCCCTATTCTGATACTTGGTTTGAACTTTAACAGGTCCTCTTGATCATGTTTATATGCCTTAATGCATTAGGTTGCTGCCATGTGATTGGGTATTTGCTTTAAAAAGCAGTTGAGTGGCCTAACTAAGTGGCCTGTAAGTGCATGTCCAGCTGCTTAAGTAAAAGCTTCAACAAATACAAATATGAATTCTGGGACTGATCTTTAATGTAACCAGATATTACACACTGATGTCTTTGGTGCACAGTTTGAGGTTCAGACTCAAATGGCAGAATTTTTTTGCCAGAACACAAAAAGAAACACTAAAAACTACTTGTGTAATCCCACACAAGGCCTCAGACAAGAATAAGCAAAGCAATGAATTATTGCGCTATGAAGCTTTTGGAGCCAATGGCATGCATGCCAATCGTCTTTAAAAAGGATAGTTTATTGTACCTAATTTCTGTCTGTGAATGAGCATTGATTAGTTTTCCAAATAGTCGCCTTTGAAAAAAAAAAAACTCTAACATCGCCCCAGCCCTGAACTCTCCCTTGTCTGACTCCTGGGCTCCTTTATGAGATGCTGATAGAGCAGCTCGGTGTCGGCACACACTCCTCCCGATGCTCGCTTCAGGAAGATGAATGTAGAAAAATTGGAACTGACAACGACCTCCTAGACAGAGAGCATGTTGAATAGGATTTTATAGTGCATTGCCTTCGTGTGCCACTTCCACAGATTCCTGGGTGAGCAGGATTGGTGTGACGTGTAGAAACGAGTCTTTGTTTTGATTTGAAGCATGCTCATATTAATTATACATCAACTTCAATTATTTAGGCTTTTAAGAGGACAGCTCTCACTGTCTACTGCAGTCCTCTTTTAAAACTTGTAATGTGTGTGACTGAGCGGCATGACTATTGAAAACAAATCTAAAGCATGAGACAGTGTGCCATGTTTAAGAAGAAGACGTGAATCACCAGAAAGAACACCGCCGCTCTTCTTCCCCCACGTAACTAATGATTTTCTTTAACTGTAGGAGGATTTGCTCTGATATGCAAAGGTCATGAATAAAGCATTTAATAATGTGCACTCAACATTTCAACATAAAAGCTATGTTTAGAAGATGAGGCATTAGGCTGTGGGCTGTGTCGAAAAACTGCCGGCTACAGTTAACGGATGCACTTCAAAGGAGGAGCAGGTTGTGGGCTCTGCTTCATGCAGCCAATGAGAGGCGAGGAAAACACACAGGAATGTGTTTGGGAGGAGGACCAAAGGAATGTGATGAGGGAGGAGCACCTGAGGATGTGAGAACGTGAGGGGAACATGGTGGAGGAGGATGACAGATTTAGCATCAGAAGATGTGACCAAAGAGATGAACATGAAGCTTAAAGACTCTCAAAGACTTGTCATGAAACCAAATTGACCTCTGACCTTGTATTGAAAAATCTTTCAGGATATTCCTGAGTCAGACTTAATATTAGAGATGTGAATCTTCTATCCCAAGATCCAATTGGATTTTGATTCTGAAGGTGGCGAATCAGAATCTGTCAAGGACCGAAGCACAGAAAAGGACACAAATGCTCGATTCTTCACCAGTTTGACAATGGCACTCGGTTTATTGAGTAAACAGGCAAGGTTTGGTACACAGAAAATCAATCAGAGAAAGTCAAAGGTATCCGAGACGTGAGGCTAAAGACTAGATTAAAGACAAAATAGGTTTTACCGGCAAGACGTGACAAGAATGAGTGCTGGGATGAAGACTGAAGAGTGCGATGAACTGGCAACAACACAGGGGAAGACATGAGGTTAAATACATGAGGAGATTGAATTTTTAAAACAAAACAGGAAGTACATGACAAGTAACAAAACATGAACACAAAATGGGTAACTTAACTAAAACAAAAAGCAGGATCATGACCCAGCAAGTCTCTTAAGATGCTTCAGCTGGTTCAAAATGCTGCAGCACGTGTACTGACTAGAACTAGGAGAAGAGACCACATTACTCCTGTATTAGCCTCTCTGCATTGGCTTCCCATAAAATATAGAATAGAATTTAAGATTCTTCTTCTCACCTATAAAGCTCTCAGTGGACAGGCACCAATTTATCTTACAGAGCTTGTAGTGCCGTACAACCCCTCTAGAACATTACGCTCCCAAAATGCTGGCCTGCTCGTGGTGCCATCATAGCAGTAGTATCAGGCTCCTCTTCTCTGGAACCATTTACTGACTACGGTTCAGGAGGCGGACACCCTCTCTACCTTTAAGGTTAGACTTAAAACATTCCTCTTTGATAAAGCTTTCATTTAGGGACCAGTTCATGGTCCATAGTTTAGTGTTCAGCCTGCTCTATTGTAAAGTGTCTTGAGATAACACTTGTTATGAACTGGTGCTATACAAATAAAGATTGATTGATTGATTGATTGAGTTTCTACCAAATCTTAAAGCTCCTTTTATAACAAGGGGTGCTCCTATAAATGTAACACAGGTCACAAATCAAACTGTTGAATTCAAAATGTTTTACTGTGCAAATATCTTTTCTCTTTTTTAAAAGAGAAGGTAAATATTACCAAGATTTAATGGGTTTTAATAAGTATATTATTTTCTGCTCTTCATGTACACAAAAAACAAAAGAAAAAGAAACACTTTGATTTTAAGCAATTCCAAAATCTCCCGTGATTTTACAATCATCTTTGTTTACTTTTATTCACGTTTGATCACGCTTGATCTTTGGCAGCCAACCAGAGCTTTAGCTTTGCGTCTTAAACCGAAAGGACAGAGTTTTGAAACAGAGAGAGCCGAGACAGAGACACGAGACAGTGCTTCAGTCAAAAATGACAAGTAATATTGCCTATAAAAAAGTCTTTTTCAGAATGAATACTTTGATGCTGATGACGAGATGCCAACAGAAAATTTTTGTATTAACGGATCAGTGGTTAAAACTGTCCTGCCTTTAATATTGGCCAGATTTTTTCCCCTACCCCCACCTCAAATGTGTAAGATGGCGAGCTAAGGACGGACATCATCATCATCATCATTATCATCATCCTCCTCAGGTATCAACCCGTTATCACCCGTTTGTGCAGTTGGAGATTTGGACCTTTTTTATCCTCTTAAGGACTAAACTTGAACAATTATTATTATTGTTTTTTGTTATGAACTGACTGAAACGCTTGAAACTCAATTTCTCAATGCACATATTTTCTTAAAATCAATTTCATTCTTGAGTTTTATTAAATATTGTTATTAGTTGTATGTTATTTCCTCCCTTTGAGTTTAGTTTCTTCTGATTTAGAATTTTCCCTAAATTAGCTTATGTTGGTTACAGGTTTATGTTAAGTGGTTAAATTTGAAGGTAATGTGTGCTACGTGAAGATTTACTAAAGTTTGGGGTTGATATTGACAGAAGCTCAGAACAAATGCTATTTAGACTTCAAGGTAGTAAAATAATTAGAAAGTAAAACCATAATTGAATACAATTCTGCTTTTATATTTAAAAATGGGTTGAAGCATTGAAGCAAAACATGACCTCTTAAAATCGGTTTAACTTTTCTCTCTGTCTGTATTTTCTCGTGCTGGATTTTTCTTTTTAAGAATTGAAATTACTGAGTGTGTTGCAAGCCTCACGGGTCAGAAGGGCATGGATGATTTTCTGAAGGGCAATACTGTGAGGTTGAGTAACTGTCTGCAAAAGTTGAACTTGACTCTAAAATCTGTTTTACTTTAACCCCCAAAAGCAAAATCACTGAATGCTCTGGTTCCAGATAATACTCCTCAAGTGTGTACTGCTGGTCTGAAACCTTACAGAGAAACAAAAACACCTCTCTGCACCCCGGTGAGCTCTGCGATGAAGAGCTTCTGCAGTGAGAAACAATATGTGCCTGGACAGAAGCCCTCGGGCAGCTGTTTTGAAATCATAAACAGAATTTTTAAATTATCAGAGCCTTCACATCAGACCACAGCCTGAGCAGAGCACTGAGTGTCTTTTTTAATTTATAAATGATTCTCTGTCAAAATCAGCAGGAGCAGACTGAAGGAACAGCTGTTAGCAGCTTGGAGCTGAATCACACTCTCTTTGTTCCTGGATGTTCATTGTTCTGGTATCTTTAATGTCCCAAACTAGGATGGGAGAAACCACAAATCAAATTTCAGTAAAGTTGGGACACTGTGTTGAATATAAATGACAACAGATTGTAATTGCTTGCCAAATGTCTGAACTGAAAATATTTGAGACTAGCACAGTGACATCTTTAATCATAAAATTTTAAATCTCATTATCTCTAGAAGAACATTCTTATTTTCAACTTTAAAACAAGTCGCACATTAATCTTGACAAAATCTTGAGGATTTTGTGGGCAGGTTATCTTTCTGCTTCTTGGCAGCATAACTAAGGGCATTTTCTGTGTTTATCGATATCATTAGTCTTTTTGCTATTCAATTTTCTTCCATTTTGTTCTTCTTTGCAAATAAAGGGTGTCGTAGTCTCATCAGGGGCAGTCAATTGAAATGATATCCCGACACACCAGATGCACCATTCAACATATTTCACTAGTCCATCTGGGAAAGAGCCCATGGAAAGTATTTCAAACGCATGTCTGGCATCGTTACACCAATCAGATTCATTATGCGCCAGTCAGATAATGTGATAAGCAGGCTCTACTGCCATAGTCTGAAGAGCAGAACATTAGCCACTTCGGCCATCATCTCACTTGTATCTCACCTCTTCCTGCTCTAAAGGAAGCTGATTGGGCCGTGCCACTTTGGGCCACTCACAATCTTTGTAGATTAGAGCTTGGCAAGATGGATGTGCCTGATTACAGACAATGAATCAGGTGGATCCATCTGCACTGCAGTGTTACAGAAATGAAGCCACAGAATTAGAAATCATGACAAACAGGAGGCAGAAGTGGTCAAAATTGTGTTTTAATTTTCAGCAGAAAGGTGCTTGTTGCGTTGAAAATTGTAGGTGAAGGAATCATTAAAAAAAAATATCGATAAGCAGAATTATTAATGGAATTGGCATCAATGAAATATTATCATGTGCACCTTGCTGAGAGTCGATGAAAACCTCATAGCACTGATTTGTGCCATATCCTGCTATCAGAATTAAATGGTTTGAACTCACTGCAGAACAGTTCTGACATACCGAGCTTCTGTTTTTGATATTTACATCAGAAGAAATAAAGATTTCTGGATAAAAAGTCCATAAATGCATTAAACTTTACAGAAAAAAAGACATTATTGATTATTTGCCAAGAATAAGAATATTCAAAGGTCCCAAATTATGTAAGATATACTTTTCAGTGGTTTAAAACCATTAAAATAATGTATGTCCTCAACTTTCCTCTCCCTCTTTTGCTCAAACATTCAATTCGAAAAAAATCCACCGATAATGTTATTGGGGGATATCTCACCTTCCCTTAGTTGACAGACAATCCCTGAGTCAGCTGTTTGATCGGCCCACAGCAGGCTCTGACAGATGGTAAATGTCTGAATTTGTCTGTGCACTCACAGAAACATGAGAGGCTGAAAGGCTAAAGCTGTATTCACTTCCTGAGAGGGGCGCTGTCAGGCTCCTCTCATGAGAACACGCACTAAAACAGCCTGTTCTGAGCAGGACTGAAACAGAGGGGTCTATAGGTATACAAAAATCAATATTCTGGGTGGATTTACAGGCAGAAAAACTATTAAAATCTGTTCTGGGAACATCTGGGATCAGTGTTAACTGGAGCATAACTTTGAGATGTCAGATGGAAACTTCATACATCCAGGGAAAAATGGACAGAACATCAGAGAGGGAACAGGAAACTTTTTAAGACCATCCTGCTCATGCATCAGGTATGGCGGGCTGCCCTGAGGTATTCAAGTTTTAAATCTGTGCCTGGCATGAGGACTCAACCAATCAGGTGCCAGACCAGCATGTCTAAATTGGTCATCTTGGAGAGGCTCAAGTAGATCAACTTAAAATTATCAATATGATTTTACCACTGTGACATTTTGCAGTTTCTTTTTCTCTCGAGTATTTGTAGGATCATGACCCTGCTGTCCATATATGCCTTTGCCCTTAAAGTCATTACACTCCCAAATTTAAAAGTTTGATTTAAATTTCAATATTTAAATACATTTCTGATTAAGCTTTAATGGTGCAGTCAGATCCAATTTCATAAATTGTAATATAACCATGTGCTGCTGGAAAAAGTAGGTGAGACTGAAATTAATTTGGTCGGAGGCGAGTCTGGGGTCAAAGAGAGCTCAGGGTGAACTAATCCACACTCCTTCACTGAGAGTGGGAGTGAATTTAAGTCTGACTGCGCACTCAGCCTGATGAGATGCTGTTCTTCAATTAAGGCCTCCAAACATCAGGTCCATTAAGGGGAAAGGTTTCAACTTTCAGACCTTTGTGCATCTTACTTTTTTCTTTGACAAACTCTATTTTCATATAATGTGTGAAGACAAAAATGAGATATAATGATGAGCTGGTGCCGCTGGTTGGTAACAGCTAGATGTGTTTTTTTTAATCTTTGACTGAATCAGAACACTGTCACCTACAACAAGCATTACATGGAGCTTTTTTAAACTGCTGCCAGGGCAAGGTCAAGCAAAACCCAAGTATACCCACTGTATTTCATAGGGAAGAGATTTTTTCTTTTAGACAGAAATACTTTTGAATATTTGGATTATTTCAGGAAATGCAGTAGTAATGACTCTGGATTTGCAGTTTCCTAACCTAACTATTGATGGTGCAGTGTGTAGAATTTGGCATTTGAGCGACATCTATCGTTCAGATTCTAGAATGAGCCCAACCGTAACCAAAACGTCACATCGCTGAGCAACGGAAGCCTGTGAAGACCAAAAGGGATCGTGAACACGGCATCATTCACTAAAGTGAGAAGGTTTGTAACCATTATTTTTATAGATTTAGGTCAGTTGTTGTCCTCTCTCCACTTCTTCACCTGCATTCCAGGTAGATTTCAGAACCGGTGGACAGATTCGCGTTTCATTCTTTTTGTCCCTAAAATCCACCCGTAGACAACATGGCGGATCGTTATATCGGCCTACATGAACGCGGCCCGCGGTAATGTAAATTTTTTGAAGCTTTTTCTAACTAAATAAAAATAAAACGTTTTATGGGGATGATTGTACTCCTATTTTGATGGACTTTACATACAAATAAAAATTTTATATCCTATATTTACCGTTTCTGTTTGGCGAAATGCTGCCAAATTCTACACACTGCACCTTTAAGTCAAGAGTGCATGGCCAAACTTGAGGTCTACAAAACTTGCAGATGCAGCTGTGTTTTTCCCCTCCACCTAAATGCCTGCCAAGCTCAAGCCTATTAGCATTATATTTATTATTTCTGTTCATCTGTTTTTTTTTTCATCTCTCTCTATCTGCTCTACCCATCTCTTCAACTTAGGTCTAAGTCTGCTCAGGATTTCTGCCTGCTAAACATTTTTTTTTTTTGCCATTATAACTGTTGCCGTCATGCCCTACACCAGTGATTCCCTTTTTTGTCTTTGACAGTAACCTGTGCCACAGGTTACTGTCTCCCCAGGGAAACTAGTGGTAGCACACACTTACCATTTTATTGACATGCTTATCTCAGTTCTTCTAAGTTGGAAACAAATTATTATACCTTTACATGTAGCCCGTGCAAGGTACTCGAGTACCCGTACCCTCAGTCGGGAATCACAGTAGTGTTAATGTCATTTTTTCAATGTAACAACAAAATGGGACTATTTTGTGGCAGTCAGGAGCATTGTTTTCTACGCTCATGCAGCTATTTTTACCTTCACTTCCTGTCTAAACCGGACATGGCACTATTTGGTGATTCCGTGGCCCGTGACTGCACAGTTCATCTTAGATTCTTTCCCTTCTGCATGTGAGAATAATTTCTTTAAAGTTTATGTTATGTTAATTGAAGTGGCTTGCGGCTAACGGATATGCTATGCTACAAACTAAAAAGCTAGTGCTAGCCAGCTACTAGGCTAATCCTTTCCAGTTTTTTTGCAGTTTCACAGTCAAGAAACCAAGTAAACTTCATGAAAGCCATCATTTTGTTGTGGAGTTCCTTGGAGACTGTTCAGCTGGTGGGATAGCTAGCATTGGAAGCTAGTGAGGCCTACACAGTTTCCAAAAGTTTCGAAGCTGTGGTCATGGTAGACACATGTCGAATGTGGAATAATGACATAACAATAATAATTAAATTAAAAAATAAAACTAAAGAAAAATATGATATTGACCTACTCTTATGTTAAATGTCTTTAGATACCATTTCCTCTGCTAAAGGGATTATGTTTTTGCAGGTGTTTGTCCATTTATTTCTGTGTGTGTGTGTCTGTGGTCCAGATAACTAAAAAAGTTTTAACCAAATTTGATGAACATTTTGGGAGGACGTGATTACATTTTGGTGGTGATCAGAATATGGTTGCAGTTTTCAACATTTTTTCTAATAACTCAGGCTAACAATGTCAGAAATGTCTTGCTGGAGGTTTGTTTTCTCTGAGCTCCAGTTTGTCATGAATTTTGATTGAAAAGACCAATCTGGGAATCTAAGTCCGGCGGGATGGTAAGGCTTTGTTGTCAGGGACAAAAAAGCAGTGAAATGCACACACTCAGTGATCGGAGATGATCACCCAAAACAGACCCAGCACAGATTCATTAACTTCAGAGGTTTCTGTGACTGAAAGCCTCCTACAGATATACTGCACTGTAGGTTGGCGTGACGGTGCGCTCCTGGTGGAATCATGTTGGATTTGGAAGTACTGTATGTTTATGTATATATGTGTATTTTCTGTATGTGTATATATGCATTTATGTGTATCTATAAAATGAGGAGTATGGCTTCAGTCTGCTTTATTGTAAAATGTCTTGAGATAACACTTATGAGTTGCAGCTATGCAAATAAAGTTTTATTGACTGATTGATTGACTTGTTAATGTAAGTAAGTCAATAATGACCAAGTCACCCATCATAGCAAAATGAAAGTAGTTAGAAGTTTGGTGAATGTATCTATTTATCTTTATAAATACTACTAATTATCCTCTCTTTTAGCCGTTCCACAAAGCGAACCAAAACCTGTGGAGATGCTGCATTTAGCTGCTACACTCACACTACGTTGAACTTTATAATTTAAATGACAATTACAATTATTTTTTTATTTGTGATTATCACTTTTTACTTTTAAATTTTATTGCCTGTTTTATATTTTTAGAATTTGCTTTAATAGCTTATCATGTTGATACAGTTTTTAACCTTTTTTTTTTTTTTTAACATTTAATCATGTTTGATTTTCTTTAAATATTTTAACATTTTTTAATTTCTTCATTCATTTTTCTTCTACTGTAGCTTTTCGAGTGTGCATTAGTCTCCAAATCTTCTTGACATTCAAACTACTATCAATACACTTAAAGTGGAATAGTACTTAGATAATGGACCTCTGCTATATATCTATTTCCTGGGTGTTTGTAAGACAATCCATGATGATTGTCATATTTTTGATTGATTGAGAAGTGTAAATACAGAAAGTAAGTTTAGTTTTAGATTCAAAACAGAAGGAGCTCCCAGAGTTATATAAAGAACTACAACACTGCACTCTACAGTATAACTATTACTGCACTGTAACTGTAAATAGTTTTATTTGGAGTTTCTTTATTATTTTTGTTGTTTTGTTTTCAGCGCATGGTATCTTGTTTATCTTTGTTTTAAATACTTTGTTTTTATTTTTTGTGGTTTTATTTATTCTTTTGATAACGCTTTTATTCTGCTTAGTTTTTTTTCTTATGTTTTTATGTTCTGACGTATTGGTTTTAGCACTTTGAACCGCCTTGTTGCTGAAAGGTGACTATAAAAACAAACTTGCCTATACAAATAAAGACTGACTGATCAATATATAAATTGATTGATTGTTATAGCAGCTGTTAAAACAGGATGAGTCCTCATTATTGATTCTTTTTTTCAGTTTCTGACTACAGAGTTAGTTCAGGTTTTTGGACGTGGGGTTGCTCCAGGTCCTTGGCGTGTGTGTGCTGATAATGGGACCTGTGAGCTTCGTCCCTGTGGGCAGATATTTGTGGGTGGACAATAGCTGGTAGATAGCAATACATGGTGCCACTGAAAGCCTCATAGTTAACCCACTTGTAGGTTAAAACTACCCAAAAAAACATGTCTCAACCATACGCTACAGTAATATTCTTTACAGTGTTAAAGTTTTTCTTGACAAAGCCCCTTGAATAAATCTATATTCAGCAGAGACAAATATGATGAGGACAGATTTAAGATCTGGGCGTCCATGGGCTTATTTCTATCATAAATTCTTGTCTTTAGTCCCTTTGTTGCTGCCTGCATGGATACATCTCTGGATGTATGTATATATGCATATATGTGTATCCATAAAATGAAGAGTATGGCTTTAGTCTGCTTTATTGTAAAGAGCCTTGAGATAGAAGTTTTTATGAATTGGCACTATACAAATAAATTGATTTGTTTATCCATTTCTATCTACAGTCAGTGGTTCGAAGTAGTTTTTTCAGAAAAAAAGCACATGGCTCAAACTAATGTAAAACCTCAGACTATGAATGTAAATATGTTTATCTAGACTAGCGGTGAGCCACATTTGGCCCCCACCCTGACACTTGTGGTAAAACCCTGACTCAGTGTACAGAGGCCTCTAAAATCAAACAAACTGTCGTGCTTGTGACACCCAACATGCTAACACTGTTTTTATGACCTTGTGCTTGAGCTCATCCATCAAATATGTGACTGCCCTGTCTATAAACACACATGGAAATCTCTTTTTTCCTCACATTAGTTTGATGCGTCATCCATCTTCTGCGTGTCTGTCACTATTTCAGGGTGACATATGTTTCTTCATGTAGAAGTGGACGGAGAGATGGATCTGTTTGCAGCCTTCATTTGAGCACAGGGCCAACATCTGATGATAGAAATATAATCTCTTTTTTCCTTTTGGTGTCCAATAGATCTGTATGCAGAGCTGACAGCCTCTGATTCGTTCTAGCTGGTGCAGTAACATATTTTGGAGTGTCCACCTAACTCAGACGACTCAATCGCTGCGTGCCGGCTCTGCTCCATTGCCTCATCTCATATCTCATCCCAACCAGCCCCTCCACTGTCTTTTTTTTCTCCTCCCTCCGCTAGTTTTCTCATTACATTCCTGGCACTCCCAGGGAAATAATACAGAGTTTTTCTATTGGACTTGGTGGAAAAATGCATTTCCTTTCATCTAGCCCTATATGTGCGTGCAGAATCCACATCCAGCGCCTGTCCTATCACCATGTGTATGCAGCCCCCCTCTCCCCCGCTCCTCAGCCTCCTTAAATAGGCTATTTTCTCCTCTAATGTTGTTTCCCCTCTTCTCTTCTCTCCTATTGATTGGACAAGCTCGTTGGATCAATAGATTGCTGTAGATCAGAGCGATTGCGGCTCGGGCGGGCGACCATCTCCCGGCGTTCAACACGGCTTCCCTATAAACCACTCAGAGGGGCTCTCATTTCTGCGCCAAGGTTATGAAATAAAGGCCTGATAAAAGTTGACGCTGCGGCTTGTTTGTTTTGACCGATGAATAGGTTAACCGCTCTGGCATTGTAGCGAGCCTTCCGCCGGCGCTCTGGGTCTCACCTCATTGTGGAGCAAATTACCTTGAATCTATGGTCTCTTTATTGCACCCACAAATCCTGAAAGTTGTTAGTGCCACAGGGGCCGAGGAGCAGAGGGGGAGATTGTATACTAATGGCCCCATGATGCTCGTGTTTTCTTTTTGATTCACATGAGATATCAGGTCATCAATCAAAAAGCCGTACCATTAAACCAGAAGTGTTCCCGTACAAGTGTTTCACCTTCTTTTCCTTTATTTCACTTCTTTGACGTTAAGCTGACACTGCAAGTTCAGCACAAAACCTACACTGCCTCAACTTTATCTTACTTCAATTCAAAGGCTTTAAAAGCACAAAAGTTTCAGGAACATGTTTGTCGAACCTCTAAAGCAGCAGTTTTTCTTTCAATCACTGTGCATCAGAAAGCTATTCCTCTGCGTATCACACAACAAAGAGTCCTTCAAGATGAGACCTCAACATTTCAATTGAAAAGAATAAAAACTTCAGAGGACACAAAATACACGCTTTGTACTTTTTAATTTAAAAAAAAAAAAAATCCAAAGTACCTGCTTTGGGCCTGTGCCAAAAACAATGATAAAGCAATATATTTAATCTGTAATGATTAGCCGGAAATCATTCAATCACTATCAACTGAGCATAGAGAAGAGGAGCCCAGTTCATGAGGAAACAGGAGAAGCTGATTTCAGATGAGGGGAGACAGGAACAAGGTGAACAAATGTGGTAAAATAAGCAGCCTAATGTTATCATCCATAGGGATGCACAGTATTATCGGTTTGATATCGGTATCGGCCAATATCAGCCTAAAAAATTAAGTATTGGTATCGGCCAATATTGACATTTTTTGCAGATATTTACAGACAATTTATCAGCTACACATATTGGCCATATGTTGGCTGGAAAATCGACAGATTACACAAATGTACTATATTGATGCACCTTCTTACGATGGAGGATTTGGGCCACGTTAACAAAACAAGTATGTTTAAAAAAAAGGTAAAGTTACGAGAATAAAGTAATGAAGTTACAAGAATAAAGACATAAAGTTACGAGAATAATCTCATAAAGTTACGATAATAAAGTCATAAAGTTACGAGAATAAAGTCATAAAGTTACGAGAATAAAGTCATAAAGTTATGAGAATAAAGTCATAAAGTTATGGGAATAAAGTCATAAAGTTACTAGGACAATCCCATAAAGTTACGAGAATAAAGTCATAAAGTTATGGGAAAAAGTCAAAAAGTTCTGAGAATAAAGTCATAAAGTTATGAGAATAAAGTCATAAAGTTATGAGAATAAAGTCATAAAGTTATGAGAATAAAGTCATAAAGTTACTAGGATAATCCCATAAAGTTACGAGAATAAAGTAATAAAGTTACGAGAATAAAGTCATAAAGTTATGGGAATAAAGTCATAAAGTTACGGGAATAAAGTCATAAAGTTATGAGAATAAAGTCATAAAGTTACTAGGATAATCCCATAAAGTTACGAGAATCTAGTGAAGTTATACGTTGGTATAGATTTCACAAATAAGGAAATACCTCTTCTTTTGGCACATCAGCATTACATTATCATAAGTATTAGGACCCTGAAAAGAAACTGGGGCTTTTCCAAGAAAGAACCCCACCGACTTAGAGGAAATTGTCTCCTTTTTGGAAGAGGAAATGCATGATCTTCTGGTACAACCTTTCAGAATAAAGTTTGTTTTCTAGCTTAAGTTAAATAGATTTATGACTTTATTCTCGTAACTTTTCGACTGTATTCTCCTAACTTTATGAGATTATTCTTCTAACTTTACGACTTTATTCTTGTAACTTTATGACTTGATTCCTGTTTCACATCTGTTTCTCGCAAAAATATACTTTAACACTGAAAGAAACAAGTCCGTTTTTGTTAAGTAGAGAGCTTGTGCTCTTGACCAGAAATATCAGTTTTGGTATCGGCGATAATGAATCAAAAATATTGGCATATCGGCAAAAATCCAATATCGTGCATCCCTAATTATCAGGCAAACTTATGGACTTACTTTGAGTTTATTTGACAGTGTACAGACTGTTTTTTTAGGCTGTTTTCTATAAAACATGATTTCAAAATATTTCAGGGTGGCACGGTGGTGCAGCAGGTAGTGCATGTGCCTCACAGCAAAAAGGCTGCTGGTTTGATCCCCGGGCTGGGCAGGGCCTTTCTGTTTGGAGTTTTCCTGTTCTTTCCATGCATGCACGAGTTCTCTCTGGGCACTCCAGCTTGTAAAATGGATAAGTAAGTAAATAAGTAAATAAGGTTTATTAATTCAGAACTGCACAGTGACATAAATATTTGAAAAGGCAAATTTAAGACATGCAACAGAAAAAAAGCATATCAGCTATAGATAAGCTAATGGAACAGCCCAAAAAAAACCATCCAGAAAAGCATTGGTTGTATGTGATAATAACGGCACAAAAAATAACAGCAATAGTGGTAATAATAATAACCACAAAAATAAAGACATCTGCAAAACAGACAAAAATAGCTTGGAGGCAGTGAGCTACTTTTGTCGTGATGCTGTAACTTCTCTCGTTACTTTTTACTAGACCATAGCTTTAGTGTAGTGAGACTGATTTTTTTCATGAGTAACTAGTAAGTAGTGAAGTAGCTTGCCCATTACGGCGTAATCGCTCCAGTTTAGCATTTGACCCTCTAAACAAAACCTTAATATGACCATCATGGACACTAAAGTTGCCCATTCCTGTAATAAGTTATATGAAAAATATATGCTTTATGATGAAAACATGACAAAATCTGCCATTAAAACTTGAAAAACAACAATATTTCCAACAAAATGGGGCTGGAACTGGCTGAAATTGTTTCTGTAAAACTTCCTTTTGCGCTATTGTCAAAAAAAAAACAAAAAAAAACCTTGATAACCAATAAATATCCTATTACATACATCAAAATATCCAGAATACTGGTCCAGAATACTGGCTGATTAGATTAACTATTTCTAATTGCATTTGAATTTCAAGGTATAAATGTTTATTATCCTTCAAATTACAAATAAATGGCCCTCATTTGGCAATGAGGAAAGCTTTAATAGGGCCTTCTTGGTAATCAAAGTTACCCATCCCTAGTAAAGTTATCAGTAAAATGTATGCTTTATGATCATAACATGAAAAAATATGTAATTAAAATGTAAAAAAAACCCCAAAAAACAATATTTTCAAGAAAATGGGGCCAGAACTGGCTGTAATTGTTTCTTTAAAATTTACTTTTATGCTATTGTCAAAATAAATATAAAAATATAAGAAAAATTGTATTGCTATAGCCAGTAACTACTTGAAACTTTAGGCATTGAAAAAGTATCTAAAACTGACTTGGATACTGTATTTAGCTCAGAAGATTGAGTATTTCTGATTGCATTTAAATTAGATATATATGGATGTTGATGAAGTAATTTCTTTTGATAGCTATTGTCCCTTTTTTGACCTAAAAGTTAGAAATATTTCTCTCTCTGTCAGTGAGAAAACCTTCGACGTGGCCCCCTGGTAACCAAAGTTGCCCATCCCTGGATTAACTGATGTAACAGGCAGTCACCACTTCACGTGGTCTTCAGTTAAACCCAAACATCAGTCTTGTTTCCATGCAGTTTTTCAGGGATCGCTCCAACCAGTCAGTCCTTAAAATACTGACTTTTATAAAAACAGACCCATGATGCACAAACCAGACAGCAGCAAACAAACTTTGTGCTGCTGCAGTCCTCTCTGATCCTTTTCTCATAACTTTGTTTATGTGCCGTGTCATAAATGATGAAATGCTTTGTCGACACTGCAGGTCCTGGCAGAAACTTTTTATTGACAGCACAACTCTCACTGAGCTTTAATCCTGCAAAATTCATGTATTTGTCAGGAACTGAAGAGTGGGTCCATAAACTCACATTCCTTTGTGAACCACAAATCCTGGAAATTCAGTGCTGCTTATTGGTTCTCAAGTTCACCTGTGAGAGGTCGAGTGGTAAAGGTGGCATTATCTGCATGTCACTACCTGGAGTTTGCATGTAGGTAGAGTGATTCTGCTGAATGTGGCATGGCTGCGGTTGTTTGTGATGTGGGCATTGATACTGAAATATTGATGCCTCCAATACCAGAGATTCATGTTCCGGAATTGATTCTCACATAAAAATATTGATATTTTAATACAATTATTATCATATTTTAATATATAAGGTGTATGATGAGAAAGTTAACTAACAAAAATAGTTTTGCTCTGACAAATTCTGTTTATTGTGAAGCAAACTGAACATATTTTTGAGGACAAAAAAAAAAAGTAAAAATAATGTAGAGTCGTAGGTGCTATATATCTTCATTTTAACGTTCAAATGTGATTTGTGGCTCCAGACAGGTTTTCAGAGGAAGAAATGCAAGACTGGCTCTTTTGATAGGAGAGGGGTGACCACTGACGTGTAGAATAGTTTTTTCTCCCAGTTTACTAAGATGTGGCAATAATATTGTTATCACAGTATTTTTGGACATGATAATAGTGGCGTAAAAACCTACACTCTAAACTGGCAACAAGATGTCAGTAAGTTACTTAAATATCTTTACAGTAGCATTACTCTGTTTTGATTTACAGCATCATAACTGTGTCTTCTATAATAGTTTTACTTCTGTATTTTTATTGAAGGTATCATGACTTTGTTTCAATTTACAACATAATTACTGCTTTTTGTTAACAATATCAGTACTGTATTTTTCTACAACTTGTTTAATGTATTTTAAATTACAGTGAACTTTCTGTACTTCAATTTCTATTACTATATCTTATTTCACTAATTATTGATAAGCAAGATATTTTGTAAACAAAAAAACAATACATACATACATATTTATATAAAAATGCATTTATTCAAACATTTCTTTCACCTAAAACTATCAGATATTTACTTTAAGAAATCTTGCCTGCTATTGGACAGTTTCCAGGTCAAAATTGAATTTTCTCTTGATCCGTTGCCCTTTTCAGTAATTTACAGGCATTTTACAGTAGGTAACTGTAGATTTTATGGTAAAATGCTGGTATTTTTACAGAAATCAATATGTTTTCCCATGATACATTGCCATTTACAGTAAATTACTGCATAGATGTTTTACATTTTCATTGCTATAGATATTATAGTGAAATACTGTTACGTTTACAAAAATGAGTCAGAGTGTAATCTTGTGACAGCCCTGGTTCTGACAGTCAGCATTAGCCACATTTACATGGACATAAATAATCTGAATAAAGGCTTGATCAGAGTAAAACACGTTTAGTTTCTCTACAGAGAGCAGGAGGACAAGCTGCAGAACACGATTTGAGTTCATTTCAAAACAGAAAATAAAGACATCCAGAGTCATCGACGGCAACAGAGGGATAAATTCTCTGTCCCTCTGTGAGGGAGGACGAGTGATTGACAGCAGTGTTTGTTTATAACAGAGGGGGAGTCGTGACTGCAGCCTTCTCATATAAGGACAAACTGAGATATTAACATCGTATTAATCACACATTTGTAATTCATTTGTCTCTCATAACAGAGAATATGTGTCATACGCCCATTAACAGAATCACATACATGTCTCATTTATATACTTGGTGGCTTTCATTATCCATTTTTTAACAAATAGATACAGACCAGAAATCATTATTTTGGAGTTTAAATTGGGGGTTGGCAATTAACTTTGGCATTGGGCCAAACTTCTCAAAGCCACTTTATTGCCAGAACAGAGTCAGAGGCTAATATATGGAGTTGATTGATACCCTTGTTGTCCTAAAGTAAAGAGTTTTAGTTGATTTTGCCTCTAAAAGCATTAAAATATGTTTAAAGGGGAGAAAACGGGAGAGAGGACTAAGGCGATCGACTCTTGGTGTCTCCATTACTCACAGAATAAGAGACAAATATCATGAATCTTAAGTCTTTACACTGTTTGTATTATGATATCTGATTAACTTAGTCTATTAGCACTGCACCAACATCTTTAATGGGATTTATCAGGCAGAAATAACAGTTTTCAGGACGAGGAAAATCTTATGTTTTATTAATTTATTGAAATATTGAGGAAACTTCAAGCTGAAAGCGGCTTTTAACAGCTCTTCATAAAAAAAGAAAAAAAAATCACAGTGAAGGTTCAGACAGACGTGTTCCTGAGCTTTTTATAATTAACAGATCACTAATGATCCATCATCTCATCCATGCACATTTTTGCACTGCTGTATGTTTCTACGAGACAGCATCAGTCAGTGAACAGTCTGCTCCCCTCTGCTCTGCTCTTAGATAAACTAAAAACATCAGAACAGATGAGATTTTTTTTTTCTCTTTTTTCACCTTTTCTGCTCTGTGACTCACTCCATGTGTTATGGCTCTGTGCGCTTTTATTTCTCTTTTGCAGCAATCTCTCATTGGGAAGACAAAAATAAAATATACCCATAATTACTATGATAAGGGCTCACTCAAGTTGAGCTGCTGTAGCATCAGGTTCTGCGTTAAGGGGCCAGGACAGAGGGGGGATCTCAGGAAGCTGACTGAACCGGAGCTGTGAGCCGTAAAAGCCTGAGGTCAGAGGAGACGTCATCATCAATGTTTCGTTTGAGTAAAAGTTGATTTCAGATTAGGGGAGACAGGAACAAGGTAAATCAATGAGGTAAGATAAGTAACCTTGTGTTATTTTTAGGGAACAATATGAGCTTGTTTTGTGTTTATATAACAGTGAACAGACTTTTTATCAGGCTGTTTACCCACAAAACATGATTTCATCTGTTAGAAAATTATTTCAGTAGGTTTTTATTTAGTGACAAACACATTAAGTTCATGATTTAGGACAATTAAGCAGTCATTAAATTTCCTCCATCCTAAGGTTGATTTTTCATCTGATTGAAACATTTTTTTTCAGAATCGATGTAAGTTATTAAATAAGCAAATGAAGTTTATTAATACAGAAACTTACAGGAGCAGAACTGCACAGTGACATAAATACTTGAAAAGGCAAATTAAAGAGATGCGACAGAAAAGATGATTGCAGCTGTAGATGAGTAAAACAAACAGAAAAGTTCTGCAAATATGCAGAAAAGCACTGGTTATATGTAATAATGATGGCCCAAAATAAAGATAGCAATTGTGATAATAATAAAAATAATAGTAATAATAAAAATAATAATGATGTAGGCATCTGCAAAATAGATGAAAACAGTTTGGGTGTAGTGAGCTGCTTTTGTCATGTTGCTGTAACTTAGCTTGGTCCTTTCACCAGGGCGCAGCTTTAACGAAGTGAAGCTGATTTTAATCATGAGTAACTTAGCCCACCTCATTTAACAAGTACCTTGCCTGTCACCTTTGTACATGCGCCATGATCAGATTGTGTCCATGTAAACAGTGAATCAGAAAATTCCAATGGGAATGAATTCACTCAGATTGAAGAAAAAGTGCACATGTAAACTTGGCTACTGTGATTCTGCTCTGAGGGAGAAAGGCACAAACAAGCCTGGGTGAATGTCCTCTGAGTTTGATTTCTGACATTTCCTCCAGCACAACAATCAGGTTTACATCTGTTGTTTGAAGTGAAATGCCTTCACATTTACACAGTGCTTGAACCACCATCACATGAATTTTTGATGGTAAATTATCCATAAGTCAAACAAAGACTGCTGGAAACACTATAGCCTCCTTCAGCCTCACAGATCTGCTTCAGATTCATAGACACTTAAACTAACAGACCTACATTCTCCCTGCAGCTAAAGACCATATCTTTTTCATAATTTGTAAATCAAAGGTTTGGAGGAAATTACTGTCTCCCCAGTTATTCCACAAAGCTGTTCTCCCTTCCCCCTGAACAGATATTTCTCACAGCTTTTAATGCTTTGCAGTTCTACATAACATAGAGACCAATGCTCCAAAACATTGGTCTCTCTGTAGCTTTGAAAAAAGATGCTTCATCTTCAGATGCTTCTACAAAGTAATTCCCTGAGAAACAATTCTTGGCCCTGTTTCTTTTGCTGAATAAAACGCATCCTGATCTCAGCTGTGTTTCTGTGGACCTGTGGCAAGTAACTTAAGCAGCACAGTGAGACAGATTTAGTTTCTATTTAATACACTCATACATACAACTTTATTTAAACAGAATGCTGGTGATAGGTAAATACAAACACTGGCAACTATCACTACCAGCTGCCTCTGCTGCTGCTTCCTCCTCTATTGCATTTGTTTTGGTTTCCTTCCTTAATTTGGCCCTGTGCGTGTATCAGTCTTGACCTGTTTTTGTTCCAATGAAAATAAAAATCTACCATTACTATATTACTTAGGAAACATTCAAACTGAAAGATGATTTTTCATTTTTGTGATGTTGCATAAACACATCATGATGAGAGTTTATTTGGATTAATTTAGCATTTGCTTTTAGAGTCTACCCTGGAAAATAATAAAATCAACTTTAAGTCTACGGATTAAAAAAAAAAAAAAAACACCACTGGATTAACACTTTGACCAACAATATTCAGTTTTTGTGATTATATTTTGTTCATTTTTGCTTATATGCTTGGAGCTTGTTTCACTTTGCAAGAATTAATGCATATTAGTGCACCAGTGCACTTTTTCACAGGACCAATGAGGTTCAGCTGCAGTGTTAATAAGCTCAAACAGGGTCTGCTTCAGTTTCTACCACAACCTGCTTATTCTGTTAAATGCAAAACCTTTGAAGGTTATAAAATGACTTTTTAAAGTTACTGAATTTGCAGTTTTATACAGGAATTAAAGGTTCCACTTACTGCAAAATCAATTTTCTTTGCTTTTAATGCTTTTAAGGGGCTTGGAGAGCAGAGGAACAGGACACCTTTTTTTTCACCTTTTTACCTCTTTAAAGAAAATGCCCCATCAAACACTCTGTTTTTTTCTGTGATTTATTATGTAACAACTATACAGCCTCCACCTACATGTGTGTTTCCTGCTCGTGTCAGGTAGATGCCATGACTCCCCCCATCCATCAGTTATTGTTTGGGCAGCCAGTCATCACGGATCTCAATGTCGTAGCCTCACTTAGCCTTCTCACCCCCTTAGATCAGGGCATTTCCAAAGGGGAGGGACAAAGAGCTGCATCCGATCCTCCACAGAGACAATTTTTTTCACAAGTTTATTCAACTTAAATGAAATTCTTGCTTGACAGACACCAATGACACGATATAAATATAAATGGTCAGACATACCAGGACTTGAGACCCAAAGCATAGAGATCATTGATGGAGTTGATTACTACTTATTATTAGTTGCTGAACAGTTGAAGCAATAACATATGCTTGAACATATACCTAAAGCACAACCTGGACATGTCTCAAGGCACACCAGTGTGCCCTGCCACTTTAAGGGCCACTGTCTCATCCAGTCTTGTGCTCATAAGTTTTGCACAGTCAGCCACTTTTTCATTCTGCTTCACTGTATTTGTTCTTCTGAGGCTGCACCCTGGTTGACTCAGATTCTGCTCTTAGTGCTGTGGTTTTTGACGTTGTTCAAAGGTTTATGCCTGCAGAAAAAACAAAACATTTAGAAAAGACTTTATTTGAATAGACAAGTTAAAGATCTGCCAAAGAGATTTTTAACTGGTCACGAGACCGACTGAAATGGATCTGATGCTTCTTTATACATTTATATGACCTTTGAGGACATCAGCAGCAAAGTCATTTTCTGTTGGTGTTTCTTGGCCTTGTTTCCATGACAGTCGCATGCCTTTTTGGGCACAAGTCTTCCATGAAGACCACTCCCGGCCAGATGTCTCTGCACAGTAGATGGGTGTACCTGGGTCCCACTGGTTTCTGTCAGTTCTGAGCTGATGGCACCGCTGGACATCTAACAGTTTCAGAGCAATGTAAGCATGATGTGACGTTCACCTGCCGAAGTGTCATTCACCAACTGACTGCAACTAAGGTGTTGCACTTTTCTTTCTGCCTTTTAATGAAATGCTAGAACAGCACATCTGAAAACTTCAGTCTGCTTTGAAATCTTTGTTGAGACCTTGCTGATGTACCTTTTGTCTCGTTACTGGGCTCAGTTTTGTCATGGTGTTTGACCTTTGACATGAAACTGCCTACCACAACCTGCCTTTGGTAGAGTCTGGCTGTTCCTCCTACACATCATTTTCTTTAGAGAAGGAAGACGCTCGAGAAACTAGCATAGATGCTAACACTTTCAGTAGTAATTTCAGTAGATCTGGACCACATTTCTTTATTAAATAAAAAAGCAAGTATTTCTTGATGGAAAGGTTATTTTCTACAAGGTTGCTGATTTTTTGTATTTTACCTTCTGGCAGTAGCACCTGTCGACTTCCTAGCCCATATTGAATATGCCTGATGGAAAGATCGCCCAGTCACCTGCCAGGCATGATTTCAAAGGTTCTGCCCATTCCTCGACACTTTCTGAGGAATGTTGTCCATCTGGTGTGTCAGGTTATTTTTTTACACCTACCTCAAATATAGTTTTGTGTTTTTGGTGTAACATAACTCACTTTTCAGAGTGCATGTTGTGGACTTCACTAAACAGAATATTCATCACGGTACAAGAACACCTTAATAACTGACTTTTCCTCTGGGTAACTCCTCAAATGCTTCATTAAGATTTACATTGTTTTCTTGTTTTTGTTAAAAACTACTTCAGTTGTGCAAACAAAAGGGTTAACAGATGAAATTCTTTGGACAGTGTGCACAAAAAGAGCAACTCCTGCTGGGCCCAGTTGAGCCAGACTTTTTCTGACCCCACAAAATCAAGTGTAGCCTCTCTGCTTCTGGGCCTCCACAAAACTCTGGTGTATATTAGTGCTGCTAGCTTTTGTCCTCTTTTCTGCAATATGATGTAAACAGCTTGAAACATTGATACAAAATTTAGTCTGCAGTCTTATAAAACTCAAGAAAATAGCAGGAGATCGGGATATCCAAATAAGTGGATTTAGTCCAGAGAGAAAAAAAAAGGTCCATTCAAACACTGGATGTTGTTTTATTTTGGCTGTTGACTTATAAAGATGTTAAAGCCACATTAGCAGTAGAATTGTTTTACAACTCAGGGTTATAACTCTTATTCTGGAAGGATTCTCCAAACTAAAGCCAAATGTACAGCCAACAGGAGGGAGGTCTTAAAAGGTAGAAGTGGGACAAAGCATTATTATTTGTGAAATGACAGAAAATGGTTAATTTATTGTGATAGCGGGGTTATAACAGGCGAGCTCTTAATGAGGCCTCATCCATCTTTCTAGTATCCAGTGCTCCGACAGCGTGAACTGCAGCTCTGTCCATTTTAAATGACCACCTCCTTCACCTGTGCTACATGCTCTGGGACATTATGCAAATACGCCGTCCCCTCATCGGCAGACCTCGCCGCTCCCCGCCTGTAATCAGACGAGATTATGCGCCGTGGGCTGTGAACGCTTCCTCAGCAAATAAATTCTCAATGACCATTATCATACTGAGACCTGGTGGGAGGAGGTGAGGGCAGGGGGGCGGACAGGTGGAGTTTATCCAAAGATGCAGGAAAACACATCGCATTAGCAGCGTGTTTGTTCTTCGGCGGGGAAAAGTCAAGCGCAGGAATTAAGCTAATGAGTGGGTTTGATCCTCGTCATGAATAAATGATGATAAAATGTCTTCTTTTTGGATAGAAACTCGGCTTTCTCTCTCAGTGAATAAAGGCTCCCAGGAGAACCACTCCTTCACCCACAGAGTCAGCCGACAGACCCTGAGAGCAGATAACATTAAGACACATAAGACCCCCGTACTTGGTTGGAGTCTTTCTTCCCTCTGTTCCTGTCTTCATCACACCATGGGAGGACTAACTCTGGCCTCATTTTAGGGAACAGATTCTGTGCTGATGAAAGCCTGTTGGCCATGCAAAATATCTGGTTCAATATTTCAATATTTCATCATGCCCTTACGGCAGAGAGAGTGAACAGAGCTCTGCAATCTCCTCGCTCACTCCCACTCTCCTTCTCTCTCTCTTTGTCTGTGCTCTCACATACAGTATGTTTCTCTTTTTTGTTGTTCATCTCAGACTGTTCTTTCTTTTCTCCATTGTTTCTTTGCTCTCTTTATTTACTGTCCTCTCTCACAGGTTCAGCCCTGTCTCTCTTTGCTTCTTTTCTTTTGCTGGCCTTTTCTGGTGCCATTTTATAACTTACTTCCTTTTTTTACTTTTCTTTCTTTCCTCCTTCCCTCTTTTTCCCCAATAAATTTTCTTTTTCTGTACTGTTGTCTTTTTTATTCTCTCAGGTTCTTCCTACACATCTTCCTTACCATACAACCTCATATCCTTTCTTACTTTTTAAAATTTCTTTTTTGGAAATTTCCTTTGTTCTTCCTTTCTTTCTACCTGTACCTTAAATTGGCTTTCTGACTTCCTTTTAGGTTGTTTCTTTTCTTTTCTTTCCTGTCCTTTCCTTTTCTTTCCTTCCTCTTCTCCTACCTCCTTTTTACCATTATTTCCTCCTTCCATGTCACACTTTCCTCATGTCCTGTCCTCCTTTTGTTTCTCCTTCATTCTGCTCTTTCTCCCATTCCCTCAAATTCCCTCTTAAAGCTGCAGTAGGCAACATTATTTCAGTATAATTGAGTAAAAATTCTATAATATCCTCCAAGCATAATGTAAGTCAAGTGGTCTGAGACAAGCAATAAGTTTCTGCACCTCACCATGGCTCTGTGTTCAGCCTCTAAAGAATCAGTAGCGGGACGATGTGCATCAGCCAATCAAAGGTCAGCTCAGACCACTGCGTTCCTATTGGCTGTTCTACTGCATATGCGCGTTCCCTTGCCGCCGGCAGAAGGAGAGAGCAAGCGGCAATGGCGGACGGTGCACCAGGTAAAACAGCTATTCCACCATTGGCTACAACTGCCTACACACCCGCTGACGGGGGGGGGGACAAACGGGCCTGTTGTTCCGGGCCCAGGGTAGAGGGGGGGCCCGCTGCCCGGAGCAGAGGGACAGAACCAGGCTACCTGTGAGAGAAGATGGAGTGAGAGAGAGCCACGGTGAAGCAGGAGGGGCCCGCTGCTCCAGAGCGCAGGGACAGACTCAGACAGAGCCAGGGTACCAGTAAGTTGAACGCTGCTAACAGTTTAGCCGTCTGCTAACCGTTAGTAAAGAGTATTGTTGAGGCTTGACTCGGACATTACTCAAAATTGTGCTAAGTGGACCGGTGAATTCCAGGAGCGGCTCGATAGCGACTCTGTCAAAAAAATGCTGTGTGCGCGTGCTCGTCTGGTAGGAGGGGCTGAGATGAACAAAACCTAACTCAGATGAGACTCAAAAATCAACCGTTTTCTGGCTTTCTACCTACTGCAGCTTTAACTTCCTTCCCACACGTACCCTCTTTTTGACTTGCTTTTAATGATTTTCTGTCTTTTTTACTTCCTTATTTCCTTCCGTCTTTTCTTTCTTTCTTTCTCCTTCCTTTAATTGTTTTTTCTTTCAATTTATACTTCCTCCATGCCCTTCCCTACTTGTTTCTCTTCTTCCTTTTTTGAGAGTTCTTCCTATCTATATCTATCTATCTATCTGTCTATCTATATATTTATGTATGTATGTGTATATATATATATATATATATATTTATATATATATATATATATATATATATATATATATATATATATATATATATATAGCCTATTTTTTTTTCTTTCCTTCCATTTACCTTTCTCCATTCCCTTTTCCTTCCTATCTCCTGTATTTTTATTTCTTTCTTCCATTTCATTCTTTCCTCATGTCCCTCATTTCTTTCTGTACTGTAACTTCATTTATCCTTTCACCCTTGTGTCTTCCTTCTCTGAATTTTCTGGCAATCCCTCTTTATTTTTATCTCTCCTTCCTTTTGGGTTTAGATTTTTCCTGTAATTTATTTTCAGTTATTATCAGTTGGTTTTAGTGATCTGAACTTACTTCATCCAGCAGCTGACTGAATTTGAGTGAGTAAAAGGGTTACTTTGCTTCATTAAAGGGTATGGATTTTTAAGTGTTCTCCAGTACTTTTTCTCTGCATTAATGTTGTGTTTTTTTTCATCTCCCATCTGGGAGTCCCAGAGCTCCTACAGTCTTAAATCCGCCCCTGCCCAAGACTGTTTTTTGTTTTTTTAGATTTTGTTTTGTCACACATCTGTCCCAGGCAGTTGATGGATTCTCCAAGGCCTAGAGAAGCTCATCACCTGAGCAAGGATGAGCTTTAAGCCATCAAAATCAAGGTCTCTAGTGCTGAAGAGGGGAAAAGTAGTGGACAAGTTCCGCTTCTCACTGTCTGGAGCCGCCATCCCATCCATCATGGAGCAGCCAGTTAAGAGCCTCGGGAAGTACTTTGACTGCAGCATCAAAGATTCTGTGTCCATCCAGAAAACCAGCAAAGAGCTCGATGACTGGCTGAGCCGGGTTGACAAATCGGATCTGCCAGGGAGGTTCAAGGCCTGGATTTACCAGCATTCCGTCTTGCCCCGGATCCTGTGGCTGCTGCTGGTGTACTCAGTTCCTGTTACAACAGTTGAGGCCATAGAGAGAAACATCAGCAGCTACCTGCATAGATGGCTTGGTCTTCTGCGCAGTCTGAGCAGCTCTGCCTGTATGGCACCAGTAACATCCTGCAGCTCCCATTCAGCGGCCTCAACGAAGAGTTCATGGTGTCCAGGACACAGGAAGGCTTGCAGTACAGGGAATCTGGGGACCCAAAGGTGGCATCGGCTGGCATCCAAGTGCGGACAGGCAGGAAATGGAGGGCAGACAGAGCGCTGGAGGTGGCTGAGTCATGGTTGAGGCAGAAGGCACTTGTGGGGTCCATCGCCAAAGGGTGTGCAGGAATTGGCTACTTCCCGGCAAACAGGGTAAACAAGGCCAAGGGCAAAGAACGTCAACATCTCGTTCAGAAGGAAGTGCAGGTAGGCGTGGAGGAAGAACGAGCAAGCAGGATGGTGGGAATGGGGCAACAAGGAGCCTGGACTAAATGGGAGAATGTTCTGCAACGAAAGATCACCTAGTCTAACATCTGGAAAGCAGACTTCCACTGCATCAGGTTTTTAGTCCAGGCTGTTTATGACGTCCTACCAAGTCCAGCCAACTTCCACATCTGGGGCAAGACAGAAACACCATCCTGTCCCCAGTGTCCAGGACGGGGATCTTTGGAACACCTTCTCAGGAGGTGCCCAAAAGCTCTTGGAGACGGGCGCTATCACTGGGGCCATGACCAGTGCTGAGGGCAGTTGCTGACAGCATAGCTACAGCCATCAACACCATCAAGGGCCACCACAAACCAAAGACCATCAGGTTCCACAGAGCCTGACACACGACTGCAAGCGAAGTCTGGCCTCCTCACCTATGCCACTGACTGGCAACAGGAAGTGGACCTTGGCAAACAGCTGAAGTTCCCAGCCAGAATAACATCTACACGGCTCCGCCTAGACACGATCATCGTGTCAGATTCCACCAGGCAGTTGATCACTCTGGAGCTCACAGTGCCCTGGGAAGAGAGGATGGAAGAGGCCAACGAGAGGAAAGCGCGCCCAGTAACAGGAGCTGGTGGACGAGAACAGGAGGCAAGGCTGGAAAACTTGCTGTGAACCTCTGGAGGTGGGCTGCAGAGGATTTGCAGGGCGGTCACTCTGCAAAGTATTCACAGTGCTGGGCCTCATCGGGGAGGCAAAGAGGAAGGCCATCAGGGCCGCAGAGAAAGCCACAAGGTGACTGTGGATCAAGAGGGCAGAGCCGTGGGCCAACACTGCTGGAACACAGGTCGGGGTCTGATCAGCCCTGGTCGGGTCGCCTGGGCAAAGGTGTCTGATGTTGAAAGAACCGAAACACCCAGTGACCCCAGGTTATGTCACTGATGACGTGTCCTAGCACATCCACAAGATGTGTCTTTCACTGTCCATTTTATTCTGTTGTGGTGAATCTATTAGACACCCAGGCTGAAAGAGAAATGGTTTGTTTGGGTCTGATTAAAAAACATGGATTTGCTGAGCTGTTTCTAATTAATGTTAATTCCATGAGTAACTTGATGACAGGCCAAACAGAGAGCTGTTTGGGTGCTCTCTGTAGTGTTCACTTTTTGGATCAAAAAGTGTGTGAAAAACAAGGTTTGCCAAAATTAGAGGCTCCACCTGTTACTCAAATGATACATATTTAATCAGCTTTTCTTTAAGTCTGCTTTTTTATATAGAATCTGTTTTTATAAATACACTGAGCATCTTTGCAGACGAGAATGAGTGTGCCCAAGGAAGCTGTGTCATGAAGGCAAATATAGCAAAGGATAAAACCAAGTTTCAGAGGATGATTAATGTTTAACATCTTCCCACCCTAAACATACAAAGCTCAACAGTTCAATAACTGATGCATGATAATTCAAACATACTTGCACCTTGTTTCTCACTTTTCCAGATCTCTCTACTGTTTTTTTTAACTTAACATAAATGAAAAACTTTCAACTTAAAAGTAATATTACTTATAAGTAAATATACTATGTAGGGGCAGGTCATTGAAATCCATGTATCATATAGGGCCCTTATTTGACGACGTGAAAGGCGTTGTCGGTATATATTTTGCTATTTTGAGGATGCATGTTCTTGGTACAGGGCACAAAGGGGTGGATAATGTACCTTAATAATCCATCCATCCATCCATCATCTATACCACTTATCTCTTTTGGGGGGGCCTTAATAGACTTGAGCAAGAAAAATCTGAAAATCAAAACTTGTTTTTTTTTTTTCACACAAGCTCTTAAAGAACCCAGCAAGGTTTGCAGTTTTTCCACAAAGTATGAATAATTACACATGATCACTTTTTGTTCCAGTACCATCCATCCATCCATTATCTATACTGCATATGCCTTTCGTGGTCGCAGGGGGCTGGAGCCTCTCCCAGCTGACACTGGACAAGAGGCGGGGTACACCCTGAACCGGTCGCCAACCAATCGCAGGGCGACATAGAGAGACGGACAACCATTCACTCTCACACTCATACCTAAGGACAATTTAGAGACATCAGTCAACCTAATGAACAGGTTTTTGGTCTGTAGTATTTATTTGTAATGAGCCAATTCATAACAAGTGTTTTCTCAAGACACTTTACAATATAGCAGGCTGAAGCTATACTTTTCATTTTATAGACACACATGTATGCATATATACATATGTAAAAATACACATGTACACATACATACACATACACCCAGAGCCAACATGCATCCCCCATGCATCCATATATTTGTGAGCTCTTTTAAAACAGGTCTTAAAACAATCTGAGATGTGCTTGAAAAATATCCCCCTTGTTACGTGAGAGTCACTATCAAAAAAGGTTTCAGAAGAGGCAGCACAAAGGTACCCAAGGTCATTCAGTGAAAGAAACTGCTGATAAACTACTGTAAGTCATCAGGAGAAACAAAAGAGAGGGAACAAAGAGAGTTGAGAGGGCCTCAAATAGAAAGAAAATAGCTTAAGGTCTGTTCTTTTCTCAAACTTTTTTACAGTTTGTTGTCCTAATTTTGCTACTTGTATGTCTTAAATGCTCTTGATGGGCAGCATGCTTCTTCCCACTGACCAAAAACATGCTCAATGGGTTGATTGGTAATTCCTAATTACCCTTAGCTGTTGTATGTGTCTCTATGTGGCCCTGCAATCACCTGAGAACTAGTTCAGAGTGTACACAGCCTCTCCTTCAATGTCAGCTGGGATGACCCACCCTCCCAAGACCACTAAAAGAAAAAGCAGTATAGTTAATAGATGATGGATGTGTATTTCTCTTTATATCAAATTGTCTTTTTCAACTCTGTAAAGCACTGTGAACTGTGTAAGTATGTATGAATGTTGCTCTGTAAATAAAGTTTCCTTGCCTTTTCCTTGAGCCAAACTGGACATTTTTGTAAAGTTTGAAGAAAGGTTTGGATGAGATAAAGCATCCACATTGACATATTTACTGATGGCTGTCAACATGAAAAAGCACCTGGTCCTGGTTGTTGTAAGCAGGTGTAAAAATCATGTAACACCAACAAGACTAGAATTGAGGTATTCATTGTAAGACCTCTCACACGTAAAAATAAATCTTTTAAAACTCTATAAGCTTTTGTGAGGACCCTGTCGTGTAAACTTGACACCAGCAGCTGTAAATTTGAGAAGGAGAAAGGCCCTTCTGCTTGCAGGTGTACAAAAAAATGGTTGTGGATGACCAAGAGAGCCAAATATAATTAACACCATCAACAACATCCTTTCATAAGCCACAACAAAAATCTTATCAGACTGACAAGACTGCATGTAACCGGGTTTTTAGATTTTCTCTCTGTTTACATCACCTGTTAATAAAATCTGGAGTGTGTGTGTTTGTGTGTTTCTGCCGAGTCCTCCAGCATCCATCATCACCCAGACACAGAGAACATTATTACACTCTCAGCTCCACAGCTTGACCAGCTTTCAGCTGCTCATATCACTGGTTGTCAGGCTGAGTTGTTGAAACACGTGCTGAAGTTCCTCCAAACTGGGTCAGCAAACCAGTGAATCACCATGCTACATCTCAAACCCCCACTCACACCCTCCTCCTTCTCATTCTTTCTCTCTGAAGAAGTGGTTAACTACCTTTCTCTTCAGCTCTTTTTTTATTCATACAACATCTGCCTCTCAGCACTGGCAGGACACTCACTGTACTATTGGCAACATCAAACATGAAGCAGATTTTGTTTTACACCCATTAAATTCAACATTCATCCACTTATCAATGGGCTACATTGCATATTAGAATTGCTGATGATGGTCCAAGCTGCCACGGGATAAAAAGCAGGGGATGCTTTGGACTGGCATTGTCAATTCAGAGTCAAAAACTCACATTTACTCCTGCCCTATTTTGGAATCACCAATTAACCTAACGAGCACGTCCTTGGACTGTGAAACAAAGCCAGAGAGAACCCATGTCGGCAGAAATTGGGAGAAAATGCAAAATTTAAGCTGAAAGGACTGGTGAGGATTCAAACTAGGAACACTGTTGGTTGGAAGCGGCACCACAAACCAACCTATGCAAGGTACCCTGATTAAAGTTCACTTTTCCGATTGCTTACAAGGCATTTTGTACTTGATCAACCCAATTGATAGGACAAGCTAGGTTACTTTGAAATGCAGATGAACAAAACACGATTGAAGCAACAAATAAACTACCAATGTGCTGAACTTTCTGCATTGTGATGCATAAGCTAATTTTCACTTGTAACCACATAACATGACCTCCATGTTGAAATCTAAATTCTGCCTGATTTAATGTCTGTAATCTGGCAGATCCATCTTGCCAAGCTCCAGTCTACAACAACTGTGCTTAGCCCAAAGTGGCCCAATCAGAGTCCTTAGAGCAAGACGAGATGGAGATACGAGTAAGACAAAAGCAGGAAGCATTGGCTTGTACAGAGATTAGCAGTTTAATCAGATCCAGACCACATTTCTTTATTAAATGAAAACCAAATAATACTGAAAGTACAGGATATTTTTGTTTCATTTCCGACATGTTTTTGCGAGTTTGTTCCAAGAAGTGGCTTAGGCTAACATTATCTGTTTTTCTTGCAATGAATGTGATTGACAGAGCAATCGTCCAGTTACCTGCTAGATTTGCTTTAAAAGGTTTCCCAAACTCTTTCTATAGGCTGTTGCCAAGATGGACTAGTGAAAAATATAAATCAGCCAGTCTGGTGTGTCAGGTTAACACTGGCCTGAGGTCAGGGATGTTGTAGAATAATAATCAAGTGTGTGATAAACTAGTTATATACAAACAGGTGCTAATGATCATCACTGACATATGTGGGTTGAAACAAAGTCATTTACTGAAACAAATACAGTTCTGTAGGAGGCTTGAAACTGGGTAAGGAGCAGCCAAACTCTGCTTCCACGGTGAGGTTGTGGAAAATAGTTTCATGTCATACACCATGGCAAAACTGGGCACAGCAACCAGACATAAGGTAGCTATACTACATCAGCAAGGTCCCTCCTTGGCACAGATTTCAAAACACACTGTGCTGTTTATGCTATTTGAAGACGCACAAAGAAATGGGACTTGAGGAGTGTAGATGCTGTGGTTGGCCAAGGAACCTTAGTGCAGCAGATGAAATACACACCATGCTTACTTCCTTTCAAAATCAGAAAATGTCCTCCACTGGAATTATCTTCAGTGTAGCTGGATCCACCTGATTCATTGTTCTGCAAGTTTGCTCCAAGTTAAAACAATTGAGCTTGGTCTGCAGACGCAATCCCCAATTACAGTCCTTTAAAGCAGAAAGAGGCAGAAGCAGAACAACAGCAAAAAACAACTGCTCCTACAGGGATTAGCATAGATGCTAAACTGCTTGAATAGAATTTTGTCAAATCTGGACCATAGTTTAATTAATTTAAAAACAAACAACACTTAAAGCATTTTACTCCACTTCAGACATGTTTTAGCAAATGTTTGTTTTACAAAGTTTTAAACATTTTGTATTTTAAACCGGGGCTGTAGTGCCTGCCTACTACATCAATTGATTGGTCCATAAGAATGTGATTGATGCAATGATTGTCCAGTCACCAGATACGCTTTTGAAAGCTTCAGTCCTCTGCAAACGCTTTATATGTGTTGTTGCCTGAATGGATCAGTGAAGAATATGCTCTATGGTATATATTGAATGGTCTTTCTAGTTGCAGGGCTTTTGTGAGTTTTTATCACTGAAGGCATCCACGCAAGAGTGCCAATGCCAGCCAGTATCTTTGTCAATATGCCAACTATTTGGCGTTTGTCTCTGACATACCTCTGATTTATTTTTACTAAATGTGTCCATAGCTTGGTTGACTTTACCCCCCCATGGCTTAAATAGATCATCTGATTCCAAGGTCCCCAAACATGTTTTCAGACATTTGTAGACATTTGTTGATTAAAAAAGTAATATGAACTGTTTTTGTTTAAAAAAAAAACATTACAATATAGCTTGGATAAAGATAATTTCTTTGTTTACTCTCTGTAGGACCCTCAGAGACCCTGGGCCCTAGAGAGCTTTACCTTTTACCCTAATTCGTGTTAGTCTATGAGTGCAGCTGTTGGTTCACATTATTCTGCACCGCTAAAACACCTTGGTTAATCTTTTTGTGACAAGCTTAAAAAATATCTGTCTTGTCAAGTGAATAATGAAATCATAAAATGTTGCAGAAAAGAAAACACATGGGTGCATGAGCTGATTCTGTGAAAGAAAGTGCTGATTATCTACTGTAAGTCATCAGGAAATACACGAGAGGGAAATAAGAGTGTTGGAGAGGGCCTCAAATAAAAACTATAGCTCAGGGCCTCTTTGACCAGAAGCAGCCCTGACTTAAAGGTGTAGTAGAAGATGGCAACATTTCACCGAAAAGAAACGGTGAATATAGGATATAATGTTTGTATTTGTATGTAAAGTCCGTCAAAATAGGTGTACAATCATCCCCATAAAACCTTTGCTTTCTTTTATCAAATTAGAAAAAGCTTTTTCTATTTATGTACTGAGGGTCTCCCCTTTTTGGAGGCTGACATAACGATCCGCCATGTTGTCTACTGGTGGGTTTTGGGGACAAAAAGAGCACCTTTATTGAAGTAGTACTTTGTTATCAGCCTGGTTGCTTCAAAGTCATACTGCAATTATTATTACTGCTACTGCTGCCTATGCTACTTCAGCAGTGCCATGAATGAACTCATCACTCTGTTTGTGAGACCACCTCTATCAGGTGAGCTCAGCACAACTGTTCAGGGATGGATTGCTGTATTCATATATATTCAAACGACACAAGAAAAAAACAGGGAAGGGCCACTTGTGCCAGAACAACTATCCAAAGGGATCTGGAAGTAAAAACTAGTGTAAGGGTATAAATAAGGTAACCAAGCCTGAGCTTTTTATGATTGGCTGTTGTTTTCTGATTCAATTAATTCAAAAACATGGACAAAATTTAATTTTAGAATCACTTTATTATTTCTTCTTGAGGGATTGTGCCCCCCAGACCCCCCATAAACTATATGCATTTCCTGCCACCATTCTGAGATCAGTTTTTACTACACCCTTGAATGCCTCTCAGGAATTTTACATGTCGGACTGTTTTGTGCTGCAGCCATTAAGCCTTGTGTTGGGGACTCACCCCTGAAAAATATTTTCATTCAGAAGATTTATTCCTGCTTTAATCCCTGAGACAGCTCCCTTTTCAGAGGGCTTCCTTATTTAAACCGTCAAACGCCCCGCAGACTTTAAATTCCCTATCCTGAAAGTGTTTCAAAGAAAATTTCAACCCTCCCGAATCAAAGTCTGACAATAATTTCCACCTTTTTTCTGTCAAACATAAAATGCTGCAGGGGAGCCCGCGCCAGGTGTGTAATCTACATAACGCAATCACCACATAATCACAGCAATTACATGCACACTAAATTGAGGCTTGCATTAAAATCCACTGAGCATGTAACTAGTTTTTTTGGAGTCAGAGCTCCTCTGCATGAGCCTCCAGTTTTCATACTCACATTTTAGGCATTAGTTTGAATCCTTCATCTGCAGCAACAGGCTTCAAGAGAGCAAACTGATGGATCTTTGACAATGTAAGTGAGCAATAGTGAAAATGTCAGGGACCTCAGTGAGCGCTGCAGCTGTGATGAAGCACTCTGAAGTATCAGAAGTGACAAACAGAAGTGTTAGATCAAAGTCATTGATTATGTGAATTAGCAGGGTTCATGTGATGACAGCGCGCAGGCCGGAGAACACAAACAAGCCATAATTAATTTGCCTGATTGTAGTGACTCCGGCTCTTTCCTTAATGGCTGATTTGGATCCTTGTACTTTAAAGTAAAAGGCTTTTGTCTTTTCCACCTTTCATTTCAGGAGTAAATCTTCCTTTTTAGTACTTCTCAGAGCTGTATGATCCACTGTAAAACCACAACAACATTATATTCCCACTGTTTTTATGTTATCAGTTATTATTTATGTTTAGTAACCACAGATATAATACAAAAGCTTGATTAATAACAAAGTACAGCACTACAAACTTCTCATTGTAAAGTATATTTTTGCTCCATTCTGACATGTTTGGCAAGAGTTTGTTATACAAAGTGGCTGACCTTCTGTCCTTTACACCTCAGCAATAGCAGTATTCCATAATCTGACTTTCCCATAATGAATGTAATTGATGGAACAATCATCCAATCACCTGCTGGAAATGCTTTAAAAGGTTCTGCCCATTCCCATTATTCTGCCCAGCTCTTTCTACGGTCTCTTTCCCTGGACTAGCGAAACTTCTTGAACAGTCCATCTGGCATGTCAGGTTAAGTGGCTTCCTCGAGTGTTAAAAAAATGAAGCCAATGCTGAAGTGAAAGTGAAAGCTGGTACTGTCACGAAGCAGCAGCAGAAATAAACTTCAACAGCCTTGTTTAAAAAGAAAAATAATGATTAGAATTGAAGTCAGGAATAATTACAGTGTAAAAAGGTTGTTGTAAATTTTATAGTCACTTACTGGCAATAAGGTGCTAGTAAGTTAGTGTAAATGTCTTTATAGTAGCATTATTCTATTTTAATTTGCAGCATTATAATTATATTTTCATTGACATTGCCAATCTGGTATATTATGGTACAACTTATTTAATGCATCTTAAATTACGGTGAACTTGTTGTATCATAATGTATTGTACTTTACTTTTAACTACTTCTGTAAAAAAAAAAAAAACACATACAATTTAAAAATATACAGTATCTACATATATATATATATATATATATATATATATATATGTGTGTATATGTATATATATATATGTATATATATATATATATATATATATATATATATATATATATATATATATATATATATATATATATATATATATATATATATATATATATATATATATATATATATATATATATATACATATACATGCATATATATATATTTATTTTTTTTATTTTTACTCAAGCATGTGTTTCACCCAAAATGTAAAAATAAAAAATTCTTTAACAAACCTTGCCTGCTATTATTCAGTTTTCCAGGGCAAAACTGAATTTTTTGGTAGTGACTAATTAGTCAGTCAGTCTTTGTTTGTATAACGCCAATTTGTAACAAATTTTATCTCAAGACTGAAGCCATGTCGAGCCATTGCCATTTACAGTTATTAAATGTACAGACCTTTTACAGTAGGTAGTTGAAGGTATTACATTAAAGTACTTTTACTAAAATCACAGCGTAGAGGCAAGGCTGATGCCATTAAAGATTAAGAGGGTTTAGATTTGAAATATAAAAAATACAAAGATCCAAATGGTTATGTTATTTAAATTATAAGTAATAAACATAAAAAAGACACTGCATCTGTCTGTTGCAATTTCCTGTTAGTATCTGAATGGTTTTACACTTTATCTGTTCAAACTCTATTTGTCCTGGTACTTTTCAGCCTTGGTGCTGCATCTATTTCTTTTAAACACTATCTCTGCAGTCAGTAATCATTGTTGTGGTGTTCTTTGCAGCCTTTCTCAGAGATCACTTGTCAAATAGCGGTGTAGACAGCTCTGTGATGAATTTACCTGCAGATTTAGTTTTGATGGCTTTCTGCAGGTGATGTTCTTACAACAATCGTACTTTGATTGGCAATAGAGAGAAAAGAAAAAAAAAAAACAATGCTTCTTTGTTTTTTGGTGTCAACAAATGCCATGAAAAGATCAAACCAAAAACAGAAACCTGAAGGAAAAACAATCTATCACTTATTGTCTGTGTATTCAGGGTCTGATATCTTTTATTCCTCTGTCGTAAACCTTCATTTCTCTGTGATGGTATCCTTGTTCCTGAGATAGATCTTTTTCTCCTGGGGTCATGATACAAATGTGCACTTGTCTTGTTAAATTAGGGGAATCCGAGGACACAGTGAGAGCTTTTCTCCTTTTTTGATTTTACTCGCTGGTTGACTGCGTCCTTTCTATTCTCACTTGTGTACTTTTGTTCCACTGCAGCATACGTGCACTCGGACATTATCGTAAAGTGGTTATAAGAGTAGTGAGGTCAAAACAGGGCTGCGTCCAAAACCACAAACCAATTGCTAACTCCTGACTGTACACCAGAGATTTGGGTCAATGATTGGGAACAGATTTACCCTGTCAACAATCAGGTCAGTATGATTTGTCATAACTGATTGTTTACTGATTGCAGCAGGTAGTACTCGTGCCTCACAACAAGAAGTTTGCTGGTTCAACTCCCAGGTTCGGCAGGGCTTTTCTGTGTGGAGTTTGCATGTTCCTCTCATGCATGCATGGATTTCCTGGGGTACTCCTGCTTCCCCCCACAGACCAAAAGCATGCTTCTTAGGCTAATCTGCAACTCCAAATTAGGTGTGACCAGCCCTGGATGTTTCCTTCCCTTTTGTCCAATATTTGCCAGGGTTTGCCACAGCGCCCGCATCCCCAAAAGGGACAAGCAATATAGATAATAGATGGGTGAGTCAAGTGAAGGGTGTAAGGGTGGGCAGCTGGCAGTTCCCCTTCTCCCTAAGTATATATTCACTAGTAAACATGACAGCATCTGAAGAAAAACAACAGAATGAACATATTTCCAAGAAAATAAAGCTGTTTTGTCTGTAATTGTTCCCTGAACCCTTTATATGCATCATAAAGTGCGTTTGGGACAATATCTTTAAATAAATGGGAAAACCATGTTACTTGAAAAGCAGCTTAATCTGGAATATGTTTAACTCATTAAATGAAGTATCACAACTTGCATCTGAGTCAAAAATTATAAATCTTGGTATAAAATCTCCTAAAGAGAGCTTTGTTGTTCCCATGTTAAATTATTGTACTTGTCTCTGGTTCTAGACATGCAGGCAGCCTGGGATCATTGGTGTGGATGACCTGCTGCTGTGGACCTACAAAACTTCAATTACAACTATTACAACTGTGGCCTTTCCTTTAACCCCATACCATTAATATTACAGTTCCTGATAACAACTTCAGAGAGATTATCAAAATTAAATACATGATAGTTCCTGCATACAGCACACATATATTAGTATGACCTTGACAAACAATCATGGATGACCTCCTCCTGTGGACCTGCCTGACTCCAGGTGCTCTATCCTGCATCAACCATCAACAGAAATGACATCATTTAACATAAATTCATATTTTTATACCAGTTGAACCCAATTTAATGGCAGTACAACTAGATGCTGCTATATTAACCTCATTCCTCTCCAGTTTATAATCATTACACATGTTAAACTTATTATTATTATGATCTCTCTATCCATGGTTGTTATTGATTATACCTCCATAATAAATACCTTTACAACCATATAGACATGAGGACCAGTGGCGGCCGGTATATTAGGGCGCTGTGGGCGGAGCCCCGCCTGAGCTGCGTGAGGCTGCATGAGCCAAAAGAGATGTCTGCTGTCTACCTGCAAATTATTATCAAAATAAGGAAATCACGCTATTATATTAATCATTCCATTAAACGTGTATCTCAGTCCGTTAGCGATCACTTCACCCGGCCTCAGGTTGGAATCAGAACATCTGTGCTCTCCCGCCTGCTCAGATCACAGTTTTGCATTAAAAAGTTAGCTTATCCTAGCCAAATAAAAAAAAAAAAAAACCCTTAAGGGGCGCTTGCAACCAGCGCCCAAGCAACCTCATTTGCATAACGTCAGCACGTTCATAACCAGATTGGTCACAAACAGACGCACAGCTACAATGCTTCTGACGTAGCTGGCTGAGGAGAACATAACAGGAGAAGCTGCAGGTGAAAGAGCTCGGACCTGATCAGCCGAACATCATAATTAATCAGTAGTCCAAAGACAGTGGGTGACCATACACTCGGTTTTATACTTGTGGCTTTTTTAAACAGGTTAAATGACCTCCTCCACGATGTATTAAGAGTGCAGAACAGAGAGGGTTTACTTTACACACGCAAACCTTTAGTAGATCAGGCCCAATGCTTTTAATAATGCTATATTGTGAGAAAGTGAGAAACACACCTTAGAATAGGCTCTATATAATATAATAGTCTGCTTTTATGGAGGAGTTATGTTAATTTGCATAGTTGTTATTAAATGAACACATATATTCATACAATATATTGCTTTTATATATATTCATTAAGTCTTATATATTGGAAAGCTGTCTCATGTCCACCTCCATGTTGTATTAAATTGGTGCATTCACTTTTTAGGTTTGTGACACTATCTTTGGCCATGCAAAAGATTTTGCAGGGTAATAAATTTGATAATCTCAATTTTAGGCTTTAAAAAGTCCTAAATCTTGTAAAGTGGGCTTAAATTATTTATGTAAATTTACAGCTTCCTTTGTTGCCCCCTTTTTTTTGTTTAATTGCTTGTTAAACTAACTAGAACAAAATTAAAACAAAAACAAATCTGAAAAACTAAATCAAAATAAAAACCAATTAGATTTTTAAAAGTATAATAACCCTGACACACACTCACTTACTCCATGTATACATTTGTTCTTGATTGCTTATGGGCTGTTCTGGGGCAATAAATTTGATTAGTTTGAAAGCAATTCTGTGACTGCAATTTTCCACAGCCTACTTTTTCTGACTTTGTGCAGATCTTAAATTTAATTTGTAATTGTCTAAGAAAGGTCTTTAAAAGCCTTAAATTTGTCAAAACCCGCAGAAACCTTGTTTTTGGTATATGTCTATTTTGGAGTTACAGCCCCCCCTGGAGAAAACTGCACAAGCCGCCACTGATGAGGACCCCCTTAAAAACCAGATACCATATCCCAAGGTATCCTTGAATAAATTTATTTTTAGCACAGACAAACATGATTAGGACAGATTTATGATCTGGGTGTCCATGGGTTTGTCGATATCAAAATTCTTACTTTTAGTCCCTTTGTCTCTGCCTGGATGGACACATCTCTGGATGTATGTATGTTTATCTGCATATGTTATATGTACATGCATATTATGTGTATCTATAAAATAAGGAAAATTTCTTTAGCCTGCCCAATTGTAAAGTGCCTTGAGATAACACTTGTTATGAATTGTATACAACGGCTACTTATACACAATTTAGCATTGATGCTGCCTGGTTTAGTTGCTTTTTTTATCATAGCTTGACAAAATTTCTTTGAATAAAAATCAAAAACTACACTGAAAGCAGTTCTGGAAATTTCTTTTTTGCTCCTCCACTGAAGGGTTTTGGTGAAAGTTTGCTGTATGAATTGACTCTCAGGATGAACTTAACTCTGCAGCAGTAGTGCTAACCTGCTCCATCAGCTGATTGGCCCAAAATAATGAGACTGAAAGCATGAACATCCCAGTCACAGATATGTTTTTGAAAGGTTCTGCCTCCCCAAACACTTTCTATGGGCTGCTTCCCAGATGGACTAGTGTAATATATCCTGTATACCATATACTGAGCGGTCTAGGTTAGTCCACCACAGGGAATAAGTCTGAAGTGGCTGATTTCAGAGTTGAGCTGCCATGTTGTAATTCTATGGTAGCCTAACATAAGCTTTTTATGCTGGCTAAATAGATTTACATTTCAAAAAGCCTGGACATGGGGTGCCAGTTTGGTGGAGTAACTGCACACTTAGATAACACTGAAACTCGCACCGTGCAGCCTAGGTTCAAATCCCACCAGAGGCACATTTATTGCACGTCTTCCTCTTCCCTGCTCTTGAAGTCCATCCACTGTCATTCTTCTGTTAATAAAGGCAGACAATGCCCATAAATGAGCAATAAAAAGGTTTGACACTTGATCATTCGTAAAGATTACCATGATACAAAACTTTTTTTTAACCACATTATCAACCGAATCCAATAACCCATTAACAAAACCAGGGAACCAGTGTGATTCTAACTATTGAAATCCCTGTAACACACTAATGGGCTGATCTAAGAGCTGCATTGTACTGTGGGTCAGTTTAGTATGAAAGGTATGGTCCGACATCATACTGTAAAAGATACATAGCATGGGATTCTCACATCTATGAAACAGTGAGTTCTGAACGCACAGCATGCTTTGTTTGATGTCTTATCTTGGATACCTTAAAGACTGCCTTAAATAGAATAACAGAATGTGGTTTTAGATCATAGCTTGGCAGAATGAGTCTGTGCTTTCTACGTGGGAACTTAAGTTTGTTATCCAATCCCACATGTGCCATCTCTTTGGCACAAACTCTCACCAGGAAACAGAATGTGTTTTATCCACAACTGAAATAGACCCAAACAAATGCATGATTCACCCATGTTTCAATAACACCTGCCAAAAACTACAGTACTGTCCAAGTCCAGTGAATGATTCAGCTTTTTTTTAAAGTAGATTTAGAAAAAGTCTGTGGAAAGATATGGGCTCAAGGCTAATGGCACAGAAGGCTTGAGGCACTGTGATTTATGTTGAATATCTATATATTTTCAAAAAATATCTATTCTTTGTTGTCTTATTTTGCTTTTTAGAACTCATGTAAAATGTATCATCATACAGAGCCCTTAGTTTTCAGCTGTCTAGGACACTACATTTTTCAGTAAAGTCAGTTGTTTGTGATAATTCACAAAAAAGAGTAGATTAAGGGCTTATTTTTCTGACAGCATGAAGCAGGCTGTCAAAAGTTCATGACCCACAGTTATTTATGGTGTGTCAGTCTCTACTTACACAGCATTAAAATTTGTATCAAAGAGGAACACAGAGGGCAAAGAGGTTGGGTTTACTGGCTTATTATTCATCGGTGTGTTTTCAGTGTATAACATGAATCAAACCAATCAGATGATGTCACATCACTGGAGAACTTCAAGAGGAGTGATGGAAGTGATTTCTGATTTCTGATCTGCTGTCAAAATGCCAAATTTAGTGTGGATCATGTCTGTGCCCACTATTCAGTTTTTAATTATTATTCATCTGGTTTTAGACACAGAGTCTCATATTTCTCCCCATCATTGTATATATCTTATACCGAAGACATATTTTGCCTTTATTCAATTTCAGTGACAGCCTCACAATCATAAATGTTTAATACATAACGATTTTTGCATACTGGATACCCCTGATCCCCCTCTATTATTGCTGTATAACTTTGGAGTTCCTTATACCTTAAAGCGACCACTACTTGATCCTGCTACAGCTAACCTGATCTAATGAGGGGAGTTACTGGCAGAAGGATACGTAGCTCTTCGTTACATCGCAAAATAGTTCCAAACACAAAGAAGCTTTGTCAAGGAAAAGGCTAACAGGAAGATAGACATATTTTTATTTTTCATTTTTTATGTTATATTTTTGTTTGTATCTATTTCCTATATATATATCTAACTATCTATCTATCTTTTCAAACTGATATTGGAATTGTTACAGATGGAGGTAGTTTGTGACCTCCAGCCCTCCTAACGAGCCTCTCACTCAGCTCACTTGTCCTCATTGCACCCAGCTGGTGCTCATCAGCTTGGGTAGTCTATAAAGGAGGCTCTTCCCCTCAATTAGGGGTGTGACAGCAAAGAGCCAACACCTTCAGTTGATTTCTTTTGGTTTGTGGAATGAGTGTTTTGAGTGTGTGTATGTGTTTTGAGGGAAAGAGGGTGAATACAAGAGTTTTTGTGAGAGTTGATCTCTAAAGCGGGGTACACACATAAGGATTTTCCAAATCTGAAGAGATTTTTTTATCTGTTAGAGACCCCCTACATGAAGATAAAAAATCCGGCATTGAACAGTTTTGATCGTACTGTGTGTGGTGTGCTCCAATAATCTCAGCGCAGCACACCACACACATAACATTCTGTCCCACCACTGATCTAGAATCTAGTCCTCAAAGACAAAAATTTTACATGATCACATGTGATCTAACAAGAACAAAAGAAGAAGAAGAAGCATAGCAACAACCAGAAACATTGTCTATGGCAACACCAAGAAAACACAACATTCAGCATAGGAGAGGACAATTGAGAAGAGAGAATGATGGTGGTCTTTGGACTAGTTTTGTTGGAAAATCGGGAACTAAAAAAAATTGGGAACTAAATAAAAGAAAAGCATATGGAAAAATCCTGGAGACAGCGTGAACACGTGAGCTGGTCCTCTGTTTCTGAGGTCCACTGAACTTAATGTTTATGTTTCAGGTTGGCTGTGCTTGTTTTATTTACACCTGCTTCCTTGTTCCTCAGTCAGCTCGCTTCTTGATTGGCTACATTCTGTTCCACATCACAATTCACGGAGTCATGACCCGGGAGTCGTTGGCTTTCCCCACACATGAAGATTTTTGGTCGTAAATATCAAACAGGTTACAATTGCCGGCCCTGACCTGTTACAAAGCTGATTCAAATTCCCTTTTAACATACCTCAGACAGGATAATCTTATAGAATAATCTTCTAAGACATAAGATAATTGGGCATTTGCCGTCCTTGGTCGGGAAGGGGGAAAGTCGGGACAAAAACAGCCCGATAATCTTTATGTGTGTACCCCGCTTAAGGACATTTTTGCACTTAGTGTTTTCTCCCCACCAAGCGACTCCACCTTTTGTTTGAGGCCTTTTTGCTTTAGTTTGTCTACTCTTTTAGTAAAATTAGTGAGTGGCTGTGGAGAGTCATACCTCCATTCCACCTTTTGGACCCCAGAGGCTTTATTTTGTATTTTTTTTTTTATAAAGGTGCAGATTTTCTTTTTTAGTTGCCCTGTCCTTCACATCACGCAACTTGCAGAAATTTAACAGAATCATAATTTCCCTGAGGGAGTTTCCCAAAGCGATTAATAAAGTTCTATCTAGTTTAATCAGGAATGGGGAGTGGAATCAGCCACTTCAGGCAGCTGCTGGGACATTTACTAGAGATGAAGGAGAAATCCTGATGCTGCAAACGTTGTTGTCTTGTACATAGAAGTGCTCCACTATGCAGAAGCACAGAAAACAGAAGGAAGGTTATGTAAACCTCTTTGTCAAAAAATGATCTTGTCTCACCTTACAAGCAGCAGAGAAAACTTGTTTAATTAACAGGGGCTTGTCCACTTTCAGCACAGTAGATGGTGGTATGCCCTCTTTCGACCTTTTGACCTTCTTCTGATTGGCCTGTTACATCACACACAAAACAGTTTTAGCGAAGTCATCTCACCACAAACTGTTTTGAGGTCAAGCAATGAAAACTTTGACAACTTTTAGCTCTGTCCATCTCAGCTGTTCTCACTTCTTAATTACAAGGTTTTCCTGCATCATAAATCTGTTCCAGTGTTTCTGTGTACATGTGGTTCTTTTTAATAAACTGTGCAAAGCATTCACTGTAATGCAGATGTAAATTAGTTGAGGCTCCAGATCCTTTTTCTTTTTTTAAATACTTTGATCCCTGATCAGGGCAGCCTCTAGATCTTTTTAGCACCTCAGGCAAGATTATGATTTGGCAACCTCCTGCCAGCTTGACACTCCATCACCAGCCTTAAGAAACATTAGACATGAACTCATTCATGTTTGAAATACAGTTTTGTTCTCTATAAATACTCTTTAACACCTACAGTGTTAGTGTAAAAAGGACTCAAATCAATATGTGAAGCCATGATTTGAAGGTTCTACAATGTACAAAAGTACTCAGACATCATTGGGCTTTCAGGGTAAAGCTCAGATCTCAGAAGGGGGGAGGCTTTACTTGGAAAAGAACTGATGCTGTTTTCTTCACCCCCCAACTTTAACTTTTTATGAACTGGTCTGTTTTAGATAATCTTCTGTAAATACTTAAAGTTTGAACTTTCTTCAATAATTAGAGGAATACATAATAACATTGACCATTTTTTTGAATTTCCCTCGGGATCAATAAAGTATCTATCTATCTATCTATCTATCTATCTATCTATCTATCTATCTGCAGCAGCTGGATCCACCTGATTCAGTGTCAAGCAAATCCATCTTGTCAAGCTCCAATCTACAACAGTTGTGAGCAGCCCAAAGTGGCACAGCCAAATCAGAGTCCTTTAGAGCAGGAAGGTGGGAGCTGCGAGAGACGAAAAACAGGAAGTGACTGCATGTACAGGGATTAGCATATATGCACACAGCTTCAGTTTTTTTATGCTCTCGATGCGTAGGGAATAAAAGCTCTTGAATCGGAGCATTGACATATTTCATTGTGTTCTGTGTGTTCCTTGACTATCATGGCACAGTTAATGGAGAGAAATTAAATGATCCATCGGAAATTCAGAGCAAACAATTAAACCTGTTTTGTAAATGGTGAAACACCACCCGCACTGCACCAGTTTAAAGGGAATGAGAAATGAGAATTGCCACTCTTGCTGGTTTGGTGCTAAACTCAAAACACACCCATGTATAAGACACTTAATCCATCCTCTCTGTGCCCTGTGACTTGCTTTGTTTTGAGAATATGTGTCCTCAAAATAGAAAAATATTGACCAACATGCCCCAAAACACCATGAGCCACATGCTTTAGACAATGTGATTCATGGTGTCAAGGCAGGGCCCTTTTTCTCCTGTTGTATTCATAATGGAAACAACAGGTCGAGATTGTCAGGGCCGTTTTTTCTCTATCTGAAGTTTTTTTTATGTTAGTAAAGATAAAATCAACAAAAGTCTTAACTGTAAGGAAACGGCAGTTGCAGTATTTTTATTAAATCATCTTTATGAATGAAGCTGTGATTATGGTCTGGCCCACTTTAAAGGGATTGTTAAAAATTTTAGCCTGAGGCCAAACTTCATTGCAGACCCACCATAGTGGAGACCCAACTTTTCAAAAGTATGAGCACGGCACTGAGCTGAATTCAGGAAATAGAAAGACAGGGAGAAACACGAATTTAATACTCACTTTTAGGCACATGGATGTTTTTAATACACATGAATCAGCTACTTCATAAGGCACTTCTGTTCAACCACTCATCAATCAAAAGTTACTAAACAGCCAATCACATAGCAGCAACTCTATGTGTGTAAGCACACGGTCATGATAAAAAAAGACCTGCTGAAACTGAGCATCAGAATGGAGAAGAAGGGTGTCCTAAGTGACTTTGAACTTGGTATGGTTGTGGTGTGAATATTTCAGAACATGCTGATCTACTGGGATTTTCCCACATAACCATCTCTCTAGTTTGCCATGGTCCAAACAGAGGGAAAATATTCAGAGTGCTGCAGTGCTCTGAGCAACAATGCCTTGTTTGTGAGGGTAGAGGAGAATGGTTGAAGCTAATAGAAACTTAAAATATTCACTCGCTCCAACTTTAAAAGGCTGTGCAATGTTTCAAAATTCAATTCAATTGTTATTGTTCAGCCAGTTATTCAGTTTGATTCAATACCGCGACTATCACGATGCATCAGGATGCAACACAAGGGTAGCATACTTAATTTTCTACATCAATGCACTTCTTTATCAATAAATCCAAGCACTCAGACTGACATGAACTCCTGCTAATTAGAAACAGCTTTTGGATTCAATTTCAGAGAAAAATATATTTTTATTGTAAACCAAAATAAATGAATTTCATAGGTCTAGTTTACCTGTAGGGCATCACGGTAGTGCAGCAAGTAGTGCGCATGCCTCACAGCAAGAAGGTTACTGGTTTGATCCATGTGTCCATCAGGGCCTTTCTGTGTGAAGTTTGCATGTTCTCCCTGTGCATTCGTGGGTCCTCTCCAGGCACTCAGGCTTCCTCCCACCGACTAAAGACTTGCTCATCGGGTCAATCGGTGACTCTAAATTTCCCTTAGGTATGAGTGTGAGTGTAAGTGGTTGTCTAACTTTCTATGTGGCAGTGTGATTGGCTGGTGACAGGTTCAGGATGTACCCTGCCTCTCGCCCAGTGTCAGCTGGGATAGGCTCAAGCCCCCTGTGACCCCTAAAGGGATAAAATGTGTATATGTAATAGATGGATAGATGGTTTATCCATAGTCTAATTTTTCCTCCTCTAAAAAGCAAACTAATGCTGCAGACTAGCTGCAACATCTGTCTTATCAATTATGCTGTCCCTGCAGCGATGCAGAATCATTTATCTCCTCATCCCGATGCATTGATTAAAGGATTATTTTTAACACCCCTACAACCAAGGTATGCTGACGACCATTAAAACTTGAACAGATGGGCTGCAGCAGCAGAATGTCATACTTTCAGTTCCTGCCAGCTAATCATAGGTGACTGTGGCTACAATACACATGGGCTGACCAGATTTTGACAATTTTAAATCAAAAATGTTGCCTGGTTTGAGTCTTGATTTCTAATGCCAAATTGAGATGGTAGGGTCAGAATTTGGTGTAAACAACAGGAGCATGAGAGCATGGATCCACCCTGTTGTATATCAGTGGTTCAGACTGAGGGTGGTGGTGTCATGGTGCTCCAGATTTTGTCTTGGCACACTTTGGCCCTCTTAGTACTAACTGAGCATTGTTTAAACCCCACAGCCTATCTGAGTATTGTTGCTGAGTATGTTCATCCCTTCATGGCGACAGTATACCCATCCTCTTCAAGTGTTAAGAGCTTAAATAATCTCAATCTGGTTTCTTGAGCATGGCAAGTTCACTGGACTCCAGTGGCCTCCACAGTCACCAGATCACAGTCCAGTAGAGCACCTTTGGGATGTGGTGGTACAGGAGATCCCCATCATCGAATTGCAGCCGATAAATCTGCAGTAACACTGTGATGCTTTCATCCAGATATGAACCAAAATGTCTGAAGATTGTTTTCATCACCTTCTTGAATCTTTTCCCTGAAGAAAGGGGTCTGACCCTATATCAAAAAGGTGAATCTAATAAAGTTCCTGGTATTCATTTTTAGTGGATCATCTTGTTTTGATATTTACAGTGTATGTGTGATTTCCAAGCCAAATTAATTTGGTCTTTGTTTGGGCCACAAAAAAACCCTAAAATGCTTTAATATTGATTTTAAAACCCTGACGCAGTGTTGATGGTTTAGTTATTAGTCCTGAGAGTTAAATAAATATTAATGCTTATCATAGTCATGGTTGTAATTTCAATAGATTCAGACAAGATGGATAATCTTAGAATAAGGTTTGTTTTTAAGTTTATGGGTTTAGTTTTAATATGGATTTGTATTTCAAGATAAACCAATTTCTATTAAGACACAGTGTAATCATACTGCACCAGTACCAAGTAATCTGTACTCAAATTACTTAAATTTTTCTTGTTTTTAAACCTTGCTTTGCAACAAATAAGAAAATTTGAAAAAATATATCATTTGCTTATACTTTGTATTTTTCACTTATTATTGGGCAGTTTAAAGTTTGATTTCAAGTATTTTGACCTAAAAATCAGCATTTCAGCTTATTTTAATCCTTTTGGATGCTTCCTGGGACGGCTTTTTACAAGATTTAAAAATCTAATGGATGCATGAACGGATAATTTCTCTAGTTTCAAGTTATTTTCTTCTCAAATTTTGTGTTTGTACCTCATATTTGGGCTACCTTTTTGCACTATGTACACTTATAAGTGTACATAGTGCTGTAGCAGTTTTTAAGAAAGAGAATCAAAAAATAAAATGAGTGATTTTTTTCCCCACAGCTCTGTTTTTTAAAGAGCTAAAGTATGAGAAACTGCCACCTCTGTATTAATTGAAGCATAGTGAGGGGAAGGTTGAGGAGGTTATTCAGAAGGGGAAGGGTGATGAAGAAGAAGAATAGGCCCTCAGTGCTGCTAATTACGTCCACTCTCTGTGTTAAACAGCAGGTCTGCAGGTTAAACAGCAGCCTCACTCTGGAGGCTGTCAGGACAGAGCTGTGGATGATGGATGAAGCGGCGTATGGCTTTTATTGGACCTATTACAGAAAGTTCATGAGCTGCACATACATCCAGGCTTATGCACATTTTCTTGCTTACACAGATGACATAGCTCGCGGGAACGGGCAGTAGCCACAGACATTTGCGGCCATTAGAGCGGCTAAAATGTTGACAAACTGCTGCGGGTTGATCTGTGCGTCCGTGATCATGCCAATTTGAAAGCTGTTCTCTGTAAATCATCAGTGATGCAGGGAGGGCTGGCCTTCATTTGTCTGCGTTTTCATTGACAAGCATGCTATTAGGCAAACAATCAATGCAGCACTGATGGATGATTGGTTATTATCATTTATTGCTTAGTCATCAAAAGCAGCTCACAATCATCCAGATGGTTCTTAAAGCAGGATTTTTTTCTAAAAGGAGGAGATGATGCTTTTTTTTTTTTTTTTTGCTCGTCGCCATCTGTTTTAACTTTGAATATGAGTAAAGCTCTACAACGATGGATATCACACTGTCACTGTAAAGGGCAGCGGCTTACTTCATTGAGTAAATTGCAGGGGGGGTTATAAGAAGAAACCAAACAGATGGCGACTGCAGAGTCCAGCGGGCCCCGAGCAGCACCTGTAGCTGCTCACAGGGCAGGTGTGATTGATCTTGAAACAGATTTTAAAAACACGTGTCAAGGGACGAGGGCAGCTCTATAAATCACAGCGTAATAACAGCAAAAATCCCCCCATAAGGCCTCAAAGTCTGTTTCAAGTGGGAGTCTCTGATCTATCGTGTGCATTTGGGGATCTTTGACACAACAACGCGCAGATCAAACCGGGAATCACAGCGGTGCTCTGTTGTGCAGATGGGAGTCTTTTATCATGTAAATGCTCCTCATATTGCTGATAGGGGCGGCAGGGTACTCAAGAACTGGAAGAGATAGACATCCATCATCGCAGCCAACTCTGTGTCTGATCCTGTGAGCTGAATCAAATTTGGAAACATTAAACTCAGATACCTCAAAACCACTTCTAGTAGAAGTGAACAGCAATCATCTGCATGTTGATAAAAATTAAAAGAATAAAAGAAATACTTTTTCATCAACTGAGCATTATTTATTAATTTTTACGGCATCATAAACACAAAAACAAGTACTTAACCATGCACAGGTGCTGGATCCACCCGATTCAATGTCTTTAATCAGGCACATCCATCTTGCCAAACTCTCAACTATAATGATTGTGAGCGGCCCAAAGCAACACGGTCCAATCAGAGTCCTTTAGAGCAGGAAGAGGAGGGAGCTACGAGCAAGACAACAGCAGGAAGTGACTGCTCTAGGGATGCAACGGTATGAAAATTTCACATCATGGTTATTGTGACCAAAATTATCATGGTTATCATTTTCGCAGTATTGTTGCAGTGTGCTAAAAATGTTTAAAAAGTACTTTTACACACACTTGAAATCATTTAACCCCTTTAATATTATAATTATAACAGGTCTTTTGTCTTTTTTGTCAATAAATGTGTCAGGAAGTGTCCTTTGAGTAAATTTTTTCACTCTCTTTTTTTAAAGAGAAAAAAAAAGAAAACAATTCTGGCCAGTATTTGTCATTGTTATATTAGACATGGTTAAACAGTGTGTAATTACAAGAAAAGAAAAAACTTATTTGAACTTTAAACAGGATCCTCTTCATAAACAATTGTAAATGAACATGTTCAAAGTTTTGAGATGACCAAAAATAAACTTAATCTATTTTACATACACTAAACATTTTTTTTGCCTACAGCATTAGTGTCCATGATACACCTTGTTATATTCGACCACGTCCAGGTGTTTGTTTACTGACGATAGTCCCTGAGGCTACTCCTGTCCAGTTAGCCCTCTTCATGACTCTCCTTTGGTCTCTCCTCTCCCTGGCAGATCTCCTCCACATTTCCTCCTCCAATATTTCCAAATTACGATTGATGAAGTCCATTAAACACGAACTTTGATGGAAAAAGATGATCAATTGCAAAATACGGCAAAACACAGCGAATTAACGGTGCAAGAACACTCTCCAGAATGATACTAATACTATTAATTACAACATTTACATATTATTTACCCGGAAAATACTGATAAACCACCTATAACTCACTCAGGTATGGCTCACTGAATCTTCTCACTCTCTCTCTCCGGCTCAGTCAGCTCACTTACTCAAGGAGTTACAGCAGTTTTAATCACGCACGTCTTTTTCTTTCACTGCAGCTTCGTGTTTTAGACAGGGTGGCCGTCTTCAATCAGATAACCCCCGGCATCCTTGTAAAATCTAAAATTTGACCAGACTTCAGACTTCAAGGGGGAAAAAACCTCCGCTATAGTGTCTGTGCGAGCACCAACCACCGTGGCCATACTTTCACTTTCAGAGGCCAAACATTGCAAACTGGGCATGCGCGCCTCCGTCTGTGAGGGACCGCAGATGCTTTTCTGAGGAGCGGTCACATAGGTCCGGCTTTTCCAGGCAATGAGCAGCATTGCTGTGAGTTATTGACAGTGGTGATCAAACACAGTTTACTGGTAATTAAAACAGGAAACGGTAATTCTAATCGTCGGAAATTTTACCGTGGTTTACCATTTTACCAGTAGCGGTTACATCCCTAGACAGCTCATACAGAAATTAGCATAGATGCTAACAGCTTCAGTAACAGTTTCATCAGATCTTTACAGCATTTATTTATTACATGAAAAACAAATATATCTTAAAACAAAAACTCTACTATTGAAAAGGATATTTTCACTCCACTTCCGACATGTTTTGACAACAGTTTGTTTTGCAAAGTGTGTCATGTTCTGTAGCGCTGTAGTGCCTACCAAGTTAGCTGACTGCCCCATGATTAATGTGATTGACAAAGGTCCTGAAAAGGCTCTACCCATTTACAAACTCTGTCCATGGGCTCTTTCTCAGATGGACTAGTGAAATACATTAAACGGCCCATCTGGTGTGCCATGTTAAGTAGTGGTGGGGGAAAAAATACACTAGATACAGTTACAGCCAATACAGTTTTACTGTGATGATAATTTATCGATTCTCAGCTGCCACGTATCAATATTTTTATTGTGTTAAAATCCAGTGTTTAATGAGGCTTTTGGTTAAGATGTAACAAACTCAATAACTCATGAAGTCCACACAATGGTGCTATTGAACAAGGTCAATCAATCAGTCAATCAATCAGCCTTTATTAGTATAGAGCTAATTCATAACAAATGTCATCTCAAGGCACTTTACAATAGAGCAGGTTGAAGGCAAACTCTTCGATTTATATCCATAAATATTTATATCCATATATATGTATCTATGCATTGATACACATATAAAATACATCTATACATATATATACACATACACATATCCGAAACCCAACATGAATCTATTATGGTGGCAAAATAAATGACATTCATTGTGCAGTATAATTATATGTAAACAATCAATGGCTGCACAGGAGAGAGACAGTCAGAAGGAATGCATGTTAGCATTTAAAACCATTGTGCGGACTCACTGTGAACTTTAAAGGGGACACGAGATGAACATGTCACATGGTGATGCATGAGAGTAAAACAGTGGACATAAGGCTAACCTCACACGGCACCAACCAGGGACAGCATAAGTCAAGCTAATGCTACTGATAAACCAGACAAGACTTCACTTAGTTTGTCAACGCTACCTCCCAGTGCTGAGCAATTTGGGAAAAACCTCAATCTATCGCTAACTTTATGTACACAGACTGAAGGCCTCAGCGTGTTGTGGAAAACAAGGACTTTTGTTACATGCAAATTTAACTGAATTTGGTCTTTTTTGGATGTAAATGCAGTCAAGAAAAGGATCTACATCACAATATATCACAATGCTTAGTTATTGTAAAATATTAAAGAGTTGCAACAAAATCAGATCTGGATTCAAGTACTGTGATAATCTTGGAACGTTGGACAACTAGGGATTCCCCTCAGCCTAAAATGTTTTGTTGATGCATTTGAAAAGCATTGTTATACTTATACGCCCCCCCCCATATCATTCAATTGTAAAACACGCTGAGGCCATCTGAGACAAAAAGGCCCATTTCCCAAAACACTAAAAACATAGTTACATATTCCTGATTTTAACCTTTTAACTACCAATTTAATTACATGATGTCACTGTTGTTTTCTTATAAGAATAAATAAACTTGCAGTGCAGCTGGATCAACCAGATTCAAAGTTTGTATTTTGGCAGATCTCTCTTGCAAAGCTTCAAGCTAGAACAACTGAGTTGGTCTGCAGAGGCACTGACCAATCAGCATCCTTTGTGGAGAAAAAGGCGGGGGCTAGAAGCGTGACAACAGCAGGACGTGACTGCAAGTCTGTAAACTATGGCTGCCTGTGAGGGGATAAGCATGGATGCTACCTGCTGTGATAGCAGTTTTATCAGAACTGACAACATTTTTTTCATTGGAAAATATTTTTTTCTCTTCTTTTTAACAAGTTTTCGTGAGAGTTTGATGTGCAAACTGATCCTTATTTTTTGTATTTAGCTTGCAATTTCCACTGACTGATGATGCATGTCCTTGTTAACTGGAAACATATGTGAGGCTGAGGTAACCTTTTTGCAGCTTTCCATACAGTCCTGTATTCTGAAGTTATCAAAAAAAACTCTGAGCAATTGTTATTCTGTTTTCCTGTATTTAAGTAGACGGATTAATGGGCTTTACTCCTTGGTAGCAGTAAAATATAGTTTGTAATTTACCTTCCAGATCTGTTCTGTTATGGTCAAATAGTGCCAAATGGTGTTATACAGTTAAAAAAACTAAACTTAATTTACAGGTTTTCTCGATAAATGAATAACAAATTGCTTGATTATTCTGGCTATATTTTGGGTGACTATGACCTAAAGCTTCCAACAGCCAAAGGGTTCACTCATAAATGAGAGTGGACATTTACGCTAAAGCCTGTTTGATGCTTGACACATCCAAGAGTTCAAGAATGTCTGCACGTTAGGCACGTCATGTGTTTAGAGACACCCCAGCTGCACAAGTCCACATGGCTGGCTTCCACCTGGCCAGGCAAACCCTCAGAATTTTTACAGATGCAGACACAGAAGACAACAAGACCGGAATTACACAGATTCATTGAAGAGAAAGAAAAACAAACGGCAAACATTAAGTTGCTACTGTTGACAGAAATTAGGAAATTTAAACATCTGTAAGACTCATCCATGAAACAACACTAAAACATGAGTAAATACAACAACTCCTCTTTAAGGTTCTCCATTTTGACAACAAACTTTCTTCTTCTCTCTCTTCTTCTTCTTTTGTTTGGGCTTAACTGGTGACAACAGACTTTAGCATAAAGCATAAGTTTTTAAATATCCATTTCACATTCAAGGGACAAATACAAGCTTCAATATCTGAACTTTGATTTCCATATTCTGATCAAGCCTTCCCTCAATGTCTTCTTGAGATTTTGCATTTATATGATAAGGAAACACACGAGGTGCAGTGTCCCTGATCTTTGACCTAAAGCCTCTGATATTTCATCAGATTATCCTTGTATCTTAGTGGACATTCATGCAAAGCTTTACGAAAATACCTCAAGTGTTCTTGAGGTATCCTATTCACAGGAATTAAATTTACAGATGGACGCAGGGTCATCAAACAAAGGGCCTCCAGCCCCAGCTGTTGTATAAAAACTCTAATTCAACAGTGAGATACTGTTGCTTTCTTCAGTTAATATTATTTCCGTTCTGGCTTTTCTCAATGGGGCTGCAACAACGATGCAATTAAAATAGCAAACACTATTCACATGGTACAGCTTTAACAACCCCAAATATCTTGTGATTATAAAAATCTAACCATCACTCGTGAATCTGTGAGCACATGAGAAAAAGTTGTTGAAACACATGATGGAGCTTTAACCTGAAGGTAAAACAGTCACAGCGAGCAAACATAACACCTAATCCTTCAGCTTAATCCCAGCCTGAAGAGAGCATCAAAATACTGACAAACTAATTCTGTCGCTCACAAAATGAGGGAGAATTGCTCTGAAGAAAGATGAATTTGCTGTGAGCAGTATTAGCAGTGATGAGGGGAGGCTGCGAGCAGAGATAATACAACAGGAACACATACTGGCATCTTTAAAGTTACTCAGGCACAAAGTGGCACAAAGACTGACTTATGAGAAGAAAGCTAATGAAGTGATCAATGTAATCTTACATTACACTAAATAAAGCCTATGAACATGAATTGTTTATCTCAAAAGCAGGATTTGTGAGTATACAGCTGCTTTTTTTTATGAGGAATAGTAACAGAAGTCAAACCAATGTAACAATGATTGATCTCCTGTTTAACATGTCTCTCTCTGTGCGAATGCTCCGGTATACAAGAACTTCACACACGGTAAACATTCAGTGCTCTGCGGCAACGTGAGAGGTTAAACTAGTTGTCAATTTAACCCTTTAACTAAATGTATCAAAACAGTGGGGGCGACCCCCAATGGGACATGGCCACATACCCAGAGGGACTCAGCTTATCTGAGCAGGGGCCTGGGCCCCCTGGAATTGTGATTGGCCACCCCGGGATTCAATCCAATATTTTGCATCGTGATTGGCTATTTGTCAATTTAGAGGTGGGATTTATGAAAAAAATCACTGTGAGCTATGTAACAATCAAGTTTTGGTAGGTTTTTTTGTTTAGGTTGTGTTATTTTCAATGTATACAATATTTAATCAAGAAATTACAATAAATCTGAAGGAAATATTAACAAGAGATTTCAGGATTGCCTTTATCTCTGAAACATTTGTTTGATTGACATTTGACAAATTAGTTTTCATCTTGTCATTTACATTTAACTTTCCATTTTCCCAAACTTTTTTTTTTTTTTACATTGTTCTCATGGTTGATGTTGTTGGAAGTGGAACTTTTTATTTTGTTAGAGCTTTATATTGAAACTCTGGACTGAAATATTTTCTTGGAGTCTTAGAAGAAATAACTGAGCTGTGACCCTGTTTTTGAAAATATATTTAAATACTGCATTGGGCAAGAATACTCATTTTAATCCATGTGGTAAATATGATACTGATTTCTGTGTTTCCAAACAAAAATATTTAAAGGAGAAATAGGTACTCCAGTGGCCTCAGCAGTCAACAGATCCCAATCCAATAGAGCAGAACCTGTGCTCATCAAGCCAGTATGTCAGGGCACACTGCATTTAAAAAAATAAAAATAAAAATAGCCCCTTTAACATGTATTGCAACATTTTATGGGTCTTTGCAAGGTAACTGTTCAATCAAAACCAACTGAAAATGTATCAATTTTGAAATACTTATCCAAAAACAAAAGCAAAAATTAACCGAGAAAAGTAGTTAAATTTCACAATTTCAGCAACACATTAAAACTTGGCAGATCACATTTTACCAAACTAGGAGCTCTTAAAACATTCCAGAGAGAAACCTTATAATTTCCTCCACCTGTAGTTCTGTTACCTGCAGTAGAAGGTTTTCTTTAAGGTTTTATGATTGTGAACTGTAACTTAAATTAAAATAGATGTATCTAAAAAAAAGACAACAGTGGCAGTACCTAATGGTTGGACAAACGCCTAAGGCTAACAAAGACTTGCCTCAAAAAACACCAGTGCGCCCCATTTGAGAACCTTAGCAATCAAGCACTGTTGGTTGTGCTGCTGACAAATCTGCAGTAACTGTATGATGCTAGCATGTGAGTATGGACCAAAATCTCTGAGGAATGTTCAGGCAGTTTTGAAGGCAAAAGGATGCAGACCGGAACTGGCAAGGGGTACCTAATAAAGTGTGCACTGAGTGTTTATGTTAAAATTTAACTATTCTTTTTCTTCCTGAAAACTTGTTTTACATTGTTTTTGGCTTGGAGGGGATTTGCAGACAGTTTGCACTTTCAGAGGAGGCTCTGCATTTTAAAAAGAAAACAGATTCAAACAGATGCACAGCTTTATGCAAACAGAGCTAAATGAAGGTTAAAATAAAAATGAGTCAAACAAGAGGTGAGCGGGTGTAATTAAGCTGTAAACAAGTAATTAGCCCTACACCTTCCTCCAAGCAGCTCGTGTCTGTTGAAGAAGAAACAACTGATTTTTAATTTCTCTTCCTTGAGAGAATCAGCACTCCGTGATGTGAGCTTCAAAACTGGACCAGTGGGAAAAAAACCTTTTCACTGATTTAACTTTAGAACATTTTCCCCAACAGGCATGTCTGCTGCTTTTAAAGTACATCTGATTGTTATAATGCTGGTAGAATCTGTGTTTTTTTTTTTTTTTACATTGTTAGAAGAACACTGAATTCAAACACTTGTCTGTTCCTGAGAGGGACTGAGCTGGGACTTGGTGAAAATAATAAACAACTTGCCAGTTATCCTGAAATGTGAAGTCAAAGTATGTCTATGAAATCTTGGAACATGACATTTTGAAATTAAACAGCAGATAAAAAAAACTCGTCTGAGGGTTTTGTAAGTGTCATCACTTGGAAGAAAGAATCCACACGGGTAAGTAATGATGATCCACATTCACAGATGATCGAGTTTCACAGGCAAACGCTTGAGAAGGAACAGAGAAATCATTAATGTGTAAATTTATCATGTTCACTGTCAAGAGTAATTATCACATGCTATTTTTAATGTGCCTGATACATGCTGAGAATCTTTGATACATCAACACAGGGCATAAACACCCTGACAGAGCAGACAGATGATTTGGTATGCGCAGGCTGCACAACACTTTAATCTGACATTTAAAAGAAGGAATAGCAATGATTTACTTCCTGATTGTGCATCATTGTCATTTCTTGGAAAAGTCATTAAAATGGGTATTTATTTTAGATATTTATTTACCTTCAGTGGCTCCAGTTAATATCTGTTTTTCATGAAAAAAGTGAAGAGTCTTTAAAGGTCCATCATTATGAAAAACATACTTTATTTATTCATGATTTTTTTTACCAACATCTATGTCAATGGCCTGTCTCCAGATCCTCTTCCTCTCTTGCTTGCCCCACCGCTCAAATGTCTGAATATGTGATCAGGTGTATACCACCTTCTACAGAGAGGAGACACTCCCTGAATCAGGTGTTTCTTCAGACCACAGGCAACTTCGGTCCAAGGTACATAACTCTGCCACAGTCAACATTAGAGCACAGTGGTGGAAGTCCAACCCTCTTCCTCTTCTTTAGAGAGGCATGGTCAGACACAGCTTATGAGGATTTGCACAAGTGTTCATCTTGACAGCACTTTTTAATTTAGTTTTAGCTATAGTCTTTTGCCTAAAATATCTTTAAGTTTTAGTCATAATTTAGTTATCTAAATGGTTTTAATTTAAGTCTAGTTTTAGTTGATGAAATTTCACAACATTTTAGTCGACGAAATCTACTGTAAATTTTGTCGACTAAAATATGAAGTGTAAAGTGTAAGGCATTTTTTATGTTTCGTTGAATTTCTGAAGTCATGTTTTACACTTGGATAAAATGAAACATCTAATAACCCTTTACTGAATGCTAGTAAAGTTTGAATGTGTAAATTAACTAACAAATTTAACTTTTGTGTAAAATGCAGTCACCTTTATTTAAGCTACCTGGCAGAGCATCTCAGTTACAATACCAGAACTGACAACAAACAGTGAACCTGCTCTACATGAATATATCAATTCATAAAGAGAGGAGCTCTGATTGGATGGCTCCCCAACTTATCCCACCACCACAAAGCTAAGGCAGTTGTGATTGGATGTCCCTCTTAACTCATCCAACCTTTCCACACAACCAAAGTAGCTGTGATTGGAGATATTCCTAACTTGTCCCTACTTTCTACATGACCAAATTAGGTCTGATTGGATTAAGTCTCTGTAAAACATTTTAGTCTAGCTTTTATTTGTTCATGAAAATGTAAGTCAATTTAGTTTTTGTCCGTTTGCACTTGTTTTTATGAGTTACAATCTGGTTTTCACCAGGGGAAAAAAGGTTGTTGATGAAAACTAGTACGGAAATAATAAGTCAACAAAATAAACACTGATTTACACCAAAACAGCCTCTTCTATACAGGGCTGAAACAAAAGGGTTTAAAGGTTGGCCAAAATCATTGGGCAAAAACATTAAAACTTTGTTCTGGTGACAGCTAGGAATAAATATGGATCATCTTATAGGCATTATGTTACAAAAATACCAGATGAGATCATGGGGATGTGCCTTTCAGCCAAATTTTGGTTGGTAGGGGGGCCCATGGTGGAAGCACTGACCTCTTGTTTTAGGGGTTTGACTTAATAGGTACATCAGCTTCGCTGGGTTTTAGCTGTGAGAAGTGCTGTATGTGTAAACAGAGCCACATGTTAGAAGACTCTGGTGACAGTAAGAGCCTAATATTGCTTTTGCACCAACCATGTTTGGTCTAGACCAAACAAACTCTGGTTTCGAATTTTTGGAAAGTTCAGTTAATTTGGGGCGGTGTGGAAACTCACACAAACTGGTACGAATAAATAACCTAACTCTGGAGAGAGAGGCTCTTGGTTCTCTTCCAAGTGGACAAGAGGTTTGGTTCACGGTGGGTGTGCCAAGCCAAACAAGAACCAAACAAGGCAAGGGAATTTGGCAGAAAATCACAGCAGGTAAGCTTGCTAATGCAGTGTTCACTGACTAATGTTTAATCACCTCCACCAAGGAGGTTATATTTCTGGTGGTGTATGTTTGTCTGTTTGTTTGTTTGTTAGCAAGATTATGCAAAAACTACAGGACCGACTTTGCTGAAATTTTCAAGAGATGTTGGTAATGGCCCAACTTAAAAATGATTAGATTTTGGTGGTGATCCAGATAACCGCCATTAGCAAACAATCATTTTGGCTCAATAACTTTTTAACTAATAATGATATCAACATGATTCTGAGTGCTAGGTGTGGGTTTTCAGGGTCAAGGAATCATATTATGATGGTAACTTTATCAGGGAACTATTGCTTATAGATGTAACAGCAATATGTGTGCTGCCTTGGTGGAGGTTTGTGCTCTCTGAGTGCTTTATTGTTTGTGATTTGTGCCAACTTCATTTACTCTTTTTCAGTCACATATTCACCTCTTTTGACACATTGGAACAAATCTTATCAGCGTCTCCTTCATCATGATACCTTCATTCTTCAAGTAGACCTTGTAGTTGAAGAGATGAAGTTTACCCACAATGGCCATGACATTTCAAGGCAGGGACACAAATATTGGTCAGGGGTCAATGTTTAAACTATCTTTTCCATGTATTTAAGCATAATTGACTTGAAAACCTTGATGAGTGATTATTCCTGACCAATTGGTCCCTAAAATGCCACGTTAAAATGTTTTTACACATGCCTGTGTTAAGACTGCAGATGATAGAGTTCCCCTACGTATAAACATATCAACATTAAAATCACTACAGTAAATTATTAATTCTATGGCTATCTGACGCTGAGATAGATAAATAGTTTTGTCTTAATTCACAGCTGAACAATGAAGCATTTGTGAAAACCAGACATGAGCAAAACTGTAAGACAACACTGTCTGACAATCCAGCCTGTTCTCTCACTGCAACAGTCCAAATGCTCCCACAAAGATCTGTTCACTCAAATTAATAATTCCAATAAAATACAAAATACATTTGTAAGAAAGCCATGATTCAAATGTGCTAAAGGAACTGAGCAGAGATCTGATTACAAAGAATGGTTTCAGACATCACATTTAGTTTTTCCTTTTGAACATTAAACAAAAACCCTTCTTGATAATGTTTTGCTCTCCATGTTGTCTCAATTATTTCCCAGATTGTTACTTTTTCAGCTTTAAATGTGTTTCACACTATTTTAATAATACAGCAGATGAAATTTAATTGACAATCCTCTTGACTGACAAAGTAATCTCCATTAGAGCAACAAATCTGATGTTGATAATCAAAGACCAGCTGTGTGATGGATTAATACTGATTTAAGTTTTATCCTGTGATGACTGTTATTATTTCCAGATGGACTTTGTGTTCAAACATCATCCTCTTTTATCAACTTTGTTTTATTCAAGTCGACGCGTGTGACAGTCGCTCAGTGTGACAAACTGTTACTGACCGACTGTCGGGAAGACTTAGTCAATATAAACAATGACAAATAAGTGAAACACTCATATTATGCCCGTGCTTGTTGGAGTGGATTATGTGTGACTGATTGTTTAAATCACAGCCACTCTTAAAGAGCCCATATGTTTCTCTAACTTTGGTTTATATAATCATGTTTGAGGACCCATAGGGTATGCTCACAATCACTAATATTCAAAACGCCTTTCAGTTTTCACATACTGGGTACCCCTGATCCAGTATTCCCAGTCTCTCTGAGTCACTCTGTTAGAGCTCCTGCCACTTCAAGGCCCCCCCCCCGTGGGCCCTGTGATTGGTTCACGTTGTGTTAATTGGTCAGTTCAGTGCTGCTCTGCTCCATGCTGTCAATGATTATGCACTCATTCTGCAGTCTATGCTCTGCACAATGGCTTGCTACTCCGAGCCAGCTGGACGTGTGTGTGCATATGGTGGTGTGTGTGCGGCCTATGTGAGTGCATGTGAGTGGTCTGTATGAGGGCATGTGAGTTCTTCTGAGAATGTGGGTGTGAAAAACATAACATAAAAAGAGCTGGAGACATCTCAGGAACGCTAGAACAGCTGATACCAAGATACGTGAACAACAGACCCCCAAAAGGTTAGGATTCAGCCAAGGTCAGACATCTGGCCTCTGTGTAGCTGTGTGGCCCCCTGTAGCATAAGCATTGTAACTCCACAAAGAACATCTAGTGCTGACACTTATGGCTTAAGGTCATAGGTGATATGTGAACCTAAGGCTGATATGTGAAAAGGTCATATGTGACTTTATATGTGGTTAAGTAACTGTTACCTTAAAAGGGCTAAACATATTAAACATGCATGCAATAGTAAATTTCCACAGCACGTCACACCGGAAAGGCTATCATGACAGGGGGGGGGGGGTTTATGCTAACTAGAGATTGAGTTTAAGTTTATCAGATGCAAGAAAGGGCTACTAGTCCAAGAAGGTTCATTATGTCTATGTTGATAACAGTGGTGGCTGGTGCAGTTTTCTCCAGGGGGCGCTGTAACTCCAAAATAGATTTATACCAAAAACAGGGTTTCTGCGGGTTTTAACAAATTTAAGGCTTTTAAAGACCTTTCTAAGACAATTATGAATTAAATTTAAGATCTACACAAAGTCAGAAAAAGTAGGCTACGGAAAGCTGCAGTCACAGAATTGCTTTCAAACTAATCAAATGTATTGCCCCAGAACAGCCCATAAACAATCAATAACAAATGTATTATATACAATGGAGTCAGTGAGTGTGTGTCAGGGTTATTATACTTTTTAAAATTTAATTGGTTTTTATTTTGATTTAGTTTTTCAGATTTGTTTTTGTTTTAATTTAGTTCTAGTTAGTTTAACAAGTAATTAAAAAAAAAAGGGGGCAACAAAGGAAGCTGTAAACTTACATACATAATTTAAGCCCACTTTACAAAATATGGACAGATTTCAGACTTTTAAAGCCTAAAATTATCAAATTTATCACCCTGCAAAATCTTTTGCATGGCCTAAGGTAGTGTCCCAAACCTAAAAAATGAATGCACCAATTAATACAATATGGAGATGGCCATGAGACAGCTTTCCAATATACACTGCCCGGCCAAAAAAAAAATTTGCCACCAAAAAACAGGGTCACACACTCTAATATTTCATTGAACTGCCTTTAGCTTTGATTACAGCACAAATTCGATGTGGCATTGTTTCAATAAGCTTCTGCAATGTCACAAGATTTGTCACAGATCACAGCACTGCCCCCACAGGCTTGTACAGTAGGCACTAGGCATGATGGGTGCATCACTTCACCTGCCTCTCTTCTTACCCTGATGCTCCCATCACTCTGGAACAGGGTAAATCTGGACTCATCAGACCACTTGACCTTCTTCCAGTCCTCCAGAGTCCAATCTTTATGCTCCCTAGCAAACTGAAGCCTTTTTTTCCAGTTAGCCTTACTGATTAGTGGTTTTCTTGAGGCTACACAGCTGTTCAGTCCCAATCCCTTGAGTTCCCTTCACATTGTGTGTGTGGAAATGCTCTTACTTTCACTATTAAACATACCCCAGAGTTTTACTGTTGTTTTTCTTTTATTTGATTTGGTCAAAGTTTAAGTGATCACCTATCACGATCATGCAGGATTTTTTTCGACCACATTTCTTTCTTGAAGATGATTCTTCCCCACTATGCTTCCAGTTTTTAACAATGCGTTGGACAGTTCTTAACCCAAGTTTAGTAGTTTTTTTCTGCTTGATGCATGCCAATGATTTGACCCTTCTTAAACAGACTAACATCTTTTCCACGACCACAGGATGGGTCTTTCCACATGGTTGTTTAAGAAATGAGAAGCTACTCATTGCATCAACTGGGGTAATTATCCAACAGGAGGCTCATACCTATTTGCTTAGTTTAATCCAGGTGGTGACTTTTTTTTTGGCCAGGCAGTGTATTTGACTTAATAATAATAGGTAAAAGCAATGTATTCTATGAATATATGTGTTCATTTAATAACAACTATGCAAATTAACATAACACCTCTATAAAAGTGACTATTATATTATATAGAGCCTATTCTAAGGTGTGTTTCTCACTTTCTCACAATATAGCATGATTAAAAGCATTGGGCCTGATCTACTAAAGGTTTGCGTGTGTAAAGTAAACCCTCTCTGTTCTGCACTCTTAATACATCATGGAGGAGGTCATTTAACCTGTTTTAAAAAAGCCACAAGTGTAAAACCGAGTGTATTGTCGCCCACTGTCTTTGGACTACTGATTAATTATGATGTTCGGCTGATCAGGTCCGAGCTCTTTCACCTGCAGCTTCTCCTGTTATGTTCTCCTCAGCCAGCTACGTCAGACGCATTGTAGCTGTGCGTCTGTTTGTGACCAGTCTGGTTATGAACGTGCTGACGTTATGCAAATTAGGAACACTTGGGCGCTGGTTCCTAGTGCCCCTTAAGGTTTTTTTTTATTTGGCTAGGATAAGCTAAGTTTTTAAGGCAAAACTGTGATCTGAGCATGCGTGAGAGCACAAAAAGCTTGGGCACTATCAGCTGGTGCTCCTCACTGTGATCTGAGCATGCGTGAGAGCACAGACATTCTGATTCTAACCCGAGGCCGGGCGAAGAGATCGCTAACGGACTGAGATACACGTTTAATGGAATGACTAATATAATATAATGATTTCCTTATTTTGATAATAATTTGCAGGTACACAGTAGACATCTCTTTTGGCTCATGCAGCCTCACGCAGCTCAGGCGGGGCTCCGCCCACAGCGCCCTAATATACTGGCCGCCACTGCTTGATAATATGCTTATACTTTCTTTTTTAACAGACAAGAAAGTTTTTTAGTTCACACACGTCACACTAACATCAGGTGAAACTTCTGACGAAGACAGAAGATTTCCGTCAAAACATGTAAAGTTATGAACTATAAAACCTTCTGTTTAACCGTCTGTTAAAGAAGAAAGTGGCTATGTATCAGCACTGATAGAGGATATTAGTGCATTTATGCGTTGCTGTGTGGACAGGGATGTTTTCAAAAAGGAGGAAAATACCCATCAACATGTGGGCATGTCCTAAAATGCTGTTTGTGTGTGGACAGAAGAAACACAAAAAAACCTGCATTTTAAAATATCTGCCTTTGTGTGCATCCTCACAGTGTACAGTAAGCCACACAAACTCAATCTGCTCTTAATGATTCCTTGTGTGTGGCGAATGCATGATCCTCACATTACAGACCCTCTTTTGCCCTTTGGTCCATCACAAATTCTTGAACAGCTTTCTCCATTTTCAAAGGACTTCTTGTAAACCAACTACAAGCCTTATTGACTGTAAATCGCCCAACCACAAAATGTCTGCCTGGCGCTAACATGATCAAATGATGTCATTAATATTGAACTGTAACAGCGCCTAAAGGCCTCAAACATCTCCTCGTACTACTGACTGCTTTTTAGTTTTCACTAACGACTATGTGATCGGCGGAAAAATGCTGATGTGCATATTTGGTGGAGTGAGGAATAGCATTAGTGGTTTGGTAGAGCCGGAGGGGAAGAGAGAGGTTGGTAATTTGCAATGATTATATTAAGAGAGGGATGCTGGCTGATTTTAAAATGGAATAAACATGAGTGCTTAATGCACCCCTGCATTATGCCTTCCATCCCCCTGCATTGTTCTTGAGAAAGGGCTTCTGAGGATTCATAATTACTTGTTTTACTCTTGGCCTGGCTTATAAAAGATTAAAATTACGTTTAAGGCAGGCTCCTTCTCTCGGTGTTGTTGCAGAAGTGTGCCAGTATCTGGGGTATCAAAGAAGCGGATATCTCGTAAATGGGAGCTCATGGATACTAACAGCTCTTCTGCCAATTTTGTCAGCCTCAAATGTAACATCTAAACTCTGCTCAGACATGCTGGGCGGGTGAGGCCCAAAGGAGCCCTCTAAAGAGGAGATCGAAGGGACCAAATGGCAGAAAATAAACGGCGTGGAAAAACATGGGCTTATGATAAGTCTGCAGAGAAATTGTTTGCTGGCCCTGTGCCTTTTGATATCAGTTTGAATTAGAATGATATTATTGATTTTTTGCAAGAGCGGCCTGACAATGCGCCTGTAGCCAGTCCTCAGAGACTGAAGAGACAGAGGCAGAAAAAGGCAAAGAGAGAGGCAGGCAGGAAGATAAAGAGGAACAGAGAGGAAGAGGGATAGATAGACAGAGGGTGGGTGAGTGATGTGGTGAGGGGTAGGATAAGGAAGAGCAAAGGAGGCAGGGGCATGAGTGAGGGTCCGCTTGCAGAAATAGAACGACTCCCTAATCAATTGTGCGTCGGTGGCCCTGCTGTGAGACTGCAGGGGATCCCTCAGCAGGCACACATAAAGGAGAGGTTGTAATAGGCCAGTACATTAGATAAATGGCATTTACTGCTATGGAAACGACTCCAACCTGGCTGGAGGTTGCCCACTGCGCTGGCAGCAGGTTTGTATTTATAGTCCTCTCCTGCACCTGGCTGTGCAGCCTCTCTGACACCACACCACCACCACCAGCCCTCCTCTTCTTCTTTTGCCCTCCATCCTTCTGCTAAACCCTTGATTTCACTGATCTTATATCTGATATCCTGCCACCCACATACCAGGCTGCCCCTCCCATCATGCGACCGGTTCCCGGTGTCTGCAGGGTTCCAGGATGGCGCCTTAACACTCTCTGTCAGTGCAAAAAAACGACCTGCTGCTGTAAAGACTGTCACTGTAGGTTTAGATTCAGAAAAGTGAAAGTATTGTTTTGGACTGACTATAACGGGATTCATTAATACACGCTCTCTGGCCACTTTATTAGGAACACATTGCTTGTGCAGAGTTGGGCCCCTTTTGACTTTATCCTTCCACCATCTATACCACTGATCGCTTTCGGAGTTCGGGGAGGCTGGAGCCTATCCCAGCTGACGTTAGGAGAGAGTAAACCCTGAACCTGTTGCCAGGTGATAACAGGGCAACAGAGATACACACAACCATTTGCTCTCACACTCATACCTAAGGGCAATTTGGAGTCTCCTGTTAACCCAATGAGAATGTTTTTGGTTTTGTAGGAGGAAGCTGGGGTGCCTGGAGAGAACCCACGCATGCACGGGAAGGACATGCAAACACCACACAGAAAGGCCCTGCCTGACACAGGGATCGAACTGGTGACCTTCTTGCTGTGAGGCAACCTGCTGCACCACCGTGTCACCCCCTTCGGCTTCAGATCTGCTTTAATACATGGCATAGATTTACTAAACTTGGTCAACAGCTGGATCCACCTGATTCAGTGTCTTTGACTATGCAGATCCATCTTGCATAACTCCAATGTACAATGACTGCAATAAAGTGGCATGGCTCAAACAACTTTCTTTAAAGCAGGAAGAGGTGGGTGCAAGAAGCAAGAAATCAGCAGGAAGGGACTGATATGGACCACATTTTTTTCTTTAATAAAAAACAACAATAGGGAGGATATTTTCACTCTATTTATGACATGTTTTGGCAAGAATTTGTTCTAAGAAGTGGCTTATGCTTTGTACTTTAGATCACAGCAGTAACGTCACCAACTACATTATCTTGTTGGCCCCCAATGAATGTGATTGACTGAACTATCCTTCAATCACCTGTCATGTATACTTTTGAAAATTCTTGCCCATTCCCATACACTTTCCATAGGCTCGTTCCCAGATGGACTACTGAAAAACATTGAACAGTCCACCTGGTGTGTTAGATTATAGATTCAACAAGGTGCTGGAAACACAGGCATCAGAAATTTTGGTGCCTGTTGATATGTTGTTGCAGATTTCTGGCCTGCACATCCATGATGGGATTCTTCCGTTCTACCACATCACAATGTGTGCTCTGTTGGATTGGAGTCTAGAGTACAATGAACTCACTGTCATTATCAAGAAACCAGTTTGAGATGATTTGACGTGGTAGAAGATGGTTACTTCCAGCAGCATAATGCACTGTCCCAACATAGTGTGTTACGATAAATACATAGTTGGTACAAAGTGGCCAAGAAAATATTCTCCACACAATAACACCACCACCACCAGCCTGATCCTTTGTCACAGGGCAGAATGGATCCATGCTTTCATGCTGTTAATGCCAGATTTTGACCATACCATCTGAATGTTGCAGCAGAAAGCAAAACTCATCGGACAGAACAGCATTTTTCCAGTCTTCTGTTGTCCAACTTGGGTGAGCCTACACAAACTGTAGCCACAGTTTCTTGTTCTTTGCTGGCATGAGTGGTACCAAGTAGGGTCTCTTGCTGCTGTAGCCTTTTCTTTGCCACCTTTTCTATGAATGCCAACACTGGACCAACAAGCACTGATCTGAGGGAGTCCCATGAAAATAGAATAGGTCCACAGTTCAGTTTCTATCCCCTAAGAAGTTAACAATATTAATAATTGTTTAATTGTAGACAGTACACATTTCACATTGGAAGAAAAACATGCTCTGTTGAGAAGTTAATTCAGAGAACATAACCACTGAGGTGTTTCCTTCACATGGTAAAAAGACAGTGTTGTTTTTTCCTTAAATGGGTCTTGGGGTGTTTTGGAAACCTGCCTAAGGGATTTTGAGTGCTCAGCTCTTAATATTGGACTGTATTTTCTTATAGAAGTTTGATACGCATTTTCATTTTTACAAAGACAAACTTATATAATCTGAAAAACATGATACCTTTTGCATCAAATGATGCAATGCAAAGAATAAAGCTTAATTATTCACATGGTGTTATGATGACCACAAGGTGTGCACTAACATTATATACATGTGGGTTGCTGGTTTGGTGGAGTGGTAAGCAACCAGGCACGACCCAGATACGTACTTCTGCCGGCCCGGTTTCGAATCCACCCTGTGGCCAGTTTGCAGAGTGTCCTCCCTGTGCTCTCTTGACCACCTTCACAAGCCGATCCACTGTCTCTCTCTCTCTCTCCCATCAATAAAGGCACAAAATTCTCCAAAAAATAACCTTAAAAAATTATGTATGTGTGATGCAGACTGTACAAAGGGCTTTAACTTTTTTAAATTGCAAATACATTTGTTTTGTTTGAGCTGATCCACTTCAAGATGTTTTAACACCATCTCCTGAGCTATGAATAGGAACTCCAGGTATAAGGCCGTGAGCAGTTGATTCCTGGCTATATAATCATGAGCTAAATTACCAGTAACATGTGAAAAAGATGTGCTTCCCTGCATGAGATAATAAAGTTACCGAAAAGAGAAAAGTAGCAAGCTAAGCTGCAGTTATTAAGCTCCTAACGACGTTACTTGTAGTGAGGCTACTGTCCATTTCTCTGTAACACTAACACTGTGTCCCAACTTAATGTGAGTACTAGATGCATCGCATCACTCAGCATGGCTCCCCTTATGACAACACTGCGTCTGTTAAAAAAGTAATTCTATGCTCTATTCTTAATTTCGTAAACAGTACATCATTTTTTTACATTACAGCTGGAGAAATGTGAAGTGCTGATAGGAGGTGGTCTCAATACATCACTGTCTGTGAGCCAAAGTTTCTCCCTTTATGTTAATAGTGAAAGTAAATCATTTCACTTAATGACAGAGAAAAAAGGCTTCACTATCTTAACAATGCTAGGTTGATAAACAAGCTGAGATTGCTGAGAGAGGAAATTCAATGAAAACCAAGAAAGTCCTTTCTGTACCTCTTCAAAATCCTTCTTTTCTGGCTCCTTGTCTGAATTGACGATGGAGAGGACAATAGAAACAGGGTATTGAAGCAAATACTTGTGCTGCATCGAGTTGTGTCATTTGGGGCTGACACTCACATATGATTCCATGTATGAAGCCTTATTTTGTCATTAATGCTAACTTTGTGACATGACACATATGTCATGGTACCTGATATATTTTTCACTTAAATTGTAATGAGTTTAAAGACTAAGTATGCCGGTCATACAACTTTGAGCGATGATTCCTCTCAGTCTTTTCTTAAATACATGTAGTAACTGAATATTTGGACTAATTCTAGATTAAAAGTCTCACACTCTGAGTCCAGACTTGTCCTTGCCTTGATTCTTTGGCCACAGAAAGACACAAATTGTTGGACTTTTGGACAAAAATGTGGTTTTTAATAAAATGGCAGATGGAAGAAAATCAACAGGTAACAAGAGATAGGATTTGAAACTGATTTTCCATAGCAGAGGTGCTCTAGACATGAAAGCACAAATGCTAACACTACATTGTTAACATCTATGGCTGACTATTTGTAATTCAGTGATATAAGGACATTTTCATTCAGAATAAAGACAGTCCTATTTCTGCCTCCACAGCCTCCATTTATCCAGACGCCTTCATTATCAGCTCCACTAAAATCTAAAAAGATTCTCGGGATCCTTTGTGTACTAAAAACACCTCCTCATCTCCCCCGCACTCTTTATCCCCTATCGCTGGATGAATAATTAATTTCTAATTCAAAGGAAAAGGGCAAGCAGACTCACAATATTGTCCGTGAACGAATTACTTATAACCCAAAGACCACTGTCACATTCAAGTCTCCCATGGGAGCAATTCCAACACAATTTACCGAGCAGGAACATCAGAGCATCAGAAAGAGGCCAAAACCCCAGCCTTCCCAACACGGCGAGTGCAGTCATCAAAAGCACTGGGGAGGAGAAGACATCAGGGACAGCTTTGCTTTCAGGTAATGGCTCTTAGCGACGCCTATTCATTAGACAGAGTGTCTGAACAATAGAGCTCTACGTAATGCATCTGCTTTACACATCCTGCATTATTTATGAGTGTAAAACAGCTCTATATTCAGAACGGGTTAAAAGCTTAAAGGTTGATCAGGGACTTGTTTTCCAGCCTCTCAGTATGATGCTGAAATTCTAAAGGGACACTGATTAAAAGCTACATGAGCAAACTTGCCCATAGTAAACGATGTTTAAATAAGTAAAATACATTGCTGTACTGTTATGGTAACAGTGCCTGTCTGTCCTCAAGTGTGTATGCATATACTGTTAGTGCATATGCTTAAACGTCTATATTGTCCTGTTTGCCTGGAGTCATTAGTATTCTTAAAAGAAAACACTTTGTACAAAGTGTTGTTGAACAGATGACTAAATGTTTAGATCAATGTATTTTTAAATGAAAACACAATACAACTTAACCAAGGATTTTAAATCATCCGTATTTAATGTGCAAACCAAAACCTTAGGAGCTAGAGTAACAGTCTGTATGGCCTTCAGCTAGGGACAGGAGGGTGACCAGTTTAAGTCCTGGTTGAACCTTGTTTGGAGGTTGGTTCTAGGAGGAGCCGGCTGATCTCCAAGAGCACTGTCACGTGTTATGGCAACTGCTCATGCAGCTGAAAGGCATTGGCTTCCCTTGCCTCCTAAGCCTTGGGACATGTGGTTTGCACCCCTTAAACTTCATAGCTTGGAACACCTACAAATAAAGTGGGGTTAATGTTGCTGGTGGTGCAGTTAATTTTTCTTCTACCAATTTTACAAGCATTTTCATCATCTTCACATGTTACTTATTCATTATTTATTAGAGTGGGTGTGCATGTGTGTGCGTAAATGCTTGTTTGTGAGGTATATGTTTTTGAGCATCCAAAGTTTTATGGTTTGTTTTTGTAACTGTACAATGATGATAAAAGTGATCTTGAATCTCAGATCAGGAATGATGAATGATGGAGTGCTGGCCTGGCATGTGCTCCAATACCTGACCTGACCCAACACAACCTACATATCACTGGAGTCAGACACAAACCTCTTATCTCCGTACTTGCTACTTACTTGTTATTTTTCTCTGCTGAATATAGGGTCCATCAATCAATCAATCAATCAATCTTTATTTGGATAACACTTTATTTGTTGAATATAAATGTATTAAATTAAATTATTTTCAAGAGTAGCTCAATTCACACTGCTGTTCCAAGTCATAATATTCAAGCCCCTGTGACGTTTTGCTTCTACTGTGAACGTCCTGGAGACAGAATTGGGGGAATGAGTTGATCTCTTCTTTGCTTTGCCTCCAAAGGCAGTAACAGTGACATGATATTGGAAAGAAGGAGGCAGGAGGGCTCAGCTGGAGACGGAAGTGCTGCGAGTGTGTATCTCTGCCTTTGTGTGTATGTGGGGGCACGTGCCATGTTATGTGCATTCAAGCCGTATTGAAGACTGAATTGACACAGATAATAGAGCCTCGCGACATTAAGGTGAATGTCTTGTGAAAGTCTGGAGGTGAAAATAAAACAAAACCTCATTGCTGCACTGTGAATAAGGCCACTGACTCAAATAACCTGATATGTTGCTTTACTTTAACGTTTGCCACTGAGTATGCCACTTTATTTAATTTAAAGATTGATTTTCAATGTGTCACAATGTGTGAATGAGAGCTATTTACTGAACACTCACTCATTCACTTCACTGCAAAACATGTCACTTATTTCATTGACTGGTTACTTATTCAGTTTTCATTTACTACCCAATATTTCACCTGATTTCATCTCAATGTACAGAATACACCTTATTGTCCTGCACTGAGACTCCTCTGTATAATAACTGTATATTTTTTTAATGCTTTATTTAAGTATTTAATTTAATCTGTTTTTCTTACATTTCAAATTGTTATCTCCTGCATTCTCCTTTGCCCTTTGCTGCTCTAACAGTCAAATTTCCCCTCTGGAGATCAATAAAGTTTTCTTATCTTATCTTACAACCAAGGTGTGCAGAAGACCATTTCTGAATGCACAACATGTTGAATCTTGAAGCACATGGTCTCCAGTTTAATCCAACACTCAGTGTCACCACTGTCAGCTAAAAACAGGAAAGTGAGGCAACATTTTGCACACCTGCCAAGCAAAATTGGACAAAAGCAGATTGGAAAAATGGTGCCTTGTCTGATGTGTCTTAATTTTGAGACTTTCAGTTGGTAGAATCAGAATTTGGCAAAAGCATGGCTCCATCCTGCCCTGTTTAACTATTCATGGTGGTGGTGGTGGTGGTGTAATGGTGTGTGAGGTAATTTCATGGCACACTGTGGGCCATTTAAACAAGGGATGCAACATATTATCTGTATAATACTGGTAATGACAGTCAATAGCTTCAAAAGTTAAATATCAGTATCTGCATAAATTCCTGCTGATATTCACAGCAAATGTATCAATCAACCATATATATGGGCCAAATATATGTCCTCATATTGGCTAGAGTATCAGCAGAGCAAAGTACCATAATGCTTCATCACATTCTATTGCCATATCTAATAGCAGATACTGGACATTAATGCTCCTGGGCTAAAAGCCTGGCATGCGGTTCAATTTCAAGGCAAATATTTTGAGGTCAAAATCTAGCATAAAGACTGAAGAGGTTATGAAGAATGCCTTGAATGATGCAGTTTTATTGAGGAGCAAGAGGAACTTGATCTCCAACTACATGGGTGTGTTCAGGTTTTTGCCCACAGCTGTACAAAACAGTGTAGGCTAATAACCTGCTAATCAGCATCAGTCTTCCTTCATAGACCAATCAAATAATTCAGAAGCAGGACTTCTGATGTAAACTTTGTCAACAGCAATGGTGGAAAAGAAAGTGATCTGAATTTTCTATTCCCAGGAATCATGTCTTACTTGATAAGTTTACTTTATTTTTAATTTTCTCTGGGTGATACTTCCATGAGCAAAAGCAGTGGTAATCTTACAACATTAAACATATGGGGGAAAATCTGGTGGTTGTGGTTGTGAGTGCTGCAAATGCAAAACCTAGCGGCTATGGACACAGGCCCTTTGACCTGATTCCACTCCTACAATTTCACTCAATCATATTGTTTTTTAAGGTGGCTAAATTTCATAGAGCATGCCAAATTTTACAAAGTGAGTCATGATCGACCCGTATTCTCACCATGCATGAGACACTCTTGTTGGTACTCCTGCCACTTTAAGGCTTCCTTCTCCACATGGGCCCAGTCTGAACTGATTGATTAAGTGGCTTACTCAGCTTAATGCCATGTTTTTTTTGGCTCTGTTTTCTTTCTACAGTTCATGCCCTCGACTGGGCTCGCCACCAATTTGCTTGATCTACTCCTCTGCTTGGACAGATGTCTCAGCAAGCCTGGACTCACACAAACACAGACACTGAATGTTTTGCAGTTAACGTCCCTCCCAGTCCATCATGTATACTGCTTATATCTTATCGTGGTCTTGGGGGGGCTGGAGCCTATCCTAGGTGACTCTGGGCAAGAGGCAAGGTACACCCTGAACTGGTTGCCAGCCAATCGCAGGACCACATAGAGAGACTGACAACCATTCACCCACTTGCCCATACCTAAGAGCAATTTAGAGTCACCAATTAAGATAACAAGCATGTTTTTGGTCAGTGGGTGGAAGCCAGAGTGCCTTGAGAGAACCCACTCATGTATGGGAAGAACATGCTAACTCCACACATAAAGGCCCTGACCGACTCAGGGTTCGAACCAGCACACACACTATCTGTGGTGCTGCCATGATTCCTGCAATTTGCATCATTTTTGTAAACTTGAACTACAATTTTCCACTTCTGTTTGTCATGATTACTACTCTATTATCATTTCTGATGACTAAAGAATGAAGAAAGGAAGCACAAACATCCAAAAACCTAAATAATGGAGCCTTGATGCAAAAGAGATAAAACGTCTGCATGCCAGTCAATTTAATGAAGATTACCACCACAGATGTAATGTTGTGGGTCCTAGCTCTTCATTATACATGATATATGCAGTTCTTAAGTTTTTGAAACTGATAGCTTAGCTACTTTGTCACAAAGTTGTGGATGTTACTTAGTGGAATTTCACCCAAGCAAAGAAAGTAAAAAAGCAGCATGAGTTACCAACGCTCAAAGAGATGGTCCTACTGTCTTGTTTGCAGTTGCAGAATCATTAAATAAAATTCTATCTTAATGGAACTACATTATGCTTGTTAGGAAGCAGCAGCCCTGCTTATGTCATCAATGATCATGTCGAGGCATTTCATTCATGCTTTTCTTATTGATGACGTTATTGTATAAATCTTTTTTCAATGATTGGTAGACAATTGTAGAGGTCAATTCAGATTAAGTGTGCCCTCCTAAGTAACATTACTCTGCAGCAGCCGTCTTTAATTATCCCATGCAACACCATCCCCTCATCCTGTCCAATCAGCCTCACTGAATTGAGTCAGGTCAAATTTCCAGCCATGAAGGAGTGCAGTGCCGGTACTGCTGCAAGGAAATTGAATTTTAAAATGACTAGTTTTGGCATCTGAGACATGGAAAACTCACTTCCTCTGCCACCTTTCAATCACCTGTTCACAAGCTGTACTCTTTGTGCAGGTTGCCTCAATGAAAAGAGTGAATCACTCTCACAGGAAATAATAGAAAAACTGAACTTGGTGCCAGGATGTTTCACACAAACTATATTACACAAGAAATACATTCATGCAAACTGTGAAGGTATTTATACCATGTTCTTTCATTCTATAATTACATCAATAAAAGATGTGGATAGTCTTAATTCCTCTGTATTCTTCAGATGGATGAAAAAACCAAGATGGATGGCTTTTAGATACTCCACATTTGAATTATTTGTGGGACCATTTCATGTGTATTATCAAGTCATTGTTAAAACCAGTCTCCAAGACAAGCTTAAAACTTTGGACTCTGTTTTGAAAAAGAGTTGCAGGGATGGTGAATTATGGAAAAAAAAAAAATACTGCCCACTGCAGACACGACAAGGCCAAAATATGACACCTTCCATTTTACTTCACGTTTAGGCTTTTCTCCCAAGAAACAAGGAGCTAGATGGTAGCTGAGAATAATACCACATGGTCCAGGTATAAGAGCAGTGACTGAAAATGTTCATCACTGAAGCTGCACTTCACAAGGAGCTGAAAAATTCAAGGAGCATTGCACAAACTAAATGGCATCCTGTTAAACTAACAAAAAAGATAAATTGCAAAATCACCCTCTGCCATCACCACCTGGTTGTAGCTTCTCACTAAATCCAGCATCAAAAATCACTGTGTGCCTCCTTGGGCATTCAGGGATTCTTCAATCCCAGGCACAGGGTATGTGTCCTTGTAGCTCTTGAACTGGCAATAATCCATGGACATCCTCAGAGTGCTGCCCTTCTTTTACACCATCACCAGAGATGAAGAGTATAGGCTGCAACTCTCCCTAATTGATAAATGCTGCTGCAGCAACAACTCAACCTCACGCCTCCTGTGATGCTGTTTAACTTGTGTGCTCTGTACCGGGGGAGATACATGCTGTGTGTCAATCCTTCCCAACTCACCGTAGCTATTAACAAAGACATCTACATTTTCATCAAGCCTGATATACAGTTGCAGCCGCTTCAATTTTTCCCCTCCAGCCAATTACCAGCCAACATACAGCCAATAGGAGTGCCCAAATTTCACCATAAACACTCATTTGATGGTGCTTCCCTCACAAGAACACATCCAATGGGGTTTTCCTTACTGGAGTAGCGGACCCCTCAAGACTCCGTGACTGGAACATGCTGGGGAAATTTTAAGTGGCTCCATCTGTAACTGTTGCTAAACTTAAGACAAACTTGGACACTCTGGGGAACAGCTGCTCTACTGTGGCCTCATGCACATATACAGAGACAGGATGCACCAGGGCTTGTATCATCTCAGGGTCAGATGTGATGCATTGACACCATATAGCAGGGCCCATTTATGTAATTCCAACAAGAAGCCTGATGCTTCCTTGGGACAGCAAAAGCAGCTTGCTGCAATACCTGCCCCCCCACCCCAACAATCTGAAGCTGCCTCACCTCACAGAAGAGCCAAGTACTCGACTACATTATGATTTATTTATATATGAAATAGTAATACTGATCATGCCGTATTTCACAGGCTGTTTGTTTTTTGTACAACAGTGGTTTAAGTTTTTTTTTAGGATGTTTAGAAATTATGTTTCTATAAATTGATCTTTAAAAGAGGTGTGCAAAGTAACATACAGATGTAGCTTCGATTTTACCCTCCCAGCCAAACACCAGCTGAGTTCCATCCAGTTACCAGCCACCTTCCAGGCACCGTAAGTTGAAAACAATGGTTACTCTTTTGGTTTGTTTTCTTTCTAAATTTCTGTACATTGTAGCATTTTCCATGCAAAGCAAAATGCTATTTATATATCCTCTAAAATATGGGGGGTAAGGATTACATGTATATCACGAAAATGCATGGGATCTAATTACAACTGTTAAGGTGGGCAGATCCCAGCACTTTCCTGTCATAGACCAGCCAATACTTTGCCGGGAAACTGGGGATAATTTAAGTGGCTCCATCTGTATAACCACAAAAATGTGCAAAAGAAGGCAGAGGCAGAGAGGAAGATCTCTCATTAGATTTTATCAATGATAATACTGTTTTTTTCTAAAATATGTGTACAAACATGCAGTTTAAGGCTTGCACGTTTTGAGAAGAAAGTTTAGAGGGAAAGCTCCAAGCAGCTTTGCACCTAAAACAAATGCAGAATAAAATAAATGAGTGAAAACAGGGTCAGTCTAATCAGTGAATCAAACAGATTAGGCTTTTTTCTTTAAAATGCATCCCAAAATCGTACAGTTCAAATTTTTGCCTGACTGTTCTTCATTTTAAGACAAACACCACTGGACACAAACAAGAGCGCATTTTCCTCTCAGGTGAAAAACAGGAAAGACACCTGCACTGCATGCCAAAACAACATGTGCTGGAATAGAACATTCAGACACTCTGTGGCTGAAGTCAGCCAATGTTTTAAACAAATGTATGCAGCACCTTGACATACATGTTTAAATCCATGCCAACCCACATATAGTCATATAATGTTCATGCAAAACTTCACAGACACTTACACACACGGAGCTGACACCTTTCTCTGTGATCTCAGTACAGATGGGGATGTAGGAGTGACTTGACGAGGTGTGTGCATGTGTGTGAGGGATGATAGCAGGGCTAATAATCAGCCTGCTGGTAAATCCTGTCCCCTATAACCTCTCACTTCCATCTTTATCATCACCTCTCTGCTTCCAGCTGGGTCTGTACATGTATGTGTTTTACAGTGTTAATAAAATGTCACACACCTGCAGCAAACTGTAAACCATACACACAGATACTGAGGAACAGAACACGTTTCATCGACACACTATTGACACATTAAGAAGAAACATCAACAGAGTTCAATATAAAGGAACATTTCCTTTGTGCTTGAGTCTTGTGTTGAGCTGCAGATGTGTTACAGCAACATCCTTGATACTAAATAGAAAGACCTACTTTCAGGTGCTGTACCTTATTGTCAGTGACAGCGAGTTAATCACAGAACATGATTCATAAAGAGGGTAAACAAAACAACAGAGCAGAGAGGAAGCAGAGTCCAGGCTGCAAATGGGTCAAATCATATAATAGGATGTAAGCTGGAGTTATGATGTAAGTGAGGTTTTATATTTTAGATGCAAAAAGTTTCCTCAGAGATTTTTATTGGTTAAAAGATGTGTACCTCCTAGAACTGGATTTATAAATAATTTAAATGTAAAACTTGTCTTGAAGTCAACCACATTGTTGGAAATGAGGGATTGTTTTTGCCTAAAACAAGTAAAGTGTCTTTAAATCAATCAATCAATTGTATAGACACTTTACAATAGAGCAGGCTGAAGCCATACTCTTCATTTGATAGATACACATATATGCATACATACAACTACATGTGATATATACACTGCCTGGCCAAAAAAAAGTCGCCACCTGGATTTAACTAAGCAAATAGTTACGAGCATTCTATTGGATAATTTCTGTATGGGCAATTATCTTTCAGCTGGCGAAAAGTTATTTAACCCCAGTTGATGCAGTGAGTAGCTTCTCATTTCTTAAACAACCATGTGGAAAGACACATCCTGTGGTCATGGAAAAGATGTTAGTCTGTTTAAGAAGGGTCAAATCATTGGCATGCATCAGGCAGAGAAAACATCTAAGGAGATTGCAGAAACTTCTAAACTTGGGTTAAGAACTGTCCAACATATTATTAAAAACTGGAAGGATAGTGGGGAACCATCGCCGTCAAGGAAGAAATGTGGTCGGAAAAAACCCCTGAATGATCGTGATTGGCGATCACTTAAACATTTGGCCTAATCAAATTAAAGAAAAACAACAGAAGAACTCAGGGGTATGTTTAATAGTGAAAGTAAGAGCATTTCCACACACACAATGCAAAGGGAACTCAAGGGATTGGGACTGAACAGCTGTGTAGCCTTAAGAAAACCACTAATCAGTAAGGCAAACTGGAAAAAAAGGCTTCAGTTTGCTAGTGAGCATAAAGATTGGACTCTGGAGGACTGGAGGAAGGTCATGTGGTCTGATGAGTCCAGATTTACCCTGTTCCAGAGTGATGGGCACATCAGGGTAAGAAGAGAGGCAGGTGAAGTGATGCACCCATCATGCCTAGTGCTTACTGTACAAGCCTGTGGGGGCGGTGCTATGATCTGGGGTTGCTGCAGTTGGTCAGGTCTAGGTTCAGCAACATTATGGCCCAAAGAATGAGGTCAGCTGACTACCTGCATGTACTGAATGACCAGGTTATTCCATCAATGGATTTTTTTCTTTCCTAATGGCACGGGCATATTCCAAGATGACAATGCCAGGATTCATGGGGCTCAAATTGTGAAAGAGTGGTTCAGGGAGCATGAGACATCATTTACACACATGGATTGGCCAACACAGAGTCCAGACCTTAACCCCATTGAGAATTTTTGGGATGTGCTGGAGAAGGTTTTGCACAGTGGTCAGACTCTCCCATCATCAACACAAGCTCTTGGTGAAAAAATTAATGCAACACTGGATGGAAATAAATCTTGTGACATTGCAGAAGCCTCTCGAAACAATGCCACAGCAAATGCGTGCTGTAATCAAAGCTAAAAGCGATCCAATGAAATATTAGAGTGTGTGACATTTTTTTTTCTGGTGGCGACTTTTTTTTGTCCAGGCAGTGTGTGTGTGTGTGTGTGTGTGTATATATATATATATATATATATATATGTGTGTGTGTGTATATATATATATATATATATATATAGATTATGGTAATGTTTTATATCTGCATGCATAATCTCTATGCCCTAAATCATTAGACACCGTTTATCATTGAGCTCTAAGATTCATAAGAAATTTCAAGGCTTTAACTCATCATTGTTCTCCTGTTAAGCGAGTTAGGAGGGTCTCTCTCTGTAGACTGAATTATCGGCACATCATGATTTACAAGGCTGTACTTGGCCTGCTTCCATCATACCTGAGTAACTGTATTCATGTGAAAAGTTCTGGGAGCTACAGTCTTCGTTCTGTGACTGAGTCACAAAACCTACTTTTTCTCTCTGTCCCCAAAGTTTGTCTTAAAATATGCAAAGAAGTTTCAGATCTGCTGCTCCTGCAGACTGGAATCTGCTGCAGGAGAAACTGGGTCTTGGGGAGCTGGTCTCTAAATCTTTTTTAGCGCAGGTTAAAGGCATTGGAGATAGATGAAGCAGGCTGTAGATGCTTTGACTGATAATTCTCTGCTCTGTGACTCTGACTTCATTGGTTGATTTGTGTATGTATTTATTTATGTCTGTAACTTTGTAAATGTGCTGCTGCCTGTCTTGGCCAGGACAATCTGCAAGTGAGATTTTTAATCTCAATCATGTTTTTCTGGTTAAATCAAGTTCATTATCATCTTCATCAATAATAACTTTTAAAGAACCCATGTCATGTTTACTACATGCCCCCTACTGTGTTTAACATGTCTCCTCCATGTGATAGAGCACTTCTATGCGCACGATAAAAGACATGTTCACACTGCAGGCAACAGTGGCCCAAATCCAACTGTTTTGCCAACAAGTGACGCATACCTGACTTTTTCAAATCAGACCCACTCCACTTTCATATGTGTTCCTAAATCAGATATATATCTGATGTTTCTCATTATTGAAGTGAAACAGATGTCACAAATCTGTGCTGGAGGATGCAGGGCATGACAACTTCCGGGGTAAACAATCGACTAAACAATTATAGACGAACTCCTGGCTCAGACTCCACATCCACACAGACCTCTGTACACATGTAGCAGCCACTGCTCCACAAAAGGCCATCCTTCAAATGTGTGCTCGCTTTTTACTCAATCTTCGTCTTCTCTTTATCGCTTTGTCATGCATTAAAAAACAGATTTCAACAAAAAATAAGAGCAGAGCATTAAGACCTGCAGTGTGAAAGTGGCCACAAAATCATCACTATGGGGTCTGTTGAACTAAAGCAGATTTATTGACAACATGGTGCTAAACACTGCTGGCAACTGAGCAATAAACACAGGTCAACCAATCAGAGTGGACTGGACAAGGGGAAGATAGCCTTAAAGGGACAGGAGCCCAAACAGAGGATCTCCAGCAGGGAGAAATGCAACTGAATCGGGGGATACTTTGCATATGAAAACTAGATGCTTTATTGAACATAAGTGATTGTGAACACACTCTAGCAGTCTTAGAATGAACATATGAACCAGAGTTAAAGCAAACTATGTATGTATGTAAAAAAAACAGGTACAAACAGTGGAAACCCTCCTCTGATTGGCTGTTATTCGTCAAGACATTTTCTTTTCACACATTCATTGTTGTATTCATCAGATAATGTAGTAGGCATGCACTACTACCATGGTGTAAACACATAAGCCACTTTGTAGAACAAACTCTTACCAAAACATATCCAAAGTGGAGTGATGATATCCTTTCTGTTGAGAATAGCTCTCAGCGTTGTTGTTTGTTTCTCATTAAATGAAGAAATGTGGTCCAAATCAAACTGTTATCAAAGCTGTTAGCATCTTTGCTAATCTCCCTGCTGTCGTCTCGCTCGTAGCTCCCTGCTCTTCTTGCTCTAAAGGACGCTGATTTGGCTGTGTTGCTTTGGTACATCCACAATCTTTGTAGACTGGGGCTTGGCAAGATGGATCTGTGTGATTACAGACATTAAATCAGATGGATCCAGCAGCACTACAAGGTTAGGGATTTGTAGGCCTGTTGGTCAGAGTGTAAGCGGAGGGTCTTGAGGTCAAGCCATAACATGAATAGGAAAAGAAACAGAATCTGACGCAGTGATGACGGTTTCAGCCTTTAAACCAATAGCCATGTCTACATGGACAGATTATCCAAATAAAAGACTTTTCAGAATAAACACACATTGTGTAAAAAAGTAGAACTTAATGTTTTGTTTGAAATTGCCCGCTCAAAAATAAATTTTAATCCAATCAAGAGGGATAGCTTATGCAGATGTTAACGAACACACATGTACTTGCACAAAACATGCCTTCCTGGTCAGCGTAGAACTCTTTAAAACTTTGTTTTCAACCTCCTGTGTGAAAAAGTTCTTTTAAAGGCATGCTCAAACTGATCCTGTACATCAACAGGGTTCATAAAGGGAAAACAGAAGAAAAAGCATTGCTGGCAGCTCACTGTTTGGGTTCATTTTGGAGCAAAGGCAATACAGACATTTGAAGTCAAAGTAGGATGAAAAGTAGAGAAAGAAGCCTGTGTCCTGCTGCAGGGTCAAGCAGAGGAAGCGTGCAAAGGCAGCAGTGTTTGTTTACAACACAGGTGGAGTTTGTGACATTGCGTGCTCACTAAAAATTAGACTAAAAACAATAACAGAGGAATAAACACACAAAGCAGGACATCAGCTCTGATTTAACTGGATCTCACTCCGGGGACAAATTTTTGTTGTTGTATAAATACAAAGTAAAAGAAACACATAATCAGCAAAGCTCTGCACTTGACAGAAGTAACTCACTGGCTGCTTTCACTGACCACTTAGTTAAGAATTCAATACATACAGAGTTCATTTCTTTCATCCAAAAGTACACCTTAAAGGGATATGCCAACATTTTTTTTCTTTTAGTGTCTTGCCTCACCCTGAGTCCATAATAAGCAGATAGACTCCATTCTTTCGACTGTGTGCAGTAACAAGGAAGAGACAGGCAGAGCTCGCCTGCCACTTATTAGCTTAGCTTAAACACTGGGGGCTCTAATTTCCTGGCGCAACTCAGGGTGGCGCAGCCTGGCGCACCCCCCACAGTGGTAATTTTGTCCAGCGCACCGCCGTGCGCAGACAATTTGGCAATTTGGTAGACCGGCTGCGCCGAGATGGGTGTGACGGCGCACCAGGGGGAGGTGTCCACAGATTCAGCTTGGCGCAGTGACAATTTCGTGCCAAAAAACCCCGTGGAAGGTGCGCTGAAAGCTCGCCAGCTCCAACCTGGTCTATTCTCGGCGCAGGAGAGGTGCACCCTGGGCAGTGGTAATTTGGCTGACAGGCGCACAGTGCGCACACGTCACCAAAACCTCACAGCAGGTATCCAGAGTGTCAGGCACATTTCAATGCAATAAACAATCACAGCAACCACTATTTAATGTAACCGTCTGAACCAGCACATACATTTGTATCTATATTAATTGTCCCGTCACATCTGATGTCAGATCAGAGACATTTGTCATAACTAACGAGTTCACATCCCTCAAGCCAACCACAAACAACCACATCATCCGATACGGAGTATCCGGCTTCTCACACCTCATGAAACTCAAAAAAAAAGAAAAAAGAGAGAGACGCTCGCTGAATAAATAGTGTCTTAAGGATTTACCTGTGATTGCCCATATTTCTCTGTTTTAATCTTTATTCGCAACGTGATCTAAAAAGATGGTGTAGCCTACATTATTGAAAGGAGGATGAGGAGGAGATATATTTTCACCTAAGGCGCTGCTATTTGGCGAGGACAGACCAGGAATGCAGGTGGATCACAAGCATGATGAATGGATTAACCTGCTGCTGTGTTTAAATGTAATTATCACTCAATATTCATATTTATGAAACAGGAACAGATTACATCTGTCCCGTGAGGTGGTCCACACGGTGACGCGCATCGTGTCCTCTGATGCGCGGCCCGGTGGCCCCTGCACTCTCCCAGTTGCTGTAAAAGTGACAGCGGCTCTGACCTTCTTCACCACCGAGGTGAAATTGTCACTGCGCCTCGCCCGCGGCGCATTTAAAGGCGAGGAGAGGCGTTCATTTGATTGGTGAAGATCACACTCAGCTGTGTTAAACCCACTCAAGCCTACTCTCCTCCCTCTCTGCCATTTGCGCCACTGGGAGAGACGGAGGCGTGGGTGCGTCTCCCTGCGCCAGACTGCGCCGTGCACGAAACTTGCAAAATGCCCTGGACACACCCCGTTGGCTATCCCTTAAATGACAAGCAAACATTTTTTTCTTTTGCAGTTTCTGATAGTTTAAACCCAGGGTGTTCTAACTTTTTTTCACTAATGGTCCAAATAAATAAATAAATAAATAAATAAATAAATAAAGGGATACTCTGTCTCTAGGCTTACGTTTTGAGCATTGCAGAGTAAGTAACGTTAGGTTATTAGGGTTAGAGTTAAAAGAAGATTTTACTGTTTGTTTTGAGTTGGCCTTTAAATTCAGCTCTTGCATACCTACTTTTATGTTGGGTTTAAAGGTTAAAAAAAACGTCAGATCATACTGTAAACCAGAAATATGTGTTTCTTGACAAAAATAAGGTCTGATACCATGTATTGTGCATCACTGTAGGTCAAACCATTAAAGGATGATTTCTACGACAGCCATTTTGGATTTTGGCCTTTTCCCCGCCATTTTGAAAAATACACGCTGGCTAAGGTCTGGACTAAACGTATATGGATATTTTTTTAACCAGATATCTTAGTCCTCGTTTAAAAAAAAAATAGCTCTGTCCACACCACAGAAATATCTCTGCCCATACGAAGAGGCAAAACTGAAAACGATCACCTCTGAAGCCTGCAATACCATGCCCGGCTGATAGGTGGCAGGTTAGCAAAATGTGAAACCACAGAAGAAGAACTTTATGAGCATGCGCAGTTAAAAACAGGAGGAAGAAGCAGTCTAATGGTCTAACAGTCTGACCAACAAATGGCTGAAGTTACCGGTTAGAAGATGGCGAATAAAACTTATAAAATAGAGTCTTCTGTGTGGACGGACAATGAGGTGGACTTGTTACTTCATGTAAAATTAAATTACTACTACGGCCATCGTTGTTGTTGTTGACAACTGTTGTTACAGTGGCTTGTTGCTAGGCGCTTGACTTCATCCCGTCAACACCAGCTCTGATTAACATCGCTACATGGATCCACTCAACTGGATATTTTTTATTTCTCCACTTTTTTAATCTGTTTTAAAATATCTCCGTTTATGTGGGTGAAATCGCCATGTTCGTGTGGTTGAGAGGCCCAATTGGACGGAAAAATGTGCGTTTAGGAATATATCGTGTTCATGTGGTCCAGGCCTTTTTAGCCCTCCTAGATGACAAATCCATTGAGAGATGGACCTTGGCTCACCGCGGTCCATTTTGGTCTGAAATGACCCTACTATGTTGGGTGTCACAGTGAGGGCAGATTCTGTTTTTTGGGAGCCAGCTCTTTCTGTGATGACCCCTCTATTTACCAAATCTCTAGTCTCTGATGATTTGATGATGAAGAATGTCTTTCACCCAAACAGCATAATTACGGATCAAAACACATCTAAAATACATGGAACTACCAAAAGGCACTGTTTTTGGTAAAGAGCTTAAAACTTGCAGTTTACATTTTTTTTTTTTTTTTTTTTTTTGCCATTTCCACATGGTGTTATTATGTTGTTTTTGGTTGAGACAATACATCTCAAAAATCAGTGCCACAGCTCGATACAGGAGGGCATAGAGGATGCCTAAGCTATCACCTGTGCTTATAAAACTATCATCAAAGTCTGTTTGTTTTGCTTTCCTGCTGCAGCTTTTCCTTGAGTCATTATTCCAGTGCTGTTATTCATTTACCTCACTTTAATAATAAAATAAAGCAGACTTTTATAGGTCTTTCTGTGTCCTTGGTTACACAGCAGCGACTCTCTGTTTGAATGAGTCGATGGAGAATCAGACACAGCCTCTTTCCTCTTGCTTTCTCTGACCTCTGAAAGCACAGTCGGTTCCTGAACTCATCTCAGCAGAAATCTGCCACAGTGTGAACACTCTTGGCTGACGGAAAAGTTGAAATGAATAACTCTGACCCAGTGTGGTGTCAGGAGTTCAATGTACAGTTTGTTGTTCATCACTGTTAATCAAAAGGTGGAGACTTAGTTACAATCCTGCCCTGGTTACTTTTTCTGCGTCCTGGTGTGTTCAGTGTGTTATCGTAGAGTTTTGCATGTGGTCGACAAAGAGCACAACTGAAGTACTTTTGTCTTAAGTATAAATAGTCCTGTCAAATATCTCTCCAATACAGGTAAAAGTTGCTCAGTCAAAGCAGTACTTGTGCTAGAGTACTGGAGCTGGAGTAAAACTACTTAAATACAAACCCTAAATTCAGTTAAGTTAGGACGTGTAAAATAAAAATTCTTATGGACTTATAATCAATTAATACACTACAAAGACAGTTAATTAATGTTCAAACTGAAAAAAAATGTTTTTTTTTTTTTTTTTTTCAAAAACTCCCTTGTTTTTTAATTTGATACCTACAACATTTCCAAAAAATCTAGGACAGGGGCATGTTTACCACCTTTACTATTAACAACGCTTGATCAGCATTTAGGAACTATAGTAATTGTTGAAGCTTTGCAGCTGTACCTTTCTTGCTTGATGTACGACTTCAGTTGCTCAACAATATGGGGTCTTAATTTTCGTTTTCTGTGCTCCATTATGCCCCACACATTTTCAATGGGACACAGGTCTGGACTGCAGGCAGGCCAGCCTAGTACCTGCACTCTTTTAGTCTGAAGTCACTCTATTGTAACACATGCAGAAAGTGGCTTGGCAATGTCTTGCTGAAATAATCAAGGAATACCCTGAAAGAGACGTCAAATGGATGGCAATCTGTATGTTTCTTTCAGCATTAACAGTGCCTTCAAAGATGTGGATGTTACCCATGCCATGGGCACTTACACATCCCCATATCATCATAGATGCTTGGGCCGGGCGTTTCTGGGTGTTGTTGACTTGTTCTTTGCATGGTAGAGTTTTAACTTGCACTTGTAGATGAGGCAAATAACTGTGCTAACTGACAATGGTTTTCAGAACTGTTACAGAGCCCACCTGTTAATATCAACTACAGAATGATGTTGGATTTTAATGCAGTGCCACCTAGGGGAAGAGAGGTCGCTAGTATTCAGTGTTGATTTTTGGCCTTACTGCTTTTGTGCAGAGATTTCTCCAGATTCTCTGAATCTTTTTATGACATTGTAGACTGTTGATGATGAAATCCCCAAATTCATTGCAATTGTGCATGGAGAAATATCTTAAATTGTTGGAGCTGCCTTTAGCTGTGCCTAGAAAGAGTCGAGCCATCCCTGGACCTGCACGAAAGAAAATATACCTTAGGTTAGGTCCTCTATGGAGATGAAATTGTTCATTTTTTTAAACTGAACTTCAATCCAATTTTTGCTAAATAGACACCCAAGACATGATGTAAATAGTCAAACACACCAGAGCATCGGACCTTTCAGTAATACCCCCTCTCCCTATGTACATTTAATGTCCAGTCTGTCTACTACATGTGATATAAGATTGCAAAAACTGCTGTAGCTTTTCTCATATGAAAGTCACTTTAAAAATCAAGAAGTTAAACACATGGTCCCCCAAAAAAGAGGTCCTGGAAGCTTTGAGTTTGTCAAAATTGTGTTTATATATTGAGTTAAAACAATATTAACACAGCAAGAGCTAATTTTTCTTTAATGCCTTTTCAAAAGATATGACTGTGCAAGCCCATTTGATATCAACTTCATCCATGAAAACAATTAAAATGTGTTTATTTTACACACTAATGTATCAATCAATCTGTATTTGTCTAGCACTAATTCATAAGAAGAGTTATCTCAAGGCACTTTAAAGTTGAGTAGACTGAAGACATACTCTTCATTTTTTATCTATCTATCTATCTATCTATCTATCTATCTATCTATCTATCTATATCTATATCTATATCTATATATATATATATATATATATAAACATATATATAATGGAGCACAGAAAACGAAAATAAAGACCCCGTATTGTTGAGCAACTGAATATATATATATAAACCCATGGACACCCAGACCATAAATCTGTTCCCGATGAGTACAAGAGCAAACAAAAAGGGGCAAAGACACATATAGAGACTGAGCGAGAGTACCAGAGAGACAGAGAGGGAGGAGCTTACTGTGTCATATCCCCCAGCAGTCTAAGCCCATTGCAGCCTAACTATGGGTTGGTCCAGACCTGAGTCAGTCCCTATCTAATGTATATTAGATATATTATCATTTGTGCAGGAACAGGGGTGGCTCAACTCTTATCAGGCACAATTAAGTGGGGCTGTGAGGAAAAACCTCAGGAACAATTAGGTTAAACAATCAATTTAACAGTCAAACTCATTTGTATCCCACTAATTCAGAACAAATCTTATCCCCACACAGATTTTCCAAATGAGCAGGTCCAGATCGTTTTGTTTGTTATTGTATTTGGAAAAGCCCATTAGCACAGCAACATTAAGTAAAGTTTCAGTGGTGAGGAAAACTCCATTTACAGGAGCAAACTTAAGGAGAATCAGACTAACTAATAAATATTAAAACAAACAAGGCAACAACACTGACTCAGATAAATGCAGGGCTGCCTTGGCCTTAATAAGCCCGTTTTTCTTATGTTTGCCCACACTGGGTCAAGTTATCCAGTTCTTGTTTTGTGTGTGGGGATCAGTATGGACAATATTTGTCTTTGAAGGATGAAAATCTTTCCTCTACCTTACTGTTTGTGTAAGTGTGTAGGAGCTAAGTTGAGGGAATTTGTGATACTGATATATCTTGACACAGTGAGGCCTCAGCAAATTTAGCAAGGCATGAAAGCTGCTGTTGATCCCAGGTGTGAAACGGAGAACTGATATCATAGTCCGTCTAAAAATAAAGCTGAGATTTGCTTAAAGAAATGTCCAGCTCAGACTGCTGTGAGCTGAACACACAGAAGCGTATAAGTTTGATTAATTGAACATGTCATGTTGCTGTGTGCCTTGTTTCAGAATGTCTCACTGAATTACCTCAAGCACACTGACAGGTCCTTCATTCTATTCATACATGAGCTGCAGGTTTTTTTTATGAATTTGTGTGAAACATAGACCTGTTCATGTGACAGCCTTGGGCCAAATCCTGTTGTTTACAGAATGTTTACATGTGAAGTATGTGTACTCAGCTGTTACCATGATGCATGTATTCTGAGGATAAATGCCTTTATTGGGGAGGGTAAGTAATTTCATTCTAGTTCAAACGTAAAATGCTAACTTAAAGACCAGCAAGGAAAGACACAAATTACATAGTACATACAGCTCATATAATTTTCTATTTGTATGCAAGCTTGAGACATAACTTGGGTCTGATGACGTTCTAAATTTGTTAAACATAAGACAATCAATCAAACTTTATTTATGTGGCACTTTTCATACAAGAAAATATAACACAAAGTGCTTTACAAACAGACAGATTAATTAAAAGATACCAGGAAGTATGACCCAAACCCACTCCGCCCAATTCCCTAACCCACCCACCCTGCAATCCATACACAGTATTAGCAAAATGCATCATAAAAGACATACCCAGTTCGCACAGAGGAAACACCATCTTAAAGGTTCAAATGAGTAAACACTGGAGGTCAAGTTAAAAGGTAAAAATCAGAAATAACATCAAATAGAATAAAAAAGGGAAATTAAGTAAATAAATAAATAAATAATAAAAGGGTGCTGTAATAGAAACACTAAAAAGGAATGGCACTATGTTCAAACAGAGGAAAAAAACAATTAAGAAGAATTTTGGAAAAAAAAAAACAAGAGTATAAACTACTACAGGATGATTTTCAAGTTAAAACAGAATAAGATAAAACCTAAATTACTAAAACAGATTAAGATGAGTACATTAAAATTTAGCTAAAAGCCAGAGGATCCATCTTGATCAGACACGTGCTAGAATCTCCATTCTTTTCTTTTCCTGCTTGAGGTTTGTACCTATTGGGCTCTAATTTCCTGGTGCAACTCAGGGAGGCGCAGCCTGGCACACCCCGTGCAGTGATAATTTTGTCCGGCGCACCACCGTGGGCAGCCAATTTGGCAATTTGGTAGACCGGCTGCGCCGAGATGGGTGTGACTGCGCACCAGGAGGAGGTGTCAACAGATTCACCTTGGCGCAGTGACAATTTCGTGCCAAAAACCCGTGCGGAAGGTGCACTGAAAGCTCGCCAGCTCCAACCTGGTCTATTCTCGGCGCAGACGAGGTGCACCCTGGGCAGTGGTAATTTGGCTGACAGGCGCACAGTGCGCACATGTCACCAGAACCTCACAGGCAGGTATCCAGAGTGTCAGGCACATTTCAATGCAATAAACAATCACAGCAACCACTATTTAATGTAACCGTCTGAACCAGCACATACATTTGTATCTATATTAATTGTTCCATCACATCTGATGTCAGATCAGAGATGTTTGTCATAACTAACGAGTTCACATCTCTCAAGCCAACCACAAACAGCCACATCATCCGATACGGAGTATCCGGCTTCTCTCATCTCATGAAATTCAAAAGAAAAGAAAAGAGAGAGACGCTTGCTGAATAAATGTAAGTCACTCGGTGTCTTAAGGATTTACCTGTGATTGCCCATATTTCTCTGTTTTAATCTTTATTCGCAACGTGATCTAAAAAGATGGAGTAGCCTACATTATTGAAAGGAGGATGAGGAGGAGATATATTTTCACCTAAGGCGCTGCTATTTGGCGAGGACAGACCAGGAATGCAGGTGGATCACAAGCATGATGAATGCATTAGCCTGCTGCTGTGTTTAAATGTAATTATCACTTAATTTTGTACTCCTTTTTATGGCAAAGGAACAGATTACATCTGTCCCGCAAGGTGGTCCACACAGTGACGCGCATCATGGCCTCCGATGCGCGGCCTGGTGTTCCCTGCGCTCTCCCAGTTGCTGCAAAAGTGACAGCGGCTCTGACCGTCTTCGCCACCGAGGTGAAATTGTCACTGCGTCTCCCCCGCGGCGCATTTAAAGGCGAGGAGAGGCGTTCATTTGATTGGTGAAGATCACACTCGGCTGTGTTAAACCCACTCACGCCTTCTCTCCTCCCTCTCTGCTACTTGCACAGGTAGGAGGGACGGAGGCGTGGGTGCGCCTCCCTACGCTAGACTGTGCCGTGCAAGAAACTTGCAAAATGCCCTGGACACACCCTGTTGGTGCGGCGCAGGGCAGGTGCGCCCCGCCTGCGCCTGGTCTATGAAATTAGAGCCCTTTATGTCTATTTTCAGCAAAGCCTTCAAGCATAAAGCAGAGCAAGGGGGGAATGACCCGAACAGGAAGCCCTGTTATGTTTCTGAAAATAATAGCATAATATATATTTCTTAATTTTATTTATTGGGTTATCAACACATCACATGTATCCATAGCAACATACAAATTACCTAGTTTTTAACTCAGGTATATATATATATATATATATATACATACATACATACATACACACATATATATATACATACATATATATATGTATATATGTGTGTGTGTATATATATATATCCATATATATGTGTGTGTGTGTAAATATATATATAAAGAAATAAATGCATAAATAAATATTACTAAGTAACATAATAATACAAAGAAATAATAATACTAATAATAAGCCCCATTACAAAGAGGGCTGTACAACATAACTGAGCACAGAATAATATCATTTGCTCTATGTAACTTTCAAACATTACATTAGCCATCCAGAGACTGAAGAGAGTCAACAAAAGACAGAAAAGGACCCCATATCTTGTTAAAACTGTCAGAACATCCTCTAATGCTGTAACTAATTTTCTCTAAAAAGGAAAGACATTAGGTCTCTCAACCAAGATAAGGAGATGGGGGTTTTCGGTCCTTCCAATGAGGTCAAATAAGAGAAGCAAAAGCCATAATACTCCCTTCCTTGGTGGGAAAACTAGCAAAATCATCAGGAACACCAAAAATAGAGATTAGAGGATTGGGAGCTACAGGTTGTTGTAGAAGATGGACCAGAATAAGATTATCTTCAGACAAGAGAAAAACACGTATGAGTGATTAGCGGGATAGAGCAGCTATCACATGTAACTCTCGTGTTAAATAATTTGTTTAGTTTGACCTTGGAAAGATGCTGTGTAGAACCTTAAACTGTATCAGTCTCAGACTAGCTCAGGGGGAGATGAACCCACGGCCTCAGGGGTAGGACAGAATTGAGTCGATTAGTCTGGTGGCAGTTGAGGGAAGTAAGGAAAGTTATGATGAACAAAGTTGCGAACTTGAAAATATCTAAATAAATGGGAATGTGGAAGGTCAAATTTTGCCCTCAGAGTGTCAAAGGGAGCAAAGATATTACCAACATATAGTTGTTTAAAATGAACCAGTCCCTCGTCGTTCCAGAAAGAAAAAGCTGGATCAATAGTTGAAGGAGAGAATAAATAATTACCACAGATGGGCATTAATGGGGAGATAGCAGTGATTTTGAATTGTCCTCTGAACCGTTTCCAGATCTTCAGAGTAGATAAAGTAATGGGATTAGATTTGAACTTAGAGGGATTTGAGTTTAGGGGGCGCAGATCAAAGCTGATAATGAAACTGAAATGCATGAGCGAGCTTCCATCTGACACCAAACAATATTGGGGGAACTGTAACAAGTGTATATTTTTTGGATATTGGCAGCCCAATAATATGCCAAAAAAACTGGGGAGAGTGAGACCCCCATCTTCTTTTGGTCTTTGTAGGACTGAATATTTTGCCCTTGGAATCTTCCCAGCCCATATAAAAGATGAAATGCTCCGGTCAGGATCCTTAGAAGACTTGGGGAGGAATATTGGTAGACATTGAAAAAGAAATAGAAATCTTGGAAACACATTCATTTTAATTATATTGATTCTTCCCAATAGGGAAATGGGAAAAGCATACCAACATTTGAGGTCTGATTTAATCTCTTTCACTAACTTTAAAAATATTACTTTGATATAGTAAGGGGAAATCATGGGAAATATTGATGCCTCGGTAACGAAAACTGGAAGAGGCTAGGTGAAAGGGTAACATTGTAACTGAAATCTGTTTTGCAGCATCGTTAGGAGGAAAGCATTCACTCTTAATAATGTTCAGCTTATAGCCTGAAAAGAAACCAAATGTCTTCAAAATTTCAAGAATCTTACTGATGCAAACAGTAGGATTTGAAATATTGAGCAGCAGGTCATCAAGATAGAGCAAGACCCTGTGCTCAGTCCTGTTTCTACAGAAACCAGTGAAAAGGGATGAGCTCTTAAGAGCAACAGACAGTGGTTCAATGGCTACAGCAAATAACAGTGGCGACAGAGGGCAGCCCTGATGGCAGCCACGTGTCAAAGGGAAAAATCTGACCAGGTGTAGTTGGTAAACATACTAGCCAAAGAGTTGCTGTATAATAATTGAATCCATGAAGTGTATTTTTGACCAAAACCAAATCTGTTTAGAACTGAAAATAAATAGCTCCACTCCACCCGGTCAAATGCCTTTTCTGCATCCATTGAGACCACCATTTCAGCTTCTTGTGTGCTAGTCTAAGACAGTATTATATCAAGCAGCCAATGGATATGAAAGGGTAACTGTCTGCCCCTAATGAAACCAGTCTGATCACTGGAAATAATGTTTGGTAGGTAGGGGTCCAGGCGGCTTGGAAGAATCTTAGGCAACAACTTTACATAATAATTTATTTATTTATTTATTATCAGATGCTTTGTGAAATCCAGTACAACACCTTCCAAGGAAATTACCCATGAAGAAGTAAAAGTACCTTCTCTCAAGTATCTTAAAAAATGCTCCAAAAAATACCAGGACCCACAAAAGTTAATCAGTAACCTCAGAAATAATCAATGCAAAGGTAATCTCTGTCTTTCCTTACCACTGACACTTTACCACAGTATACCTTCATGGCATTTAGGCCTTGTAATGCTCTTGGTACATTTCAGAGACTCATTTTTATTTATTTTTTTTTATTTAACCTTTATTTAACCAGGTTTGTCCCATTGAGATCAACAGATCTCTTTTGCAAGGGAGACCTGAACAAGAATGGCAGCATCACACAGTTTAATCAAACATTACACTCAGACTCAAAATAGCAGAAGAAGTGAGGAAACAATTTTCAGCAAGTCATTAGTTAAAACAATGACGTTAAGAAAGTCTGGCTCCCAAGTTTTCACCGCAGATGTAAAAACATTAAGAGACACCAAGTTTTGCATCTTAAATTCAGTCTGCAGATTATTCCAAGTAGATGGTGCAGAGAACCTAAAGGCCTTCTTTCCCAGTTCGGTTCGGACTCTGGGAACAACAAACTGCACAAAGCTGAATGATCTCAGGTTGTGTAATCCATCCTTTGGGATTAAAAAGAGCAGAGATAGTCAGGAATTTTGCCAAGAATGGCTTTGTAAATGAACACGTACCAACGTCCAAGACGACGTGTACTTAAAGAAGTCCAACTGGCTTTGGAGTATAAAGTACAGTTATGAGTCAGAAATCCACCATTTGTGATAAATCTCAGAGCTCCATGGTACACACTGTCCACCATCTGCAGACTCTGAGCAGAGGCATGTATGTATAAAACATCACCATGATTAAGAAGAGGTAAAAACATAGACTCGACCAGTCTCTTTTTGACATTAAAAGAGAAACAGGACTTGTTTCTGTAGTAAAAACCAAGTAAAACTTTCGGCTTTTCAGCAGCATATTGAATGTGCTCTTTAAAAGACAAGTTTTTATCAAGTAAAAACCCCAAGTACTTAAAGTAGATACCAGCTTAATATCTTGACCATCCTTACTAACAATTTTCTCAGAAAGTGTTCCTTTTGTTGCTCTTGTAGATGCAAACACCATGAGTTTAATTTTTTCTACGTTTAGAACAAGCTGCAGCTGGCTAAGCTGTTCTTGGACTAAATCGAAAGCATGCTGAAGATTTGCGAAAGCTAGTGCAGGCGAAGGTGCACAGCAATAAATAACAGTATCATCAGCATAGAAATGAAAATTTGCATTTGGAACATTCTGTCCAAGACAGTTGATATAAATAGTGAATAAGAGCGGTTCCAAAACTGAACCCTGAGGTACCCCCTTGTGGATTTGTAGTACCTCAGATGTGACACCCTCTGACTGAACAGCCTGGGTTCTGTCAGTGAGATAGTTTGTAAATCATCTGACTGCATGCTCAGAGAACCCTGAGGCTTTTAGGCGGTCTAAAAGGATACTGTGATCCACAGTGTCAAAAGCCTTAGAGAAATCAATAAAAAGAGAAAGGCAACACTGTTGTCTAAAGCCTTCAGGATGTCATTCACTACCTTCATAGCAGCAGTAGTAGTGCTGTGGTTTTTTCTGAAAATCTGATTGAAATGGAGACAGAATAGAATAAGAAGCCAGGAAGTCTTTCACCTGGTCACTGACCAGTGACTCAAGCACTTTGGACAATACAGAAAGTTTTGATATTGGTCTATAATTATTCAAGACTGCTGAATCACGTCCTTTGAAAAAGGGGATTAGAAAGGCTGACTTCCAAACATCAAGGATCTTATTGCCACTTATAGAGAGATTAAATATATGACACAGTGGATCAGTGATAAAATGAGATGCAAGTTTTAAAAATGAGGGATTCTAACTTGTCTGGACCTGCTGGTTTGCGGGGGTTCAGTTTTTTTAGAGCTGTTAAAACCTCATAAGTTTTAAAAGGTACAAAGTTAAAAGCAGGAACCTCACATTTGATATCCTCCATAAATGGAGATACCAAATGGTATTTTTTGAATAAAAGTCCTGATGAAATAAAATGCTTGTTAAAGGATTTTAAAATATCTAATTTATTCAACACTCTATGTCCATCCGCAATGACACTATTTGGGAGGTTAACAGTTTTACAATTATTAGACACTGTTTTGATTGTCCTACAGAACTTCTTTGTATTTTTGAGACCATCTGTTGTTGAAGACAAGAAAAAGTCAGCCGTGGTGTTTCGAACTAAAGACGTAAATTTATTTCTAAGCTGTCTAAAAGAGAGTCAATCGGAGTCTTTTCCTGACTTTCGTGCTCTGGCCCATGCAGAGTTACGCTCATGAAACAGGTCTGAAAGCTCCCTTAAAAACCATGGGTTTTCACGCCTTTTGATTCTATACCTACGAATGAGCGCATGTCTATTGACAATCTCAATAAAAGCAGTATGAAAATAGTTCCAAGCAAGTTCAACGCCATCAAAGAGGGTGACTCTGTCCCACTGAAAACTACAAAGATCATATAGAAAAGCTTCATGCACCAAGTGTAGTGTGGTGTGAGAAATTGTGAAGTGTATTTAGATGATAATGTCACCCATTTTGAACACCTAGCTTGAACACGTGCAAACCCTCCTTATCAGTTTTGAGAAGCTACGAAAAGCTTTCCTCACCTTAAACTTGCCTGAATGGGACTTTGGCAGGCCTTCTGGGACCTAGTTGGGAAAGTAGGAGGGTCAGGGGTGTCCTTTAGAGGTCAAGGCAATCCTTGATTACCTCAGTCCTAAGTACAGATGTGAGTTGTACCATTTCTTCATGGTATTAACTTTGGCAATGTTGTTATGCCGCTAACCAATATGACCAGTGCTACAAAGTCTTGGGTTTGGTCCTTGTTCCCTGCAGCAGGGGTGCAGTTGTGGTGCTGCTGCGGGAGGATAGAGCAGAGTTGATCTTCCTGTCTGTAACTTCTCAAAGAAGTTAAAGAAACATAAGCTTGGGTGCTGGTTTGGCAGAATGGTAAGCAGCCAGGCACGACCCATATACATACTTCTGGGGTTCAAATCCAGGCTGTGGCCTGTTTGCAGAGTGTCTTCTCCTAGTCTCTCTAACCCTATTTCACAAGCCTATCCACTGACTCTCTCCCTCATGTCAATAAAGGCCTAAAAATGCCCAGAAGAAAAAAAAAAAACATCAGTTCACATGGTCTCCAGCTCATTGCCCATCTGCTCATGTTCCTGGCACAGATGAATAATGCGAATCAGAGCTGATGTCTCTGCTCAGGAAGGACCCAATATTGAGATGCACCACAAAAATGATGCTCTATTGAGTCCATTTAGCCACCTTTTTAACAAAAATTATCAGGAACTGTTTGTATCTTTAGGAATGGGGGTGTTACAGCCTCACTCTGTTGTACTTAAATGTGCTTATGTATTTTCTGAGGAGGGAGGATCTGCCTCCCAATAGGTTTTCTTTTGCACCACAACCATTCGAACAGGGCCAGCCTGCACACTGTTGATGGTTGTGACAGCAGCATCCTCTAGACTCTCTTCCTCCTCCACTTAGTTTTCTGCTGTGGTTTTGTGAAGTTTGTTGACTCTTTGTGTTTGTTGGTATTAGGTTTTGTTAATCTGATTTTTGTGGGTAAAGAGAGAAATTCTCTCTGTTTTGTAATGTAAATATAAACCCAATTTCTTGGGATAAATTCTGCCAAAGTTTGGAAATAATGGTTCAGCGTTTGTTTGTGGACAGAGGATTGAACATTCTTTCTTTGAAATTCTATTACACATCCATCTCCCAGACAAGTGTGCACTATAAAGGAAATGGTTATAACAGCTGATAAAGTTATTAAGGATTGTTACTGCAGATGAATTAAGTGTGGCAGTGGTGGCAGGTGTAAGCTGTCATTCTTACCAACATTGAAGGCGGTGGTAAAATGTCTGCCAATTGCACAACTAAACATTGGTAGTCACTCTAATGTATAAATGTATTCTGCAACAGTTTGAATGCATTCGCTTGTTAGCTCTATGGTTAACGGCTAATGCTAAATTCCTACAATATCTGACCATATGTGCAGATTCCATGGGTCAAGTATTTGACTCAGTACGGTTCAAGTCAAAAGGCTTTCTTGCTTCTTTTTTCCTGAATGCCAGAAATAAATCAACACTCCTAGTCTACAGAGATTTCACCACTCTTTTAAATAACATTTGAGCTAGGAGCATCAAGGAGCACCATCTGCTTGTGTACTAGCCAGATCTTCTCCCGTGAGAAGGGTGGTTGAAGCAGGAAAGTAAAGTGGCTTAATGTTGCTGTGAACTTGTTGGTGAAGACTGAGCTACAACACAAAAAAAGCATTTTGTGTTGTAGTTCAGTAGTGGGGTATCAGTAGAGAACTCATACATGCAAGGGGAGAACACACAAAATCCACAAAGAAAGGCCCTGTACAATAGCAGAGTCAAGGAAACAACCTGCTTACAGTGAGGCACCAGCTCTACCTGCTTCATCACTGCACAGCCAGTCTTTCAGATTTATTAGGTATAAACTATCTCACAAGTATTGTTTTAGTTTCAAGTTCTGTTTGAGTTTTTTTTTTTTTTTGTCTTTCGTCAGGGCCACCCAGCCACAATCAGAAACGTCCTTGCAGGCTTGTTGGTTTTCTTTCTGGCAGCTGGAGAACAGAAAAGGTTTACTGATGGACAGAGATTGCAAAAATATAGACAGGATGTCATGTTTGTCTGAGGTATGACTGTAGTGATTTTTCTGTCCTGCATCAGTCTCATCCACAGAGACTGGCACTACTGCTCAAAGAGTCACCGTCTGAATTCACGTGTAAACCACACACTGATCGCTGTACTCACTGCCATTCACCCCGTACACATGCAGCAGTGATCTGCTGGACGTGTTCCATGGTAGAAGAGAGCTCATGAAGTCATGAATGTCGCTCGTGCTGCACCACATCTGCATGTAATGCTAACAGTGAAGCCCTGCAGGTATGTAGACCTCAGGTAGCTGCTTTTCACAGACTTTAGTTGTGATTTTTGCTGTGGGCTCTTTGTACCGCACATCAAGGAAGTGAAAAGGAAGTCAGACTGAAGAGTGATGATGTGCGGAGCTGGAAGAGAGGGCGAGAGCTATGGTGGCTGGCCAAAGCTGCAAGGAAGTTGCAGTGATTTGATGAAGTTGCAAGGCCACACTGAATTTACGAGGATTGCTGGACATTCCTGGAGGGACTGTATATTTGACTTAAAGCTGAATATGCTTTTTTTCCCCATGCTACTTCAAGAACTGTCTGGAGAATTGCTAGACATATAAAGTCTCTGTACACCATTAATAAGCAAATAATCTAGGTGGTCACCTTAGATTCGCAGGCAGGGTCGTTGATATATTTCATCCTGGAGATGTGACCAGTGGGCATTTTCTGGGTTTTTACTGTTGGAATATGTTTTTATTTCTTTAAAGTAGAATAAATTGTGATGATATATGTTAAATATCCAGATTTGCTAAACTATATCTACATGTACATTTTGGTCCATATTATCCAGCCCTAGTTTAGCTCCTTTTCACTTTTGCATATGTGAATTTCTTCACAAGTTATTTAGGTGATGAAACAGGTTAGTGCTTCTATTTATCATTCCTGTGATAAACCATGAGGACTTGTAAACATTAAAAAAATCTTGTGTTTGGCTTTCATTTTGAACTGAAACACAATAAAATCCATCCGTCCTTGATCCATTCAAGACAACACCCAGTCTCCAAATATCAAAAACAGACATTGTTTTCTCTGGATCTATTTTCGGGCATGAAAAAGAAAATCGTTTTTTAATTTAGATTTATTTCTTAACTAAACACTTCTTTCTTAATTTCTAAACGAGGAATCCAAAGACTAAAAGAAGCACTGACCTGAATGCAGAGTCAGTGTTTCTGTCTTTTGGAATAACAAGGTGCATCAGCAAAGAAATATACTGTAACCTCAGCCCACTAAAGAGGATGGTAGAGCTTTAAAGGAAAAGAAAAAGAAAGACAAGAATTGGAGCTAAAACAGACTTACAGCCACAACCGATCAATCCTGAAGTAGAAAGTGCAGAGTTCAGAGACTGAAAATCAACAAAGGTAAATAGCAGGTCGAAGTCCCAGTATGTGGCAGGTTGTTTAATTCTTCATCCTGTTTGGCTAGAGTGCAGACTGAACTCTGCTCTTTTATTCTTTTATCTTGTCTGATCAACAATGTGGAGCTGGAGTGGGTTTGCAGGACAGGAAACCTGCCAGTGATGGGCCGTCCACAACTGAGCTTTTCACAGTTCAAGTAAACAACTGAGGCCAACCACAGAACTAAAGTGTAATTGTCTTTGGATTGTATGTGTTGAGAAACTGGTTTACAGAAATATCCGATTTAAGGTACATTTCCTGAAATATGCTGTTCTTTTGTGATAGTCTGAACAATTTCTTGAGGGTACTCTAGAAAACTTGCCTCATGGCTGGCTTAATAAAGGGATTATCATTCATCAAATTAGCATTCAAATTGTGGAAACCTGGCCTGTCTCGCTAAACTTGCAGTGCAGCTGGATCTACAAGATTCAATGTCTGTAATCTGACAGATCCATGTTGCCAAGCTCCGATCTACAGCAGGAAGATGTGGGAGCTACTAAGCAGGAAGTGACTGTTTGTGAAGAGATTAGCATAGATGCTAACAGCTTCAGTACCAGTTTGATCAGATCTGGACCACATTTCTTTATTAAATGAAACACATATACCAATACTATGAACCTCACTATCGAAGGAATAGCTTTACTCCACATCCATCGTGTCCTTTACACTGAGCCAGAAGTGCCCTCCTGCTACATTACTTGGTTGGCCTGTAATGAATGTAAGGGATGGAACGAACATCTAATCACCTATATGTGCAAAGATGTGCTTTTAAAAGGTTCTGCTCATTCCCAAACACTTTCTATGAGCTCTTTTGTAATGGACCAGTGAATTATATTGAACGGTCCATTTAATGGTGTCAGGCAAACAAACAAGTGTTGGTAAAACCTCCTTATTGGAAGTAAATGTATCAAAAAATAGTAGTGTTGAGATGATGTTATCAGAAAGTATGATTATCCATTTTTCTGATGGTATTATAAACATTGCTTTACTTCTCAATAATAAAGGGAGGCATCTGATGAGCTATTTAATTGATGAGATCATGATGCTACCACTAAATTATTGAAAAATATATTTAAACTGCTATTGATCCCAAAGCCTTAATTGCTAACACAGGAACATTCACCCACAACAACTAAAGACATTCTGTTTGATATTGGAGGATCAATCAGAAACCATCACAGCAGCATCCTGTAAGAGCATTAAATTCACCCCTTTCTTCATCATTACTTCACAACATTTATGGATCTCCTCCAGAAATGCTTCACAGCTCATATGCCAAAATATGGTAGGAACCTAGTGGCTCTTTCTGTGATGGCAGAGTTGTTTCTGAATAAAGCCGTGAGGAACATTTACACTGCCGACACCTTTCTTTATAAAAAAAAAAAAACCTCACAAAGCCATCAGTCTAACAGATGTATGAAGCCAGCAATGTTATGAATACCATGTCTTGAAGGCGCTCCACAGATGCATTTGAAAGAAATAGTTCATGACATGACAGATGCACTGTGTCTTATATCTGTGACACATCCATATATAACTGAAATGTGTCATATACCGCTCTATGAATAGCAAACACAGACATGTCTCAATCTTTCACTCAGGATAGTGAAAGAAAGCTTTTCTATTTTTATTTGTGGGATAAATCTGAATGACATATTCCTCAGGTGATGATATAAAATGACTGTCTACAAACGCAGGAATATCTAGTTTTTGCACATTTAGTTTGAACACATTTGAGGGACATAATGATCCTTTCCTGCATTACTAAGTGGTGTGGTTGTATTGCTGGAGTACAATTTAACATCTAGTTACTCTGACACTAGACCGAGCTTCAGGGTACAGCCTGAGCCTGGGGCTGGTGAGCCTGCCTCTTCCTATGTGATGCATTCAACATGAAAAATGTATCTAAGCGTCCCCAAATGAGTGTGAAACTCTCCTGCCTGTGGGGGTGAGTGTGTGTAGATGACTCAATACCAGGTTTGCTCAGTTCATGACATGAGCAGCATGCTCTGTAACCTTGCAGTGCAGCTGGATCCACCTGATTCAATGCCACGAATCAGTCTAACCCATCTAGCCAAGCCTCAGTCTACAATGACTGTGCTCAGTCCAATCAATGTCCATTAAAGCTGTAACAGGTGGAAGCTACGAGCGTGACAACAGCAGGAAGTGACTGCTCGAACTGAGATTAGCATAGTTGCTAACAGCTTCATATTTGGGTGCAAGTTTGTTCAGCAAACTGTACTTCATACCATGGCAGTAGCGCCCAGCTACTACATTATCTGACTGGCCTGTTATGAATGTGATTGACAGACTGATCATCCAGTCACTTCCTGGATATGCTTTTGAAAGGCTCTGCTCATCCCAAGCACTGTTGCTCTAAAGGAAAAGGGAAAATATGTTGAACAGTCCATCTGGTGTGTCAGGTTACATGCTCTGCACAAGCAGTGGAAATCTTCTCCAGTTAGCCCGTACCTGGTCTAGTTTTAGCTAGTTAGGTAAAGATGATGCAACATAAACCTTTCATGTAGCAGTTATCACGATTAGAGTTAATATTAACACTTCTTAAGTGTCTATATGGTTCCACACCACAAAGTGCTGTTCTCACTCTTTGAATATTTGGTACTTTAACTCTCATCAAGTGTAATTGTTGACTCTTTTTGGAGTTCAATTTTAAAACTTTATAACACTGAACAATGTGAGTTTTGATCAGCAATCTATGTCATGTTAGGAATGCTCTTTCTCTCTAAGGGTATTTTTTTAACTACTTGAGTGTAAACCAGATATTAACACTGCAAATTGCTAACATTGCTGTATTTATTTACTGTATATCAATAGGGCAAAATTAGCTGGAATAAAAATACCATGTTTGGTCATATATACACATATATACATATCCATAAACTTGTGCGCTGCAGTTTTCATGATGTGGGTTTGTGGCATCTGTTGATACTTGTCCAATAATGGGGGACAGGTGGGACAATCAACTCTACAAGAGTCACTTACAGGTTCCAAGAGAAAAGTGAAAAGTTCCAAATTAACACCTATGGATTTGATTTACTGAAACATTATTTTTACACTTGTTTTTGACTCAAGCACTTTTTTAAACTGAGAGTACATTTTCATTGGTGAGACTTCATTCAGTGTGAAATTAAATCTTCACTTACTGAAAAAAATGTAACATTTCTCAATTTGCTGTGCAGGGTGGTGTTGTTTCAATAAAAACGTAATGTGTACTCAGTCTGTATTAATCTGAGTCTTCAGATAGTGGTCCTTTACCCAAAATAAGGACTAAAACATACGGAGAGGCATCTTTTCATTTTATGGCCCCCATCTGTCAAACAGTCTGAGGACCTGAGAAAAGCACCACTGTTCATGTTTTTGAAAGCAACTCAAGCTGTACCTATTAAGACTGGCTTTTAGCAGATTTTTATTGTCTCTTAATCTGTTTTATGCATTTTCTTGACCCATACTAGTGTCAGGGTCACTACTTTGTGCTCTTTTACCTCTGTTATCTAGTTATTTTTTATTATCCTATCATGGCATTATTTTATCACAATTAATTTTTAGCATTTCATTTTAATAGCATTTAATCCTCATTTCAAATTTTGTCTTTTAGAGTTTTTTGTCTGCTCTGATATTATTGTTGTGAATATCTCTTTTCAATTTTTTTTATGTAAGGCACATTGTTGTACATTTTGTTGTATGACAAATGCTATATAAATAAAGTTTGATTGACTGACTGATTGAGAAAAAATTTTGGGACATTTAAATTGTATGTGGGATCAACAACAATTTTTCCGCTTTGCTGAGCTGGAGTTAATTATTTCTCTTTTCCAGTTATTGCTGCAACTAAAATTATTGATCATGACATGACTGGCTGCAGGTGCATGGTGGCACAGCAGGTATAGTGCACGTGCCTCATAGCAAGAAGGTTCCTGGTTTGATCACTGTGTGAGTGTGCATGGTTGTCTGCTTCTCTATGTGGCTCTGCAATCAGCCGGGAACCGGGCCAGGGTGTACCCCGCCTCTGGATGGATGGATGATTGGTTGCAAACTGGATTATTCAGTTTTTACACTCCACATATCTGGAGGAAACTTCTAAAAGACTGCAGGTCTACTGAAACTCTCAGTTGTCTTGAATCAAAGTTAAAGGCTCTTTTGTTTACAACTACCTTTGATTGGATTATTTACTTGTTTTTAATAGTGTTTTTATGTATTAATACCAGCTCTGCATTTTGCTACTTTTAATTTTTTTGGTAATTAAATAATCAAGTTAGTATTTTATTTACAATACTGGACTGAAGCTTTAATTCATGATTTGATTTTGATATTTAATCAAAAAAAATTTCTTCTATATTTTAGCTTTTGTTTTAACTCTGCTTTTGTTTTACTTTTTGTTTGTTTCAGTTTCTTTGTTTTTGTAAATCTTTTCTTCTGAGGTGTTTTTCCTTGTGATTGTATGAAGCCCTTTGTATTGCCTGGTTGCAGAAAGGCGCTATAAACTTGCCTTGTCTTGTTTTATTGATTTGGACCATCTTTGTTTTTTCTTTTAAATCTTGTCTTACACTTCAGTTTATATTTTGTTTACAACCCAACACTGTAGCTTTGTCATTGTGTTCTGATGCACTGAGTGAGACACTTTGAATTGCCTTGTTGCTGAAAGGTGCTGTAAATAACCTTGGCTTGCTTTACCAATGACGTTAAGAAATAGTACTCAAGAATTCAACGTTTTTATTGGTGGAGTCCCTCAAGGTTACTTTCGTCAAGAAACAAAAAGATCTCCTTAATTGTGCCTGACCTTGCACGACTGTCCTAATTAGCCTGTTTTATTTCCAAATGCTGTTAAAGGTGAATGGAGCCATGTATTGGTTTACATATGAAATGGAAATGTTTTTGTTGGTCAGTGGTTCCCAATATTTTTCCTGAGCCTCCCTCGATGTACCTGAGAAGAGTCTCGCCCCCCTTGGACGCACATAAAGTATGATCTATGGTTGTGAAAATAAATGCCAATCCTAAGTCCCCATGAAAAAAATCCAGATCAGATACGATTACAAATGCATTCCTGTGCAAAGGCCTTTAGAGAAAGTGTGTCCTCAGTGTTATAATTGTTTTTGTAATTATATGAGTAGACCAAATTTTGACAACTTCAAAGCTAACTGAGGACACACTTGCAACTGAGGTGCTAACTAGTACTAGCTGGGTGCGCTGCCAAAGTTAGCCTGTTAGCTGGCTGCATCCTTTGGTAGCTTTTTAGCTCATTGTCAAGCCTGGTAGCTCGCTGTGTCCTCTGTAAGCCCATAGAATTTATTTATTTGAGATGGAGCAGTGGATGTTCACGTACCTCACCATGCAGCAAAAGAAAACAAGCCAGACTATATCTGTTGGCTAATTTCCATCTCTTGTCCCTGAATAGATGTTCCTGAAGAGGAAGAGCTAAAAGGCTTTCTGTGTCCCCTGCTAGCCCATTTCTCACTGCGTCTGTATGGAGCTGCAAAGAAAAATCAAGCCCATCCCTCCTTAATTAAATGCAAGTGTGCTAACATTTAGGGTTCTCCAATGTTCTGGGCAAGTCAGAGCCTCACTTGTTCAGTATGCAGGCTCTGCAAACTGAAATGTTAGTACTCATCTTACACACCATCACCCAGTGTTTAAAGAAGCAAAAAAGTGGTCCGAAACGATACCGCTGACCAATCCCAGAAGCACAACTTTATTCAACAATGGCCGTTTAATTTACAAAGACTTAGCGGCAGAGAAATTGAAGGTTCAAGGCTAGGCAAGGCAAACGTATTTGTATCACACCTTTCAGCAAACAGGCAAAGCAAAGTTCTTCACACAATACATCAGAATAAAATGACAAAAGCAAAAAAAAAAAAAAAACACTTTAGAATAAAATATCAAAATAAAAAAAATGACATCACAGAGGATGGAAAGAGAGAAATTAAAAAAAAAGTAGAAAAGAGAAGAAACAACACATGAAACCCATTTAATACAAAAGCTTAATTGTATTAACTTTTATTTCACACACTAATTATTTCACTTCCTTCCTGAATCACAAGTTGATTCTGAATTGAAGTGTTACCCTCAGAGTGAAGTACACACAATTCTTATGATAATATGTTGTTTCCTTTACAGCTTTTTTTTATTATTGTTGAATTTTATTTTTATTGTTATCTTTTTCTGACTATGTCTTTGAAACACCATGTAACTCTGTAAAATGTTTTATAATATAGAAAAAATGAATGACCTCTCTATTCATGGTTGTTATTGATTATACCTCCATAATAAACACCTTTACTACCATATAAACATGAATACTCTCTTATTTTTAGTCCCTTTCTCTCTGCCTGGGTGAATACATTTCTGGATGTATATGTATGTGTACACTTGTATACGTGTAATTTATTTGTTTATGCATATATGCGTATCTATAAAATGAAGAGTATGACTTCAGCCTGCTCTGTTGTATGAATCTGTTGATTGAATATTGCTCGAGTAAACAGTACTGTGATGGGAATCATATAAAAATACACAACACTGGCAGCAGCTCAGTGATCCAAATATTTTCCAGTATTTTCACAGGTCAACAGAAGCATTAAACATAAAATTGGTTCAGAAATGAACATGTTGAGTCTAACAGCAGCTGATGTGCGTCGCCCCTCTGTTTGTGAGGGGCTGTGGGCCGATGAATAATTGAAAGTGTGGATGTACAGCCACAAAGTGTAGCGCTAGGCCGGCTGTGATGGAGCCTGGCTGAACAAACTGAGAACAGCAGGAGTGTTTTAGCGGGCTGGCTGCCGCTCTGTGATGCCACCTCGAGTCTGGCAGGGACAGATCGCTGCGTAACGAGCCTCATTAGAACACAACTCCAACGCCACATCAAAGGCTTCCCGTTTTACACCAGGAGAGGGATCACAATCCTTGGGATATTTCAGCACCTACTCTACCCCCCAAAAAAAGCCTCACATCTCCCTCTCTGGGAGCAGGAGGAGGCAGAGGTAAAGTTTTGGGTCATTTTAGATCTCTGCTGCTGAGATGTGGGGGCGGCGCTGATTAATACAGAATTATGATAATGATCTGGAGGATGGGGAGAGGGCAGATGAGGCCCCCTATTATCTCCCCGCTCAGGTGAGGATAGATCCAGGCTGCGCTGCTCTTTGACATTGTGTGGGGACAGACAGAGTTTCTTTTTATTTTGTCAAGTCAGCAGATGCCCAGATGTGCTTCTTTTGTTCTTCTTCTGAGCCGCTGTCCGCTTCTTTCTTTTTCTTTTTTATGGTCAGAGCACTCATGCTGGGTTGTAAATATCTCAGGGAGGAGAGTGACCTCCTTTTCACCTGATCTACCACAACACACACATCCCCGCACACGTGTACACATCCTCTGCTGTTCTTCATCACTCTAATTGGTGCTCAGGGTGGAAGACAGACAGCCCACCCCCCTCCACTCTCTTTATTGTTTCTATGTCAAAGTCACTCTTTCATCTCTGCGTCATGTCACCTTCTGTCTGTCTCTAGGCTGAGTTTAATTTCATTTAACTTGCTGTTATATATTGTGATTCTAGCGCTCCTTGTATTGGAGGTAAGGGGTTATTTGTGGTCTGTTTGTAGGTGTAGTTTGTAAGTCTTTTTTGGTGCTTTCACATGTTCACAAAACTGAAATTTTCACAAAATCTCAGCCATAATCCTGCATGTAATGTGCAAACATTTTGCGACAGGTATAGTTGTCTTTCAGCAAACTAAACTGTGACAAAAGAAAAGCATGTGCTTGTTCTTTTTGCTATTTTGTTTTTCCTATTCTTAAGTTGCTGTGTTTGGCTTCTTTCAGTCACAACCGTCGTGACAAAAATACATTTGAAGACATATGTTTGTTGAGACTTCCTGAACAAGGCAGCCTGATTCACCATACTCCATCAGCATCCTGCACAGGTTCAATTTTATCAACCTGCATCCACTGAAACCAGCAAAGCCTGGAATGCAACCCAACACTGCAGCCAAACCAGCATACTTAATCGATCAATCTTTATTTGTATAGCTGCAATACATAGCAAGTGTTATCTCAAGAGAGTTTACAATGGAGCAGGTCAAAGCCATTCTTTAGGTATATATACATACAAAAATACATAAAAAATAAACAAATATAAAAATACACAGATATACAACTGAATCCACGATAAGCACAGCACTGGGCCAACCTACAGTTCAGTACACATGAAGGAGGCTTACAGTAACAGTGTAAAAAGCGTTAGAAAGGTATAAAAAGGAAAAGGGGAGTTGAGGAAACTAATTTGAAGGGATGTCTTTTTTCCCATTTTTGTTTTGTTTGCATGGGAAAGAAGGTTGAAGAGAACAATGTAATTGTAGGTTCATTTTTGTTGTTTAGGTTATTTATTTGTGACGACTGGGGTTGGAAATGGATAAGCCCTGCTTCTTCCATCCCCATTTCAAAATGAGGTAGTTGTCTTGTTTGCTGGCTTTTCTGTTGTTGTAATGTTTTAGTTATGGTGTTAGATGTAGTTGCCTTGTCTGTTTGGTTTAAAATAAATTACTTGAAACTTGAACAAGCCTATTTTCAGCAGAAGGAAATCTCTAGCAAAACCAGAATCATGTTGAGCAGCCATCCACACAAGTTGTGTTGTGGGTGAAGGAAGGGAGGTTGGCAGAGACAAGAGACTAAATTAAGAACTGAAGATAGTGACAGATCCATGGACCAATCATAAATCTGTCCCCATCATGTTTGTCTCTGCTGAATATAAATGTTGTTAGAGGTTAGCCTGTTGAGACGTGGAACCACAGTTATAAGAGGGTCCTCCTCTCTATATGGTTGTACTGAAGACTTGCCATTAAACATGGCAGCTACATCGTTGCTCATGATAGTAGGAGCTGGACTGCACTTCACTGACATCCAATGGTTTTCTACCCTGTGATATCAGCTCAGCTTCACTTGACTTAACTCAGTTATGTTGGTTTTCCATTGTGGATCTTACCCAGAACCTGGCACACTTTAATTTATAGCCACTGCCAGAGAGGTTCTAATGTGTGACATGGATATGCTGCTGACCACTGAATGGTGTCTATTGCCACAAGTCGGGGGTTTTAAAAAAATGATAATAATAACTTTATTTGTATAGAATTTTTAAAAACAAGAGACTATAGGAACATACCAAAAAAAAAAAAAAAAAAAAACAATAGTTGAAGGCACAAAAGGAGCTAACCAATAACCAAAAACATGATTAAAAGGAAAGAGCCATTACAAACATACCCAAACAACATAATTAACCAAAGCACAACCTGACCACAAAATTTTAGTGTCCAACATCTGTGGGCAAGATATTGTAATAAAATGTGGAAAAATGTCCAATATTGTACAGTCTCTTTCTCTCTCTCTCTCTCTCTCGCTCTCTCTTCATATATATGTATACATATATATATGTGTGTGTGTGTGTGTGTGTGTGTGTGTGTATATATACATATATATATATAGAGAGAGAGAGAGAGAAAGAGAGAGAGATTTAAAATCTTCTCTAACATGACTTGATTAAAACAATGAATTGAAAATATCTGAGGTCAAAATGACAAAAAGTGAACGATTAGTCAAAACTGTAGTTAATTCCAAAAAAATCCAGTTTTAGATGAAGTGTTGAGAATAACGTTCAGTTACAATGAAAAAACGGTCAAAGAAAATTATGCTTAAATACAGTGAGTCCCTTCCTGCCATATTATTGGTACTCTTAAAATGTACAGTTTCACATTACACTATTAAAAAGGCATAAACTTCCACTCTGATGCCTGACCCCCCCTGTGCGGCATGGAAATCCGCCCACTGTGTGGTATACATGACAACAAATCTGGGAGATTTCAGCAGCAGCCTGCCCTAAAGTTTTCCTGGAATTTTCACCAGTGTTTGGAAGGAAAAGGCTTTGGCTATCTTTTTTTCACTGCATGCAGGACCACGAGGGGTCAAAAAGGCAGAAACTGAAAAGTATTCCTGTCAAAAAAAAAAAAAAAAAAAAGATGCTGGGCTCTCTTTTTATAGAGGTTGAAGAAGACAATTCCCCCATTGAAAGTCAACCAGATGGATTTTTCTCTTCTGAACCATCAACAACACTGTCTCAGTGACCACAATCTTTTTTCTTCAGTGTCCTTGATCATTGATTAATGAAGCTCCAAGTCGAGCAAACTGCTATCTCCAGCTTTCAGGCATACACTCCTCTCTGTGTGTAAGCACAGCACTTCTATCCTCCGACTGCTCTTACATCAGAACATACAAACACCACAGAAAAACTCTTGAGGAACACTATTTAAAGAAACAGCTAAACACTTCCTCCATAATGAGAGTCATTTATACCATATCTACAGGAACAGACGTGGTTTCTCAGGTGATGTTCTTACACTGTAAAATGACTCATTTACAGATTGAGAGCTGCAGAGAGGGGTCAAAGGGCATATTAGATGGCAACACTTAATACATAAGCAATACATCTAGCACATTTGTCACACTATCTGCTGCTGTAGCATCTGTCCATTCATACATACACTATCTTTTATTCTGTGCAGCGTTGCCAGGGGCTGGAGCCTATGCCAGGCCGGTTACATCCTGGGCTTGTCACCAGCCAATCCCAATGCTGACATAAAGAGACAGGAAACATTTACACTCATATTTACATCTCATAAAACACAAATCAGCCTCAAGGGCTTTATACATCCGGGGCAATGTGAATTAACAGCATGAAACTGCAATACTTTGGAGGTGATTTTTGATGCATCTTCATTTTAACATTAACTCTTGCAGCTCCAGGCCATTTTTTTTTGCTACCTTCACTTCATCTATTATAATAGTACATGTAAAACCTCAACCATTTTAAGTTGAAACAAGTTAATAACATAATTTTTTTCTGGACAACCTGGGCTATCAGAATATTTAGAATCAGATGATAGCTGATTGGTGTATTATAAGTTGTATGAATTATAATATTACTGCTCAGTTGTTATCTTAAGACGTGGTATACCAAAAAACCCCATCAATTGTGGATTTATTTCTGTGGATCCACAAGTACAAAAATCTCACACATGGTTGGATTAAAAAATATCTGTAAGGGGTAGGTTTGACCTGAAACCTCCTACAGGTTGACAAAAGAGTGATCTTTGAAACACAATTGTCCCCATAAAAAGCCATTGAAAAGTTACAAAGATAAAAGGAGAAGAAAAATAAGATGTTAAAAGAAAATTGACAGGGGTCTAAAAAAGTAAAAGCCCCTTTTGCTGGGACATACAGAGGGGAGGCAATACTGGTCCAACCCCTCTCCCTGTCAGTTTACTTATGCAATGTTTCATAGGATACTTGTAAAAACACTCTTGTTGTTGCAACGAAGCTGCATCTTAATCTGACATCTTTCTAACTTTATGCATTTATATTGACCATTTGCAGACATGTGACACTGTGCTGTTGTCAGCAGACTGTAATGCATTTTAGCTGATTATTACTGCAGTGATGCATTTTTTGAGCCACTGAGAGGCTGTTAACATGACTCTGTTTCCACCAGAAACGCAAAGGTTTTTCCTTTGCGTCTTCAAAAACGATGTACGTTCAGACGGAGGCTCTAGAACGACTGAAAACGCTGTAGCATGCATGCCAGTCCAGTAGATGGCGATGTAGGCTTGCAGAGAAACAGCGCAGTTACAACACACTTATGAAGAAGAAAAATTTTCCACAAACAACAATGGCGAGTGGACGCAGGAAGACGCAGGAGTCTCTTGTCTGGACAACAAATCTGTCTGCATAGTTTTGTCTGGCTAACAAACTGAGCATGGGAAGCAGCACACATGTTACTCGGGAGACGGCCGAAGCTGTTGTTGTTCCTGGTATGCGCACGCATCCTTCATGTGAAAGAGTACTGCGCATGCGGTGACATCAGCGTTTCCCCCTGAAACGATGAATCGTGTTTACATGAGACCGGGTGGCGGAGCGTTTTGAAAACTCTCCACCTTGGACCCTGGTTTCAAAAGTTTGCGGATTCAGGTGCTCCAGGCACCGTTCTCATGTAAACGGGAGGCTAAAACGCAATGAAAACTCTTCGGATTCGGCCGAAGACAGAGTCGTGTAAACACCACTTAAAGTAAAAGAAATTATCATTGATATGGAGCAAAAATGTCCCTGAGTTTGTCACATCAGTCTAGACACCTTAAGAAGTCTCACAAACAGAAAAACAATTGTAGACCAGACTTAAGTAGCTGCTGCACAGCAGTCAGACAGCATGGGGATCAGCTGTTTACAGGGAGGCTCAAAGAGGAAAAACAACCACTTCCCAGCAAGAAAATTTGTTTCCAGGGATTATGACAGCCGTTTGTTTTGGATATAAGAGGATACTTGCATGAACACTGAGTAGAGACATGATAAATGTCAGAAACCTCAATGGGAAATGGAGGACATGAGAACATCCAGGTTATCAGTTGATGCATGTGTATACATTTTGGCTTATGTTGTAAAATTCAGTGAAATACCAGTGAGACTTGGTAAAACACTTCAGGATGTTTCAGGATCAGAGGATAACAGCAGCTGATGTGTTTAAATCTGCAGCCTGTGACACTCGTCATGCAGATCTTCTTGCTGTAATGAACATTTATACCCAAATCAACATTGGCCAAACTCAAAAGACAAACTAGAAGAGCTGAATTAAAGGTTATCTTCAAAGTCAGTATTTGGCTTACGCTGATTGTTTATCACCTTGTTTGTTTGTTTGTTTGTTTGATTGTTAGCAAGATTACACAAAAAGTACTGGATGGATTTTGCTGCAATTTTTAGGAGATGCTGGTAATGGCCAAACTTAAAAATGATTAGATTTTGGTGGTGATCCAGATACCAGCCACTAGCAACTGATTGTTTTCGCTCAATAACTGTCTAACTGATAATGACATCAACATGATTCTGAGTGCTAGACGTTGGTTTTTAGGGTCAAGGAATCATATTATGATGGTAACTTTATCATGGAACTATTGCTTATAGAAGTAACAGCAATATGTGAGCTACCTTGGCAGAGGTTGCGCTCTCCAAGTGCTTTCTAGGTTTAAAAAGACACAACCATGCTTTTAATGATAAGTTTACTTGACAGTTGCTAGCATTATCAATCTTTAATCTCAATCAATCTTTATTTGTATAGCGCCAATTCATAACAAGTGTTATCTCAAGACACTTTACAATAGAGCAGGCTGAAGACAAACTCTGCATTTTATGGATACACATATGCATGGATACATATATACATATATAAAATACACCCACACACACACATATATATATATATATATATATATATATATACAGTGTGGAGGCACTTGGGGCAGTGACCCCCACACTGGAGAAGTGGCTCCAACAGATCCCTGGAGAAACATCAGACATCTCACTCCAGAAGAGTGCAGTCCTAGGAACAGCTAAGATACTGCGCAGAACCCTCAAGCTCCCAGGCCTCTGGTAGAGGACCCGAGCTGAAGAGGATGAACAGCCACCCACCCCACCGGGGAGAGGGGGGTGGGTGAGAGAAGAGAGTTTTATATATATATATATATATATATTAGCCTGAGGCCATGAAGTGTTTCTGTTCCATGTTAGTTTAAGCTTTCTAAAAGGACTCTCAGATATATAAGTTTACATTTAAAGCCTTATAAGAATAGTCCATTACACAAAAGTGGATAATTATGGTCAGATATGCAGGTTAAAGTTCACAACAGGAACACTTATATTTATTTAGTGTAAACGTCCATTAAGTGACATGCTAGGCAGCATCATTTTTGCTGTTCAGTCAGTGTGATAAAACACAGAAGACCTGCTTGGCCATCCTCAGTCAATACTGGACACATTTATAGCTTTCGATTTCACTCTAGAAGTCCCTGTTCTTTGAGCTTGATTGTGAAGGATGAAGTCACTTTCAACACAGCGTAAACAGGTAAGACCTGTAGGACCACAGATCTTACCTTCGCTGGCTTTATTTGAAAGGGGAAAAAGAGCCAAAAGTCGGGCCTATATCCTGTAGTGTGAACCCACAATGACTGAGATCATTGAGCGCCCCAGCAGGACTGTCTGGAAATTACTCTTTTTAAATTTGCCTGTGATTTCAAAATGAAGCATTGTGTGATGGCAGACTAGTATAAGATCTTCAAAACCTTTCAGTGTGTCAGGTTTACAGAGTAAATTCTAAGATGACTAAAAAGCCCCAAGTTCCTTAAAATACCCCCCAAAAACAAACAAAAAAACTTTTTAAATGATCAAGGGGATCTACTTTCTCCTGTCCCTTCCTATAACATGTCTTCTTCTCTCTCTGTCTCTTTCTCAGATCAAAGTAGTTGCTCTAGTCACTCCAGTGCTGGTTAATGAACATATTTCCAGTCCACCCACCTGCTTATTCAGAGCCGCCCACATCAAAGAAGTGAGAAGAAACCTTTACTGTTGCTGTGGTGGAGGACGAGGCCCACTGCTCCGTTATTCCAGCTCCGCCTCAGGGTGCAAACTCTGACTTTACCAACAGTAGTCCTGTTAAAAAAGTGCTTAATTGATATACAGACAGTATATCATGCATGCTAAAGCAGAAACTGTCATACATACAGCCAAAACATTGGTCTCTACCTAAGATGAAAAGCACGTCATAAATAGGAGAAAGCAGCAGGTGCAGCAGGAGACAGTTTGATTATACTCGCCTCAATTTCTAAAAGCAGAAACTTGAAAAAAGGCTTTACTTGTCATCAGTCTGTCTATGCTGCCTTCTAAATAAATACTGTTCTGATAATAAGAATTTTCTTCCCCAATATTGCATTTTTAACACAAACTTAGTTCTCTCTCCGTCTTGAAAGTTTGCCGTGGATGTGACGGCTGTCAGAATTGTCATCAGCAGAGCTCAGGATTTGAAAAGAGGAGGTGTAGGGAAACTCACACGTCCCTGAGGAATCTGTCATGCTTAGCGCTTATTTCAGAAATAGCTATATAGTATAACGTCTGAGTGAAGCTCCGCAGGGGCAGATGGCATTTTTACATGAATCACCTTTCCAACATGTTCACTGCCAGATGGTCCAGTGGAACCAAAGCATACACGACCAAACCATGAGACGGACCTAGTAAAATTCTTATGAATTACAGACTTAACCAAGAGTTCTGGAGAGTTCTTTAGACACTGACTTGGTTTCATGATGTTAAGCCTGTCTGTTCTTCAGATTTGAGGGGGAAGAGGGTACTCAAAGGAGTGAACTGCTTGTTCATCAGCCATTCACTTATCAGCAAAATGTACACAGCAAAATCTGCACAGACAAATTCACACTTTCAGAGTTCACTTTAACACTTCTTAAGCAGTGTTAATTTTGACAGCTTTTAATTTAGTTTTAGTCATAGTCTTTTGCCTTAAATGTCTTTTAGTTTAACTCATAGTTTAGTCATCTAAATTGTTTTAATTTTAGTCTAGTGTTAGTTGATGAAATTTCACAACATTTTTGTCAACAAAATCTACTGTAAATTTAGTCAACTAAAATGTGAAAGTGTAAGGCATTTTTTAATGTTTCCTTGAATTTCTGAAGTCACCACGAAGCTAAGGCATTTGTGACTGGATGTCCCTCTGAACTCATCCAACCCAATATATTCCTAACTTGTCCCTACTTTCTACATGACAAAATTAGGTCTGATTGGATCAACTGTCCGTCAAACATTTTGATCTAGTTTTTATTTGTTGACGAAAATGTCGGTTATTGTAGTTTTAGTTTTTGTCCATGTGCACTTGTTTTTATTAGTTACAATTTGGTTTTTGTCAGGGGAAAAAAGGTTGTTGACGAAAACTTTGACGAAAATAATTAGTCGACAAAATTAACACCGCTCTGAAGTGTCTATATGGGTCCACACCACAAAGTGCTCTTTTCATTCTTTCTGAAGAACTGGTACTTTCACTCTCATCAAGTGTAACTGTTGACTCTTTACAGAGTTAAAATGTAAAACTTTGTCACACTAAACAGTGTGACTTACAAACAACACTTCTATGCAGTTTGAGGAATGTACTCAGAGTATATTTTTAAATACCTGAATCAATAAATCAATCTTTATTTGTACAGCACCAGTTCATAACAAGTGTTATCTCAAGGCACTTACAATAGAGCTGGCTGAAGCTATACTCTTCATTTTGTAGATCCACATATATGCATATATACAAATACACATAATACATATATTTGTATATACACATACATGTATACATTAAACTTAAAACTAAAGGTGATTGACTTGCTTTGTAACGACCTGCCCAAAGACATAAGGTGTGCAGAATCAGTGACATCTTTAAAATCACTTCTTAAAACTCACTTTCTTAGACTTGCTTTTACATGATGCTAACTTTATTTGTCATAATTTATTCATGTGCTTACTTAATTATTTTCTTCACCATTTGTGCTCATTTTGCCAATTTCTTGTTGTTTATTAAACCTCTGTCTTAGTACATTCATGTTCTTATCTGGTCCTGTCATTCTAACCTTTGTTTTATCTCTAATGATGTGATGTCATCCTCCTACATTATCTTACATTATTCTTTGAGTAACATTAATGTGTTTTATTGATCCAGGTCTTGTAATATTCAAACATGTGATCTACCTGTTTGGCCATCGAAGCCACACTCACACCCTAACATTTTGGCCAACTTGTACCATGAAACTTGAGCCATGTTGAGCTAAGTAAGGCCACGCAGAACAAAGTTAACACCAGTTGGGCAATGATGATGTTTATGTCGCTTACCTCAACACATTTTGCGCATGCTTACAAATTTCTAAAATTTGATCTAATGGCAGCAAGAGTTGACCTCTACCTACCTTCCCCACCCTCGATTACAGCTGCAGTCATCTCAGCTGGCAAATGTTAGGGGCTGCCTGTTCATAGTCTAGTACTCCTGTAGGATGTTGGACTCTTGTTGTACGACCTTAGGCAACCTCTGGGCAGGATATTGGAATACTGAGACAAGCTGCAGATGCTTGTGGTGAAATGGTATATATGTCTGCTTTATATGGCGTTCATTGAGTGATGTCACAGTACGAATGCTCAACGTTCAGCAGTGTCAAGCTCAGTTCTGGCCAAAGTTTCTCTAAGTTTAGCTTGCTACCCATGCATTACATCTATATTGGTGAACGTTTAAAATCTATCTACAGTTATCAAGGATGGGAGTATTGACAACCAATAATATCAGTACCAATACTCTGACAAAATGTCTCTCTGTACTCTTTTCCATATGATTTTCAGTGTTTTTCTCTCTCTCTCTCTTCGTGCCAAGGCAGTGCAACATTCTGTGTCATGCGACTGTGGAGACCAATCAGATGTATAAAGCAGTACTCAGCTACACTCACAAGCCTACACAGACACATAACTCAGTTTTGTAATAAACTACAGCAGGAATGACAGAAAAAAATGTAGCCTTGCTACACACTTTATATAGTTTAGAATTGATTATGTTTAGTCTAAAAACATTGAGGTCTACTGTTAAATAAAACAGTAGGCCTAAATGTTTATGTAGTTGTTTCACTTCTCATTTTAATTTATCGATTGAACATCAATTCATCAAAAAAGAAAAAAAAGACATAGTATGTTACTCCAGTTTTTAATACTGGAATATCTCCTAAATGTGTATTTTTGGACAAAGACTGAAAAGCAAACTCACTTTAAGATCGAACGCTCTAGCGTGTCAACTACATTTTTTCTTAATGTGCATTTCTTCAATATCCTTGCAGAGCAGATGGACCTGCCTGATTTATCATCTGAAATCCTGCAGGACCATCTTGCTAACCTCCATTGTCCAACGACTTCATCGGCTGAATGCTTAACAGCCCATTCAAAGGAAAGAAGTGGGAGCTGCAGACATGTCAACAGCGGGAAGTGACTGCATGTTTGAAAACAATGGCAGCTTCTGAAGCGGTCTCTGCGGATGCAGCAATATCTACGGTTTTATCAGAAATGGACTCAATTTCTTCTTTAAAAGAGAAGCAAGGAACGTCACTTAAACCTCTCTTACGGGAAATCATGTTTTTGCTCTTCTCCTGACCGGGGATCACTGTTGGGAAACTGGGAGAGAATGTGAAAATCCTCCACGGACGATGGCGGTTAGTCTATGGTAGTCATGGTTACTCAACAATACCTGGCGAAATCTGCTCTCCTCAGAAGTTTACCGGGGGAACTTAGTGAGGATTGTTATTGATGAGGTTCATGTCACATATGAGTGGTAAATCATACATCTGTGTGGTATAGTTTAATGTAAGACGACAGTCTAAGGACTGAAACGTAGTTTAAGCTAATTGCTAAAACGGGATCTTGCTGCTATGTCATACTGTGGCTTGATATGGGTTGGTCTGTGATGAGTGTGACTGGCAGACCGATCGTCCAGTCACCAGCTGCAGTTGTTTTTGAAGCTTCAGCCCAGGAAAACATTTTCAAACAGCTCGTCTCCAGATGGACTAGTGAAATATTTCCATGGTGGATATATGGAACTGTCTGTCTGGCATGTCAGGCAATTTGTTCAACGAATAACATGAAATTCATAAACCTTATGATGCATGGTTGGAAATAATTGGCATCAATATCAGAATCAATATTGTATCAATTTGAAAAAGTCTGGTGTCGCCCATCACTAACAATTAGTCATGGGGCTGTCAGGAAATGTCATAGTCCAACAGCACAACATTTCTTTCTTTTTTAGATGGGCTGACCTTAAACAAAGCAAACCTGACACCGAGAACTTACATTCAGTGACATTATGATGATGATGATTTCTCAACGTCGGTCTTCAACAATGTGTTGATATGTGAATGCAGAATAAGGCTGTGGTCTCATAGTTCTCCTCTTTGTTTAAGTTTCATAGACTTTCCTTTGTTTGACTTCACTATTGATGCTCAACTGCTATTTTCTCAGTTTCTGCCTTCATTTTGTCTGTAAAGCACTTTGTAAATATCTGTTTTAAAGGATTATATGAATAAAGTTATTATTATTACATATTTGAATGCCCTAATCTTTCAGCTATTTCTACTCACCAAATCTTACTGGGGTCTAAGACTAAGGGCTCTAATTTCCTGGCGCAACTCAGGGTGGCGCAGGGTGGCGCAGCCTGGGGCACCCCGCGCAGTGGTAATTTCGTCCGGCGCACCGCCGTGCGCAGCCAATTTGGCAATTTGGTAGACCGGCTGCGCCAAGATGGGTGTGACAGCGCACCAGGGGGAGGTGTTGAAAGATTCAGCTTGGTGCAGTGACAATTTCGTGCCAAAAAAACGTGCGGAAGGTGCGCTGAAAGCCCGCCAGCTCCAACCTTGTCTATTCTCGGCGCAGGAGAGGCGCACTCAGGGCAGTGGTAATTTGGCTGACAGGCGCACAGTGCGCACACGTCACCAAAACCTCACAGGCAGGTGTCCAAAGTGTCAGGCATATTTCAATGCAATAAACAATCACAGCAACCACTATTTAATGTAACCGTCTGAACCAGCACATACATTTGTATCTATATTAATTGTCCCGTCACATCTGATGTCAGATCAGAGACATTTGTCATAACTAATGAGTTCACATCTCTCAGCCAACCACAAACAGCCACATCATCCGATACGGAGTATCCGGCTTCTGTCATCTCATGAAATTCAAAAGAAAAGAAAAAAGAGAGAGACGCTCGCTGAATAAATGTAAGTCACTCTGTGTCTTAAGGATTTATCTTTGATTGCCCATATTTCTCTGTTTTAATCTTTATTCGTAACGTGATCTAAAAACATGGAGTATATTATTGCAAGGTGGATGAGGAGATATAATTTCACCTAAGGTTCTGCTATTTGGCGATGACGGACCAGTAATGCAGGTGGATCACAGGCATGATGAATGGATTAGCCTGCTGTTGTGTTTAAATGTAATTATCACTTAATTCTGTACTCCTATTATGACACAGGAACAGATTACATCTGTCCCGTGAGGTGGTTCACACGGTGACGTGCATCGTGGCTCCGATGCGTGGCCCGTTGGCTCCTGCGCTCTCCCAGTTGCTATAAAAGTGACAGCAGCTCTGACCTTCTTCTCCACTGAGGTGAAATTGTCACTGCGCCTCGCCCGCGGCACATTTAAAGGCGAGGAGAGGCGTTCATTTGATTGGTGAAGATCACACTCGGCTGTGTTAAACCCACTCAAGTCTTATCTCCTCCCTCTCTGCTACGTGCACCGGTAGGAGAGACAGAGGCGTGGGTACGCCTGCCTGCGCCAGACTGCGCCGTGCACGAAACTTGCAAAATGCCCTGGACACATCCTGTTGGCGCGGCACAGGCGCGGCGCAGGGCAGGGCAGGGCCTGCGCCTGGTCTACGAAATAAGAGCCCTAAGTCAGCTGTCCTCCCCTTGTCTGCTGGTGTTTCCTCGTCTCTTTGAGCCGTTTGCTTCTTTGTGCCTCAGCTCCCACACCTGGGTGTACTGGCCGAGCCAGAATGCTCTTTTTGCAGAGAGGTGTCAGGGTGTTACAGATATTTTGGTTACTCCCTGGAGCTGTTGCTAGAACACAATGACATTGATGACCTTTTGTCCCAGAAATGATGTATTCTGGACCGGCTCTCCTGTCCTTTTACTAAAGAAGATGACTCTACGCCTCACAATGGGTGACACTGACATGACACGAACCCCTTGTCCATTTTAGATCATACAGAGTCGTATCATTTGTAATTCCAGCCTCAGCTCCAGTAAGAGGGGATATTTTTTTCTTTTTTCTGCCTAAAAGCAGCTACAGACTGCAGGAGCTGTAGAGCGTGATAAAAGCACCCACAGCTTGTTTTCCTGCCACCCTCCATGCCTCAGCTGTTCACTGAGCAGGTCTAAAGACGGCAGACAGGTGAGAGACCTGTCTTTTGTTACCCCCCTGGTGACTGACACGCAGGAACAGCTCAGACTGCTGGGACTGTTTCAGCGGGCCCTCATTCATCAATGTTTGCAGGCGTGATTTGGATTTATAGTGTTAGCTTATTGATTTAATCCATCGACTTTGTCTTAAGTTTACATTCTTTTAATTACTTTGGGATACAGAGCTCATTTCACAGTTAGATGGGTTTGCACTGGAAATGAATTTGCTCGCATTCTGGGACTGTGGGGACTCTCATGATTTTATTGTTTATATTTTACACTATGACTTTATTCACAAATTATATAGACTCTTAATTCAATGATTCACCAAAATAAAGCAAAAATTAAAGTCGACCAACCTAATGTCTTTCTGTCATGCTTACTTTTGTATAACCAGAGTTAACTGTGTTGATAAAAATATGATTAAAGGAGCTCTTTTTCCAAAACAATAAAGAAACAACAGCAAGATAAAACGTGTTTTTGATAGTATGAACTCTGATACAATATATGTTTACTTTTTGTCTCCAGGCAAGAAAAGACTAAGGCTAAGTCCACACGTAAAAATCTGTTTGTTAAAATATCTCCATCCACAAGAAAAAGGAAAAATGCACTTTGAAAAGGTGTTTATTACTTTGTTACTATTGCTGCATTCCAGGCAACCGGTAACTCATGTTTTTCCCACCTGTAACCCCTTAAAGTGCACTGGAATGGCAGTCAAACTTGTAACTTCCCACCCGTGATCTCATACCAGATCGATGTACTCCGAGTTAAACCTTGTGACGTCACATCGCTGCCTAAATAATATGGCAGCCTCTATGGATGCGGTGGTACTGCTCATGAGCCGGTGGTCAGATGCCTTCAGATGGCTGGTCTGGTCTCTGTAACGTTAGAAAAGGTTTATCATAGCAAGGTCTTGCTCTAACGCTATTCATCTGCTAATGTTAACGCATCATTGCAGCTGCTCTGGCGTTAGCTAGTTTTCAGTGCATTAATCAATACAAAATACATTTCAAAACACCAAATACCGTAAAATATAAAGTATAAGCTTCTGTTACCTTATGCACCATTTCCCCTCCTCTGTTTCACTCAAATGAGCAAGTTGCAGACTCCTTTGGTGATTGAAATGATTACGCTTAAATCTCATAATGTCTGCCACGCTGGTTTGTTTACATACCAGAATTCCTTGCGCTCAAACCGAAGTTGTAATTTGCCTGGAACGCTTTCAGGTCGGAACTCGGAGATTTCAACTGGGAAATTTCCGAGTTACAGGTTGCCTGGAACGCAGCATATGTCCATGATATTCACCTATTTTTGGCATTTCTATGCAAAAGCTGCTTTATTTTCATATCTACTCCTGCCACAATGTCTGACTGGTGTTGTGGTTTAACTTGTTAACTGGTGATAGTAGGAGTGTTAAAACAATATTTCTTTGTTCATATTTTAATTTGAGACGGATCTAATAAACGATCAAGTCTTATTATTCAAAAGTTTTGTGGGTACTCCTGTTGGATTCAACAACTGTTAAAAACCACTGCAACACCAAAGCAAGATGCCATGGGTCACCAGTCAACACAGTCACCTTTTAATCCAGCGTCAGAAAATGTCACTGGAGGGTTTTGAGTATCTGGTAAGTCCAGATCAGATTTATTTAAATATCTTTTCATGGGCTGTAGTGTGAATGAAGTCTACCAGCACAACGGCGAGCTGGTGACTGGTGTGTTTTCTGGCTCTCTAGCAGTGATTTATTCTGTTTTTCACCAGAGAAAATGTGATGAACCTCACAGAAGAACTACCAGGGCACCCACGAGAGAAAAAGTAGACCAAGGAGAGAAGAGGAGTGGGTCTCGAGCCATACTGGAATAAAAGATGAGTAAAGCCGGGCAGGTTTTGCAATAACGAAGCCATCACCCAGACAGTGGTGAAACTCTCCATGTGCGGCTCCAAAAGGTGTTATGGATCGTCAAATGGATGTGTCAGGACATTTAACTTCTGGTTTTCAAGAACAGGAAGAAAACAGCGATTGTAGAAACATCCACCATGGATTGAGAAGGTGGAAACACATGTTTTTATGAGGAGACAGACTCGCCCCCTTCTCTTGTCCCCATTTGAACATGGTGTGAAATGCAGTTGCACAAAGGCATTTTTTTTTTCTGTGTTTGGTTTGAACACAGCTTTACTGCCTAGGATCACTGGTGATCCTGTGGAGATGAGAGGGTTAGAGGTGGGTTATCAGACATCCAAAATCTGTGTGTATAATCTGTCAGTCAGAATACATGCAGAAGTGATCAGGAGCCTCATTCATACATGCACTTATTAAATTTGAAGATTGAAAATTTTCTCTCCATTGTGGTTCAGAGAAGAACGAGTGGTTTGAGATGGCAGAGAGGCGACAGTAGCTCAAACAACTACGTGTTACAAACAAGAAATACAGAAGACCATTTTTGACCCACAGCTGGTCAAATCTTAGGCTACAACAGTAGGAGACCACTGAGTGCTACTCTTGTTAGATAAGAGAAGAAAACTGAGTCTGCAAATCTCACTGGCTCACCAAATTTGGACCATAGAAGACAGAAAAAAAATGTTGTTTGATCTGATGAGTCTTGATTTCTGGTGCCACATTCAGATTGTAGAGTCAGAATGTGGCATAAACAACAACATATCATGGAGCCATCATTCCTTGCATCACCTGTTCAAAAAAATCAATGCCATGAAGATTTAGGACAAAAGGAAGTCCAACCTGGTACATGGTTGAATGTACTTCCCTGATTAGTTTGTTTGTTATTGATTCCCTGACAGGGGGCACCTTGAAAAGGCTCCAGCCCCTGTGACCCTGAAGGAGATAGATAATGAATCAGTGGATGTTTAGTGATCCTCCGTCACAAACCCTTGTATTTCATTTGTTCAGGGTCACAGTCACAGATCTGCTCTCTGTCCATCAGGTCACCAGATGCAAGCATAGTTTCATAAAAGTCACCCGCCTACAGCAAACCCTAGACTAGACTTAGCCACTGAAGTCCGTGTGGGTGATATCTGTCTAGCTGAACAGCTACGGTAAACGGCTACTTGTGTTTGTCTGTTTAGGGCAAACAATTCATCCCCCAGAGGACGGTGAAGATTGTGAGAAGGAGGTGAGGTGACGAGGGAGAGATAACATCAGGTAGAGCTCTGATTCCTCAAGAGAGTTCAGATACGTATCATATTGTAACAGGTTCACTCATTTCTCTGAACCTGCAAACTCTGGTATTCACATTCTTAGTAATTTCTGCTTCTCACTTATAGTTCATTTTTGTGGAGAAGGAAACGCTACACTTGACTGACATATTTTACTTCTTCAATGTGACAAAAATAGAGTAAAACTTGAAAAATTCTCATTTCACTGTCATCCATTTGTTGAACTACAAACTGGTTCAGTAACAGCATTTCATTTGTGTAGGAGCATGTCAGTGTTTGGATTAATCCTCCCTCATCACATCTCAGAGGAGCAGATTAAAAAAGAAAACCTGGAGATGTTGTACACTCTAAAATCTTCTTCCTGTGTGGGGGACCCAGTATTCTTGCTAAAAAATGTACAATTTAGTGAGACAGTCAGATCTTGTGCACCCTGATATATAACCAGTGAGTAACAGAAAGAATGTGCTGGATATAAATCAAGTCAGTTTAAGATGTGTTGTTTAATGATCTTATTGTAAAACCACACACTTGGTATGTCTACATTCAAGTTAGGAAAAGTTGAATTATTGTATCATATTCTCAATAACTTCCACCAGAATGAGAACCCCTTTTAAACATCTGATGCACCTTATTGCAAAGACAGATTCCTGCACACTGCGTTACTTGCAAGAAATTGATTTTTGCAGTGTTTTGTTCTCAGACCTTCATCAAACAATTGTGTGCCAAACAGTTGGCACAAACAATTCTGAGACCGACTGCATTACCATTTAGTAAAACATTGTTCAAAACTCAGTTGTACAGGACTTGATACTTGTCTTCTGCCCCTGGTGCATAACTTTTGCACTACAATCATTCTGACATATCACATTGTACAGTTCAGCCAGGATGAATCCCAACAATCTGCTGCTGGTTGTATCAGGGAGAAGCATATTGCTATTTGACAACTTTATAGTGAGATTTATTTTAACCCCTTAAAGTCTGATGTATCATCTTTTATACAGACTTTTATGATACCTCTATCTAATCAAAATGATCGACAAATTACTGAAAAAAAAAAAAACATCTGAATACAATTAGAGTAATGATAAAAATGTCCTTAAGTGGATTATCAGTTGCCGGAAACACCTAATGTATCAAATGAGATACCAAAAAAATATATGATAAACTTTATGGAAATTTGGATTTTTTTTTTTTGGGATTTCAGTAGAAAGTGAAATAAACATTTCAGCTCAAAAAAAGTAGAATTTTCTGGCTATAATTTGTATTTTCAGGCTTTAAAGGGTTAACTTATTTTCAAAATGACTCTGTTGAATCAACTTAAAATTCGTTTTTTTGCATTTTAGTTTATAGTAAAAATGTGCAGGAAATGTTGGTATCAAATTTGATACTCCTCACTTTTTCCATGTGTTCTGTGCAAACTACAATGTCCACCTCTACCTAAACAAAGGCAGGAACTGTTTTCTCGCTTACCACTTGGCAAAATAAAAGGAAAGGAGATTGCAAAAGGTAACAGTAGATGCAGATGTTACAGTTGGCCAAAGAAAAGGGGTTTTATTAAAAGTCTTGTTATTGCTCGAATTGATACTGCCTGATAACCACCTTGTAAAATGAAATTGAAAAAGGCTGCCGGCTTAAAAAAAACAAAGATGCAGATGTTGCAGATGGCCAAGAGAAAACATAAAAGTTTGAAGTTGAAAAGCTGTTATGTTATACCAAAGATATGCATTTTTTCTTATATTTTGTGAAAAGGCCAAAATAAAGACTTCAGATTCAAATAAATTAGAGGTGTTGTAGGGTTAAAGAGAGCAGGACGTCTTAAATAGGAAGTCGCAAAATCACCTTTCCTCATCATGACCTCATATCTGCACCAACAAATATACAGACAAAAAACAACCATCTGCTGCCTGACTGAGAGAGTTAACATGATGAAGGTCTATTTACAACATAAAAGGGCAGTTGCAAAATAAATTAATGGTTTAAAATGATAAAATTAAGGCGACACTTAACGTCCATAAGACAAGCTATGTTGCAGAGAAGCATTATAATAAACCTCAAGTCAGCGTAATCCATTAATCATCACACGACTACAAAATACATCAGCCTAAAATGCAATTCTCCTGTTGACTTCGACAGACACATTTGATGGGTCACTTGGTCATTTTAAGTAGGCCTAAATATAGCAATCTGTCTTTCCTTAACCCCTGAATCGTGAAAGAAATTGGTCGTCATGCATTTAAATATAAAGCTCCATCTAAGTGGAATAACCGTCCTGATTCAATAAGATCAATTACATCCTGTCTTCTTTTTAAGTCTTATTTATTTACTCATCTACAAATTCTTTGCTCTTGTTTTTGATTTTTTTTTTCTTTCTCTTGTTTATCATTGTTTTTTAAGCAATTACTTGTTCCAATTTTACCTGCCTACGACTAAATATCACATGTAAACATATGTATAACTCCTTTCTACAGGTTTATGTGTGTGACCACAGACTGTATTTCACTCTTCGCTATGTAGGACTGAAGCTGTTTGATTGGTGACTGACTTGGCATTTGAGAGCATTGTGCAAGTGCATGAGTGTGTTTGTGTGTGTATTCTGTACTTTATGTTGTTTTGTTTTGTACTGTATTATTTATATTGTATATATGTCCTGTAAGGACCCCTTGAAAATGAGATAGCCCATCTCAAGGGGCTATCCTTTAAATAAATAAATAACAAATGTGGACACTTAATTCATCATTAAGACCTTTTGGAGTCAGGTTTGTTCAGGTATAAATCCAGTGATTGCAGCCCCTGGGTGGTGTTTTGACCTGTTTAATGCCAATAAAGCACAGAGCAGAGATGTCATGTTGTGCATCATTGAAGTGCACAGCCGCTGGATAGTCCCGGTCATTTCTGCGTATGCTTACTGATTCTTTGTTTTAATGTTCTGCTTGTTTTCTTGCGGGTTGGACAGTGTTTATGTTTCAATGGAGCTTTACTCCCCAACTCACCAGTCTTTTGAATAAGATGTATGAAGTACCTCCATATTTTGAAACATCTAATGCACAACATATTTACTCCTTCTTATGTGTTGGTGGAGTTTGAGGAGTCTCTCCTGACTGCACACCTCTTTCTAATGCACAGCATGGGTCAAAAACTACCCACAATCACTTTTGATCATATTTCATACTGGCTGAGTGGTTCTTTGAATCAATTAATTTTGTGGTTGAATATTCCAGTTATTCTTCAGATATCTTGTTTTTCATTGCTTAAGATTATATTTCTATTCTTCCCTTCCTACTTTATGAGCAAAAATAGTTTTATATTACTACATCAGGTTTACAGACATGGACCAAAAATCACCCATTCCTCCAAGTGATGACTCTGCAAACTCTCTCCTGGTACTTTTAAATTATTTAAAGGCATGTTTAATTTCCTAAAATAATGATCCAAGTGGTTTTGTGGGGTGTTTAATGAAATGTGACTGTTAAATTAGCACGTTAAACTGTGACAGTAATTCCTTTCATCGGACTGAGATGAACAGAACAATGAAAACTGATAAAATAAATAAATAAATAAAAATTGAACATGTTGGTCAAACCTTCTGCATGTTGTTTTTTCAGGCAGTTGAGAAATGAATTTTGACATTTTATGATCTCTTAAACTGTGGTTTTAATTGAGATTATGGTTATAACTTATTGTAAATGACCCCTCGCAGCCTCCCTGTAAGACTCCCTTGGCCCACACTTTGGGAAGCATTGCAATAGGGTGTTCATGAAGCATTCAGAAGAACTGGACGTATGTACGATTAAACAGACAACTAAAAAATGATTCCTCTGTCATTAATTGTTGCTACTGCAGAGGAATCACAAAGGTAAACAATATGCACACATTAATGTTGAAGTAAGACCAAACATTTTCATCAGGACCACAGCCCAGTCTGACAGTCAAAGGCTTGTGAAACACATTGGCCTTGGAAATTGGTTGTTTTATTTTGTGTTGTGTGTCAGAGTCAACAACAACAAAAGACCTTTCTGGGACTCCATGACAGACAGTCTGGCTTGTTTGATTTTTGTCCTGCCTCCTTCTGTTTGTTCTGTCACATCAGAGATGCTGACCATGACAAAACAGAGCACTCCGCATGTGCAGTTGTCATGGTTGTAAACACTGAGCAGCAAAGCTAAAGAAAGAAACTGTTGCCTCGAGATGGACCTACGAAACCGAGAAAAGCTTGTCATCCTCTGAAAATAACATCCTTGCCTTTATGATGTGTTGAAGAGGACGGACAAGGGCAGAACAACAAAAAAACTACTACTATAGGAACTTGATGAGCTGCTGTTAGCATTTAGCATTGGTCTAACATCATAACATTTCAGTGTTACATATACATTTACACAACACTTGAACTTTACAGGGGTTATGAAGTGAACTAACAGTATATTTGTTTACAATCTTTGCTGTCAATCCTCCTTCCAATGTCATGACATCGTTGTGATGAAGTTGAGCACAAAAAAATGCTGACAGTACCTTTAAACGCTGATTATGCTGATGTGATGCTAGGAAGTTTTTACTCCTTTTTATATGTTTGTTGAGTTTGTGGGGTCTCTCACATTACTGACTGACCGAGCAGAAAACACCCCAGCCCTCAACCAAAGGAGGATCAAATTATAAACATGCAGAAGTCACTCAAAATACCGGTTGCTCCTATGATCATGTGATGTTAGGATGTTTTTACTCCTTTTAATATGTTTGTGGAGTTTGTGGGATCTCTCATTTCACTAACTGACTAAGCAGAAAACACCGCCACCTTCACCCGAAGATCTGTTGACAAACATGCTGCAGCCACTTATGGAGCATGTCCATCCCACGCTAAAGAAGAGGACACCTTCACTCTCTCTTATCTCTTCCTGTTAGAATAATATCAGACAATGTAGTGGATTTTCAGAAATAATATACATCTTGTGAAATCAATTTAACCCTTTTTTGCTCCCCTTTGCTGTTGTCATTCACTGTCTGATCAGTTTTTACTTAAAGTACAGCTAATGTTGCTTACTACAGAAGTTCCTAATTTTCCCTTCTAAATAAAAGCAGGTTTATTTTGAGAGCAAGTAAAGTAACCTTTTCTGAAGTCAGTACAAATACAAAATCAAATATAGCAAAAACAATTTTTGGAAGAAAATCTGCCATCTTAACCTCAATCTGTTTTACACACACAGAGAAATCATCTAAAGGTGAAAAGTGTAAATTCTGTCATATCAACACAGGTTCAATGGACATAAGCTTTAACACAATTTTGAATAAGAAGAAATATCCAGTGTTTCAGTGTTTCAGATCACCTTTAAATTTCATTGGAGCACCAATAATAATAAAGAAATAACAACATAAAATACACTTATCTTTATTTATCTGATTTATGTTTCAGTAAACTGTTAAGAAATTACTGTATGTCAGTATTCACTGGACCAGAAAACAAAACATTAAGTACAAATCATGAATTATTTAATTGTGTGATTGACTGTGATGAACTCAGTTAATTATCGAAAGATAGATATTAATTGCAATCAAAAAAATAAATCTCTTGATAGTACAGACATGTAGTCTCTCACGGCAATAAGCCAAGTCACAGCACAGTTTTATTTATGTATTTATCAAATTATCTGATATAGAGACCCTCATAACCATAACCATAACCTCATAACTCTGTGTCTGTTGCTTGGCAAGGTGAAAATTTGCCAGAGTTGTTCAGAGTGACAGACTTTGTCCTCATAAAATGTAGTCCAAGGTCGTAATGTCAAACATTAAAACAATTAAAAGAACTGTAAGGTCTATTGGTGGCACAGTGACCCAGCAAGTAGTGTGCTTTCCTCACAGCAAGAAGGTTTCTGGTCCTGTGTAGGTCAGGGCCTTTTGTATGGAGTTTGCATGTCCTCTCCAGGCAGGCATGCATGGGTTCTCTCCTCCCACAGACCAAAAATCATACTTGTTAGGTTAATTGGTGGCTCCAAATTGCCCTAAAGGTGTGAGTGCTTTAATAGTTGTCTTTCTTTCTGTCTGGCCCTGCAATCAACTGGTGAGCAGTCCAGGGAGCACCCAGACTCTTGCTCAATGTCAACTGTGTAGGGTCCAAATCCCCACCACCCCAAAAAAGATAAGAGGTATAGATAATGGATTGATGGATGGATGGATGGATGGATGGATGTGAACTCTATCAGCCAACATGATTTATGATGTTCCCTCTAGGCAAATAATGTAGAGGTTTGTTTTTTTGAGGACATTAATAATAAGAAATTTGAAGTCCATCTGGATCAGAATGATCAAACACAGACTTAAACAGGTTATGGTGGAGTAAAAATTGGATTCATTGTTTGTGGTGTGGAAATCTCACCATGAGTCAAGAAATTAATTTACTCTGGAATATTCATTCATTTTCTATACCGACTATCCCTTTCCCAGCTGTCATTGGGCGAGAGGCGGGGTACACCCTGAACCGGTCGCCAGTCGATTGCAGGGCAACATGTAGAGACAGACAACCACTCACGCTCACACCCATACCTAAGGGCAATTTAGAGTGACCAATTAACCTAATGAGCATGTTTTTTGGTCTGTGGGAGGAAGCCGGAGTGCCCGGAGAGAACCCACGCATGCACGGGAAGAACATGCAAACTTCACACAGAAAGGCCCTGCCAGACCCGGGAATTGAACCAGGGACCTTCTTGCTGTGAGGCACGTGCACTACCTGCTGCGCCACCGTGCCACCCCTCTGGAATATTCACTTAGTCTATTAAATTATAAGGAATTTGGGCCTTGTTTCTGTATAATCTCATTCTTTATTTTCATCTGCTTTTTCTAATGTCTTCACAGCAAGAAAAACTTTTCTGGGAATTCAAACCTTTTTCCCCATAAGACAGATGGCATCTGATAGCGTGATACTGCAAACCTCTGGGCTGCACATTATCAGCAGCACTGATAAAATCCACTGACAGAGTCAACGTGACCCAAGTAATAACATTAAAATAGGGCCAAACCCCTTGCACTCTCTTCTTACTTATCAGGCATCCATTAAAGTAGTTTCCAAGTACTTTTAGATGATGGTGCTAATTGGAGTTGTGAGGTCTCTATGTGTGAGTCAGCAGAGCTGCACGCACTTTTGCCCAAGCCAGTTCCACCGAGCTGGCTGCCACACAATCCTTTCTAATATAATAGAAACCAATTAACCGAGTGGGTGGCTTTCCCCAAATCTTGATTTAAAAATGGAGCTTTATTAAAAAGAGTTACAACGTGGCAGCATGCTTAACCTGACTGGTGGCAGAGATATGATAAGGACTGTAATCCCTGAGGCGAGAGCTGATTAGCTTATCCAGTCAGAGTCACAGCTGGTGCAGAATAAAAATGGCTGCCGTCTCAGGGGAAAAAAATCGGTTATGTAAAGTCTTAACAAAAAATATATATTTTGGTTTTCTCAGGACAAGTACAGCAAGAGAGTAAGAGAGGGAGATGAGGATAGTGAGAGATGGACAGACATGCTATAAACAAATGAGCATTATTATTTCATTATGGCCTGAAGTGCCCTACTACTTGGGTTGCACTTTTTCAACAAGTCAAGACTGCAAATATGCAGCTAACTCCTATATTCATGCTGTCTGTTTTCTTTTGGGTTTACAGAGACAGGAGCTTAACCAGAATGACCACTGTTAGACAAAAAAACTTCAAATGCATAAAAAGTGTAAAATAACAATCAACAATCCAAAATCCAAACCACGTTTTACTGCAGCTATCATTTAAAGTATTCCAGTTTCAAATTCTTCAATACTGCTGCTAAAAACACAGTTAATCATTCTTGCAACCTGGTGAGCGTAATTATATACAAAAACAGTTATTGATAGAAAACTGCTGGCATATATAGTTCAGACATTTATCAGTTTTTTAACTGTCCTACCAGAAAACAGGGTAATAGATCTACTGTATGCAAATGTAAAGGACACTTGCACTGCAATTTCCCTGCCCCCACGGGGAAATATGATCACAGCCTGGCCATGCTTCAAGCCACACTATGTAAGATTCCGGCTTTCTGCTCTCTAGTGACCTATGGACGTTGAGTGTAACTGCACTGTCGTAAAACAGAGCGCCTCACACCAATGTGCATTTGTTGACATACAGAGGGAGGAGAAGGATGGGAAGGACAGGACATCCTGAAAGACAAATAAACCATGTGGACTGATGAGGTACAGTCAAATCATGTTTCTTTTGAATAAATCATCATGTACTTACAAGTCCAACAATAACAGGGCAAAATCAGCATCGGTCGGACAACCCTCCTCGTCTTTCAGCTCACACCAGCGAGTGAACGCCTTTGCCAATTTTTATCTTTGTCCGGACATTTAGCTTGTTACTCTCCCGCTTTCTTTTTTTTCGTCTCCTCCGATAAAACTTTTCTTTCCTTCGGGGTTTTTTGCTGCTTCTGCCATGATAACAACTCTACATTTAGCTATCTTCTTCTTCTACTTCTTTTAATTTCCGGCAGACTAGACGCAGCCAAGGTGTATTGCTGCCCTCCACGCTGATTAGTTAGCGCTGATTATTCAGTGCATACATTTAGCTTTCCCCTCTACTTCCGTCTTTCAAATGAATTGAGAAGGAGGGGGAAGTGATGTATGCCGTAAAGCAGTCAAAGCAGTAAAAATTTGTTGTTTTCTAGTGTGGAAGGGTTCCCACTATCCACCTTGAAGTTACATAGTGTAAGTGAAGGCAATAAAGACCCCCTCAGACCATGACAGAGGTGTCATTCAACCTGTTGTAAGGTGATGTACCATCACAGTGACTCTAGAAATTTTATACCAAGGTGGAAAAACTACATAGTTCTGCTTTAAAGCGGGGTACACACATAAAGATTATTGGGCTGTTTTTGTCCCAACTTTCCCCCTTCCCGACCAAGGATGACAAACGCCAGACTATCTTGTGTCTTGTAAGCGTATCCTATGAGATTATCCTGTGGTCTGAGGTGTGTTAAGAGTGAATTTGTCCAGATAATCGGCTCTGAAGCGGGTCGAGGCCGACAATCATAAATATTAAACTTTGTTCAATAGTTATGACCAAAATGTGTGTGGGGAAAGCCGACAACTCCCAAGTCATGACTCCATGAATTGTGACGTGGAACTGAATGTAGCCAATCAAAAAGCGAGCTGACTGAGGAACAAGGAAGCAGGAGAAAATAAAAACAAGCATGGGCGACCTGAAACATAAAGTGTGGTGGACCTCAGACATGGAGGAACAGCTCACGTGTTCACACTGTCTCCAGGATTTTTCCACAATCTTTTCTTTTTTTTAGTTCTGGATTTTGTTGTTTTTTTGATGTTTCTTCTTATTCTTCATTTTTGTTAGATCATGTTTGATCATTCAAGATTTCTGGTTTGGAGGACTAGATTCTAGGTCAGTGGTGGGTCAGAATCATTACACGTGTGGTGAGCTGTGTTGAGATTATCAGAGCAGACCACACACAGTACGATCAAAACTGTTCAACACCTGATTTGTTATCTTCATGTGTGGGGTCTCTAACTGATAAAAAAATCTCTTCAGATTTAGAAAATCCTTATGTGTGTACCACACTTTAGCCATAGTACAAGCCATAGATTCGAAGACAGGCAGTGTTGGGAGTAAAAAATTATGGGGGTTACTAACGCCGTTACTTTTTCCCAGTAACGGGTAATCTAATTAATTACTATTTCAAACATTATAACGCTGTTACCGTTACCGACAGTGAAATGTGGCCCGTTACTTTGCACCGATGTCAAGCAGCTGTTATCCGACCTGCCTCGCTCAGTCAGACACACGAGAGAACGAGATGCCAGAGTTGCCAGGTCCACTTATTATAAGTGACTTTCAACTTCTTCTTTTTCTAACTTGCATGTGTATATTGGGAGTTATGGGTTGCAGATTCTGTCAATAGTGCAGTTGCTCATTTGGGCTTGTTGTGCCCTCAAACCCAGGATAAATCTGGTGCATGATGCACCATCAATATAAACCCAATTCAGAAGTTATTAAAATTGTTTTATCCCACCCTAACACAAATTTAAATTTTATTGTAAAAATGATGTTTCCACCTAAAATAAATCCTTATAGCCAGAATTAAATTTATTTCTAATGTAGCTACTACTGTTTTCACCATAATAAACCTGTAGAAGATTAACATAAAACTTAGATCAAAACCTGACACGTCCTTTTGGTTACAAAAATCAAGGTTAGACAGACTGTTTAGCAATAACAGAGTTACAAATAACAGTAGCCCCTCCCTTCACTTCTGTATAAAGAAAAGGATGTTCCACCGTCAAACAAATGGATGTTGAATAAGTAAATTAGGAGACAAAAAAGAGGAAATATCACTTTGAAATTGAAATGTAACGTGGATAAAAATTAAAACACGCTTCATGTAGGTTTCTCTCTTTAAAAATGCTTATTTCAATCGCAAAATCTGTCAACACGGCTAGATGCAGCTAGATGTCGAGTCCGGAGCGGTCTGTGGAGTTAAAACTGGCGTTTTCAGGCTGGAAGTACAAGAGGTAACAGGCAAGAACACACATGTAAAGTGTACATTACGTCCTAAAGCTAAGTGTTTGTCTGTTGTAAGTAAATCTAAAACCTAGTGACCAAAAACACCGAGAACTCCGCTGATGATGTGAGCGCTGCTGTAGCAGGACAGGTAACATCAAGGAAGGACACAGAGACAGAGCCACACAGTTCAAGCGGCAAAAGCTTTTTCAAAGAAGTAAAGCATCAATTTCTCTCCCTGGTAACTAATTACATTTATGAAGGAGTAATTCCGTTAGTAATTCAATTCCTTTTTTGGTAAAGTAATTAGTAACTATAACTAATTACTTTTTTAAAGTAATTTGCCCAACGCTGTAGACAGCCAGTAACAAAACGCTCCTTCAGGACATGGTCTCCTGAGGCATTGGAAGCTTTGAGGGACTGCTTCGAATCAACAGACTGTCCTTCAAGAGACTCACAGTGAAGGCACTGAGATGTCACACACTGCACCACAGACTACATTAATTTCTGCATGGTCTCTATAACACATTGCATTGTGGCCTACAGGTCTCTAAAGAGGAATAAGTCTGGACCCTCTTGAGCACATTTCAGCCTCATTTCCTCTAAGAGTTGTGATGTGATTCAGTACAGTTTTGTAAGGTTTGGAGCAGTAAACCAAGATCTTGTTAGTGTTTCCACCGCCAGCTGTACATTCAGTCGAAGTCGGGACGTGAGCCAGGAGGAGAGAGTAGTGCCAGCTACATAAATGTGTGACATCACAGCAGCGGGGCACAGGGAAGCAGTCTGAAGAAGGGAGGGATTGTAAACAGAGTAACACTGGAGGATTTCCTACACTTCAGTCCTCTGTGGAGCCTTGTTTTGTGCAGACATCCCTTACAGCAACACCAGCGAACAAATCACTCAAAATCCAAGGCTTATTTGAGCATAGTGAAGTATGCATCGTTTTACCTGCTGTAGCATGGGAATTCACAACGTTTGTGACCAATTAGCAGACTGTAGTGCTTTTAGCTCCACCCTGTGGGGTTGGCTTGGTATGCTCAACACTCCTTTAGAGGTGGGACAGCATGGGTTGATTATTTGGGTATCTTTTCTCCTTATTTGACAGTGGAAACACCAGTAAATGCAGAGCCGAACTGATCAGGACCACTTATTGAAAGTCTATCTATCCATCTGCCTAAATATCTGTCTATTCGTCTATTTATATTTATATAACTTTTTTTCTATCTACCCATCCATCTATCTATCCATCTATCTATCTATCTATCTATCTATCTATGACTAGGAAGTAGTTGAGTCATGTTTAATGTATTATAATCCATAATTCATAATGTTTGTTGCTACAAAACATGCCCTTGCTCCTCACACAGAGTGGTCTTGTATTTTATCCTTGCCTCAGCCCCTCAATGTCAATCAAACAGTGAATATAAAATGTGATGTAAATGGAGCTGTGTTAGCAACCTCCAGCTGGCTTGTTTGACTTGGCTGTCCGGCCCTGTGGATTGTAGGTACAGCCATCTTTTACTAGTGCAGGCTTCCTGTTTGCCTGCTCCTTGTCAGTGTTTATCTGTGGATTACACCTTGTCTGCTTGTCTGCATGTCGCACTCCAATTGCTGCCTCGTCTTCTTGCTGAACAAGCATCTCTTTTGGACAGGGGCTGCGGTGCAAATGAGGAAACAGCATCTTTACACACAAAACAGGATTTATGGGAAAGGTGTTTAGGATTAAGTTCTTTTTTCTAAATATACAATTGTGTTGCCATAAATTGGCAATATTACATTAAACCTCTTCTTTAAAGCTGGGAATTGAAATGCACTGACTGAAAAGTATGTGTTGATCCATCTGCAGGCTGTGGATTGCAAAAATCCTGTTATAGCATGAGGCACAATTTTTAAATGATGGAGTGTTTGTGATTAATTGTGCATTGTTGGTATTATCAATATTATTTTTATTATTATTATTATCACTATCCTTTTTTATTACCTCTGCCAGGGAGGTTATGTTTTTGCCAGGGTCTGTCTGTCTGTTTGTCTGTTTGTTTGTGTGTTTGTTTGTTTGTTTGTCTGTTAGCAACATTACGCAAAAACTACTGGATGGATTTACATAAAAGTTTTAACAGCCTTTTTAAAATAATTTTTAAACCAGTACATAGAATAATAAATTCAATGTTTATACGGCAGAACAAACAGCAATCGACAATGGTGTAGTAGTCTATTAATAAAATGGTTGCACAGTGCAGTTGGTAGTGCAGATGCCTCACAGCAAGATGTTGTGCTTTACTTCTCGGTCAGATTCTGTGTGAGCTTTGCATGTTCTCCCTATGCATGCTTGGGTTTTCTCAAAGTTCTCCACAGATAGCATGTGCAAAGCTGATCTACATACGGGGTGCAAAGAGGATTGCATCTGTCAAATGAGCAAAATAGAACGCGCAGTCCATTTAGTGTGTTTGCCTTCATGAATATGCAGAATACATGTAGGTGATCAGAACGCGCAAAATACTGGGAGGAGGAGATGCAAATGTAATCATTTAGCATCCGCAATGTGATTTATCAAACCCGTAACTGATTGCGCTCAGTGTTTTTGCATCTAAATTTAGCACCTTTGAGAGGCAGGTGCAAAACAGGCACAGCATCATGCACAGAGGGCTGCGGTCATGGTAGCAAGAAACAGGGGTCGCATTAACTGAATATTTCCCATTATGACTGAATTTTTTGATGAATGATGGAAAGATTTGGAGGCTGTCTGTCATTATGATGGACTGGAAAAAGAGGGACGATCCAGTGTAGCTACGTACTCATGCAGACAGGCGTAAAGTAAACCCTCTCTGTTTTGCGCTCTACATTGTGGTGGAGGTCATTTAACCTGTGTAAAAAATTCCTTCATAGCCAGAATCATTCTTTTTGTCACTAAGAGCTGACTGCGTCACACTCTCCATGCACTGACAGCGAGTTTAGGAGCTGTCAGTGCGTGGAGCAACTCCCTGTCAGTGCGTAAAAGGCAAGAGTACCCACTCAGTCTGTGTGTGAGTAACTGTAAGACTGCTCTTCACATGAGAGGTTATTGATGATGAAGCTGTGTAACTATGTGAATGCTGTCATTTAGATTATGTTTGATTGTAATCAGAAAAGGAAAATTAAAAATGACGGATGAAAATATGGCATGAGGGAAAAGTGACAACCTTGTCCATGAAAATGACAAACAACAAAAAAAAGATTACTGCAAGTGTGTTTATTTGCCTCCAAGTCCATGGCTTCAAACTTTGTTTTTCATTTACAGCCACTCTGCCCTCCCAAACTCTCCATGGTGACAACCGGTACCACACGCAAAATCCTCTTTTAAAGGGAGCAGTCCACACCACTTTTGCGCCTGTTATGAATTGCGCACGCAGTCATAGTGGATCACCCGCAACACGCCCACTAATAGCGAGTGCAATTTTTTAGTTTGTATATGCAATTTAGTGCTCATTATTTTGGATCTTAGTAGATCAGGTCCTGAGTGTTTTATATTAAAGGATGTGAATTACTGCACAACTGCTGAAAGTTTCCAATAAATGACGTCACCATGGCCTTGAATTTAGATTAGCTTTGTCGTGCTGTCTTCATTCTCTGTGATGATGGTGTTTTCAAATGAATTAACTGCTGTTCAAAGATCCAAGTTTCACCCCATGTTATCACTCCTCTAAAAAAATGGATTTTCTTTAATATTTTCCAAAATGTCTCCATTGTTTTCCCTTTTGATCTGGAATAAGAAGTTTTGGGAAAACTTTGGCACACACTTTTTTCATGTTCAGATTTTCATAGATAATTTGCCGAACTGTCCCTTTTTCAATGGGGACCATTTCTATTATCACTCTTATACTAAGTTTTTGATCAGGTTGAACAGTTTTTTCATTTTGCTGAATGTTTTCAGAAATTTTTGATGTGCATTGGCATTGGCACATTCATCGTCATTGACCTCCTTTCTGCTTTTTTCAAAAATCTTTTAAGCCAATCAAACACACATGCACTTGAAACTTAGTGCTGCCCATACACCTCAGTCAATATACAATTAGATTGGCTGTTGTTTTGTTCAGTTTAAGTGAATGCATTGCTCAACATTTAAGCTAATCATTTCTTGATGCCTTAGCAAAAACGTGCACTTCAATCAGTAATTAGCAGTGAACTAAAGAAGTCACTTATTAAAAACTTACAGCAGCTGTGCGTGAATACACAACATTTACTGTATAACACTTGGTGTGGCCATGAGAGCAGTCTCATTATTTGATAGCCATACCTCGTAGATCATGGATGGATGGATAATGTGGTAAAATGTCGATGGTAAATGTAAGATTATTTTACCAATTTGAAAGAAGCCAGAATGTAAAGATTAGTCTAACAACATGACATTAAAGTGCATTATTTATCAGATAGAGAGAAAAACACCCAGATAAGTGATTGTTAAAGCAGCAGTTGGTCCAAACACTGGCACTCTAATGGCCTGAAAAAATACTGCTCTAAGTTTAACACATTCATTGACATAAAGGAGAACTAATCACCATGTTCTGTTATTTAGTTATTTAACTTTTATCTAAATAGGTCAGTCCCATCAGAATGGTGTCATTTTCATCGAAGCCCTACCAAGAATGGCAGCAACAAACAGTTACAACAGCAAACACTCACATTCGTACAGAGCATATTAAGTACCTGGATCAATCAGAGTAAGTCATAAGTGGAAACAGTTGCACACTGAAAGCCTGGATTCAAGATCTTTCACCAAGGGTTTGAAAAGGTTCAGGGTAAATAAGCTCTATAGTTCAAAATCAGTCTGAAGATTGTTTCATGCTAAGGAAGGAGAAAACCTGAAAGCTTTCTTTCCCTACTCTGTTTGGACTTTGAGAAAAACAAATTTGAGAATGTCCAAAGAACGAAGGTTGTTTTCTTCAACAAAACACAGAATACAAAAATACCAAAAGCCTCTTCAGTAAATAAATATAGCTTTAGAATTGCAAGAAAGGCATGTAATGAAAAAACGTCAGTGAAAGTCATTAATAGTATGATAATGATGTAACGTGATGAGGTTGCTCAGGTGTATTGTTCCAAGTTCAAGGAGCTCTAACAGAAAACACTCTGATCCTTTTAGTTTTTTAGCGTGAGATGGTAACAGTTGGCGAGTCCCGCCTGGGGATCTCAGGCTGTGTGCTGCTTTGTGAGAGGACAGTAGTTTGCATAATTTTGGACCAAGGCATGGCAGGCTTCAAAAGCTTTAATCAAAACTATTACATCATTTATGTCTCATGTATTAAAAAAAACATGGTTCAAAATGATTTAATGCAGTGCAAATTCATTAAAAGGTGACTCGCATGCATCCCTTTCTCATGGTCCATCTGCTGTTTAAAAAGAGAGACTCGGTGCTTTATCCTACATCAACAGAAACAGAAACAACATTTAACATCAGTTCTATTTTTTAAAATGATTTAATTTAATTGCATTAATCAGAATCAGTCGTCTTCACTTGATAAGTATTTTGGGTGTTATTGTTGATTTTAGATCAATCTCTTGTTAAAGATAATGGGCTCTAATTCCCTGGCGCAACTCAGGGTGTCGCAGGGTGGTACAGCCTGGCGCACCCAGTGCAGTGGTAATTTTGTCCGGCGCACCACCATGCGCAGCCAATTTGGCAATTTGGTGGACCGGCTGCGCCGAGATGGGTGTGACAGCATACCGGTGGAGGTGTCGACAGATTCAGCTTGGCGCAGTGACAATTTCGTGCCAAAAAAACGTGCGGAAGGTGCGCTGAAAGCTCGCCAGCTCCAACCTGGTCTATTCTCGGCACACCCATGTGCAGTGGTAATTTGGCTGACAGGCGCACAGTGCGCACACGTCACCAAAACCTGACAGGCAGGTGTCCACAGTGTCAAACACATTTCAATGCAATAAACAATCACAGCAACCACTGTTTAATGTAACAGTCTGAACCAGCACATACATTTGTATCTATATTAATTGTCCCATCACATCTGATGTCAGATCAGAGTTGTGTGTCAGAATGGAAACTCAACCTGACGGCAGCTGGAAGAGTGACGCAAACTAACAAGTTCACATCTCTCAGCCAACCACAAACAGCCACATCACCCGATACGGAGTATCCGGCTTCTCTCATCTCGTGAAATTCAAAAGAAAAGAAAAAAGAGAGAGACGCTCTCTGAATAAATGTAAGTCACCAGGCATAGGTGCGCCTGCCTCCGCCATGCACGAAACTTGCAAAATGCCCTGGACACACCCCGTTGGCGCGGCGCAGGGCAGGTGTGCTGCGCCTGGTCTACGAAATTAAAGCCCTATACTAGAATACCACTCCTATAATAACAACCTTAACAACCATACAGAGAGGACGACCCTCTGAAAACGAGATGCCACATCTCAAAGGGCTAACCTCTACTAGATTTCAATTCAATAGAAACAAATATGATAAGGACAATTTATGGTCTGGGCGTCCATTAATGTATCATTATTATGAACTCTCAATTTAGTCTCTTTGTCCACAGCTCTTCCTCTGCCCATTCACACCCCCAACTCAGCTTCAGTGGATCAACATGATCAACATAAGTCTTGTTCTGTTAAATGAGTTTATTCCTTTGGCAAAATGCTGTACTCATGGTGGATTCATGTTGAGCTGGGATGAAAAAAGAAATAGTAAATTTATTTAAAATCAAAGAAAAAAATAATTAAAACGAAGAGTCTGGCATTGAACTACTCTCTCGTAAAGTGTAGTAAGTAAGCAATATAGCCCTTAACTAGTCATTGTAGAGGTGCAGGAGGTGAAGATGGACTTTTCAACCACCCAATGCAAGTTTTATGCCACAGCTGCCCTAAATTAACAGCATTGGAAATTAACAAAATATGTTTTTATGTTTCTCTAATGGTTAATACACCATTACGTAGGGTCTCTTTGACTGAAATTATATTTTTTATGCTAAAATGTAATTATTAACAGAGTCAAATGTGCTGGGGACGGATTTATGGTCTGAGTGTCCATAAGGATGTCACTGCCATAAACTTTTATTTTCAGTCCTTTGCCTCTGCACCCCCCCATTGTCAGCAGACGATACATAATTTATAAATTCTCATTTTGATGCTGTTGTATTATTCAACATCAGTCATCTATACCTTATAATCATTATAGCTGTAAATGTAAATATTAGATTAATTACTCTTTTCATGATTATTATTGATTATACTTTTATAAAACTATCACTACAATCATACAGACATGAGGACCCTCCTGAAAATCAGATGCTGCATCTCAAGGGGCTAACCTCTAATAAATTTATATTTAGCAGAGACAAATATGATGAAGACAGGTCTATGATTGGTCCATGGATCAGTCAATAGCTTTAGTTCTTACTTTAGTCCACTTTTCTCCCCCCACCTCCCTTCCTTCGCCCACATACCCACACACAGCATAGTGTGAATTTGCTGTTCATCATGAGACTGGGATCCACATTCAAGATTTCATACTGCTAAACAGAGGATTTTTCTTGCTGCCGTGATGGAGGGATTCATGATTGGCTATATGGATTCATGTTGGGTGTTGGATTTATGTATTTGTATATATATGTATATGTGGATTTTATATGTATATGTATATGTATATGTATATGTATATGTATATATGTGTATCCATAACATGAAGAGTTTGTCTTCAGCCTGCTCTATTGTAAAGTGTCTGAAGATAACACTTGTTATGAAATGGCGCTATACAAATAAAGATTGATTGATTGATGGAATCATTATTGTTATCCATGAATTTTCAAACTGACTGTTTTAGGAATAACAAGAAAAAGAGCAAAGCACATGATTGTTTCTTGATTAAGATGTCAAATTGTACTGTAATTATTTACTTGCATCCCTGAGCAGAAAAAATAGTTTTAGTGGTTTAATGTTATGCTCAATTAATTCCTAACCTCTCAGAGCCCAGAGAGACACTCAAACTTTGGTATTTAAAGGTGAATTCAGTTTGAAATTCCTCATCCCTGTTCAAAATGTATGTCTAATACCAATAACATGTTCACTTTTAAAACAAGTTTATGGAAGACTTCTAAAATATATATATATGTTTTCTAATTTTTATGACAGGTGGTCTAATAAATTTGCTAAGCAAGTTTTAATTTTCCTGTCTATTTTGGCCAAGATATACACATGTATCAAAGTAACAATAGGTAATAATAGGCAAGACTCTTTTTCTCACAGATTTTTTGTGTGAGAGTTAGACTTAGTGACTCATGCCGCTAATAGCTCCGCCTTGGTAACATGCACACTAAAAGGAAAACATGCACATGCCACTGCTAAAATGCATCCAGTGTGAAACCCCTGTAAAGAGTAGACACGCAGGAAGAAGCTTGTTCCCATCTTAAGAACACAGAAAACAGCTGCATCTCAAACCACCTGAATCCTGGTCTAAAGTCTAAAGACTGTGGATGATGTGTTCCTGCTATTAAGAGGGTGCATAAGAAACTCGGAGGCACATCTGCAAGATCAGAACACACTCCCAAAGACCTTGTTTCTACATACACAGGATGGAGAACAGTGCACATTCTTGGCAGTGTTATATCAGACCATTAGTTGACAAAATCAAATAAATTTTTTATAGAGCAAAGGGCTGTGAGACGCCATAGATATCATTGTCCCTAAGCAGGTCTTTGTGGGCTACAGCATGATTAACACGCCCATAAACAAAACAAAAAACAATGCAGCGGGCACCTCATTTATATCAAAATTCTGTTAATTGTTCTAAGTGCTATGAATAGTTCTGTGTACACGTATTAATACAGGCTGTCCAGTGTACACAGAGTTCAGCTGAATCTCAGTTTTATTGGTATTTGGTCACAAAACAAAAAGTCAGTATGAAATATTCACCTGATGATGAGGCTTGATATAAATTCATCCATCAAAGTTATCAAAAATGAACAGGCAGTCATTTCCACCCCTAAAGCGATGCTGCTGACCATATATCTGACAAGAAATACAACTTCCAGCGATAGAGGCTGTCAGTGCAGGGCCTCATGTCATCCAGTGTGTGTCCACAACAGTCCATAGATGGAGACAGCATCAGCTAAGAGAAGTGGAGGTGTAGCAAGGTTGCTCCAGATAATGCACCAACTACACAGCACAGGTGTCTTTCCTTTCTTTCACTTGGAGCAGTTGACATTTTTATGCTTCAATACCCAAGTTCAGGGTAAGTCTGTTGAAGCAGAAAATTCCTGCACCACCCAAAACTTGGCAGTGGGGCAGTATGGTCCTGATATTTTTAAGATGAAATGAAAGATGCGGCAAGTGTCCACTATCAGGCAAGATATCCTAGGGTCATTTTGTACCATTCAGTTCCTTATTTTCAAGCCATTTTGGTTGTATTAAATGCATCCCAAATTTGCCAGCTGATATTAGTATGATTGTTTTAAGGATTGTCATCTAAATTCTTTGAATTAGCCTAAAATGGCTAAGCCACACAAAAGCTGACACATATGTTCCTAATGACAAAAAATGTCCAAATTAAAACCATTGAAAATGCCATTTTTGTGATCAAACTTATATATGAACATACACGAATGCATTCCTTTATGCTATGATTTCATTTTGGACAAGTAACTTTCAATTTGCAGTATTTATATTTGTTCACTAGATGGCACTATAGTTTCCCATTCAAAGCATGCTGCAAAATTGTAACACTTTCAAATGTTTTCTGCAAGTGTGCAAAAAAATAACAATGCATCAAAGTTAGTGTTGCTGCCAGTCATTGACTCATCTCAATAATCCAAATAAATAATCCAAATACTTCTTAAAATGTATTTTATGGAAATTATAATATATATATTTTTAAGTGCTGCGGTTGGAAGGCAACTTTTACCCTGCCTCTGGCCATTAAAGGGTTAAAATCCCTAGATTATTATCATTTTTTTATAAATATATATATTGAAGACTGAAGTACTTTTAAAATATTGAAGCTGGAAAAAAATAGTATACAATATTTTTCCAGCTCATATTAGGAAGCTGGCAATTTTTGTCCCTAGGGCCACAAGTGTGAGGTTTTATTTTAATCTGACACAGCAGAATAGCAATGCATCAGAATCAATGTAGGTGCCAATCACTGTCTTATCTCAGGGCCTACTAATCATAATAATCAAATATTCCTTTTAATGTAATCTATGGATTTCCTGAAATAAAAAAAAATGTGGAGTTACATGAGCATACAGGCCTTGAATGGCTTAGAAAATATTAATATTTGCCATGTTTTTTTCAGACTGAAAATCAGTTTGAGTACACTGAAAACTTTGGTAGTGTCCTTCGTGCCTTAGAGCAACACAGAGCTAAGCTGAATGATTTGGCTAACCATTTTTACCTTGATGCCTTACTCCTAATGTCCTCTTTGTCGAAAAGGGAGACTGAAAAGGTATAATGGATTGTGTTTGGCTTATCTCACAAGCAGAGCTTGTTTTATATTTTTTTTTTTTTGCAAAGAGGAGATAGTGAACACTTTTTTTTTGGCATTGTAAATGTTCATTTAACATTACTCATCAGGTGGACTTGTTCACATAGTCATGAGATATTTTCCAAGTCCATCTGAGAAACATCCCATAAAAATGACTGGGAGCAGCTGAAAATGGATGGGGATTGGACAAATTTTTTGTAGCTCTCACTTATTATGGGCCCGTCAGAGGCCTATAGTCACTTCTCGCTTTCAGAAAAACTTACCCTGACTTTTAGCTACAGTCTCTTTATCCTTAAAAGACTCTATTAAGCCTGGTCATTTCCTGATCAGTAGCAGCTGTTTTTCAAGGTTAATGCTCATTGACAAGCCTTTGAATCAACCACCCAGTACAAGGCACTACATACCCATGTCCCCACCTTTATAATAAAGGACTTGATGCACTGTTTATTAGGTGAAGTACAGGGCATTGAATTGATACTGTGTTTTCAAGAAATGTCATATTAGATTTTTGGCCAAACTTCGGACCACGGACCACATCTTTACCCTCCACACTCTGATAGAACAGGAGATGGATGACAGAAAAGGTCTTTACATGCTTCAGACTCTAAGAAAGCCATTGACTCCTGGTGACATGAAGGCCTTTTCCCCGGACTCCGTCAGAGTCACGTTATGATTAAATCACATTATGATTAAATCTATGCACGCCAGCAGTGAGTATGCTGTTAGAATTGAAGCTACATCACCTGGCCTCTTCCTAAATCAGATAAAAATTAAAGGTCTCCTCTACGCTGATGGCTTGGTGCTGTTATCTCCAAGTAAAGACAGTCTACATTATCACTTGATACTCCTTCATCAGTTCAGTCAGACCTGGGCCCTGGATGGAAACTGAGAAAAGACACAGAGTGATGTCTTTTCAGAAACACCCTATGAGAAAGGAAATATGCAGATTTTTATTTGGTCACCTCTAAAATTAAACGCACATGTCTTGGCCTTAAAATCAGCTCTACAGAAACCTAAAGCATGGCTATGAGGAAACTGAAAGATAAAGCAAGAAGGACTTTTATGTAATTAGAAGAAATATAAAATTTGACATTCCAAATTCAATCTGGCTGAGAATTATTCAATTTGCATTTGAACCAGTTATTCGGTTTGGCAGTGAAATCTGTTAACCAAAATTCAAAATTCAGAATTTTGACAAATGGGACAAAAATAATAACTGATTCATTTTACGTCAAGTTCTGTAAGACCCTTTCACATGTACAAAGAAAGACCCCCAGCAATGCATGTAAGCACAACGTGGTCAATATTCCCTCAATTTAAATTCAAAAAGAGCTCTTAAATTTGATCAGCCTTTTAGAAATACTGACCCCTAGTCCTTCCATCACATCGCCCTGAGATGCTGAGAACTGTAGCCAGAAGAAAAAAAAATAAAAAATACAACTCTCAACCTGCTGGTCCAATGGCTTCTCCCAAATCCCATGAACTGGCCTAGAGAGGACCAGGGCTACAGGAACCACTCAGTACAACCAAATCAGAATCAGGACCCCAACACCCCACAAAGACCAATTATAGACTAACAGAAAGAAATATATATGCAAAATACTGGGATGAAGCAACCTATAATGAAGCAAATTAAAATGTTACTTGGTCCAAAGCAGAAAATTCAGACTGACAGGTTATCTAAGCTCTAAAAATTCCTGACGAGGTACAGACTCAGTGACAAAAGATTGGCTATAGAGACAGATCATTATACAAGAGCTGGTTTCCAGAGGAGGACAATTTCTGCCCTCACTGTGACACCCAACAGGTAGAGACAGAGCTCCACTTCCTCACATCCAGTGGCGTGCACAAACTTTTTCAAGGGCAGGGGCAAAAAGGAAAAAAAGGGCACATACAGCGCGTTCTCACCACTGAAGAGGCACTCTTCAAAGGCACTTTAGGCATGTTTATGTTATACAAATGGCACATTATATAGCCCTAAAACAGACTAACTAGACAGACTACTCAAGTTAGTTTGCAGTTAAGATCAGCATCCACAAGAACTGTTTTAATTTAATGTTGGACTATGAAGAACACATATAAATAAATAAATAAATCCTAAGTGGTCTGGCGGCCTTACCGCAGGAAATTTTTGATTAAGAAGATGCCATTTCCTATATTCTAGTGCATTCAGGCATGAAAACGGGTCAAGGGTGGAAATGGTGAGAAGGATATGACCTATCTAGGTGGTTCCGGGGGCATGCTCCCCTGTAAGAAAATTTTGAATATTTCATATTTAAAAACATTGATCTGATGCATTTTAACAGAAAATTCAAGCAGAATTACAGGACAATATGAATGTATAATAAAGTATCTATCTATACATGGTCCATTATGCTATAGAGGATACTGATAACTTCTCTCATGAAATGCGTTAATTCATTTTCCACTGGCTTGTTAATATATCTACGTTATATCTCCTGCTGTGTTAGCTAACATTATTCATCAATTACATGATGCCTCTTTCAGCAAGCTTTAATTCTTCTGGTGATATATTACCTTTAGCTAATATTAAACTATCGTTAGCTGTATTCCACTTGGATCGGCGAGGTGTCTTAAGCTTCCAAATTGAGGCCGGCGCTACACAGGGGCAAGAGGGGGCACCGCCCCCCCAAATAAATGTTTTGCCCCCTCTAATAAAAAAAATTTTAGAAGTTGAGAAAGCACATTTCAATAAGCCTACAAAAGTAATATATTATAAGTTGACAAAAGTAACTGCAGTACCGGAAAATCCGCTGAAAAATGGACAAGATACAGTATCTGCTTCCCCTCATTTCTCTGTCCTTCTGTTGTATGTTCACAGACTGCAGGACCATGCCAACACACACACACACGCACGTATGCGCACACACAGCGCTCAGTAATCATCCAATCAGCTGTCAGTATGCAAATGAGCCCAGACGGAGCCTGACTGTGGTGTCAGGTCTCAGCATGGAGCGGTAAGACTCTGAAGAAGCAGCGAAGCTCTTCCAAATTCCTCTTAGTGACTGTCAGATAATTAAAAAATGATAATTAACAACAACAATAACAAATAAAACAAAGTTAACGTTAAATATAACATCTGTATTTGTTCAGTCCTTTCTCCTGTTCAGGGGGCGTTTCTCAGTCACAGGCACAGAGATGAGTGTCTATGTCCACTGCCTGTAACAATCTGAGGACAAATGACCTGTCTCACAGAGCCCTACTGTACATAAAGCTGAGCTGTAAAGTAAAAAAAAAAAAAAAAGTAAAGAGAAAAGTCATAAAATGTTCTGCCGTATATGTTGTTTTTTATAAATTAGTTTGAGAAGTGTTTTTATTATTTACCTTCAGTTTTGTAAATATTGACTATAGTGTGTGAAGTCTTATTCTAGGTTCACATTTATTGGAGAATAAGACCATCCAGTTCAGGTGAATGTTATGTTGTTGGTTGTAAAAATCTTGATAGTGATAGCTAACAACCCAATTCCATGAAGAAAACACTGTTACTATATAAGCACAGAAACAAAGTGCTCAAGCATGATGTGTTCGCACTATGCATGATGCCCCCTTCACATTTCTGACTGCCCCCTCATATGTGCCTGCCTAGAACCAGCCCTGTTCCAAATGCTTCTCAAACCAATCAGGCAGCAGTATCCCCCCACCTTCACAGAGAAAACACTTCTGATGTGAGGGCCTTCCATGCTCTTGCGCTTGTACAGTGAATGTTTTTGTCCAATTCAAGGCTCCCTTCAGGCGCGTGCAGTTCACTGATGATCTCTAGTATATGTTCATGTCCATGTCGATTACCCCACCCCCCAAGAAAAAAAACTTTCCATCGGGTCTACACCGTAGGACACCTATTTTGATTTCAAACCAGCAAATTTCGCCGAAAGGTGAGGGATATTCATGCCTGGCATTTTAACGCCATATTAGCACCAGAAAATCCAAACTGTTTCTGCGAGGTAGTTCTTGCTCAATATAGATCAAACAAGGGCCCAACATAGGTCATTGTTCCACAGTATTTCTTAGTCCTAACAGTCTTCTGTTTAGTGTGTTTTTCCACTTAAGAGGGCAGTTTAGTGTGTTTTGCTAACCAGTAGGGCACTTTAGTATGCGTTAAGATGCCCAAGAGGGCACAGAGGGAACTTTAGCACGCGTTTTAGCTCCCAAGAGAACATTTTAGAGAGCATTTTCCCTCCCAAGAGGGCACAAAGGGCACTTTAGACCATGTTTTTTTTCCTAAAAGGGCACTTTAGAGCGCGTTTTGGCTCTCAAGAGGACACTTCAGAGCGTGTTTTGGCTCTTAAGGGTACTGTTGCATGTGTTTTGCCTCCTAAGAGGGCTTTTTAGAGTGTGTTTTGCCTCCTAAGACGGCACTTTAGAGCGTGTTTGGCTCTCAAGAGTACTGTAGTATGGGGTTTTGGCTCCCAAGAGGGAAACTTTAACATGCGTTTTGCCTTCCAAGAGGGCACTTTAGCACACGTTTTTCAACAGTTGGGCCATGAGGGGGGGCGATGGCGAAATGCAAAGCTATGAAATGATTGTGGCCAAGTATATAAAGTTGTGAGTACCTGAGGATAACCAATGGAACCTTTTTTTCATTTTATATTATAGTATTTTTTTATTTTAATATTTTAACATAAACCTTTGTTTTATCATCATTTTTTCAACTTATGACACAATATTTCTAATTTTTACATTACGAATGAAAATTTCCTTGCCACTTTTAACATTTTTTTTTCAAATTTGATTGATTAATTTTTTTTATTTTAATTATTGTTATATTTTTTTGTACTGAAATGCTTTGACCAATATTATCCCACATTCATGCCCATCAAGCTATGTGAATTTGAGCAAGCATTCAATGCCATGTAATAATGTAATATAGGATGCTTGTTTTGAGTAGGGGCACAATGTTAGATAGACTTTACATATGGGGGATCAAATCGTTAATTTGTTAAAACAGCATGAGGGTTAATATGTGTCCTGTGAAATGGTAGTCCCAACTTTTTTTGTACCATGGCCCAGTTTTATGTAGCTCTATTCTTCTCTCAATGAAGGCAGACGTTTTTTCTCTCACTTCCTCCCTGCCCTTATCAGTCCTGCTTGCTCCTCTTGTCTCTGTGCTGTCTCTGTCTGAACTATTGCAGCCTCTCTCTGCATTTCTGTCCAAAATCCTGAAATCATGGAATTGATCAGCTGGTCTCTCAACTCCATTAACCAAATTTTCTTGACGAAAAGAGCGGCTAAAGGAGAACCCACCTGTCCCAATGGCACGTTTCCGGCCGGATACACGGTGGACTCCTGGGAGAAGTGGAGGATCGTGTGTCTGTCGATTCTGTCAGTCAAGGACATGGAAGATGCCTATATAATTGGATTTATGATAACAGGTATCCTGCTGTTTGGAGTTAGCAGTTTTCTGATCTATCACAAAGTTTGGAAGATGCTGGCAGCACTCTTGACAATTGAGAAGCTGCCCGTCACAACTGAAGGAATGTACAGGGCTGTCAACACTCAGACTCAAGCGATATGTGAGCTTAATCACAAGCATGATGCGATTCTTGAACTCATTCGCAAGCTGGATAACACCATGGAGAAGTTGACAGCTAGGCTCGGCTGAATGGGCCACACAGATTTGGATATTTGGAAAAAGCCATCAGAGAACCAGAGAGACTAAAGGCTGAAATTTACAGTCGGCCTGAACCCCAAACAATTCTTATCTTCATTGGCTCCCAGTACTGGCCTTGAGCTGGTACCTCCCCACTCTCCTCGGATGTTTATGCAGACAGAAGCTCGATCCTTCACCCCCCACCCCACCCCCTCCTCCTCCTGTGAACTTTGCTCTGGATCAGAAATCTCTCTCCGAGGCTGTCTCCATAGTCACCTTATCGGATGGTAGAGACATTTGGGACAGAGACGAAGGGCATGGGCTTACACATATACACACACACAAAGGCACACATAACACACACTCACCTCTAACTCAACGCCTTTCTTGGCACCCATTCCCCCCTCCTTCCAACACTGTGGTGCAGCTGCTGTGGGCTGATGCGACGCGCCTATTGTGGCTGCAATCTCCCCCGAGTGTCTGTGCCGTCACACCCTCCCTTCCCGGCCCTGTCCCCATCATAATGTGCTCGTCTCCAAGTTTTGTTGTAATGTTTTTATTATGTTGCTTATGTACTGAGGGTTTTTTTTTCCTAATCCCACACTGTACTCCTCCTACGAGCTCAGTTTGGGAGTCGCCTTTTTTTCCTCTCCTCCTCCCTCTTGTTCTCGCTTTTCTCATCTAAGAAAACGGGGCGCCACTCTTGCTGGCGACTCGACAGTCTTCCTGTTCCTGTCCCCCCTGGATGCATCACTGTCTTTTGTATGTTCTTGAATGGGTTGAACTGAAATGAAATTTCGTTGCTCTGTACCTGTGACATGTGCAATGACAATAAATGAATCTAAAATAATTTAGATTTGAACTGGTCATTGCAGGAGTGTGAAAAAAAATGATCATCTTGTGTAAAACTCAATTCACCATGACGCATGATCAAAGGGAGCCATTAGCTTGTTTTGAAACCAAAACAAAGTGACATTTATGAGGACTCAATCTGTTTTCATCATCTGTTAAACAAAGACATTATGAATGCAGTCGCCTGAAAGTCAGACGTTAATAGAATCAGAATCAGAATCATCTTTATTGGCCAAGTATGTTTGTGACATACAAGGAATTTGGTTTCAACAGGTGGTATCGCTCACGGAATAACAGCAGCAAAAATAAACATAAACAAACTAGAAAAATATATGCATATATATGTATATATATACACACCTAATTTGAATAGAGAAGAATATGTACACTCAGTAAAACTGACTGTTGTTGAATAGTTGGGCTTTTTAACCTTTTATGATGTATTTATTGATATGCTTTTATTTTTAAACGACGCAACATTGTGATGATGGATGAGCTGGTGATGCAAAACAAATTTCTGAGTAATCAGACAATAAAGTATTATCTTATCTTATCTTATAAAAAAAGAGACAAATATGTGTATATGCTATATGTATGTACACTTGTGCAGAGAAATAAATATATGTACAATTGGTGCAGAGTACACATTGTAGTGCAATTGGATCAGTGGCCAGTGAAGGTGAGTATATGACCGTTTAGCAGTGCAATAGGTCCAACATTCAGCTATTTAGAAGAGTTATGGCAGTAGGGAAGAAACTGTTTTTGTGTCTAGAGGTCCTTGTGCGCAGGGCTCTGTATCGCCTGCCAGAGGGGAGGAGGGAGAACAGGTTATGTCCAGGGTGAGTGGGGTCTCTGATGATGTTCCCTGCCCTCTTGCTGGTTCTGGAGGAGTACAGTTCCTGGATGGAGGGCAGGGGGGCTCCAGTGATTTTTCCAGCAGTCCTAACTGTGCGCAGTAGTCTGCGTCTGTCCTGCTGTGTGGCCGCTCCGAACCACACGGTGATGGAGGTGCACAGGACGGACTCGATGACAGCGGTGTAGAACTGGATGAGCAGCTCCTGAGGCAGGCCGTGTCTCTACAGCTGACGAAGGAAGTACATCCTCTGCTGAGCCTTTTTCAGGATGCAGTGGATGTTCATCTCCCACTTCAGGTCCTGAGAGATCGTAGTTCCCAGGAACTTGAAGGACTCGACGGATGACACAGGGCTGTTGCTGATGGTGAGGGGGAGCAGTGACGAAGGCTGTCTCCTGAAGTCCACAGTCATCTCCACAGTTTTGAGCGTGTTCAGCTCCAAGTTGCTCTGGCTGCACCAAAACACCAGCCGCTCAACCTCCAGCCGGTATGCAGATTCATCTCCATCCTGGATCAGGCCGATGATGGTAGTGTCGTCTGCAAACTTCAGGAGTTTAACAGCTGGTTGCTTGGAGGTGCAGTCGTTGGTATAGAGGGAGAAGAGCAGTGGGGACAGGACACACCCCTGGGGGGTGCCAGTGCTGACAGTCCGGGTTGTTGAGGTGATGTCTCCCAGCCTCACCTGCTGTCTCCTGTTAGTCAGAAAGCTGGTAATCCACTGATAGATGGACGAAGACACGTTGAGGTGAGAGAGTTTGGAGGAGAGGATGTCTGGGATGATGGTGTTAAATGCTGAGCTAAAGTCCACAAACAGGATCCTCGCGTAATTCCCTGGGCTGTCGAGATGTTGCAGGATGTAGTGCAGTCCAAGACTGACAGCATCATCCACTGACCTGTTTGCCCGGTAGGCAAACTGCAGCAGAGGTCCTGTTACAGACCTCAGATGGCTCAGCACTAGTCTTTCAAAGGACTTCATGACCTCTTGAGTCCTGTGATGGAGGTTTTCTTGGGGACTGGGATGATGGTGGAGCACTTAAAGGCAGAGGGGACTTCACACTGCTCCAGGGAGCGGTTGAAGATCCTGGTGAAGACTGGAGCCAGCTGATCAGCACAGGCTTTAAGACAGGAGGGTGACACTCCATCTGGGCCTGGTGCTTTCCTGGTTTTTTGTTTCTGGAACAGCCGGCTCAGCTCCTCTTCATACACTCTGAGTGTGGCGCGGGGGGGGGGGGGGGGGCAGGGCAGGTTGGAGAGCAGGTAGAGGTGTGGCGGGGGTTGTTGTGGTAGTGCTGGTCTGGGTGAGAGGTGGGCTTGGATGGGTGAGGGGTGTGAAGTTGTCCCTCTCAAACCTGCAGTAAAAGTCGTTGAGGTCGTTGGCCAGGTCTTTGTTTGCCTCGACACGGGGGGAGGGTCTCTTGTAGGTGGTGATGTCTCGCAGGCCCCTCCACACTGAAGCAGGGTCGTTGGCTGAAAACCAGTTCTTCAGCTTCTCAGAGTAGCTCCTCTTAGCTGCTCTGATTTCCTTGTTCAGTAGGTTTCTGGCCTGCCTGTACAGGACCCTGTCCCCACTCCTGTAAGCCTCCTCCTTGGTCTGGCGGAGCTGACGCAGTCTGGCAGTGAACCATGGCTAGTTGTTGGTGAAAGTCCAAAATGTTTTAGTTGGTACACATAAGTCCTTGCGGAAACTGATGTAGGCTGTCACAGTGTCTGTCAGGTCGTCCAGGTTGTCATTTGCAGCTTCAAAGACACTCCAGTCTGTGCAGTCAAAGCAGGCCTATAGTTCCTGCTTTGCCTCACTGGTCCATTTCCTCACAGTCTTCACCACAGGCTTTGCAGATTTTAGTTTTTGCCTGTAAGTGGGGATGAGATGGACCAAACAGTGGTCTGAGTATCCCAAAGCTGCACGGGGAACCAAGTGGTATGTTAACTAATTGAACCACAACACCTTTAGGGCTTGAAGGAAAGTGCTGTAGAGACAGCATTTATACATTTCTGAATGTGTTACATCTTTTAGTCATCAGTCTGGACTGAGGTGACATTTTTACAGATTACTGATGTTTTGTTTTGTTCTGACCTCGGAAATGTCTCCCAAACATCAGCAAAATATGCACTCTTTTTATATCAAGAGTCCTACAGTTACACATATTGCACATCATCAAAAATATTTAAAACTGCACTGAGAGCACAGGTGGATGATCAAATATCTAACAGCAAGTTTATCTCAGGTCTTACTTTTTCATTCATCACAGTAGTGACAGGGACTGAAAGCCTCTGTGTAAAGTCTGTACACTCAAGCTACACAGGCTTATAAGTGAGGATCGCTGTTATTCAAAATAGGGTATTAAAATGTATTAGTTTTGTTTTTGCACAGCATGGTTGGTTCAGGACCCCTACTGTAAAATATGTACAATTCAAACCAACAAGGCAGAGGACCAAAATAAAATACATCCAATACATTGCTAACAGCTAGCCACTTTTAGCCGGTGCATTCCAGAGTTGTGTTTGTCCATGCCAAGATTACAAACTGTGAGAAGAAAGACTTTGCTTGTTAGTGGATTAAGCTGTCACTGTGTAATATGCTGTCATGTTGCTGTACACACACCAAAAGAACAAAATAGCTAAATCTGTCATCATTTGTTCCTACATGTTGGTTCCCCCACATTTACAAATTGATTAATATTTGAAAAGAAAAAAAGAACTTGTGTGCCAGGTTTAAACTGACATTTGGCTGGCAGCATAACAGTATGACAAAATGGATTTTATTTCAATCTTTGATTCGGCTGTCCCATCACCAAAACGCCGGCATGTAGTTTCTAACCGTGGGTTAAGTACCCTGCAGACACACCGTGACAAGCCTCTATTACAGCTTAATTTCTGTTATCTTTGTAACAAGATGTCATGTCACCCCTGAATGAATGAGGTCAGAACTATTTCACTTTCACACTGGACTTTCTTTCTTTCCTCTTCATTTTGACAAGTTCTGGTCAGACTCAATTTTGAACATCGTTACACAGAACATTGGATCAGGACAGGAAAATGACACAATGTCTGAAGAAGTCTATCTTTGCTATTGTTGGTGTTTTTATTACTTTTTAGGTTGGAGCAGGAAGACGGATCCATCGTCACTCACATTGCTCACTTTCTGTCTCTGCTACCTTCTGCTCATTTTATAAGCTCTTTTTTCATCACCTGTTTAAAAAAGAAACCATCCAAATCTTGACACAACCTCAAAAGGCTGATGATCATGCTTCTGCCAAGCCTTTAATTTCTTCTCCCCTCTGCTGCTGCCAGTTTGTCTTCAGATTTGATCAATGCCATCACTCTCCACACCTTAACTTTCTGTCGATGTAATCAGTGTCCAGGCCCATGTGATCAGGGTCCAGGTCTATATCAATAGTGTATCGGTCCAGATCATCAGTATTTAGGTCCAGGTCATCATTTTCCTGTCCATTTCATCAATAACAAGGTATTTTATGGAAAGCTGTTCAGGCATAAAATTGATATCAATTATATCAACCATAGTTCAGTTCTACAGGTACTCAATTTGGAGTAAATTTACTCAATTTTGGTCAACTAGTGCGCAAGTAGACTTTACCAGTGAAGCAAAAAGTGTCACTAGTAGTGCTAGTAGACTGTCTTTAGTCTACTGCTAGTACAAGTAAAGCCGAATGATTCACTGGTAGTACTAGTGAATAACAGGAAGACAGAGGATGGGAAGGAGCAGTAGTAGCCAGCCTTCATTCAGGTTGTGATCATCAGCATCCTGGTCCATTTCACTACTGTCATGATCGCATCATCTTCTAGGTTCAGCTCCTCTGCATATGGGCTCAAATCATTGGTTGCTGACTTTGGGGGCTCTAATTTCCTGGCGCAACTCAGGGTGGCGCAGGGTGGCAGGTGAGATAGGTGTAATGGCGCACCAGGGGGAGGTGTCGACAGATTCAGCTTGGCGCAGTGACAATTTCGTGCCAAAAAACCCAGCAGAAGGTGCACTGAAAGCTCGCCAGCTCCAACCTGGTCTATTCTCAGTGCAGGCAAGGCGCACCCCGTGCAGTGGTAAATTGGCTGACAGGCGCACAGTGCGCACACGTCACCAAAACCTCACAGACAGCTTTCCAGAGTGTCAGGCACATTTCAATGCAAAAAACAATCACAGCAACCACTATTTAATGTAACCGTTTGAACCTGCATATACATTTGTATCAATATTAATTGTCCCGTCACATCTGATGTCAGATCAGAGACGTTTGTCATAATGGAAACTCAACTGACAGCAGCTGGAAGAGTGACACAAACTAACGAGTTCACATCTCTCAGCCAACCACAAAACAGCCACATCATCCGATACAGAGTATCCAGCTTCTCTCATCTCATGAAATTCAAAAGAAAAGAAAAAAGAGAGAGATGCTCACTGAATAAATAACTTGGTGTCTGAAGGATTTACCTGTGATTTCCCATATTTCTCTGTTTTAATCTTTATTCGCAACGTGATCTAAAAAGATGGAGTACATTATTGCAAGGAGGATGAGGAGGAGATATCGGGGGGAATATTTCACCTAAGGTTCTGCTATTTGGCGATGACAGACCAGGAATGCAAGTGGATCACAAGCATGATGAATGGTTTAGCCTGCTGCTATGTTTAAATGTAATTATCACTTTATTTTGTACTCCTGTTTATGAGACAGATTACATCTGTTCCGCGAAGTGGTCCACACGGTGACGCGCATCGTGGCCTCCAATGCGCGGCCCGGTGGCCCCTGCACTCTCCCAGTTGCTGTAAAAGTGACAGCGGCTCTGACCTTCTTCGCCACCGAGGTGAAATTGTCACTGCGCCTAGCCTGCAGCGCATTTAAAGGCGAGGAGAGGCGTTCATTTGATTGGTGAAGATTACACTCGGCTGTATTAAACCCACTCTCGCCTTCTCCCCTCCTTCTCTGCTACTTGCGCCAGTGGGAAGGACAGAGGCGTGGGTGCGCCTGCCTGCGCCTACCTGCGCCGTGCACAAAACTTGCAAAATGCCCTGGACACACCTTGTTAGCGCGGCGCAGGCGCAGGGCAGGGCAGGTATCGCCTGCCTGCGCCTGGTCTTCGAAATTAGAGCCCTAGATCTCAAAGGGCCAACCATCATTACAACCGTGCATGCATCTACACCATCGCCACCAGTGTCATGACTCCTAAAGATGGTTTCCTATCAAGCCATCTGTCACTTCTCCCTTTTTAATTCAAAAAGATGTCACAGGAAAATCTCACTAAACAAGAGAGTCTTACAATCAGAGACACTGAACTTTTCTCATTCCCTTTTTGAAATTGTAGAATGAAATAAAAGTCTCTCTTGACTGAACTCTTGTATGTTTGGTTGAGCTAAGGAAAATGAAAACACAAACCTCTCCAGCAGGAAAAGAAAGCACACAGAGGAAATGATAGTTTGCATTTTAGACTGATGGATCGTAGCTTGACCAAACACAGACTTGTCAGGGGCTGTATGTTGCCGGCATGCACCTCTATGCACATGGGCTAATTGTAGAGAACCGTGGTGGAGCGCTGTGCTGCACCACCTGCTGCGATGGAAGTATACAGAAGTATCAGATATGAGGCGACTGAAGATGCAAGATGAGAGAGAAGCAGGTCATGGGTTTACTTTGCAAATTGAAAAATTATCTCCTAAGACAGCCCTCCATGATTAGACCTGCTGTGATGGAGCTTTGATCTGCACATGCTTGAAAACATTTTAGATTTAAATGTGGACAATAATTACTTAATCTCTCTTATCAGAATCCAGTGAGAGCAATAATCAGCAGAACACTGCAGCACTTTGATTTTGAAGTAATTGCATAAATAATATTGTTTTCTTTGAATCTGGCATGATCACAAGCAGGAAAGGGGAAAAATAAATGTTAAATTCATGTTTACCCTCCAGCAAACACTGATTGTAGTATAAAGTTCATTAGTGGTGATGTGGTAGCCCTGGGGTTGGGGAAGCATGGAAGTCCAAATGCTGTAAGTGCACAGAAGTCAGAACAGAAAAGTACAACAGTAAATATAGTTGAGGATAGAAATAATAGTTTAACTGTTCACTGTTCACCTCTGACTGCAAATGTATTCAGAATGCAGATGGATTTTAAATTAATAAGAACATTTTAGTTGAAAAAGGATATGTTGGCATTTACAACAAATTATATAAATATGTAAATTAACCACCCACAAGTGAGTGTTTTATTATTTTATACCAAGGAGAATTTTAACAAGAACTTTACTAATGCTATTAGGAAAACTGAATTCATCTGTACCTCAGAGACCAAGACTGAACAAAGTGCTACATTTAAGGCAACGTAAATATGGCTGTGACCAGCTCTACACATGACATCTTTACATATTCACAACTGAATTTAACATCATTTCAAATATCTGCAGAACAAAAAGATAATAAGATTGGAAGTGCTCCGGGAGCATCATTGCTGGGAGAGTTAATGTCAAAAATCTGGGAAACTGCTCTGTCTCATGCTGTTACCAAATCAGTGCAAATTACCTGGATGTCTTGTGCCATTACAAACATCTGCTGAAAGTTTTAAAGTTGGGTTTAAATATGGCCCTTCAGTTAGTTGTGTACATGAATTCAGATATACAGCCACACATTTTATTTGAAAACCAAAATTTTAAGGTCTGAGCAGTAAAAAAAAATTGTAGAGGGTAGAAAGACTTACTATTGTCATGTGACCCTATTCTTATTTTTTGCCAAATTTAGAATTTGTGACCTGTTGTGTCAAACTGTGTGTCAATGAATTGATGTAATTTATCAACATTTTAAACAAATTGCTCATGACATTTATATATGATTCAGGACATAAATATTTGTAGAATAATGCAGTCATTTGTCAGTCAGTTATTTGTATGCTTGTCCAGACTGGATGTCAAAGACATATTTCAGCATCTTAGGAATAACAAGCATAAACTGAAATGATGTAGTTCTGTTGAAACAATCATTTATAGTCATAGTGAAATTTGTACACTTTAGTAGTAAATCACAATGTTTTGTTAAACTGCATGCAAAAAAGTATATAATTAGATCTTTTCAAACGGTTATGATGGAGGATGTACCATTTGTAAAAAAACAAACAAACAAACAAACAAGACAGATATACTGCAAAAAAAAAAATATATATTATTATTATTAGTTTATTTATCTATTTATTTATTTTTTTGTCAAGAGTAACTCTCTACATTTCAAAAGTATCTTGCCCATCACTGCCAGAGCAAAATATAAGTATAAATCATTAATTGCATGTTTGAAGAGGTAAAGGATGCCATTTAGTCTAACATCCTGCCTCTTCCTGCTTTCTGTTTATTTTATTTTTTTTAAACTGTGTTGTAATGCTGTAAAGTTTTGATTTAGATTAACCATAAAATGATGATTTTAATAGTCTTTACAGCCTACTGAAGACAGAGTAAACCTTTCTTACTCATGTGTTCTGTATGTTTCTTATCTGTCTTGGAGTTTGAGCGGGCTGCAATACATGGAAGTTTGTTTTTGTCTGTTTCTGTGCCAGATATTTTTAGTTTTATTTTCATGTGTTCATGCCTTTGGAGTTAGAGCAAGCTGTAACATGTAGGATCTGTCTTGTCTGTTTCTATGCCAGAGTAAAGCTTGGTACACAACAACACATAGGCCTGCTGCTAATACATGTACATGTGCTGAACATTTAGCATCTTAATTTGACAAACCTGTCTCATAATGCAGTCATTCTGAATTATAGGGCCTAATTCTGTGTTTGCTGTGCCTGAGTCTGGTTGGTTATTAAGGCCATCCGTCCATTGGTTCACAGTAGGCAAGCAAAGACTGATGAGTGCCTGTTCCTTCATGATGAGCTTCTTCGGTCTTGCTCTTCTACAGTGTCTGAATGATGTTAGTCAATGTCAGTTTAATAATAGTAATAATCTTTTTTGATGGCCTTTTTTATGAATAATTTTACAAAGACTTTTCCGGGACAATGTGCATCACAGATTAAGGATACAAAAGTGAAAAGTAAACACACTTTTTTTTCCATGTTGAAGACTCCGAGGTGTCTGTGGTCCTGATGAGCCGTGACGATCAGCCTGGACCAAGCAGCAGGGACACATGGGTGGGCACAATGAGCAGATCCCATTGAAAAAAAAAAAAAAAAAATCACTTCAAACTTTTTAAAACGTAGCTGGAATAATATGTGAATTCAGATGCTTAACAGTTTAAATACTCACTCAATATCTTTATAAATGTCTATACACTTTAATCAGACAGCCTCATTACACCTGTGACCTACGACTGCACCAGATAGTACAAAATATTGTTTGCATGATGTAACAGGGGCTTATAGAAAGAGTCATGTAGTCTGACGACACTGCTGATTGTTAATATTTAACAATGTGACATTATGTCTGGACAGAACATGGACATTATTTTATTATTTACCATTAAACATTCCCAACATCTGAGACAGACTGCTAAGAGGAACTTATTCTACGCACTCTACAACTTAAAACACATAAAAAAAAAACATCTTCCAAAATTAAATATAATTCAGCATAAAGTGACAGGGACAGGAACTTAATTCAGTGATGCCAAATGACAAAGGTCTGCTGACAAACCTACATGAACACAATGACTGCATTAAGAGAGCAGTTCAACCAGGTTTTCTTAATACATTTATTATAATGCACTACAATGATATTTATATATGTTAGTTTTCATAATGAAGCAAAACAAACACAAAATATAACACTCCTCAATTTTGCATGTTTTGACATTTCTAACTGTAACTTGTATTTTGTGTTCTTGTTTTCAAAGTTTCTTATAACAAAGCAGTTCAGAGATTTATTATGATAATAAGAATTACATATATTTCTCTTGTTTTTGAGGCCAGTGTCCTTTTAGGAGCTGATCGCAGACAGATTGGTGTCAGCGATGGTTAATGCAGGAGGAGGAGGACAACAGAGCAGAAAGATAAAAACACTGATTATTAGCCGGTCTGTCTCTGAGTGGTTATCTTTGCTTAAAAATTTAATGGTTGGTTAAGTCTGAGAATTTGATGGCTGTATTAGAGAGCAGCAGCATTGATATGTAGAACAATGCTGGTATTATATGAGATTAAATTGTAAACTTCAAGTAATAATATATTCATATGAACTGAAGTAATGTGCACTCGAGATCATTCTAAAAAATAAACTGATATTATTCGAGCTAATGCTATTGAGCATTATCCTGCTGAAAGTAGCGATCAGATGATGGTTCGCTGTGGTTAAAAAGGGATGGGCATGGTCAGCAACAAGAGAAAGTTAAGCTGTGGCATTTAAATGATGATCAATTAGTACAAAGTGGCCCGAAGTGTGCAGAGACAATTTTCACCCCCATCATGCAGAAGGCAGGATGGATGCATGTTTCCATGTTGATTAAGCCAATTTCTGACCCTAAAATCTGAATGTGAAAGCAGAAAACCAGACTCAGACACCAACAACAGTGAAAAGTTCAAAGTGACTTCAATCACCTTTCCTAACTTTTCTGATGCTCACTTTGAACTTCAGTGGGTTTTCTTGGCTATGTCTATATGCCTTAATTCATTGAATTTGTGCCATGTGATTGGCTGACTATCTATTCTGTAAACAAACAGTTGAACAGGTGGATCTTATAAAGTGGCCTGTGAGTGTATAAACATGCTGATGGATCAGTTACCAATGCAGAAAAAAACAGAAGTTTGGCAGCATTTAGAACGGTCATGTTAACAATGCGACATTAGCAGTGTAACCTTATCTGCCCAAATGACTGAAATGATTTCCCGTCAACACCCTGGCTGAAGTTTTGATTTCATTGGCCTATAACACATTGTCCGTGTGAGGCCAAATGCACATAAACGCTGTTGTTATTACTTCCCACCAACATGTTGATATGGGTGCGGCACAGTGGCAAAGCAGGTAGAGTGTGTGCCTCACAGCAAGAAGGATGTTGGGTCAAACGCCGTGTCAGTCAGAGCCTTTCTGTGTGAAGTTTGCATGTTCTTCCTGAGCATACTTGGGTTATCTACAGGCTTCCACCCACAGACCAAAAACATGCTGATTAGGTTGATTTATGACTCCAAATTGCTTTATGTTGTGAGTGTAAGAGTGAATAGTTGTCTCTCTCTCTATGTGACCCTGCCTTTCACCCAACGTCATCTGGGATAGGCTCTGGCCCACCCCAAGCCCAAAAAGGGATAAGCAGTATAGATAATGGATGGATGGAGGGTGACAAGGGCTCAAATAACCTGAAACAAAGACTTGTGATACTAAAGTCAGACAACAGGTATGTTCACATTCAACATCCTCCAAGCTTAAACTAAAGTCTGTTTGTACGCCCCTGAAGACCTATTTGGAGATCAGCTCCTGTCTGCGCTGTGTTGAACTATTGCTCTCACACTTTGGCTCTTTCTTTAAAGCCTCTCTTTTCACGTTAAGCTCCTTAAATACACACAGTGCAGATCTTGATTTTTAGATAGCTCCAGCTTTCTCTATCTCCAGAAAACAGCATGGACATCAATCTGCTGCGCCCTCCCCGTGTTCCCGTAACGTATGTTGGCTTCTGTTGCAGGAGGGAAATGATCAGTGCCTCTTTAATAATGCAAAAGACACATATAAACAAACAGGGACCAAATCAACAATCCAGCACCACAGAGACTAGATTTATTTCAAGCTGGGGGATACAGTATAATGTTGGCTTGTTTTTATGTATTATTAGCTACTCCTTGTAATTACAAGCTTTATGAACTGTTCAGCGATTATATCCAGTGTAATGTTTTGTGATAAATCCAATCCAATCCACTATTTACAGCACATTTCTTTTTAAAAAAAGTCCTTCAGAGTGACTACCAGTCAGAAATAAATTAAAATGAGATGAGCAATGAAAACTAATAAAAACAGTAATACAAAATCATGTAAAACAAAAAAACATAAAACACAAGACAGTTAGTTCAAATTAAAGCAAAATTAATGGAATAAAAGAAACATAAAAAAGAGATCATATGATTCTCATGCTGAAAAAAAACTAAATGATAAGTGTGTCTTAAGAAAAGATTTAAAAGTAAGTGAAGTGGGGGATTTCTGATTCTAGAAGTTAAGTTGCTCCATAATTCAGAGGCCACAAGTAAAATGTCTCAGTCATCTGCGGTTTGTGTCCCGGCCTTGAGGACGACAAAGGAGAAGCTGCTCCACAGTCCTCAAAGATCTCAACAGAGTGTAATCCAAGGCAGGATGTGGACAAAGTCTTGTGACAGTTCAGTTCATTTGCAAAGTTAATCATGCTAGCCTCAGTGTGGATAGTAAAGATAATCAGTGCCACATGCCAGAAAATGAGTGTTTGTAGTTTCAGGGTGTCCCAGGTCCAGTGCAGCTTTGTCACATTTGATACTGCTGTAGAAATTTTCCTCAAATATGTCAGTTGATGCATTGCAACTTTTGAAATTGGAGCAAAATGTAACATCATTGGATTTTTGTTTATCTTAATATCAGACTTTCAGTTGTTTTTGTCTGGGACTACAGATGGAGCCACTTAAATTTTCCCTGCTCAACTTGTCTGAGTCTTGACTGGTCTGTGACTGGAAAGTGCTGGGCCCTGCCAACCAAACAAACCAGCTGAAATGCAATCACCTAGCCTGACAACTCAGATGGACTGTTCAATATACACTGCCTGGCCAAAAAAAGAGTCACCACCAGAAAAAAAGGTCACACTCTCTAATATTTTGTTGGACTGCCTTTAGCTCTAATTACATTTGCTGTGGCATTGTTTCGATAAGCTTCTGCAATGTCACAAGATTTATTTCCATCCAGTGTTGCATTAATTTTTTCACTAAGATCTTGTATTGATGATGGGAGAGGCTGACCACTGTGCAAAGCCTTCTCCAGCACATCCTAAAGATTCTCAGTGTGGTTAAGGTCTGGACTCTGTGGTGGCCAATCCATGTGTGAAAATGATGTCTCATAATCCCTGAACCACTCTTTCACAATTTGAGCCCTATGAATCCTGGCATTGTCATCTTGGAATATGCCCGTGCCATTAGGAAAGAAAAAATCCATTGATGGAAAAACCTGGTCATTCAGTATATTCAGGTAGTCAGCTGACCTCATTCTATGGGCCATAATGTTGCTGAACCCTGACCTGACCAAGTGCAGCAACCCCAGATCATAGCACTGCCCCCACAGGCTTGTACAGTAGGCACTAGGCATGATGGGTGCATCACTTCACCTGCCTCTCTTCTTACCCTGATGCTCCCATCATTTTGGAAAGGTTAAATCTGGACTCATCAGACCACATGACCTTCTTCCAGTCCTCCAGAGTCCAATCTTTATGCTTCCTAGCAAACTGAAGCCTTTTTTTCCAGTTTGCCTTACTGATTAGTGGTTTTCTTAAGGCTACACAGCTGTTCAGTCCCAATCCCTTGAGCTCCCTTTGCATTGTGTGTGTGGAAATGCTCTTATTTTCACTATTAAACATACCCCTGAGTTCTTCTGTTTTTCTTTGATTTGATTTTGCCAAACGTTTAAGTGATCACCGATCACGATCTTTCAGGACTTTGTTGCGACTACATTTCTTCCTCGAAGACAGTGGTTCCCCACTATCCTTCCAGTTTTTAATAATGCGTTGGACAATTCTTAACTTAATTTTAGTACTTTCTGCAATCACCTTAGATGTTTTCCCTGCTTGATGCGTGCCAATGATTTGACAATTTTTGAACAGACTAACATCTTTTCTACGACCACAGGATGTGTCTTTCCACATGGTTGTTTAAGAAATGAGAAGCTACTCATTACATCAACTGGGGTTAAATAACTTTTTGCCAGCTGAAAGATAATGGCCCATGCAGTAATAATCCAAGAGGAGGCGCGTACCTTTTTGCTTAGTTAAATCCAGGTGGCAACTTTTTTGTAGCCAGGCAGTGTATTGTGCACTTTGACATTTGTTTTCAAATGTAAAGTGCGTTATAAATAAAATCTATTATTATTATTATTATTATTATTATTATTATTTCACTAGTCCAACTGGGAGAGTGCCCATAGAAAGTGTTTGGGGGGGACAGAATCTTCAAAAGCATATCTGGCAGGTGATTGGTCAATCACATTAATTACAGGGCAATTAGAGAATTTAGTAGGTGCTACTGTGCTACAGAAAGTGAACTACTTTGTAAAACACACTCACATCAAAACATGTGAAGTGGAGCAAAGATAGCATGTCTATACAGAAGCTTTTAGTGTTGATTGTTTTTCATTTAAAAAATAAATGCGGTCCAGATCTGATAAAACTGCTGCTGAAGCTGTGAGCATCTATGCTAATCTCTGCAGTTACTTTCTGCTGTTGTCTCACTTGTAGCTCCCACATCTTCCTACTTTAAAGGATGGTGATTGGGCCATGCTGTTTTGGGCCGAGCACAATCGTTGTAATTTGAAGCTTGACAAGATGGACCTGCCTGTTTACAGACACTGAATAAAGCAGGTTCAACTGTTGCGCAAGGTTAGCGATCCCCTGTGATAACTGATCCTCTGTGTTGAAACTGGGAATTATGGTCACATCCCAGGTAAACATGTCCCAGTTGCGAGCTGGTACCCGAAGATCATCGGGCCCCTAAGTAGAAAATCCAACCTAAGGATGTGTTTCTTGGTGGTGTATCTTATTCACAAATTGGACGTTCCCACCTAAGAGCTCAAATGGAAGGCTTCAAAAGGGCAGGGTTTGAAACCCTCTGGATTTGTTCTTGTGACGGAAGCGCCATCTTATGCACTTGCATGACCGGGCGTGTTTATGTTGGATATTTAGGCACACCTCCAGAGAGGTAGGTTTGGTCTTCCAGTGGCTGTAGGTTGGCTGGAACATGGCAGACATTCGGCTTGGAGGGAAAAATTGAAGAAGCCGCATTTGTATGTAAGGAAAGCAATACTGAGATCAAGTTTGTTTGCAAATCACTGATTTATGTAAAGTAGCATTTGTGGTTTCTTAGTTATTTCTGAGTGCTCTGACCCAGTATACCTAAGAATTTGGTACCTCGGGCTAAAACGAAGACACGGCATCAGACCATGATAGAGGTATTTGTCATCCTCAAAGGGGCTAAAAAGACACTACAGGACTCACATGACATCAGTTCTACCTTGAGAGCAGGTGTCACGTTTGTTAAATGATGGACATCTCATTTTGATCAAGCCTTTACTTTTCTCCCATGCCTCAACTTACCGGTTAGTCCTGTCACCTTCTACTTGCTGAAGATGAATGAATTTGACAGAACCCACATTCTTACCTCTCCACCTGTCTCACCAAAAACTGTGAGGTATCTATCTCACACTGTCTCTCTTTCATGGCTGTGAGTCTGGCTGGTCCCCCTGCCTTTGGTATCCCAGATATTCTGCCCTTAATCATTGTAGAAGTGTCACTTTGGCTTGACATTTGCTAAATTGCTTCTCCACTTTGGCCTTATCCCAGAGAAGAAAAAGACACATTTTATTCACATTTTACCAGCAGAAACTTCAGCAAAAAAGCCACGACTTCTTTCTTATTTGGGATGCTTCCAATTTTCAGACATTTAGGATCAGATACAACTACCGCCTGGTGGTTATATGATTCTGCAAGGTACACAGTTACAGACAGAGCAAATCTAGGGCTGGGTAAAGGAGAAGAGGTAATTTCTATGATGAGTCGTTTGTTAGGAATCTTTTTTTCTCAATAGATACAAGTTAGAGTTAACATTTGTTCAAAGATTTAAGTGATTCCCATAATACCTTTTTTGCATGTGGGATGAACATGAGACCCAGTGACCTTGTCTTTTGACCCCCACAATGCAATAACTTCATCTTTAGGACAGAATGGACATTTGTACAGATTCAAAAATGCCTGCTAAGTTCCAGCCTATTACCATCCCCAGGGAGTCCCCCCACCTCTCTTGGAGTGCCCCCAAATTCCACCATAAATGCCCATTGACGAGTGTCCCCATGAGATGGCACTTTGCTTACAAGAATATACATCGGGCTTTGACCTTTGCCCTTAGTATCTGTGAAGGGAATCTCATTACAGCAACAAGGGTGGGCAGACCCATTGTGGACCTGCCACAGTCCGACCAAGACTCAGTCAGGAAAAGAGGGGAAAATCGAAGTGGTTTCATCTGTAAAAATGGGCATTTGGACAAAAAAAAACAAAAAAAAATCCTGTATTCAGTTTTAAGATATAGTTTCCTTTTCCATATTTGTCGTTTGTTATTTATTGCCTCAAAATTTTTCTTGAATTTGTATTTATTACGACCTGTGTTGCTGACCTCTTGGCCAGGTCGCCCTTGGAAATGAGATCCTGATCACAGTGGGAATTATCTGGTTTAAAAAAAGGCTAAATAAAGAAAAAAAAAAAATGTGTTCACAAGCAAGCGATAGACATGAGGCCCATAACCTTTAACATTTAACCTACACTCTCAAAATCATTAAATTCTTGTGTTACAGACAACATAAACACCACAGACGCTCTCCTGTCCTCCTCGCTGCCTCTGTCAGATGAAGCGTCAGCCAACAGAGGCGCACCTACTTCCAGTGTTTTAAGGGGCACTTAGCGGGAAAATGGCCCCCACATGTGTTTGACCTAATTATGTGTTTGTTCTGCAGTAAGGGAGACTGACTGAAAACATTTGAATTGGGGGAAAATGTAATGGGAATATTTCTCATGTAATGAATGGGTTTAAAGGCATTTTTGATTGTTTATTTGTGAAAGAAATGCTTATTTTGTGCTGGATTAATTTTTTTGTTAACGCCCACTGGGATGGCTTATGATTTAAAAGGGCAGCCATTTTGGCCGTGTGTGGAGAGGTGGGAGTAAAAGGCAGGTACATGAGAAACAGAGAACCTTTGATTGTGAATGTTTTCTTTTGGATATTGTCCCTGTTGCTGTTTTTGCTGATTTTGGGAGTTGCTAAAGAACCCAGTGCAGCCATTGCTGATTTTTGTACATAGCTTTTGTAAATATATATATATATATATATATATATATATATATATATATATATATATATATATATATATACATATATATATATATATTTTTTTTTTTTGGCACTTGTATATACTTTGCAACTGTTGGGAGATTGGTGAAATAAAAAAAAATACTGTGAAAAGATACCTTCCTGACTACGCCACATATTTTTTCCAGGAAGAACCCTGCGACAGGTTGATATAATAAATATAGGACAAAAGACATTTAATCTGGCTGATTAGACATAATGACAAGCTTGAAAATAAATTAGACAACTCTTATAATTTGAACAGAGTCAGATCTGATTAATAAACACATCTGGAAAACCCCTCCCCAAAACAAAACACCTCTTGTATTTACATTTACCCATTCGCCTAAAGAGTTGGCCACACCTATCCAATAGGAAACAGCTTGAGTGCAATGTTGAAAGGCAACACACCCGGTGCATCATGGGTGTTGAACTATCTGAAACCTTTAGGCATTAAAACCACTGTTCCATAAGGTCTTGGGCCATTATGTATCATATTAAAATTTTTCTTCACCTTTCTTCTTCTAACTGCCAATTTACACCAGGAGAACCGCAGCGCAGAATGGCAGCGCTCGCCGTTGAAGAAAGAATTTTAGTCAATGGATGTATTTTGACACAGTACTAAAAGTACAAAGTGAGTCTATTTTCAACGGTAGCACGTCAATATACACAGGAAAGATCGCAGCAACCAGGAAAAAACGACACAGAGCATCTGGTCTCTTCAAAATTAAACTACGTTTACAGTCCTCCGTGAAGACATCATTACTGGTCATAACAGCCCTCAAGCCCAATGAGAGGTCACAGAAAGAATTTTTTTGACAATGGATGAAGAGTTATTTATCTGGATATTTCTTCTGTATGACACATTGTTACCCTTCTACATTACAAGTTGCAACACTAATGGCTGTTCATCAGATGAGGTGAGTCTTCTTTGTTTGTTGTAGGTCGTTTCCATGGTTTTTGTTGCCTGATCTCTTGCGAGAATTTGCAAGTCTCCTGTGATCTTGTCATCTCGTGACGAAAGCCTGGGCAATGCTCTGTGGCATGGCATGGCACTGCCGGAGGGTTTTGACACAAGCATTGGGCGTCCGCTGTGGCGCGGCACTCCTGATGCAAATTCGGGTCAAACATACTATTTCTGCGACAAGACCATATTCAAATTGGTATTGCACTGCAGGCTGTTGAAACTTAAATACTCAATGAGTTTCATGGAAGACAATACTGATAATATTACATAAACATCTAAATCAGGGGTCTCAAACTTGGCCAATTGTGGCCCGCAGGACGATATTTTGTGGCCCCCTACTTGACATCAAACCTTAGTGTTAGTGCGGCCCCTGCATGTTTGTCAAACGCACATTTTTGCCGAGTCATTGCGCATGCCATGCCTGCCCTGGACTTTTATATAATCTTTTTTTATCACTTATGGCAGGGGTCTGCAACCTTTTTAATCAACTGAGCCATTTGCCATTCATGTTCTGAAGAACCCATTCATGCACAAGTTATTTCATCTTATCGGACAGAATGCTTCCCCATCACTGAGGAGTTTTTCAGTCATTCCGTGTTTTTTTATTGAACTCTGGTAGTTGGCACTTTTTCGTGGAGAAGTTCTGCTCTCCTGTGACCGTAAACAAGACACCTCACTGTGGGAACCAGAGAGCCGAGGTGCACTTTGAGATCAGAGAGAGAAAACAGCGCTGACGCTGCGCAAAAACCAAAACGGACGATCCTGTTCGTTTAAAGTACTTATTTGTTATGTTTTGATCCCTTGTCTGCTCATCGGGAGGATGATTTCTCAGAATATTATCTAAATAGCCGTGGATTTACTGTAAAAGCCTTCCTGAGTCCATCTGAGAGAAGACAACCTGCGAGGAGAAGGCCACCCGCTTGGGATTCAGTGGTAAGATCTTGTTTTTTATGTGGATTAAATTAATCAATGGATAACATCAATACCAGTTCATGAAATTGATGCTACACTTATATTTACAAATGTATTGATAACATGACGTAAACCGCCCGTTAGTCTCTCCCGTCTGATCAGGACGACAGGCACACATATTACGCACCTATGGAGAAAGCGCACATACGCCACTGCAAGCTCCCAAGACTAGAGAAAAGTTTAACAGGGCAGGGATAAAACAGACAGAGACGGACGGGAGAGCTGACGGAGTTCAATATGATTCATAAACGAACCAGCAGACACCGCGGTGCTCTCCATAACGGCACAGCCCTGCGTCCTAACGCGCACACACCTTCACGTCTGTGTGGACAGGTCTGACTCTGTCTATAACTACACAGATGAGTGTTTCCCTCAAGTTTTTATGTAAGAAAAGAATCAAACACTAGCTATTCAAATAGGCCCACTACTGATTTATTTATAATGATTTAGGGGAGAGTGGGGATGGTTGTAACACTAGAAGAGTTTAAACACCACAGTTTTCTCCTGTCAGGTATAAGATAGGGGTCACATGGTGATTTCATTTTTTCCTCCCTGATCATATACAGGGGCTGTCAAGGCCAGAAACTGTTGCGTGTGGACTTTACAAAGAAAATAATGTTAACAAGAAATGTACTACATTTTGCTTAGTTCTAAGACTTATTGTGACTGAAACTGTAATGCATTTCTTTATTTCTAATTCAGACAACGTTGCTTAAACAGCAAAGCTAAACAAAGCTAAACATTGGCTGATAGGGGTGGGCTGGGTTGGAAGCAAAACAAAAAAAAGTAGGCAGTTCAAATCTACAACATTTCAGTGAAAATGCTGGTGCTGGCTGGCCACTTTTTTGACAAATGCTGGCTGGGAAAGAGTTGATAATATGGATGTTAATAAAATGGATCTTTCTTTTTTTTTTTTTTTTTTTGGAATACTTGGGACCCTTTTTTGCGGAATACTTTGTGCGGCCCAGCCTCACCCAGACTGTAGTTCCAGTGGCCCCCCGAAATGTGAGTTTGGGACCCCTGATCTAAATTTAGCTTTAGAAGGTTTTGGATTTACAAAACTGTTCAAGAAACAATTGGACCACCAAAACGCATACTGCCTTTTGCCTTTGCTGTTGCTGGCGCAAATACAATTAAATATCAGAAGACTTTGAGAGGATTTGAAGGAAAACCCGAAATAACAACAAACGTGCACAGGCAAACACATCCCAAAGACGCTCTAACAGCCAATTTTCCTGCCCTCTGCATAAAGAAAGAGGCCTATTCCGGGGTTTTGGCCTTCATAAAGCTCCCTCTCATTACTCCACAGTACTGTTTGTCCTCTCAGCTGCGTCCCTGCCAGCCAGCGCTGTCTCTCCCACTCCTCTGCTCCCACTGCTATTCCCGCCAAGCTAAGCCACAACTGTCCCACATGCCATGTCTGTTGGATGTGTGAACAAAGCTCGGAGGGAGCGAGGCGAAAACGGAACCTCTTAAGTGAGTTGCACCCAGTCAGGCGGGACGGCGGGGGAATGTCTTTCCCCTCTGATTCCCCCGAGGAACGGCGACGGAAAACAAATGGAGTCTGACTCCCCTGATTCTCTCCAGGTCCCGAAAGTGACCTGTCACTGCGGCAGAACAAGGGGGGGCTGTGGTGTGATGTTTGGCCGCCTGGCTGCAGAGATGTCCAGCACTCTGTCAGCCGGACACAATGGAAAAGCCCCCCTCACTCCCTCACACGTCCCCCCTTCTCCTCATCCCCATTCAATCCTAGCCACAGACCACAGCACAACCTGCTCAGTGCCACTCCTGACAACTCAGTTGGCCTGCTCACACGGTGATGACCCGGCGAGTAATTGGTCAATAGGAGTCCGCGTGCATCGACTTGTGTGGCTTCGCAGGCGGTGATGACTCATTGTGTGTTAGTCCTCACTTGCCATGCTGTGCACATACTGTTCATGCCTGTTCCAAGAAAAATAGCAGATCCTGAGGGATAAAGCGGATATTTGCAGAGAAGTAAAAATAGCCGATGAATAATTAATGCAACAATAACGCGCACATGCAGTCACATTAATCTAATCGTATTGCGCAGTGGGAATGTGTACATAATAAGAATATTATCTGTCTGCAGTGAGGCTGCCAGCATGCTCGGCCCATTTGGCTTCGAGCTAACAGAGGAGTTTGGCTAACGGTTATCGCACCGCTGCATCTCAGCAACTGGAAAGCAGATTTTGGCAGATGAATACATGGCTTTTCCGTCCTCGCACATCCGAGCATTAAGTCCGACAGCAGCATTGTGTTCATGATCCAGATCCTAACAGAGACACAGAGAGAGGGAGGGGGAGCTACAGGTAGAGGTTCAGACATGTTATTTGTATGCACGTGGATGCGCACTCTCCACAGCACAATCACGTTCGGCTCATGCTCCCCGCACAGTGAGGTATCACACACATGCTGCTCCTCCGATCCACACTGGTTCATTTGAGATATTGACATCAAAACATACATTGGTGTGTTATTAGTTCTGATGCACAGGAAGGGGCCAAAGTGTCTTCCTGAAGGACGCTTGGATAATTGGCTCAAACCAATGTAGTGATACTAGATCAATAAGATGAAGAGGGAGTTTTTGTCATACAGGCATCTGTGTTTAAATTGATTCATAAAAAGTATGTGATTGTAGAACTTCAACTTCAAAGAAATATTTTAAAAATATTATAATAAATACTTCATGTAAAAACTGATTGGATGACTGGAAAGCCAGGAGGTTAAAAGTGTGATGCCCCTCCCTTTGGTGGACCATTGAGGTTAACGATAAACTACAATATAATCCAATTAAAAGCACTTGTGATTATTTATGATAATTCATAACTGTAATCATGAATCATTATGCATTATTATAAGTTATAGACAACATTTAAACTTTGTTATACTATCGTGCAAATAGCCTTAAGAAATAAAAGATATTCATAATGCTTTAAAACAGAACTCTGACACCTTGTAAAGAATTTTGTAATGTTTATTGAGGTTAGGTGTTAATATAACATACTTACTGTTCACAGACTGCGTGGACAAATATCCAAGTTCTTTTTGTTTAATAGATTATGATTCAGGCACCTAATTCATGAAACTGTGTGAACTTCCTCCTTTTCTTATTTCACTTTACTTAAAATACACAGGGCCTGATTACTAAGACCCAAAATAACAAGTGTTAAATTGTGTGTGCAAATTAAAAAGTTGCATGTGCAATTAGTGGGCTTGTTGCGGGTGATCTACTATGACTGCGTGTACAATTGATAACAGGCGCAAAAGCGGTGTCCCTTTAAATGAGGATTGAGGATGGACTTGGAGGCAAATGCACTTGCAGTAACCTTTTTTTGCTGTCTGTCATTTTGACGGACAAGGTCATCACTTTTACCTCACACCATATTTTTATCCGTCATTTTAATTTTCCTTTTCTGATTCCAATTTAACATCTAAATGACAGCATTCACATAGTTCCACGGCTCCATCACCGATAACCTCTTATGTGAAGAGCAGTCTTACAGTTATGCACACACAGTACTCTTGCCTTTTCACACACTGACAGCGTCACACTCTCCACGCTCTGACAGCTCCTAAACTCGCTGTCAGTGCGTGGAGAGTGTGATGCAGTCAGCTCTGAGTGACAAACGGAGTGATTCTCCTTCATAGCCAGGTATGAAGATCTTTTTTTACACAGGTTAAATGACCTCCTCTGCATTGTAGGGCGCAAGACGAAGAGGGTTTACTTTACGCTTGTGTCTGCATGAGTATGATGGCACACTGGATCATTCCTCTTTTTCCAGTCCATCATGACGACAGAGAGCCTCCAAATCTTTGTCATTCATCAAAAAATTCAGTCCATGATGGAAAATATTCTGTTAATGCGACCCCTGTTTCTCGCCACAATGACCGCAGCTCTCTGTGCCTAAGTCTCTGCATATTCATGAAGGCAAACACACTTCATGGATTGTGCGTGCTATTTTGCTCATTTGACAGACACAATCCTCGGTGCACCTTGTTGGTAGATCAGCTTTGCTTTGTTTTTATACACGCAAACCTTTAGTAGATCAGGCCCACAATGACCATGTATAGTAACTTCTACCCTGTTTGTAAAAAACCATATCTGCTTATATAAAGGTTTAATTACTTTACTCTTTGAATTTAAAGTCCACTTACAGTGACTTTTAACTCATTTTGATGCATTTTAATAATGTAAATATATTATTAATAGAAAATAATCTATTACATAAAAAATGATCTCAGTACACATTTATCTTATCAGTGAACAGCAAATATGTTCATCTATCTAACCTAAGTAATCATTTAAAAGTACTTTATGTGTTACATTTTTGTTATGAAGCATTAAGAATATGATTAATTTCATAGACCTATATGCACAACACAAGTGTGTTTATGACTCATTATGAACTCTGGCATTAAATTGACTTGTGTTTATAATTGTAAAGCATAAGCAATAATTACAAGTGCTAATAATTAGGATTAAACAATATTATTAGTACATTATGATACATTATAAACATAATTATTATTATTTTTACTAATCTCTATTTCAGTCTAGAATATCATTGAGGGTTCCCTCATTTACGATGACATCAAGTTAAAGAAAAAACAAAATTAAAAGAAGGAAAAGCAATCATTGTCTTCAACTGTCCAAAAGAAACAAGAGTACAAACTTTAAATGTGTTTAGTACACATTATAAAAGGGGGATTCATAGAAAGTGTGACCGAATTATCTTTTATAATTTATATTTTCCATTTTATTACATTCAGTAATAATCAAAATAAAAATAGTAATAATATATTTTATTCTTAGGCACCTATCTCAGCAGTCATGGTCACCTTACAGGACAAAGTTAAAAACAAATCATACAACAAGATAAGGAAATAATCATCAATGAACCGATATCAAAGATAGAATAGCTTGTATCACTAATATGTTGATGTACATTTACCTCCACAGAAGTTGATTATGCAGTTTAAATATCACACTGAAGCCGATTAAAAGATGAAACAGCAATCATGACATTAACAGATACTTGAAAAGGCAGTTTGGAACAGTCGATCATTTAAGAAGGCAGAGTTTGTTGCTAATATCTGCTGCACTGAACCAACATAATGAAAAGATTGATTTTCCAATAAAACAGTACTTTATCCCTGATGTGGAGCTGAATGAAAAACCACTGTGAAGATATTTTGATGTTATATCAAACCTTTATTCCTCACTGAAGCTTGTTTTTAACTTTTGTTCTCTTTCCAGGTCCATCTTTTTCACAAAACATTTCTCCCATTTCACACCTGCTCCTGCCTGGTGTGACCGCTGCGGTTTTATGTGCGACTACGGCTAAGTTCCCAATTTCACAGCAAGCTGAGTCATTTAGGTGTTAAACACATCGCTTAATGGCACCTAGTCATGAGACGTGTGCATGATGAGGCCATTTTGCTCCCGTTTTTCCAGCAGAATTATCCCAGCAGGTCACAGATTTGAATACATAACCCTGTGCTCACAAACCCGTCTTTAAACCATTTCAGGGAGCCCTCCACTCCAATCACACAGCCACTGAGCTAATTGTGAGCCATCCAGAAATCACTTGTTATTCATTTCTGTATTTTCTCTCTCTTCACAGTAGCCTCCAGGAAGCATAAAGAGCGTTGTGAATCCTGCAGAGACCGACTGTGGATGTGGAGAATTTTGATTGCAGTGTCAGTATCGTTCAGAGCGGTGTTGGTCCAGCACAAAGAGATTCTGTCAGGAGTATGAGGCCACAGAGCCGCGATGGATATCCACACAGTCTACAAATAAAATCAAAAATCAGGGGTGACCTTTTAAACATGCTGCCGTACACTCAATGCTCTTCTGAAGCTCTTGCATTTGTTTAGCGTAGCAGCCTGTTTCATCAGCTTTTTAAAAGAAGGTTCTTCAGGCCACACCGAAGTCCTTATTTACATTCAGACATAAATTCTTTCATTGTTTGGGCACCACAGAGACGTGTGGCTCATTTCAACTAAAAGAGCATTGCTTAAAAAACAAAGCAACAACTTGACTTTGTGTAATCTATCAGTGGAAACTACCTTTTTCTGCTCGTCCTTAAATGTCTCACAACAAACTAAAGCCTGACATGCATATGAAGATTTTCAAAATCCTGAAAGTTTGAAACTGCCAGAGACCCCACACTTAAGGACAAATAATGACAGATTCTTCAGTTTTTTTTCCTTTAGTGTGTGTTGTGCCACAAAAAGAGAGAGAGACACAGCACACCACACACCAACAACTCATTCTCTAACAACCAGAGCCTCTACTCTTGCAGCTTGTAATTTTGCGTGCCCAAACATGGCAGAAGAAATTGCTAAGCTACTTGCAGATAGCGGCTACCTTCCTCCAACATCCTTCTTAATTGTAATTTCTGGGCTCTAATTTCGTAGACCAGGCGCAGGCGCGGCACACCTGCCCTGCACCGTCAGGTTGAGTTTCCATTATGACAAACGTCTCTGATCTGACATCAGATGTGTTGGGACAATAAATATAGATACAAATGTATATGCTGGTTCAGACGGTTACATTAAATAGTGGTTGCTGTGATTGTTTATTGCATTGAAATGTGCCTGACACTCTGGATACCTGCCTGTGAAGTTTTGGTGACGTGTGCGCACTGTGCTTAGGCGAAACGCACCCCCACTGATCCTGAAGAATGCCTTACCTGATTATCCTGTGGTGAGAGGTGTGTCTAGAGTCATTTTATTGTCTCTGAAGAAGATGGGGCTGCTCCGACTTCAAATATTAAAGGGCACATATCATGCTGTTTTCCTTGTCATTATGCCAATCTGGGATGCATTTGGGGTACTTCTGTATGATTTGCAGGTCATAAAGCTCCTTCTTCGCCTCAAAATCGCGTTTACAAAAGCCCCTCTCTAGCCGCTTTTGAGGCTCCCCGTCAAAGCCCTCTGATTCAGACGGAGTACATGCGAGAACCAAGACCATGTGTGCTCTGTCCTCTGATTGGCCAGTTCTGTGAGGGCTGAGCCAGAGACGGAGCGGAGGGGGTGCCGAGGCCGAGTGGAGGCGTGACATACGGAAGTGCAATGTTTACTAGCCCCGGCTGTCCGGGGATCGTTGTATTGACTTTGCAGTTAACATTAAACTTTTGTTTGGCCTTTATTACATGATTAAATGGCAACTTATGAGATTCGCCGATCGATCATGCACATCTCCATGAATACAGAAGAGTTTTTAAGTAGAAAAAAGCCCACATTAGTTATGTGATTACACACAACTGTGAGTCAAACCGCTAACAATAGCTTCCCATTACTTTCAGCAGCTGAGGGGGGTGTGCAGACCTTTTCAAAGACATGTTCATCATAATAATTAAAAGATAGATACTTAAGTAACAAAGGATGAAGCGCCGTTTGTGAGTTCTGCTTTTTGAGCAACTGTGTGGTCGTAAAAGAGCTCTACAAGTCTGAATTTAAACAACACAGCTGACGCTAACGCTAAAGCTAACTAGCTTAGCATTAGCTCGACATTACATCATGGCCTTATTTACATTACTTCCTCTGATTACATTACTTACCGCTTGTGGTTCCGGGTCTCTGTGGACAGTCTTTATGGAGGGAACTGCTCCTTGTTTGAGCAGCATTTGAGATGCAAATCCTGCATTAAACTGCCCTCTGGGGTAAAATGATGAGCACACAGAAACAGCTGAGACAGTGGCTGATCCTGCCCACTGCTTTCTGGTGTCTTCATTCTTTGGAAGTGAAAATAGTTGTGATTTTGATCCACAACCAAAAAAAAAAAAAGATGAAGACCCTTCCCAGACATGTCTTCTCTCAAGTATGTAGCTCAGGGAAACAACAGAAAACAAACACTGAAACTACAACTGAAACTGCTGGTCCTGGAGAGAATATCAAGGGCTGAGCTTGGTGGGCGTGTCCTAGCTGCAGCTCGATGCTTCTGGCATTACCGGGGAGGGGCTGCTTTCTCAGGCTCGTCCAGTGAGAAGAGACTGAAAATACCTGATGTCAGGTTGCGGGAAATCTCACGAAGATCTCGCTATGAGACGTTTTCAGGGGCGGAAATCTCGCTCCCCGGGTATCCTGGACAGGAGCAGATCTCATGTTGTGGGATTTCCTGGAGGTGTAGAGTCGGCAATTCAATAAACATTCTTTGTAGGTATTAAATCTTGTTTCTGCATGATATGACCCCTTTAAATGTGTACAATATTTATGATCTGAAATCGTGCTGTGTGTGGAGTGCACCAAGGACAGACGAGCACGACTTCCGTCTTCTGTTACATGAAAGAAAACACAATCAGGTAGCAAGCTGGCTGAAGCAGGAAGCAAACATCACACTATGTGACATGATCTCTGATGTTTACATGTTGCAGCAAACATTGCTAAACTATTTTTTTGTTTTAACTTTTGCATAATTTCAGCTGCTCTGTCACTGTGATGCTGCTTTGAAAAGACTCTGAAAATACAAACACTGACACTGGACGAGGCTCCATGTTTTCGTTTCTTAAGTGAACGTGTTGACTGGTGACCTTTGGCTGCTTGCATCTGTGGATCCCATGGTTACAACAGTTGCTTAAACTAACAAGAGTACTCACAAAATTTGTAGTTAAAGAATTTTATCAAGGTTATCAGATATGTCTCCACCTGAAAAGTAAAACTGTATACTGTTTACTCAATTTGCCTGCTAGCACCAGATAACATGGTCACATGTTAAACTGTAACACTAGTCAGACTTGTAGTTGGAATACAGATAAAAATAAAAGAAAAACGATTTTTGACATAGAACATGCAAAAAATATATATAAATATAGCATGTCTTGGACATTAATATAAACAGCATAAACAGCATTAAAAAGTGAATTTATCGTGTATGTGTTTCAGAATAAACAAACACATTTTTGAATACTTCACACGCATGGATGGTAATATTTTTGATAACAGAGGAGGAACCTCTGTTTTAAAAAAAAACACCAACATGTGGACACGGTCCCAGACTTTCAGCAGGTGCCCTACTATTTGAGAACCACTGCTCTACGCCTACTGGGAGGTACTTTAAAGTTTGGGTTGTAACTTAAAAGAATAGTTCAGCATTTCTTAAATAGGGTTATACCAGGTACTTGACAACAGTCAATGAAGTGGCTGAAAGGGCTTCCAGCAGTTCTGTATCTTTAAGTAGACTGAGCTGAGACTGTTGAAGTTGCCTCAGGTGCAAAAATGCAGAAAAAACAACACGGAAAAACAACATGGAGATGGATCTTTAGCTGGTGCAGTCTGGTGCAAATTTATTTGGGAAAAGATGAAAGATGTACAAACATTACATTAGCACATCTAAGAGATGGACTTATCCTCTAATCTGACTTTTTATGATGTGCAGCTATGTCATTTGTTCTTCCTGATTAACCCACCCATTTACAATAAATGGGTGAGCTAATCAGGAAGAACAACCCAATCTCCTTGAGTTTAACCAGACCTCGAATCTGACAATGTTCTGTCTTGAAATTGCAATTTGAGACATTTAAACAATCGTTATCGTAACAACCTGACCCGTCAAGTTCCGCTCCATATCAAGTTAAGTTGACCTGGAGGGGAAAGTTCTGCCAAAACAGCAATTCTGGGAAATCATGTCGGACTGACCATTTCCAAGAACACTTTCCAGACGGATAATATTTTGTCCTGAGATAACATCTGTTTCCTGTTATTTTGTGTAACTTTGTGAGTTTTACATTAAAAAAAGCCACAAAACTTTGTTGGATTGAGTGCACGATTGGGTGAAAAACTTGTGAGCGCCTTATTATTCCTCCAAGAAGTCTTTGTGTTTGGCACTATTTTATGATACAGCAAATGGCTGTGTTCTTCCACCTGTGTGCACTGATTCTGCTGATCTGCTGTTTCGCTCTGTGGACTCTGGAAGACACAGTTAGTAGAGGAAAATAATACCAAAACAAATATCAGGGATAGGTGATGATGACATTCCCTTTACTGTGGATGTACAGGCTCACCTTTATGAACCGGAGTAACAGAAGAAGACATTGTTTCAAGTTCTAACTCATCGCATGTTAGAACTTGAAACAAACTAGGCTTCATTTGAACATGTGCATAGCCTTATATAAGAAATATTACTAAACCCCTTAAAAAAGACAGCTATGGATGAGACATGGTATGATTTTATTACTTTGAGTTCTAGTTTTATTTCAAGTACAAACACAATCCAGTGACTTTATTTCTGCTGACTCAAAACTGTTTCGTGAATATGCAATTAATAATCCAAATATAGCAGCACTTTGAAAATGGGAAACAGAGGACTGGGGCCTGCTATCAATTGATTGATCATTATCTGAAGACAGAGGTTTTACAACAGAAAATGAGAAAACATTTGAGAGACAAAAAGGTTAAGAAAATAAACTTGACTTGATCTGGGATTTTATTTGCTTTCAGGTAAATTTGCATCATAAAAATTGTATCTCATTCACATCAAACTTTGGAGATGACTTTAAGGGTCCTTCATCTAGCCTAACACTTGCATATGCTTAACAGTAAGATAAAAACACCTTAATGCACACATCTGATATTCTGATCATGTTAAATAGTTGCAGTATCACTTAACAGCCAACAAACTCACCTTCAATTTTTAGTTGTGTATTATAACGTGATGTTGGCATCGCTATTTTAAAATTAATAGCATCAACATGAACTTACTACCTATCATTTATGTTGGTCTGTAAAAGCAGATGATAATCTTTAACAAAACAAGTTCTCTGTTAATGTGCCAATTAAAGACAATCAATATCAGCCAACATCACTACTACCTGATATGATAATATTTTAGGCAATTAAATAAAGTTTTGATGAATTTTAAGTTCTCCTTGTACACCTGATAATCACATTTTCTGTATTTTTCTCACGGTTCAGATTTATAGCTTAATCAAATCAATTGCATATTCCTATTGCAGGTATTTTTGATAGTTAAATGAAAAGGAGCTTTGGTATAAGATAGTACATCTGATGAAGTAACAGTAACTTAAGAGGGACGGGCTTTACAGGGTGTCATTTCTAAAACTAATCTCTGAAACACTTAAAGAGCAGTTTGAGAAAAATACAAGTGGCAATAACCCAGACATCGTGGTGAAACTGTCCAAGGATGTTATGGTTCGACTCTTCTGGGACATTGAGCTTCTGGTTTTCAGGAACAGGAAGAAGGCAGCGATTAAAGAAACACCCACCATGGCTGATTACGGCATGAGAAGGCGGAAACGTGTTGTGATCGGGAGAAAGGCCCGCCCCCTTCTCCCATAACTTTGGCAATGACAACGAAATTCACCTCAATAAATAAGAACCATTTAAACATGCATGAAATTTTGTCAGCAAAACACAATGTGAGCACAGCTTAAGAATGAAGAATTAATTAAAAAAGAAATAAATTCTATGATAAGATGCTTATAAAATTGTGCTTATGATATTTAAGTTCCACTGAAGTACTCCTCTTTATGTTTTTCTTCAATGGTTTATGGTCATTATGGCAATGCCATGGCTCAAAGTAGACCAGCCAGATTTCTGACTCCTTAGTTATTGTTTATTTGAATTCATTCATTCAATTCTGAATTCATTTTTTATAGAGCACATGTTGTCAGGCAGCGTGCTCGGCAAGGATATGTCTGCTGTCACATCTTGAACCGAGTGAATGACGGCGTGGAGTCAGAGCACTGCTAATTTCAAACGTCTAAAAAACCTTTGTGCCTTGTTCAAATCTATCAACGCCTGTGATGTAATTACATTTTAAATAGGCTCTGGTGACAAATTGAATCTCTATACTAACCTGCCCCTAACCAAACTTGATTAATCCATTTTTAATCAGGCGGTGGCAGGGCGGCGCCTTGAAGTTTCATCTAACGGCGGCTGACGTTTTCACAGCTTTGTCACACGAGTCCTGCTCAACATGGAGACCACAGGTTGGAGACAAATGCCATTTACTTTTCTTGAACCCACCCCACATGTCCTGGTGCCATGCTTTGGTATAATGTTTGTACTTCTGTGTGTTAGAAGGAGATGATCTCTCTGATCTCACCCACTACAAAGCAGCCTGCTGCCTTCACTGTCAGTACAGTAGGTGGGCGAGATAACAGTCCAGCTGAGGAGAATTGCTTCTAATTATAGATGACAGACACACACTCTTTCCCCCAGCGTCTTCCTCCTCCCAGTGGCCACGTTGGGAAAGAAACACTCTTAGATAAAGGGACCTCTGGCCTCATATGGAGCCAACTAGCAGCTAAATGCAATATGAGGCTCAGTGATGAAGTGTGCTTTGAATAGAGAAATGGTTGTTCCCTTAAAGCGCTGAGTAGAGGAAGAAAGTTCTGTCTTTAATGAGGATTTAGCATTGTTCGAGTTTATTTCAGTATCAAAGTATTTTTCCTCCTTTTTACTCTCTTGGTATTGATTACTCCCTTAAATGATGAGGCCCCTTTAAAATGATGTGACACTTTTGACCCTTAGGTCCAAAAAAGGTCAATCTAAAAAAACTGTAGTACAATTCTGAACAATGAATATGTCTTCCCCATTTCACTGCATCAGCTTCTTTTAACAACCTCAGATTTTACCATATATATATATATAACATTTTTGTTCGTATATTTTTTAATGGTTTATGCCCTTTTTTGTCATATGATCTACTGATTGTTGCAATCGAAAATTGCAAAATATGAAAAAAATAAATGTGCACAGCCTCGACTAGTTCAGTAATTGATAGCAACATTGATTTTGATGCATTAGAAGGTTTTGGAGCAATGAAAGTTTGTCCCAAAATGGTCCATCTCAAAAAAGTGTAAAAAAAAATCTGATGTATAAATATTTCGTTCCCCTTTCACAGCATCAGATCTTTAAACAACTTTTAGACCTGACAATGGTAATAACATTTTTTTCAAATGTTTTTATGCCATTTTTGTCACAGGAAGCCCTGTTTTTTTCAATGGGAAAACACAAAATATGAAATATTTTCCAATGACAAAAAAATGTGCAAAGGGTCATATCTGGGATGAAGTTTTTACAGCCTTGACTAGGTTAATAATTCCCAACAACATAGATTTTGATGCATTATAATTTTTGAAACAATGACAGTTATTTATATATACATATATATATATATATATATATATATATATATATATATATATATATATATATATATATATATGTATATATATGTATGTATGTGTATATATATATATATATATATATATATATATATATATTTATGTATATATGTATGTATGTATATATATATATATATATATATATATATATATATATATATATATATATATATATATAGCCTTGTTTTGTTTCAATGGGAAATCACAAAGTATGTGATTTTATTTTTTTAAAAAAGTACATCATGGAATATTACTACTGTTCTACTGAGTGGGTTAATTACAAGGCTTTAGGCGGCACCATGTACTGCTATGTACCAGCAACTGTTCATATATACTAGTGCCGTGGGGCTCTAGCAACCCCCCTTCAAAAAACCCGTACCAACCCTTTAATGCCTCAATCAAAACTGGTGAATGTAAAGCATGACATTTTAAGAATGGCATGTAGAAAAGCAGTTTTGTCTTTTTATATTATACACCTAATATGTTAAAAAATAAGGATAATGTGTGAAATTCCCATTTGATGCGAATGTGTTAATGAGGATGTTTATCCAGATTAAAAACAAAGGGTCAGTGATGAATATCCTGAACAACCTTAAGGTGCATATTTCGACAGATGAAGCACAATGTCTGAGTTTCTATTGGCACATGGAAAAGTACGGATGAGTCATATGTGGCGTATGTTCAAACACACACCATCCATTCACTGTAATACTTCTGAATGATACAAATCCACAGAGAGACGAAGAAAATCATAAAAGCTCACATTTCCACCAAGAAACATGAACTGTCATCACTCTGTGAGGATTACATCCTTCTCCTGCGTGGCAGAGGCACTGAGGGGCGTAAATCTCAGGTCAGGATGACAATGTGTAATGCAGCGTGACTAACTGACTGAAGCGTTTTGAATGGCAGCAGCTGAATGGATGTGAAAACACGGAAACTATAGGAGCTGCTGTCGATGGAGGTGCTGTGTATTTACTGAGGCTTCTGGTCTGCTGGGCGCGTTGGCTGCATCCTCCAAAGAGCTGAGATGAGTGGCTGGAGGATCAAATGAAGGGATGAGTCTGAGAAAAATATTCCTCCCTTTCTGTCACTGTGAAGCCTTTATTTCCAAAATACCCCCCCCCCCCCCACCCCTCCTTTGACACTGTTGAATCTGTGGCCTCTTTTCTCCTGCTCTATTTTCCATTTTCACTCTCCATGTCAGTATTTTCAAACTTTCCCCTTCTTTAAAACCAAAATTCTAACATCTCAGACTAAAACTTGTGTTGTCTTACTTTTTCTGGAGCAGGGGTGGGCAACTGGCAGCCTGGGTGCCACGTGTGGCCCCTTACTCAATCAATGTGCCCTGCAAGTTGATTTGCACAAAGACCAAGAGCATAAAAACATTGGCTACGTTTACATGCAGTCATTAACCCTTTCGCAACCGGAATATTAGCAATAACCCATTTGCGCACAGCCATGTAAACACCAAAAACCCTTTTGAATAAACGGAATCGGTCATATTCCATTTTTTAAAAACCCGAAAATCACCCCTGGGTTACTTCTTTTCTAACCTGAATATTTGGTGATGGATATGCCGATCGGGATATCCCCATCGAAAGGAACATTAATTTGTGTTCTACGCATGTACTTTTCGCAAGGAATCTTGGTCTTTTGAGTACAGGAAGTACTTGTTGTAAAATGGCACAACTCCGGCTCGATTTCCTAATTCTTCACGTTCTTGCCTTCCATTAATGAAGAAACTGACAAAAAATAGTGTCAAGTACTGGTGGTGAGTCAGCATCAGCACCAAAGCGCAAACGAAGCCAACTGCTACCTGCTCCGGGTCGTTCATTATCCACCGTGCCGCTGCTATTGTTCTCGTTGCTATTGGATACGGGAAGCAGAAGTGGAAATGACGCGCATTGCGTCATGACGTACTCTGTGTCATGACATTCTCTGTGTGTTGCTGTTTTGATCGGGATACTATGCATAGAGGAAAAACCCTGTTTGCTCACACATGTAAACTGGGTTATTCCGAATGTTTCAGAAACTGGAATATTGATCTTAACCCGAAGATTGACTGCATATAAACGTAGCCACTGAAAACTAGAAAAGCACTCCAAGATTGCGGCCCTCCGCCAAGCAGCTCAGTTCCACCCATAAATTGTGATTTCCACCCAACATTATAGTCCTATATTTATTTTCTACGCACATTGTGGAATGAAAAATATCAATTTGCAAGGAGTGTGATTATTGTTGATATAAATATCATCCAATAGAGTGGCCTAGTTAGTAGTGGGTCTTGTAACTGGTTGACTGAACCAGTTTGCTGCTGCTTGTACAGATGTTGGTGTTGTGCATGCCGCGGCACTTCCAGTGGGCGATGTCGCCAGCCTGTCAGTTGGAGCAAATCCACGGCAATTCGGTGCGCGGCGCGTTCGCTCTATGTGGAATTTGGGGGTTAGGTTTTCACACTCAGACACAGACAGACTTCTGCTATGATGGACTATTTCCATATTGACATTATCAGCATCCTTGCTTCAAGTGATTAAATGGCACGTTTGGAGGGACTGCGAGCGAGCAGAGCTGCCGCATATGTTTCTATAACGTTAATGGGCTCACAGTGATGTTACTAGTAGCTGTGAGTTGTAGAGGACTGGGATGTTTATTATAATTTTGGGAGAGACTTCTGCCTTCATTTATCTTAGAAACCAAGGCTTCCTCCTCTCCACTACGTCTGTGAGCAGAACTGCATGCATTGGCTTATCGCTGTGCCGTGGCTCTGCGTGTAACCGATCGGATGGTGCTGTGGGTGGGACAAAAGACGACCCAGTGTTAAGTTATGGGACTTCATTATAAACTTCAGTGTTTTTTTGTGACGTCATTCTGGATCGGATCAGCACAAAAATGTAATAGCTTCTTTCTTGGACCAAACCACAGCTCTGGTAAAATGTTCATGTATATCCATCCTGTAGTTTTTGTGTAATGTTGCTAACAAACAAACAAACAGACAGACAGACAAACAAACAAACATACAGACTCTGGCGAAAACATAACCTCCATGGCGGAGGTAATTACTAATATTTATCACCATGTTTTATTACTAGTAGGATACCAGGATCATTTTTCTCCAGGTGCCAAAATCGGTATCTGATCATCTATGTGTGAGATTGGTCAAAACTAATAACAAGTCTTTCTAGTTGTGTTCATGGTTATATGATTTAATTATTAATTTTGATATGTGTAAATTAACACATACACATTATCTTGGGTTATTCTTCAGAGTGGGAGGAAGAGAAGGAGGAAGAAGAGAATAATTATATATGTATGTAAAGGAGTTTAATTACATACATTTATAGCTTCAAAATATGTTGTTTTTTAATCTTTTGTTTGCCGTCCTTACGATCTACCTCAGTGGTTCCCAAATGGAGTGCACACTGGTGAGCCTTGAGGCAACTCTAGAGCCCGGTTCGCTCAGTTAATTCCCTGACATGGTTGTTCACACTTGCTCCTCTCAGCAGGGAGTAAACCCAGCTGGACAGGGGAGAAGTGGTGGAGTGGGGTTGGGGCGGGGGGTTGTCATCAAAAATAAGCAGCGGAAGTCAGTGTAAGTGTAACAGCAGCAGGGTAGGGCAGAGCCTAACGCTATAAACACATTTTATCTCCTTATTACAGTGAAGTATGATTGAAAGTACAGTACCTACAAAAGAGTTGAGAGAAGGATTGTAGCATGCAGAAGTGAATATGAAGCAGCATCACTATGTGCACGATGATTACAGTGGGGAAAGAAAGCTGCAGAGCTTCAGCTCTGTATCCAACAGCGGCTCTTTGGATGTTCGAGAGACCCAGTGGTGATTCTTTTGGAGCAGATGATCTACAGAACTTTGATGATGTGCAGTGAAAATAACCCTCAGATGTCCAGATGAATATTTAAGTTTGTTTTACTCTCCTCACAATCAGATAAACTTTTCCACTACAGCTGTTGTTTTTAATTAAACCTGTCATGTCTCTTTCTTCAGGTTTCGTGTGTGGCCCCATTCACCTAAGTGAATTAACCAGGTTATTCACGGCAGTATTCAGACTTTAGCTCACTCGGACTTTATGTGGATTAAATACTAAGGATGCAAGGAAATTACCCGGTTAAAGTCAAAGTGAAAAACTTTTGCGTTCACACATATGGCTCACCCGGGTAAAGTCCGGATAATATCAGGGTTTTTTGCAAGTGTGAGTGGGGTTAAGGTGTGCCTTAGGAATTTGTCCAACCATAAGTTACTTCTACCAATGTATCTTTTTAGATGCATTATTTGTTGCATTAAGCTGCAAATTCTGTAACATTCACATCACTAAAACCTTTAAGGAGCACCTTCTTTTGAAGTGAACAGAACAAGAACATCGAATATAATACATATATTTCTGTTTTTTTATACAATTTATAAGAACTCCTGGCTTTATAAAATGTGATCTGTCAAGTTTTAATGTGTTGCTGAAATTTACAAGGTTTTCCAATTAATTTTGGTTTTTATTGGATAGGTATCTAAAATTAATATTGTTTTCTACTGATTTTATTAGACATTATGATCTATATCATTATATATTTGTATATGTCTTTATATTCTCTATCTATTCTCTATGCTTGTATGTCTGAAGCATGTCCATAGATGCATATATATACTTATATTTGTGCTGGAGTCAAGATAATACTATCAGTTTTATCTACCAGTATTCATGTAAAATGTATTTACTTTTTCTTCTATGTTAATTATTATTTTTTTCAGTGTAATCCTATTTTATTTTACATAATAAATTTATATATTTTTTCCAATATATATTTATTTTATCTACTGTATCTGTTGTACTTATACAATATTCATTTTTTTTTAATTACTTGTGTCTATTTAAGTTGTCTGTAAAAAGCTGAAGACCCCAAATAAGAATGGTTTAATTGATAAAAATTGCTTTTCAGCTCACTTCAGTTTATTTGGTGTCCAAGAAGGGCAATTTGGTTTGCAGCAAGATGAAAAAAAAAAAAGAAAAATCAGAGCTCAGCCATTCACAGAGCATAAACACACACAGTTTGACAGTAACCACAAGTTAGTTAAAACACAATAAGTTAATTACATGGACCTATTCAGTCACGTTCAAGTTAAGATTCCATAGAGAGCAAGTCACCATGGACGCATTTAAAAATGCAATAAAAAGGGACGTAGCTGTTATAAGTCACATGGTGGCATTATGTGAAACAACAAGGCCAACAAGAAGAAACAAGTACATGTCCGGTCACTTCCTCTTTTCTTCTGCATTTAGGGCCTGGATAGAGACGGGCACAAAAGAGAGTTTATGGCTGTTTTTGTTGCTGAGGGAGTGTTATGGTGCTGACCAGAAGAGGACAGCTTGTACTCAGGGTACAGAGGATGAGAGGCATCAACCTGTCCCATCCTGAAGGAACCAGTGTCCTGGAACCTTCAACAAGTGGTGTTACACGTGGCAAAGGAACCATTAAAGCCAAGTGTATTCAGTCAACAACATGCTTTTACTAACTTTGTTTAAGAGAGTACAAACGTGCCCAAGGACACAGTAACAAAGCACATGCAAATACTGATGACAACAAACTTCCAGAAGCAACACCATTCAGAAAACAGTTACAGCTAATGTGCTAAACACGTCAAACTTCATACATTTTACCTGAGGTCCAACGCATTGCACATCAGAGTTATTGCTACACACCACAATAGAAAGATATCTTTCTCTTCCTGTTATCTCTTGTGTTTCATGGGTCAGATGTGTTGCAGGTCACCATGCCTTTTAAATTCTTCTAAATCTCCACCAAGGGGGGGCCTTTGCTTCATAAAGAGTGTGTTTCTAAATAACCCAATATTAAGTTTGCAGTCAGTTGCATGGAGGCAGTGGTTTAATTTTACATTTTCAAAGAACAATCGATCATGAGCTTTTGGTGATTGCTCTCTAGCCATCGTTTTAGTTTTTCATTTTGCCATTCATTCACTTTCAAAACAATTGTCAATGTTCTTTTTTGTAATTTGAAATTAATAATATCATAATAGTCAGGAATTATGATTGTCTTAGATTAATGTCACATCTGGACATGTCCATCAGCCTCGAGTGCAGGTTTCAGATGCTGGGAGATGGTTGACTGCCGGCTGCCTTACTGTGTGCTAGTGAAAGTGAATGAAGGAATGTGCATAGTGAAAAAAGTAAGTGCATTTTGTAAACTCAAGTGGAACTGCTTGTCTGAAATTCAAGGAGACATCACTGTTTTAAAGTACAAAGACAATGTCAGGAAAAGGAGAGTAAGCTAAACTTCAGCAAAGTCTCAGTGGCATCTTGGCTGAGACAGATAAAATAGAAAAAATAGGATAAAATTGGTTGAGTGAATAAATTGCAGAGCTGCAGAGACAGTTTGTGAAGGGTGTCAGTCATTCTGACACATACAGTTGATCTAAGTGTGCAAGAGTATTTTTAATTATCATGTGTTAGCATCATCTCAGGCTGATTTTATCATATTTGACAGCTCCTCCTTCCCCTCCCTTCAGATGCTGATTTGGCCTCCCCTTCCCCTCAGATCTGAGCATCTCCAAAGGGGAGGGAAAAAGAGCTGCATCTGATCCTCTACTGAGACAAAATATCATGTTTTTAATCTACTTATATCAAATCCTTGTTCAATAGACACCAAAGACATGATGTAAGCAGGCAGTCACACCAGGACGTGGGACCTTTAAAACCTCACCAACATTTCAGTGTGAAGGAGTTAAAGTCTGCCAGAATGTAATAAACATGTCACACATTGAAATCTGTTGATATTTTTTGTTCCTTTAATTATCCATCCATTTTCTTCACTGCCTATTCCCTTTGGGGTTGCAGGGGACTGGAGCTTATCCCAGCTCTCATTGGGTGAGAGGTGAGGTACACCCTGAATTGGGCCACGTAGAGAGACAACCATTCACACTCATACCGAAGGGCAATTTAGAGTCACCAATTGACCTGATAGGCATGTTTTGTTTGTTTGTGTGGGAGGAAGCAGGAGTGCCCAGAGAGAACCCACACATGCACAGGAAGATCAAGCAAACTTCACACAGAAAGGCCCTGACTGACCAGGGGATCGGACCAGCGACCCACTTGCTGTGAGGCACATGCACTACCTGCTGCACCACCATGCCGCTCCCTTTTCCTGTACTTATCTCTATTTAAAAAAGCCTTTTACTCTAAAGCTGAATAAATTGTTGTAAAGAATGAGATTAAGTTCACAGAAATGGTCATTATAAATATCTATCCGTAGTAAATTATAGAAAATATGATCACTAAGGTGACTATGGTCTTATTTTTACATACTGTGATGATAAAACAAACAATGAGTGACAGGAGCTGGTGTTTTATTAATAAGGCAGTGTTAATTATGTTATTTTTAAATAAACAAACAGAAAATTAAATTAGAAGTTAATATAAAATATATAAATATCAGCGTCTGTTTTTGTTTTTATTTTATAGTGAAGCAAAAAGCTGAGTTGTCTTAGATAATATATTAAAAGAACAAATAGTTAATAGGCAAAGTTAATTTGATTTGTTTAAGGACTGCTGTTTACATATGTTGGTAAAGTATGGCAGGCATTTGAATACTGGCTACCCAAAAGTACAACTTTTTAGTAATAGGGTGCTTTTATTTTAAGAACTTGAGGTTGAGATCCCTGGCCCATTGGTTTTCAAAAGTAATTTCACCCCTAAATTTGACAAACCAAAGACAAAGTTTTGGGGATTTTACTACAGGTTCAGCAGATGGATTTGCTTATAAGCTGACATCCAAAGTCTTGTTAGATTATTGATTACAATTGCTTTTACCAATGACTAAAACAGTTTGTATGATTAAAACGCATCTTCAATGAATACTGGCCATAAATAGTTTGTTCCTCATCCATATGGGTATCTGTAATCAGTGGCTACAGGAAATAAGAAGCTGTAATTGGCTCTAACTGGCTCTGTAAAACTGTTTTATGAAGCATGACAAAAAGAAGGTCAGGTGAACTAAATTGTTTTGCAAATGAGACCACTTATTATGTTAATATAGAAATTTTAATTTGGTGTAATATTTTGATTTGCTTATCAGCTTATTGAGCAAATAATAAGTCAGCATGAATGTCCTTTTGATTGTTCTTCAATTGTAACATCTGGCTCCCTAGCAGAAAGAATTAAATTAAAATGGCCCTCTTGGCAACCAAAGTTGCCCATTCCTGTCATAGAGTGTGAAAACAAAATTATGTCCATGGGCCTCTTTTACCCTCATAACCATCTTTACAATAAAACATGAGCCACTTATCACGTTCTTGTGCATGTTTACTCTGATTGAATGTGACGTCTTCCTCCATTAGTGCCATGTTCCTACAGGAAAATGGATTTCATCCTCTTAATATAAACTTATGATCGTGATAACACACTGTATAAAGTCACTTTATCTCCGATGGAAATTTAATTTTGACCACATGGAATTATGACTTACTTCCCTTTAAGCAAAATCCATGAAGTGAGGCAGCTAAATGCTTTCTGCTCCAGTCTTACGCGGATGTTATGCTTTTTATTTTATCACTTTGGATCTCTTTAATGTGATTATTGCTGGAAGTTTGATGTCCATTAGACTCTGCCATGCCACCAGTAATGAACAGTGACGAGCTGTTGGCCGCTGGGGGAGGATGATACCACTGAGGTTTTCTGCTGACGGCAATCAAGCCGCTCCTTAGAAGCAGCAAAGCTAGGTTCAGTATTTTAAATCTGTGGATAAATACGCTTACCTGACACTTAATTAGGTACACCCCTTCAACTGCTCACTAACATAAATAGCAAATCAGCTAATCGCATGGCAGCAACATGATTCATTTAGGCATGTAGACATGGTCAAAAACCTACTGAAGTTCAAACTGAGCGTCAGGATGGATTAAAGCTACTTTGAACATGGATGATCGGCTGGCCTGAGTATTTCAGAGGCTTCTGATCTATGAGGATTTTCACATACAACCACTATGGTTTACAGAGCATGCTCAAGAAAGAGAAAATATCCAATGAGCTGCAGTTCTCTTTCCCTTGTTGATACCAGAGCTTGTTACAACCAAGGTATGCAGGAGATCATTTCTGAATGCAAAACAAAATCTTGAAGCAGATGGGCTACAACAGCAGAAGGCTAAACCTCCTGTCCAGTAAGAACAGAAAACTGTGGCTACATTTCTTACAGGCGCACTAAAATTGGACAACAGAAGGTTGGAAAGTTGTCGCCTACTCTGATAAGTCTCGATTGCTGCTGCAACATTCAAATGGTAGGGTCAAAATTCAGCATAAACAACATGACATGTGGAACTGAGACGTGTACTACCTGCCAACCTATCCAGCATCTAATACATTTTAATACAGGATACTTTATTAGTACTTCACATGTTTTTTTTTTAATGGCTGTATGGCTATAAAGTCTCATGGGTCCAGTGAAGTCATTTATAATTAACACTGATGCACAATAACTCATCATTTCTTGCAGGGGGAAGCAAGCTTCAAGCACATCAGCATCAAGCATGAAAATACCAAAATAAATGCTTTAATTTTGACTATCAGCTTTGAAGCAACCATAAATAAATCTGCCCTGTCACTTAAAAATAATGATATAATGTTAAAAATGTTAGCATAAAATTCAGTTTTCCAACTAAGGAAGCTGACCTGTGGTTACTTCATATGTTCAAGGTCAGCTCTGAAAAACAACTGTTTTGTTAATTTGGACGTATTGCGATTGTGATCTGTTAAAATGTAACTTTAAAACAACTAAAAAACTTTTTTTTTTTTGTTGTTTTTTGTGTGTGAGAAAATGAAATCCATTTTTGTTTATTTCTTGTATAATACATTGTTTATTTTTTTTCCTGCAATTGTTGATGAAAATAAATCTGAGCAGACCACTGTGGCACATGCCAAGGAGACAGATTTGTTTGAAAAAAGACAAGGTGTGCCTTGTGATTTTGGCGTGATGCTATGTGTGACTTTGGGAAGGAAAAAGGTTTGATACCAGTTGGTCAACAGCAAAGTGTAGACAGACAAGCCCCAAACTGCTGTGCACCACATGCTTTTTATCAACATGCTTCATACTGTCATATAGGGCCCCTTAAGGTGTAATGATAGTGACAGTCCCTTTTGTAAAAAAGCACCAATAAATAGGCTCTGGCCCTGTACTTTTGCAGAACAAGCTATTACAATACATAAATGTTTTGCTGCTCTTGCATTTGGGTAGACTTTGGATTACTGGTAGAGTTAGCTGTCTTTCAACCTAAAGGTCGGAAGATTCAGTACTATAGTCGTGTGTCTATGGGAGAGACACTTTAGCCGTCAGTGTGTGAGAAGTGATTTAGGGTGTTTTCATATCAGGGTTAGTGCCATGGTTTGCATTTTCGTTACTCTGTATACAGATCCAATTTTTCCCTCCCAGCCAGTTGCCTGCCAACTACCAGCCAATTACCAGCCACTTGAAGTCCCCTCCACCTCTCTGGGGGTGTGCCTTAATTTAACTGAAAACATGCTTCCCTCACAAGAACACAGCCTCAACCTTCTACCTGGTTGTTTAAGTAGAGCAAACTTGACAGCTCAAATTCACACAAACATGGCTAAAATGTTTAGTTTATGTCTGTCAGGGTGGACAGGTCCCATCATGAACATGATAGATAGATAGACAGATAAATAGATAGATGGATAGTTAGATAGATAGATAGATGGATAGATTGATAGATAGATGGACAGACCTTTTCCTGTTCCCGTTTCCTGTTTCCATGCAAAAGCTGTTTTATTTTCATATTCCTACCACCATATCTGACTGGTGTTACGGTTTAACTTGTCTGTGTTAACTGGTGATAGCAAGTGTGTTGAGTTAATATTTCTTTTTGAGTTAATATGATGATCTTAATCGAATTATTAAACACTTATGTGGGTGCTATTTTTGGTTTCAAAAGTTGTTATAGCCACAGCAGTCCACAAAGCAAGCAGCCATGGGTCACCAGTCAACACTCGTCCAAAATGTCACCATTGTTTGTATCATCAGAGTGTTTTTAATCCAGCACCACAGTGAAGAAGTGCCATTTTCACTGTCTACACAGAGACACAAAAACATTTTAAATCTTCACTTTTCCAAAATATGCATTTTTAGTGAGCTAAAATGCAGTTTACGTGTGGACAGAATGACAAAACCCACAGAAAAACGTAAGTTTTTAAAAAACTGCTTATGTGTGGACATAGCCTTCATCTGTTGGCATTATCTTCTTGTCTGAAAATAATAATTGTTTACATGTTGTCAAACTTGAAGTCTTATTTAGGCCTTGAAATTGGTTTGGGCCTGCTCTGGTCACGTCCCTACAGGGGGCTCTCCCTTGCTGGTTTGTCAGAGAGCAAACAGGTCATGGCTTCAACTGAGTTCACAGGGGTTGAGTCATCCATACACAGGCCAATAAAAAGGAACATAAACATTTGAGGGTCATTTTGGAAAGCCCAGCTGACGTTTTTACATTTTTTGTATCATGCAGGGATAGATAGGTAGATAGACAGACAGACAGACAGACAGATACATTGAGATCGATCTACCAGCTGCAACAACTGCAGGAGCAAAACAGCAGAGTAGTCCGATTCTGCAGAATGAGCTCTCACATCGTGCAAAAACTTCATCGTTGTGGACATAAAATAAGTAGAAAGCTGCGTGCTGTCACCCACTGCAATGCAGTGTTGGAAGAAAAGAGATTAAGTATTCTCCCTCTCTGTTATCCTCTCTGGAAAAAAAATTGTAAAGTCTTAGCTTTTTTATGGCTCTTTTCAGGTTGGCCTTTAATAAAGTCTTCAGACTAGATTTCATTTTTTTGGTCTCCTCCTTTTTCCCTGCTTCCACGGCTCATTTTATTTTAAGTTAGCATGTGGTAATTTCCTGTCATTGGTAAGGTCCGGACTTTACAAAATATGCTTTCCCACTGGGCACAAACTGAAACATGGTACAGTTTGGTCCAGACCAAGACCACTTCTTTAGGTCAGAAGTTGGCTGGTGGTCTGAACCACAGTCCAGGGAAGGTCTAACACCCACCATTTTGGTCTGGATCAAATTAAAAAGTCTGAAAGTCCAGACCGAACAACATAGGTGTGAATCACCCTTAAATAGGCACATGTGACCTGCTGTATAGAAGCTCACTGAGTGAAAAAAGTGATATTCAAGCTTGAATCCATTTTTTATCATCAGTGTTTGCTTAAAAGCAAGAGGGCTGTGATCAGTGGCCTAAAAAAGTGAGCAAATTACTGTAACTGCTGAACTTTTCTTTTAATTTGAACATGTAAAACTAGTGCGAACAAAGTGGGCAAGAGGGGGGTCTTTTAAGTCTCTGGGCCCAGCAGTCTTTTTCCTTGTAATCAGTTAGCCTCATTAAAGATACAATTCTGCAACAATAATAAAAGGGGGGCTACAACTGTCTGATCCCTACTGCAAGTCACCCTGTATGGCTCCAAATTAAAACACAAAGAATAGAAGTTACTGGGATGTACCCTTAATAAACTAAGCTTGGACCCTGCAGATAAGGAGCCGGAAAAAAAGAGATATCACAGGAGATCTTAGAGAGTTTAATGTTCAGTAAGAGTGAAATCCAAAACGGTCTCACATAAGCGGTGCATCATGGTAATTACCTGAAATGAAGAACAATGATCAATTGCTTTCGTTACGCTTTCTACAGTTTTACAAGCCCTTTGGTGTGTTTGACATGTCTCCACGGTGGTGCAATGGGTTAGGGCATGTGCCTCACAGCAAGAGCGTGGTTGGTTTGACTTCCTGAGTCACTCTGGGTCTTGAGGAGTTTGCATGTTCTCCCTGTGCATGTGTGAGTTTTCTCTAATACTCTGATTTCCTCTCTCTGACCAAAAATATACTTGTTAGGTAAATCGGTGACTCCAAAGGTGCTTTCACACCTTACATGTTTGGTGTGAAAGCTGTCAGTCTAACCCTGGAGCATCAAAGAACAGTTCTGAGACCCCCAAGACATACGTCTTCTTAGAAGATGATGAGGCCAGTGTTTTAATAAACCAAAGACTGTAAAAGATTTGGGGTAAAGTCATGTGACGTCAGCCATTTGAATAATCTGATCGATACTGACACCAGATTTCCAAAAACAGAATCCTCCATAAAAGACAAACTGTTATGGAATGAGTTCCAGAGGTTTTTAGAGGACCCAAAGAGCAATCGGAGATCAGTCAATGTGCACAAACTGTAATTTATTGAGGGTATGAATCAGGGAAAGGGGTGAGAGGATCGCTGAGGGAGCTGGAGATCCAGAGTGTGGCAGAGAGTGGCTGGGTGTGTGGAGACACTGGAAGAAAAGAGAGGAGAAACACAGGTAAGTCTCTGTCAAACAAAAGCAGGTCCACAAAAGCACAACAATACCAAAAAAGAAGATCTCTAGAGCACTGGAGACAGCCAACAATACCACAAGTATGTGCGGGAATCATCTGGCACTGTGACAAGTCTTTGGGAGGCTAAGGTAGGTGCTGATAATTAGAAGATCACAATCAGGTGTGCTGCAGCATGGAGCCACTGCAGCCGATAGCCATGTCCCCTCACCAGGAGTGAGGGAGCTGCAGGAGCAGAGAGACAGAGTGGATGCAGGAACAGCCTTAAATAAAAGTCACACACCGTAGAGTCGTCACACAAACAGGTGTAATTTAAAAAAAATCATCCCTGTCACAGTGAGAGGATAAAGGTGCATTATAGTTTCGGAGTGAAGCCATTTTTTGAAACAGGCTGTAAAGATGTGTATTAAGGCCATAAAAAAAAAAAAAAAATTCTCAACATACAACCATTAAGGTGTCAGGTTTCTGCAGCCAGCCTCAAGTGGACACTCGGGGTACTACAGCATTTTGCATTTCCACATGGGCCTCCATTTTCAGCCTCAGAGATTGCCACATTGTTGGGTTTAATGTATTATTGGGCAAAAATTTTTCAAAGCAATTAATTTTTCATACTATCTTATAATGCAGCAAATGGGCTTTTCTGTCAGTCAGAAAAAAGCTAAATCTTGTTCTAAAGAACTTTTCTTCATTGTATTTCGGTTAATAATGGTAACTATTATTGTACAATAGTTATGTGTTAACTATTGTACAGTGCAGGTTGTGCTAACAACAGCTAACAATAACCTGGTAGATCGGCAAGTTTTTCCGACTTTGTAACTGGAATGCTGATAACTCGGATATGACGTCATTCCCACTCCCCTCTTCCCAGTTCTGATGTAGATGGAACGCAGCAAGAGCGCAACATCAGCTCAGCTGAATCGATGCACACAGGCATAAGAACAAATAGCTGTTTGCTGCATTGCAAAAAATAGTGACAAACACAGAGACTTCCTCTCTGGTGGGGTAGGAGCCTGAGCTGGTGCGCGAGGTCGAGCGGTTCCGACTAGATATAGTCGGACTCACCTCGACACATAGCTTGGGCTCTGGAACCAGTCCTCTTGAGAGGGGCTGGACTCTCTTCCACTCTGGAGTTGCCGATTGCCTGGCCGTGGAACTATTGACCAGCTCTATACCCTCCACAGGGTCCTCGAGGGTGCATGGGAGTTTGCCCAACCAGTCTACATGTGTTTTGTGGACCTGGAGAAGGCATTTGACCATGTTCCTCGTGGGGTTCTGTGTGGGGTGCTCCGGGAGTATGGGGTAGCAGACACCCTGATACGGGCTGTTCGTTCTCTGTACGACCGGTGCCAGAGCCTGGTCCGCATTTCCGGCAGTACATCAGAACCGTTTCCAGTGAGGGTTGGACTCCGCCAGGGCTGCCCTTTGTCACCGGTTCTGTTCATTACTTTTATAGACAGAATTTCTAGGCGCAGCCAGGGCGTTGAGGGGTTCCAGTTTGGTGACCTCAGGATCGGGTCGCTGCTTTTTGCAGATGATGTGGTCCTGTTGGCTTCGTCAGACCGAGACCTACAGCTCTCACTGGATTGGTTCGCAGCTGAGTGTGAAGCGGCTGGGATGAGAATCAGCACCTCCAAATCCGAGTCCATGGTCCTTGCCCGGGGGAGGGTGGAGTGCTCTCTCCGGGTCGGGGATGAGATTCTACCCCAAGTGTAGGAGTTCAAGTACCTCGGGGTCCTGTTCACGAGCGGAGGAAGGATGGACCGGGAGATCGACAGGCGGATCGGTGCAGCGTCGGCAGTGATGCGGACTCTACACCGGTCCATCGTGATAAAAAGGGAACTGAGCCGCAAGGCAAAGCTCTCGATTTACCACTCGATCTTCACTCCTCACATATGGTCACGAGCTTTGGGTAGTGACCGAAAAAATACGATCGCGAGCACAAGCGGCCGAAATGAGTTTCCTTCGCAGGATGTCCGGACTCTCCCTTAGAGACAGGGTCAGAAGCTCGGTCATCTGGGAGGGGCTCGGAGTAGAGCCGCTGCTCCTCCGCGTTGAGAGGAGCCAGATGAAGTGGCTCGGGCATCTGGTTAGGATGCCTCCTGGACGCCTCCCTGGTGAGGTGTTCCGGGCACGTCCCACTGGTAGGCGGCCCTGGGGAAGACCCAGGATACGCTGGAGGGACTTTGTCTCTCAGCTGGCCTGGGAACGTCTTGGGATCCCCTGGGAGGAGCTGGACGAAGTAGCTGGGGAGAGGGAAGTCTGGGCTTCCCTGCTCAGGCTGCTGCCCCCGCGACCCGACTACAGATAAGTGGAAGAAGATGGATGGACAGAGACTTCCTGGAGGTAAAATTAAAGCACTCTGAAGTCTGTGCTCGATTCTAGATGTGACCTTACTTAGTTTCAGGTCTCGTTTTCGCAGAAAACTCACACAATAACTTAAAAAAAACTTTACCTGTATCAGCAGTGTACCTTCCCGGTAGTCTGACCTCATTCTCCTTAAAGGTAAAGCTCTGCTGGAAGCCGTTTGAGCCACTTCACTGACTGTTGCCAAGTCCCTGATACAACCCAACTGCAAAAATACTGAACTATCCATTTAACAGAGAAATGAACTATCTGCTGTCAAACTTCCTGCCTCTGTTAGAAGACAAGAGCCTTGATTTTGATTAACTGTGCCCACCTCTGCTCATTACAAGAAAAATATCAACTTTCTCTGCATGAGAGGCAACAAATAATAATTATCCAGGTTCAGTATTTTTGGAGTTTGAAACTGTGAAGACATTATAGAAGCATTTAAGCCTCCCACACAGAGCACGAGGTCAAGAGATAAATGGCCGCCACAAAGTTGGTGCAGAAAAGTGAGAGCATCAGCCTCAGTATGTTTATTTTTTTAATATTTTGAATGCTTGGAATTTTGATACCGTTTAGCTTTCAGTGCAGTTATGACAATATTTCCAAGTTAAACCTCATTCTCTTCATGTATTTGCTGTGATAGTTCTGTAAATGGGGTTAAGTTTCTACAAATCTGGGTCCTGTCTCTTATGATGAGTTAATAATTTGTTTACCACCTGTGATTTATAGCCTCAATTTCATGGTCAAGAAAAGCATTTTAACTAAAGCAGAAGTTCAGAAGTACAACTCTGTGTTAAAGCTGGATGTGAATCAGCACTGTAGACAGCCAGCATGCAGGGTCAGATGACAAGCCAACTGAGAGCGCAGATAAACTCAAATTTTGAGTTTTCAGTTTTTCATTACAGACGAGCTGAGCAGCAGGGTTCATGGCTCCAGTATAAGAGACTTTGTTCATCCACCAAGGGAGGAAAATATCAACAAAGACACACTTTTTTTTTTTTTTTTTAACAAACTAAAGAACCTTTCATTTGTATGTCTTTAAAAGAACGTCACTAAATTATCTGTTCAGTTATTCATTACTGTAAAATCATTTCACCTCTTAGATCTTTAATTGAGTGTTTTTATTCATTAATCTGTCATTTATTCTCAGAAAAAGACCACTTTAGAGATGAGTTTTACTGGGCTTTATTTATCAATTATTTATTTATTGTACTTTTCGTTACAGCATGATCTTTCAGAGTTTTTTTATCACTAAATTTAGGCTTTATATGACATCTTATTCTGATATTTACTATATTTGGGGCACCTGTGCAACTGCTAATAAACCAAATAGCCAATAACCCAATCACATGGCATCAACTCAATGCATTCAGGCATGGAGAGAAAGTCAGAATGGCCCATTAAAGTTCAAACCAAGCAGGAAGAAAATGAAGTGACCGTGTCAGAGTTTGCATGTTCTCCTTGTGCATGTGTAGGTTCTTTTCGGGCACTCCAACTTCCTCCCACTGACCAAAAAAAACATGCTTGTTAGGTGAACTGGTGACTCCAAATTTCACATTAGTATGAGTGTGAGCATGAATAGTTATCCATCTCTCTATGTGACCCTGTGATTGGCTAGCGTCTGGTCCAGGGTGTACCCAGCCTCTCGCCCAATGTCAGCTGTCATAGGTTCCTGTCCCCAACAGGAATTAGCGGTATAGATGATGGATGGATTGTTCTGATGTTTTGAGTGGTGTTATATGTAAGTGCTTAAAGGGATACGCCAACATTTTTTTTTTTTTTTTTCGTGTTTTGCCTCAGTCTTGAGTCAATAACAAGCAGATAGACACCATTTTTTCAACAGTGCATAAAGTATCAAGGAAGAGACAGACAGAGCTCTCCCACCGCGAATTAGCTTAGCTCAAACACAGTGAGTCAGTGGGTTGCGTTAGCCTGCCATCAGATAAACTCTTCAGCAACTCTAAAGGGTCCTGTGTGCTTGTTGTGACTAGTTATTTTGCAGCGTTATGTTACATTACCTATTTTTAGAGTAAGATTAGCACTTTATGTAATTTTCGAAAGAAATACAAACAGAACTAAACCGCAGGATGCATGCTCAAAACACTGTGGACGTGCTTGTAAGTAGGTAAACAAAAAAAAGCAGGGTGCATGGTTTGTGCATGCACCCTGTGGTTCAGTTTCATATGTACTTCTTTGAAAATTACATCAAGTTCTAATCTTAGTCTAAAAATAGATAACGTAACATAACGGGGTAATAAAACAAGTCACAACAAGCACACAGGACTGTTTAGAGTCAATGTTAGCTGACACTCTTCACATGACAAAACGTATCAATAGCCTAGTGGTTTTGTCTGCCTCATGCAGAAGGACTATTTAAAACAAGGGTCTGGGTTACGGTATGTGGCTCCTTTCCCTCATGTCACTCCCCACTCTACTGACAGTTCCATCTGGGCATGGCATAAAAGACAAAGGAAGAAATCATTAAAAAAAATTTGATAAGGACTAATAAAGTATAACTGAGGCCAAAGGTAAAGGGATTCAAATCTGTCAAGACTTCATATATAGCAATGTTAATTTTGTTGACTAATTATACTTGTCAACAACCTTTTTTCCCCTGATGAAAACTAGACTATAACTACAAAAAAAACAGGTGCACATGGAATAAAATTAAAACTACTTTAACTGACATTTTTGTCAACAAATAAAAACTAGACTAAAATGTTTGACAGAGACTAAATCCAATCAGACCTAATTTGGTCATGTAGAAAGTAGGGACAAATTAGGATTATACCCAATCACAGCTACTTTGGTTGTGTGGAAAGGTTGGATGAGTTAAGAGGGACATCCAATCACATCTGCCTTAGTTTCGTGCTGGTGGGATCCAAGTGTAAAACATGACTTCAGAAAATCAAGGAAACATAAAAAATGCCTTACACTTTACACTTGATATTTAAGTCGATTAAATTCATGGTAGTATTCGTTGACTACAATGTTGTGAAATTTCATCAACTAAACTAGACTAATTTAAAACAATTTAGATGACTGAATTATAACTAAAACTAAAAGATATTTTAGGCAAAAGACTATAACTGAAACTAAATTAAAAAGTGCTGGCAAAATTAACATTGACAATTAGTAAGTGTTCTTTGGCTGCTGAACTCTGAGCTACCCAGATAGAAAGAAGTCAAGATGCTAAAAGACAAACAGAAAAAGCCACAAAACGAAGGACTTAAAACACAATGCTCTGCTAAAAAGATAACATGAATTTAGCAAAATCAAAGCGTATATAAAACTGTTTGTAGTAAAAATAAAAGTTTGTATCTGTTTAGTTGCTGTGGTTCTGTATCATAAGATCACCCATCGGTTCTTCACAGGGTGTGCAGGAGATCTAAGAGTGTGTATGTCCTCTTTTAAGTATCTCAGTTTGGAAAGACGGTGGAAAACTCCCTCCACTTAATTAGCCCGCACTGACTCCATGGTCGGCTCGTGAAGCCCTTCATCTTCAGCTGGACCCTTTGAAGAATGCACAGAAAAACTGGGTGTCCCTGATTGATTCTAGCGGAGCGGCTCAGCTGCTAAAGAGCTGACTGTAGGTGGATGTCATGGCAGACAGACATTTTAAATAAGATAGGGCTCTCGCACCACATATGATAATTGACTGAACACAGGAAGAGGTAAGATGCAGATGGTCAACCTTCAGGTAGGACTTTGAGCCATGTACTGATGGGTGACAGTGACAGGAGGCTAAAGCAGACTTGAAAGGTAGAGTGACAGTCAGGTGACAAGTTCACAAAACAATAGAGTTACATCTCTTTCTCATTTTCTCCCCAGTGTATAGCTGTCAGGTCAGCGTCCTCTGTGACTTTTAAAACTATTTCAATAAAGGTATTTAAAGAGTGACAAAAGTCCAGGACTGGATCAAGGAAAAGGGACATCTAAAGAGCCAGCCACAGTTTGAAAGAGCTGTGGATGTCGTTTTAACCATCAACTTCTAAAAGGTTTAGTTATTTAAGTGTAAAATAGTGATTGAATCCCAGAGTTTCAGTAGTCTGGCACAATGGATGGATCGATCAATATAATTCACCAGCCCATCCGGGACAGAGCCCATAGAAAGTGTCTGGGGAGGACTGAACCTTTCAGAGGCATATCTGGAAGGTGATTGGATGAAAGTTCCATTCCTCTCAGGTTCTTCTATTTAATATTTTGTCAGCCAATCTTTACTTTTAAGCCCAGTTATACTAGTTGTGTCTTCTTGTAAGTGTTTCTAAAATGTTTTTCTCCATATCTAGACCCTGTGCCAACTGCAATCACCAGTACTCCAACAAACCTCAAGTTAGTCTAAGAGGCTGCCAATGCCAGAAGTCATTCTTCATCACTGGACCATCAGCTAGTCTTTTCCCAGTCCTGAGCCCTGAAATGAATCTTTTGGACATTTTTCCTGCATCTATGTCTGCCTAAGTCCTATAATTATTAAAAGCTGTTACAGCCTTGGTCATGTCTTTGTGATTATGTTGTATATTTGTGGAGATGCTCTTTTGTGTTGTGTGTGTGTGTGTGTGTGTGAGTGTGTGTGAGAGAGTGAGTGCTCTGTCCTCACAAGGATCTCTGCCTACACCCTGATGACCTCCTGGGACTGGCTGGGGAAGTGGGTTTGGTGGAGAGAGAAGCGGCCCTTCCATTGGCCTGAGAATTAACTAAAGCCTAAACTAAATCCTCAGCAGCACCTCATCACCCTTGGCCTCCAAACAATTCAAAACAACTTAAAGTACTCTGTGATTGTTAGTTTGTGGCTTTTTTGGGTAATTCCTTAGTTTGCGTGTAAGGTTTTGCTGCCTTTTGTTTTTGTACTCTGTTTGTTTAAAACTCGCTTGTCAGATATTTTCTTTTATAAATATCGCTTTCCTTTGTTTTGTTATAAATATTGCCAATCTGAATTTTGGTCTGGTGTTTAGTTTTGGGGACCCAGCAGTGATATTCCTTTTATTTCCCCTTCAGTATGTTATAGACTTCCACCTTAAGCAGGGTACACACATGAGAATTTTCTAAATCTGAAGAGATTTTTTATCTGTTAGAGGCCCCACACATGAAGATTAAAAATCAGGCATTAAACAGTTTTGATCGTACTGTGTGTGGTGTGCTCCGATAATCTCAACACAGCACACCACACACATAACAATTCTGTCCTACCACCAACCTAGAATCTAGTCCTGTAAGACTGAAATCTTGCGTGATCAAATGTGATCTAACAAAAACGAAGAAGAAGAAGCATAGCAACAACCATAAACATTGTCTATGGCAACAACCAGAAAACACAACACACAATATGAGTGAGGACATACAAGAGGAGGGAATGATGGGGGTCGTGGGAGTATTTTTGACGGATAATCCGGAACTTTGTAAAAGAAAAGACTGTGGAAAAAATCCTGGAGACAACGTGAAACACATGAGCTGGCCCTTCGTTTCTTAGGTCCACCAAACTTTATGTTGATGTTTCAGGTTGGCCGTGCTTGTTTTTATTTACGCCTGCTTCCTGGTTCCTCAGTCAGCTCGCTTTTTGATTGGCTACATTCTGTACCACGTCACAATTCACGGAGTCATGACTCGGGAGTCGTTGGGTTTCCCCACACACATGAAGATTTTTGATCGTAAATATTGAACAAGTTTAATATTTACAATTGCTGCCCCGTTTCAGAGCCAATTATCAGGACAAATTCACTCTTAACACACCTCAGACCACAGGATAATCTTATAGGATAATCTTATATTACTTAAGATAATCAGGCATTTGCAATCCTTGGTCAGGAAGGGGGAAAATCGGTACAAAAACAACCCGATTATCTTTATGTATGTACCCCGCTATAGAGGGGGAAAAGACTTAACACTAAAAGTATGAAACAGGTCACAAAATTTTGTCTCCGCTGGTCAGAGTATTGACGCAATGCACATTTTGTTGGAAGAGCAATAACAAACCGACCACACTTAGCAGCACACAAGTTGCTCGGTTGTTTGGCCATAGCTGCTGTGTTGTTGTTCTTAGGAGTGCGCCAACTTTATCTGAGTACTTTGTCCTTGTTTTCCCTGACAATGGCGAGTTCTGTTTAGACGGAAACAGATGCAAAAACGTTTTCAAAACTTTTTACTCTGGTCCCTGGTTTTGTGGATTCACGCACTCCGGGCACCGCTCTGGGGTAAACAGAAGGCGCAAACACAATGAATACTCTCTGTTTTCTGCCATTTTCATTGTTGAGTATATGGGCACATAGAGGACCCATCCCAGGAGGGAGTCAAACCAGCAACCCTCTTGTTGTAAGGCACCCACACTTCCTGCTGCACCATCATGCAGCCCCACACACCCACTCAGTCCCCAGTCCATCACATTCAGACATGGTTTAAGGTTGTTTAAGTGTTCATATTTTTAGTTTATCACATTTGAATGGTTTCCTACACATTGACACACCACTGATGCAGCAATAGGACCGATTTGGAGTTAAATGTCTTGCTCAGTGATACACTGGCATGACTGCAGGAGCTGTTATTGAACCCTTGACCTTTCAGATGAAAGGCTACTGACTGTACCACTGATCCACTGTTGCCTCAAGCAAAGTTATTCCCTCTCCTTAATAAAAAGTTACATTCAAACTAGACTACATATTAACATGAGCTGGTGCAACCCAGTGCAACTTTTTATTTTGACTTTAAACCTCTATTTACTGGTTGTATAACTGTCCTCACTGCTGTGTTTCACTCCGACAGCCCTCGCCTCCCTCTGATGATGTTTAATCTTTGCAGGAAAGTTACAGCTGATTTGGACACTGTGCAAAATGAAAATGTGTTTAAAAATCTTGTGAAAACTGTCTGCTGAATCAGTCTCTCCCTGGAGGAGTCACCTTTTGGCCCTGATAGAGAGTGATTTTTAAATGTGGACCCATTTCAAATATGAAAACAACAAATGGTTCAATCTATTAAATCTGCAAAGATGGCATTTGGTACCTTTCAGCTGCCAATTCAGATGTTATCGGATCACTAATTGGATGTTATAAGGAGTACAGAAATGCTCTAGGTGAGCTCCACAGTACCTCTGAGTCAGCTGAGTTAACATCTGTAGGTAAAGTGGAGTGACCTAATTATAGATGTGGATGACCCCCATCTGAAGCATCTTAATGATAGAGACTTTAACTGATAACGCAATATAATATAATGGTTGTCTGCATCAGGGCTCAGATATTTTTTTAGACCACTGACTAAAAGAGAACCAGAATAAAAAGAGAAGAAAATGACTGAGCAGGTCATAAAAATGGACGCAGAAGCACATTAAGATTTGAGAAAACCATCAACTCAGCAGCAAAAAAGCAAAGTTACAGAACCACCAAGGCATCAACCATGAAGTTTATGGGTCTTTAACGTTGACTGTGAGAGGATTTGGAGAAATTCGTGCGCGTCAGTCCCTGATTATCACAGGACCCTTTGGACCGTTGATGAGGACAATCCATGGCCAAACCATAGATGCCATCTCAACTGAACATTGGCTCAACCTACTCACAGATGAGGAGGCAGGACATGGCCATCTGACCAATAACGACTCCAGGCTGACGTGAGGTTATGACGATGGTAAATGGACCTGAGCTTATATAGCTCTTTTCTAGTCTCTGACAACTCAAAGCTGCTTTACACCGCAGGTCCCACCTACCCATTCACCCACTGATGGTTGGAGTTTCTATGTCAGTTGTCCATTGGTATCACCTTAAACTTTTTCAACCCTTCATGCCCATTTACACGTCACTTACGCTGCAGTGGGAGCAAATTGTGTCAACTGTCTTGCCATGTGACAGCCGGAGCTGGGCTCAATCCTACTATCTTCTGATTACTGACCAAGCGCACTATCAGACTGCGCCACTGATGCCCAAATTAATTTCTGTAATCTTCAAAACCAAAATTCTCTAAAAAATAAATAAAAGCGTCTATGATTTAAAGAAATTCCTGCACAGTGTGAGCACTCAGATGTGTTGTATAATATTGAACAAAGTGTTTTTTTTTTAAGAGGAAGCAGTAGTGCCCGGAGTGAACCCACACAGACACAGGGAGAACATGCAAACTCCACACAGAGAGGCCCTGACCGACACGGGGGTACAAATCAGCACTTTTAATAAAACAGTTAAACATGAGAAATTAGTGACCATGATAAGAAAAAACAGACTAAAATGATGTTGTCTGTGGTTAAAGTTTAAATAAACTCCTTTCAGTTTGATAGTGAATCAGGAAAAAATACAAATCAAACTGTAGTGAAAAATTATTCTATTCTGTATGTATCAGTCAACATTTTATTATTTCCAACCCATCACAGACCATCTGTAGAGATTTATTTAGGTTATTATCAGTTTTAATGTCTTTCTTATAGTTTGTGTCTATGTCCATTTTCTTTATTTAACTCAGTTGTTGTTGTGAAGTTTCATTCAAGACCACTCCGTTGCGTCATCCAATCAGTGAATGGTTTTCCGTAAAGGGGCTTGTCTGTCAATAAAATAACTTAAATGAAGTCAGGTCTGTTGTATCCTCTGTCAACAGTCCATGGATGATGGTCCTTAGTCTTGATCCTCTGGGCTGATGATCCTTAGCATGGCATGCGAAGAACTACTTCTAGTTCAACCAAGGAAAAGTTGGAAATGATTTTGACTGCCAAAGGCGGCCCTGAAGAAAAAGTTTTGGAGCTGTAAAGGTTTTTATTCTATCTTTGATAAAATTTTCACTGTGATATAAGAATAACCTGATAATTGAAGGATGTCAAGGGCCAAGGGTCAAGGTCATCGAGCCTCTTGTTCAAACCTTGATTGTAAATGTGACATTTTAAGACAGCTTTCAGAGATTTCTTCAAACTTTGCACAAATGTATTATCAAGTAAAACGCTATAGGTTTTGAGGTCATGAGCCAAATTCTTGAGAAACTGTATTCATCCCTTGCTCTGAAAGCATAATTTTTGGATGCTTTAAATCATTCACTTCAAACTTTATTAAATGTCCATTTTGACTAAAGAATACACTAATTAGGCTCATAAGTGAAGGTCAAGATGTTTTGTTTTTAATATTGAAAAAAACATATGCCTGTATTTAGAGGTAAACATGGCTAATCTTATAGGAATTAGATAAATGTCCCTTTGACAAAAAAAAGTACCAAATTCAAACCACCACAAAAACCATGTTAGTTGTTTTCTTGACCCATTAAGGTACTTTACCCGTCCAGCAACCATATACCTCACTAATGAATGTAACTGCTGGAGTATAGAGCTGCTTAAAAGTGGTGAAAATAGTGCATTAATGAAATATTTAATTGGCTCTGCTGTATAAAGCAACTGCTTCTAAATTTAGCGGTCGATTCCCCCATAAAAAAAGCTGAACAGGCATGTCCTAAAATCTGCGTAATACACACTGACTCAGGTATCCAGTCTGGTGAAGGCCATCTCCTCCTGCTGTTCAAGTGCTTAATATTTTATTGGCTTTTAGATTTTATGAGGATTATTTTTATTAGAGGTTGAATGAACCAGCTTGGAGAGATGTTATAATGAAAAGTGTCTTTAAAGTAGATTGGTTGTTGTGAGAAAAGTGACGGTGCAGATGTGCAAGGAGTCAAAGGACAGAACATTTCAGAACATCCTGTGAGTGCTGCCTGAGATGGGAAAAATGAAAAAGAGGCAACAAGTGAGGAGTCAGGACAGGGCAATACGAGCTTAAAATCATATCCTGATGTTATTTTAGTGGAATGGCAATAAAAAGTATACCTTCAATTTTTTTTAAGAAATATATTTTTTACAATAACATAATTAAAATTTTAATGTGATTCCAGAAAAAAAAAAAAATAAATAATAATAATAATTCTGACACTGGTTTGGTAAAACAGAGACAAAAAAAACGTAAAGAAAACTGGGTAATTTTGCAAGTTTGATTGTCAGAACCTGTAGTAAAACTCCTATACATGGTCGAAATTTTAGAAAAACATTTGGTTTGTCAAATGTTCCTAAATTCTGAGATAATGGGTGTAAAACCTTGGCTCCCTACAAGGTCCCCCCACCAAATGTTTTGAAGGTATAGGTGCCCCCCCACCTACAGCTCATTTGTTTATTCTGATTCAGTTGAAAAAAAAAAAAAAAACCAAATAGCTAAATGTGCATATTTCCTTTAAAACATTTCATGTTGACACGGCAATATTCTGACACACAGAGTCAGAGCTGCTCTCTGTCTGAGGGAAGCTAGCAGGCTAAGCTAACAACAAAACTAGTCTTTCTTTAATGAAGGAGGTCAAATGACTCATGAATGATTATACAGATAAACACAATAATTAATGTTTGACAAACTGTACAATATAATTGTAAAGAAACTCAGTGCACAAATAAGTGAGGCTTCTGATGCTATCGACCCATACGGGACACCATATAGCATGGCTACTTATGCCCTGTTTCCTTGTTTGGGTTTGTTGGTTCAGTGCAGTTCATCTTGTTTGCGTTTCTACTTCCTACCTTCATTTGAGGGTGGGAATGGGAGGCAGGAGAAGAGGGTCATCACAGCTACGTAATATTTGACATCACAGCAGCGCAACACGGAGGAGCGGTCTGAAGTAGAGCGTGATTGTACACAAAGAGCAACAGTGGAGGACCGTTTCATGCCGACATTCGGGACAGAAACAGCAGCGAACAAATCAGTCTAAATCCACAACTTATTTGAACATGGCAGGGTATATGTTTTCATTTTCGTTGCTTAATTTTTATTATTTTACTTATTTATTTTATTTTACCGTCATTACTTTTAAGTAAGTTGGATTAGATAGAACTTTATCTAATCTAATCTAATCTAATCTAATCTTTCGCATGAGAACTGACGATTTTTGTGACCAATCAACAGACTGCAGTGCTTTTAGCTCCACTCATCATTGTGTTGGTATGATTCTGCTCAGCACCCCTTCAAAGGGGTGCCAAAAAGTGGGAGGGCACAGGTTGGTTATTTGGATACCTTTTCTCCTTATAGGACAGTGGGAACACCAATAAATGCTTGTCCAACTGAACCGGACTGCCTGGTAGAAAAGCAGCTTTTCAATGTTTCACATTAACATTTGTAGAAGTGTCTGAGGCGAAACAATCAATGATGCTGAAAAGTAGAGTAGCTTAAAAAAGTATAATCTCTCCTCATTAAGGAGCTGGACTAAATTCATTTCTGCCCAATACAAAGAAAAATCAAATAATTTTTAAGATTTTAAGTCAAAAAGTAGAAACAACACTGATTTCATTGCATTAATATTTTAAATGTGATGTTTAAATTACAATTTTGCCCCGTGAGGACCTCAAGCCAAAAATGTACACACAAAGAAACTGCTATAAAATTGTCATACATTTGTTAGAAGATAAGCTGTATTCAAAATATAATGGAACAGGAAGAGGACAATGACAGTCAAAGTTGGACAAGATCACAGATCCGTCCATTTATTGAATAACCTTTTAGGGATCCTGGGCGGAGACATCACGCTATACAATAAGTTGTATCGCAAGCTGGTCTTCTGATTCTTGACCTCGCCCTGGTTTTACTGCATATTCACAACAATAGTTAAACATTAAAGGCAGACAATCAGCTCAGAAAGAACTGACCTTGTGAAAAGCCAACAGGTAGCAAAGCACATCTCTAAATATGGGCATGTATTATTGTATCACTTGTGAATGTAAGCTTGTTTTAATTAATCAGAGCATGTGTGTGTGTGTGTGTGTGTGTGTGTGTGTGTGTGTCTCACCCCGGAGCCATCCTGTTTCCCTCCGAACCACTGATAACACACCCACACACAGGACCCTGCCTTCACAAAGATATATTAGCAGATGTTTTAACCTTAGCTTTTGAAATTTTTACACATCAATATTTTGTCCTGCTTTTTTCTAAGTTAATCTCTTAAACTGTTTCAGCTCTGCTCAAAACTACCAAAAATATTTTTCAAGAATTAAAGTAAAAAAGTAGCAACAACACTGATTTTATTGCCTCAATATTTTTATGTGGCGTGAGAATCAAAATTCTGCATCTTGAAAACCCTCGAGCCAGTAATGTACATGCAAAGAAACTGCTATAAAATCATCATACAACAGTATTTTGTCCTGCTTTTTTCTGGATTCTGCTCAAAACAACCAAATATTCAATCATTTTCAGGGCTTTAACCCTTTATAGTTCAGTTTGAAAACATGTTGTTAACTGTTTTATTAAAATAATTGCATTTTATATTTATATTGTTTACTTTTAATGATGTGTTTCATGTGTCTTTGAAGTAGACGGATAAATAATCCTGAGTGAAGTCATGACCCCTTGACGCTGCTGCAGTCAAAGGTGCTGTTGATGAAGTCTTGGAGAAAACATAAACAAGCGTTGGTGTGTTTTTGCACCTGTCTGCTTTCACAGCAGTTATAAACCTGCGTTTATAACTTGTTTAAGTCATTTGTCTTTTTGTTTGACCAGATTTTAGGCACCTGGCATGAATTATGACTTGCAAACTGGTTAAAAACATAAAACATATATATAAAACAGTCTGATCTTGGTAGGCTACATAAACCTTTTTCAGTGTTTAGGTTTAAAATGTCTAAAAAGTATTAAAATATGAACAAGAATCAGACACCATGCTTCCTATAGATGATCAACCTTAAAGTGGTGTTTAGTGTTTAAAGACAACAAATATGTTTTTCCCTTGACTCCTACTCTGTCTGACTTTTAAAATAGAATTAAACAGGAAAGATAAGTGACCATGACAAAAATATGGACTAAAATGAGTTTATTTCTTTGAGTCATTTTGTAACTAATTGAACATATTTGACATGTACAAGTCTCTAATCACCAGCAATGCACCACCCCAACAATTCATTATATAAACAATATCTCTTTTTTATTTTTTTTTTTTTTAAATGACGTACCAGCTGAGTGTCTTCAAAACTGTGTACAAGTGCACAAGTGCAGGAATTGCTGTTTTGAATGCAAATGGTGGTTGCACCAAATAGATTGGACCTGTATTTCCTTGTATCTTTCATTTAGAGTTTTTTCCTGATAAAAATAAACTATTAGCACTTCTGTGAAAGCATTCCTACTTACAGCATTTTCCACACCTGCCTAAAACGTTTGCACAGTACTGCATGGTTAATTTTATGTGCTTTGTCCGTTCGGGTCAATAATTTATGTGATTGGGACAAAAAAAATCCTTATTGTTCAAACACTGCTGAGTCACAAGCTAACATTAGCTCATTCATCTTTTACATGAAACTTCCAGGATCACAGTAAGCTTTTGTCAATATTTAGGGGGACTTATTTTGTTGAATTACAAAATATTCTATTGAGTTAATGCAAAAACTTGTCAGGATGAGAGGAAAGTCTTTTTGGTACAACTGTCTTTGCAACTTACATGCACATTGGAGCCTCTGAGACCTTTAATCCACTGTTTGCTCCTCTATTGATCTTTGAGAGGGGGCTCTGTAGATGTATTATTTGGGCTTGTCTCCGAATAATACATGAGTATCAGTTAAAGCATCCGATAGTGGTGCAGTGATGATGTATTTTTGTAGGCCACCCCTGAAAGTTAGCATCACACTTGTCACCTTGACTAAAAGCCTATTTTAAGTGCGCCCTTGGAAAATTGCTGATAAGGTCTGTGGTGAACAAAAGTTTGTGAACCCTGGACATTTATTCATCTGGATAATTTTCATTAACAAGCTTTACTTTCAAGATTTTAAAGCATAAACGTAATCGGTGAGGGTAAAAGCTTTTATCAAGCTATTATGGAGCTACAAAAAGGCCTAGCATCAACTGTCACACCTCCATGTCACCTTGTAACCTCTTGTTTAAGAATTTCGTCATACTCCAATGACCAAAAAAAGTTTGTTCCCATGGTTGTGGCTATTGAGTATGTATTATCGTTCATCCATCCATCCATCCATCCATCCATTATCAACACTGCTTATCAGGTTGGTAAGGGGCTGGAACGTATCCCAGCTGACATTGGATAAGAGGTGGGGTATGGCCTGGACTGGTGTATTATTCTTCATTAAAACTTAATGAAATGTGACTGTAATGGGGTTCCCAGCCTATTTTTGTCAGTTTTTTCAATACTATCCTTTAAAAAAAAAAAAAATGTTTTAAACTTCAAAACTGGGGCAATATCGGATGCATTTTATGCTGCAAACTGAGACATTAAAATCTCACATGCTTGTGTTCATCACAGACCTTATTTCAGGTATCTATCTGAACAACTATTCCAAAATCTTCTTCAGAATTGTCTGTTATTGAAAAGGGAAAAAACTACAACCTATGGCATACAGTATACGAACAAGTCCTTCAAATAAGTGTGAAGCAGAAGAAGCGCTCCTTGCCGACCAGGAGAAGTGCTCCATGAGAGTGTTAACCCACATAAAAGCAGTCATTTGGCTTCACTGTTAACTGCTCTCGATGTGATCTGTGTGTTACTTGCCAACATGGTATTTGCAGCCATATTTGTTTGGTAGAGTTTGAATCAACACAAGTACCGACAATGATTAGCAAGTGGCAAGAGCTGAAAGTCAGACAGTTTGGTCTTTTTCCAGTAAATGTATGTAAATTTACTCTCATCTATTCAAATGAGTGAGGTGCTGTTAAAATGTAAATACCCTTTATAAAACATGTATTACAATATGAAAGCCCTGATGCTATTTGACCGTAATGGTCTCTTGTTAGACAACATCAATTTAATCTTGTGCCATCTCGTCCAAAAACTGCCTCCATAATTACATTTGAACATTAAATTATTCTCCATCAGCCTCCCACTGAAAATGACGCTTCCTCATCATCGTAAGCTCAGTGAATCCTGAGACCCAAAATAACCTACAAAGTAAGGGCTCATCCAACTTTTACTGAGGCAACTCAGTCTGAACATTTTTATTCAACATATCAATTATGCTCATGTTAATGGATATACGTGATAATTACATCTGGGCTCCTTTGTGCATCTGAGCTTTATAGTCAGTGAGCATGATGAAGGTTATTAGCCAGCTGATGTATACTGTAAGTGTTTACGTAAAATAAAAGTCAATTTAAACTGCATTAATGCAGGCATTATTTATATCAGACGAGTAAACAAATAAATGATCCATGAGTTTATTAAGGAAATGCATTGACTGCAAGGTATCACTGTAAAGTTTTCAGGTTTTACTGCTCAGCAACACTGAAACAGAAAAGTGTTTATTATTATCTATCAGACAATCAAAACACCTGTTATTAAACAAAAAAATAAAGATCTAATATATATCTATATCTAGATATAGATATAGATAGATAAAGATATAGATAGATAGATAGATAGATACACACACGCATATATATACATAATCTTGTTTTTGATATTGTTTATGTTTAATATACATCTTATCTCTTAGTTCACTGATGATGTAGATTTCTGCTGCAAAAGTAATTGCCAAGAATCTTGGTTATTGATGGTTACTTTAGTTTATTTTACTCACTTTTGTCCCAAATGAATTGATTATACTTCATTAAAGACCTTTAAAGGGGATCATTAAATCAGCAAATCTGCAATTTTCATCTGCCTACGTTCTATAAAGAATAAATTGAAATATTTTCCATTTTGCGTGTTAAAATGCATTTTGTCTGGTCATAGTGGCGAATCACCCCACCCCTGGTTTAGCGCACATGTCAGTAGAATAGAAATTGTAGTAAAAGGCTATAATGCATGATAATCTCCAAAATGTTGTCATGTGTTTCACTTGATGCTACTATGTTGTACTTTGATGACAATGTATTTATTTACCCTTTCTTGGCTCTTTGATTGGTCCTCATAGCATTTACTGTTGAGCCACTCTGGCTTGACCAAGCAGCAGCCTCTGGGCCAAAAACGGAGGCACATATGGAAGTGCCAAAAACTGAAGTTCATCAGGTGGACGCTTGAGGCCGGCTGCAGGAACCCTGGAGGTGTTATGGTTGTGATTGGGAGATGGACGGTTTTACGGTGAAATTAACATTTTTACAGCCTGATTACACAAAAGCCTTCAGTCTGAATATGAAAAACATTTATGTGCCTTTACTGTACTAGGGGTCATTTCGTTTTTGTATTGTGCGTGTTTTTATACCACTGAGGACTTATGGTTTTGGAAAAAGGGAACATGATGGACATGACTACAAGTCCACCCTGATATGCTATTGGTGAATCTATGAAAATGTCGAAATTTTGCCCAAAATAATCAATCACATCTAAAAAAAAAAAAAAAAAAACATTCATCACTGAAAAAAAGTCAAAATTTAGCCCCAAAATGATGACTCCTTCCCTGTCACAAAATCTAAGCAAAAATCGACCACCATTGACAAGTCTGTAGGATGATCACGTGCTTAGGAAATGTGAACATTTTATTTTTTTACATAAAATGTATCTGATTGTGCATGCTTTTGAATTTTCAGACAGTGTTGTGGTTTTTAAATGATGGTTGTGAATGAACTGCTCACAAGGACCATAAACATGGCAGAGGACCTTATGCAATCATTTCATTCATACCTGTCTAGCCTTCAAAAACGTGTCATCCCTGCACCACGCTGTTATGCTCACTCTGATTCTGTCACCACTTCACAAAGGCATACACTATAGTGCACTATTTCGTGAATGGGAAGGAGTTCAGACAACGGTCTTTAGCATTACGGACATTTTTATTAATTCCATTACATTTATACAATAGTAAACTTAATCAGATTTCTGTATATTTACATTATTTGAGTTGTTACTTAAGTGTTACTCATCTCACATGTGAAAATTCTGCTGTGATTTTTATAGAAATCCAACTTAATCACCTGTACCATTATTTCGGGTCCATGAATGAATGCTGTGATATAGCAGCATTAGTCATACTCATACTAAAATCCCTTCACTGGCTGCCCATTGATTTTTACATTCAGTTTTAGATTCTCACTCTAACTAACAGTTCACTTCACGGCAAGGCTTCAGATTATTTATTTAAAGTTCTCCACCCCTTTCAGTAAACCCACTTCCTAAGGTCAAACTCACAACAGTGGCCGTTTATTCCTTGAACTCACTTTGAGACCCATACTAACAGATTTTTATCCCTCTATCTGCGTAATGCTAATTCAGGATAAATTTAAAAATCAGTAGAAAACACACTTGTTTAAATAGGCATCTGGGTAATTTACCTCTGATTAATTGATATACTCACTCTTATTTTAATGTAACACATGCCAGCCAAAAGCCTATCTTTAAATGAGCTGTTATTACTGCTAATGCCATATGGGTGCTGCTTTTATTATTACTATTATTGTTATCATTATTATTATTATTATTATTATCATTATTATTATTATTATTATTATTTGTTTAAACATATAATTACATTTATTAGCTTGAGAGAAATCATGTAGGGATGAGTGCTGCGCTGGGTAAAGGCATATGATGACAAAAATGTAGGTTCGGGTGCTCTTCAAGGATGCAAGGACGAATGTGTATATTTTTTATTAATATTGGTACTATTATCATTATCATTATTTACCTGATTTATTTTCATGTCTTTCATGATGTCACATTATAAAGCACTTTGTGATTCAAGTCTGTGAAAAGTGCTTTATAATAAACTTTACTTTATTATATATTAAAAAAAAGTTACATTACACTGTAAAAACAAATCACTGCACATATATACTGTTCCTCCACTGTGTATTTGTGTATTTGTGCTTATTATATGTACCATTTTTACATTTCTATATTTCTTATATTCGTTTCATAGTTAATTACCAAATTCTGTTTGCACTACTTGTCAAGAGCCTTACTGCTACTTTTTATCCTCTTACTATCTTTATTCTTATACCTCTTAACTTTATCATCATAATTCTTACTACATGTTAATAGTTATTTTGCACAAATGAACCAAGTTCAATTCCTTGTATTTGTAAGTGTACTTAGAAATAAATATTGATTTTGATCCTCTTCAATTGTGCCTTTATCCTTATGTTGGTGTTTGTTGATGGCATTGTTGTGTTGCTCGTCACATAAAATAATAAATATATATTTGGGTAATAATGTAATTCAGAGGTATAATGATGCATTTGGATTTTACTTTCTTTACTGTGTATCTTTGACTATTATGTTATCATAGTTATCGATTAAACTGTATGTTGATGATGATGTTCTGTTTCTCTTTTTTTATCTATTTTTCTTATGTAAATCCAACAATACTAAATAATTCATGCATGTTGTATGTTTGTTATAAAAATACATACAATAAATGAAACAAAATAATCCAGAGCTTACATATTCTAATGCCCTTTTATATTGTGACACTATTCTATGTACTGTTAGATGTTGATGTTGTTGTAGTGTTGCTTAATTTTCATTCAATATATTGACATTAATAAACTATAATATGGTGGTATGGTGAAGCAGCAGGTAGTGCATTTGCCTCACAGCAAGAAGGTTACTAGTTTCGACCCCGTGCCTGTGTGGAGTCTGCATGTTCTCCCTGTGCATGCGTACGTTCTCTTCAGGCACTCTGGCCTCCTCCCACGGATCAAAAACATGCTCACTGGATTAATTTGAGTGGGTAAATAGTTGTCTGTTTGGTCCTGGGATTGACTGATGACCGGTTTGGGGTGTAACCGGCCTCTCGCCCAATGTCAGTTTGGACAGGCCTCAGCACCCAGTATCCCTGAAAAGGATTAGTGATGAAGGTAATGGAGGGATGATACAATGTATTATTGTAGCATTTTGCTTTATATTGTTTGTATTTGCTCCCCTCGTTGTTAGCTCCACCAAAGAGGGCTATGTTTTGCTGGAGTTTGTCTGTAAGTAAGATAACTTGTAAAGTCATGAATGGATTTCAATGATATTTTCAGGGAATGTTGGTCATGGGCACATGGAAGAAATGATTAGATGGTGATCTGAATCCAAATGTGGATCCAGGACTTCTGTCAAATATTTGATAACATTACAAAATTAGTAAATTTCCCCATTTTTGCCAATAACTCAATAACTTCTCATCTCTTGATAACATTTTTAAGCAGTGTTCTCATTTCAATACGCGAACCCCTGACTCTGACTTCCTTCTCCAAACAGCTCAGAGCATGGCTGTTGGAAAACCAGATCTGTGATCATAACCATGTCTAATTTTGTATGTAAGTCTAACGGGCTCAGTGTGTTGGGGCACCATCCATAATTGTCCACCGTAAGTACATCTATGTGTGCTATTTTGTGAATTAGTGCTTATATAAGACATCCAAGTATGCTTTCCTCAGTGCAACATCTACTCACACATCTGCATGTGCAACCGTCTGCTATGGGCATCGTGCAATATTATATTCAACATGGCACTTTATTATATAAGGCAGTAGGGCAATGTGCAATGCAATATGTACTTTATATTCCTGTGCAATACTGGGCAATGTGCAATACAATGAGAACCAGAACTCCCAGGCAGCTAGCAATCTGCACTATGGCACTTTAGTTAGCACTCCAGCACTTTATAATTCATTGTGAATAATTCCCATGGTCCCCCAACTCCCAGATCTTTTTTTTTTTTGGACTGTATGACGTTTTAGTACGGAGCCCCTATGGTGCCACGGAGAAAAAAAATTATAAATCGTACGCACAAGATAGTAAAACGTGCGCACGATATATTAAAACATACACTTGATTTAACTATACAGGCAAGCGGCAACAGACAGCCGGGCTCATCAGTAGATGGCGGTAATGCCCCATAATATTGTGGTCACCTGCCGGCAAAAACCAAGAAGAAGAAGAAGAAGAAGAAGAAGAAGAAGAAGGAGAAGGAGACAGCCGGGCTCGGTTGAAGCATCCCTTAGGCTATTTATCAGTACCTTCAATAAAAGCTGCACAACTTTCAAGACTCAAGCAAAGCTCATGTCTTGCTGCCACCCGCTGAATAAGGTGGAGGGAGTTAGCCCCAAAGTTAGCTACAACTTCACCTCTGTAGCAGCAAACAAGTCCCCCCTGTGCATCCCAGGTCAGGACACTGACTGAATCTGAGTACTTGTTCCTCCGGCTGAGTCTGTTGTCTTTTAGTATGCGCAGCAAAGTTCTCCAATTTAGGATTATTCCATCTCTCATGGCAAGAGCAAGAATGTCATTATATGACATTTCGAGGTGGAAGTAAAAGTTAACCAGCTCACTTCTTCTCTCCATTGTGTGTGTCTGTAAACATCTGACGTCACCACAGGAAGCCGTAGTGGACAAGGACAAGGACAAGTCAAAACGTGGTAAATAACTTTATTTTGAGCGCACGTTTAAGCTAAAACATGCGCGCGAATAAGTATTTCGTGCGCACGTTTTAGTATCTCGTGCGCATGATTTATATATATTTTTTTTCTCCGTGGCACCTTAGGGGCTCCGTATTTTAGTCTGTATGATTGTATGTCTTTTAATATGCTCCGTGTTTTCATTCCTATTACGGATGTCTGTTTCTTGTTTCTATGTGTTGACAGCAACCTGTTAATGGGACTGGGGATGGAAATCCAAATCCAAATCCAGATGCGGCCAGGAGCTTTATAAAATTCTTGTTAACATTGCAATCCTGGTCAGTTTTCCACATTTTCAACAATAACTTGATAACTTCTCAATAAATTTAATAACATTGTGATAGAATGTTGATCATGGCACACGCGGTAAGTGATTAGATTTTGGTGGTGATCCAAATCTGGATGTGGATCCAGGAATATTTTTAAGGATTTCTTACTGGTGCAAGATAGGCCAGTTTTCCACATTTTGCCAATAACCTAATAATGTCTCTATGGATTTTGATTACATTTTTAGGGACTGTTGGTCATGGCACAAAGAAGAAATAGATTGTTGGTGCTAAACATTTCAACATTGTGACATATTTTTGCTAATATATCATTAACTTCTGGATGGATTTTGATTACATTTTCATGGAATGTTGGTGGAATTTTCCATATTTTCAGCATCAACTCGATGAATTTTAAATGGATGTTGATTACATTTTCAGGGGATGTTTGTAATGGAATAGCTGTAATGTAATTGTAATAAATTATCAATTGGTGGCGATCCGAATGCGGATGTAGGAACTTTATAAAGGATTTGTGAACATGGCAAGCCGAGGCAGTTTTCCACATTTTCGCCAATAACTCGATAACTTCTCTTTGGATTTTGATGAGAATTTTAGGGAAAGTTCACCATGGCACACGAGAGAAGTGATTAGATTTTGGTGGTGATCAGAATCAGGATATACAGATCCAGGATATTTCCTTAAGGTTTTGTTAACATTGTGAGATCGGTTTTCCACATTTTTGACCCTAACTCACCCGATAATGTTGGAAATGGCTTGTCGGAGGGTTGCGCCATCTGAGCACATATTTTCTTCATCTTTTTCTCTCATAAATAAAATCTAATCTGTGTTGATCTCCTGCAGTTCTTGCAGGTGTCAGTCTGCCTGTAGCCGGTAGGAGGGACTTGATGCTCTAACTTCTCATTCGGTGCCTGTGAGCTCTGTAGCTCTCCAGTCGTCCTGGTCCTGCTCGTGGGGAGAGACGACAGCAGCAGCAGCAGCAGCTTCAGCGGCAGCATCGCGGTATTTATTCCGGAGGAACACCATGCATCTGAGGCTGACCAGACGAGCGGAGCCCCTCGTCGTTTCGCTTTCTTCTTTTTGATTTCCGTTTTTTTGTTCCGTCTTTTCCTTTCCTTTTCTTCTCTTTTTTTTCACCCCCTCTTTCTCGCTCTCTCCTTTTCACCCAATCGCTGACGCGCAAGGACACTACAGCATCCATCCCCGGCACCACCGCTCTCACATAGAGCATCCTCTGTACAGACGCACCACCACCACCACCACCATCCTCCTCTTTCTTTCCTTCCTTCCTCCTACTCTTCCTCCTCTTCTCTCTCCTGTTCTGTTTATTTTCTGTTCGGAGCCCAGAGGACATCGTCGGGGACCTCTTCTATACCCGCCCGGAGACATGGATCTATGGTTTCATTCGATCCGGATTTGCTGGTGGAGGGTTTTGTTTCTCATGAGTGTTTTCCAGGACTATCTGAGCTCCATGCTGGACTGCCCGCCGACCTGCAGCTGCTCTCAAACAGAGATCTATTGCAATAAGTCCGACAACGGCAGGTTTTTCCCTTTACTGGCGCTGCAAGACACTGGGAGCAATGGGACCAGCGTTGACATAGCGGAGTTATTCAAAAACATCAGCTCCATGTAAGTAGATGCGGATTTTTGATTCCTTAATCATTAATTAATCCCATCCTCCTTGAGGCGCCTGCGCTTTTTTGGGTGTCTGTTGCTTTTATGCGCACTGATCTGACTTGTTGGCGGATTATTCCTTTATTTGAGACTTTTCGCACTTCTATGAGGCTGCTTTTATAACACCGTGATTGATAATGGAGGGGAAATGCGCTCTTTTCGTCGAGTCTCCTTGGCACAGCCTGAAAAAAAACCCTCTGCAACCTTCAGACATGCCAACTTCATCTTGCATTTCTATAAATATGGAGCCAGGGGGGAGATTATTTCATCAAGTATGTGTGTACATTTGTGCGTAAAGTTGCGGCAATCCGCAGGCCCTGCGCGCATCAAGCAGCCAAAAAACCGCGACAAAGAGGAGGATGATGATGTTGCGGAGAGAGAGAGAGGGAGAGAGAGACGCAAGATCGGCCATTCGCTCGACAGATTGTGCCAAATGAAACAGAAATAAGAGGCGCAGTAAGGTCAACCAGCTCCATCTCAGCCCGCATCATGTGAGAGCGTGATGAGAGCCGACAAACTTTATCATGTCCACATGATGATGGCGGGGGGCTCAGGCGCAAGGGAGATGGAGAGAAGGAGGGGGAGGGAGGGAGGGAGGGTGGCGAGGAGAAAAAAAAAACGTCACTTGTAGCTTTTTCCTTCCTCAAAAATGATGGACAAGGTGTGAAAGGATTCGTGAAGGGGCTTGCTTTACAGACATTAGAGGAAATAAACCCCCTCCCTCCTCCACACAAGTTCATTTTCATTCTGCACCCTCCCTCTTCCCCGCCTCCCGCTCTCATTGCTGGGTTTACCATTAGGAAAAGGTGGGCAATTACCTGGGGGGCTCGTGCTCGAGGGCAGGGAAGCACACAGAAATAGGCGGGCTCCTAAAAAACCCAATGGGGGCCCTTTTCAGATGTGTTTTAATGGCATAAACTCGTGCTCTTAATCAGTAATGCCAATGCCTGCCTATGAAAACATTTTACCTCAGCTCTCAGGGTTAGGAAACTGGTGGCCTGGGGACCACATGCGGCCCCCTACTCCATCAGAGCCAGTCGATTTTGAATATGAAAGGAATAGTGCTTAACTCATATATTAGACCATCACTCTATTTGAGTTTTATGCCCTAAATTAACAGCATTAGTTATTACTTAATCATTTTTATGTGTCTGTAATGGTTAATACAGCAGTATGTAAAAGCTCTTTAACTGAAATTATATTTTTTTTATTTAAATACATTTATTTTTGTTATCCATAAATTTTAAAATTTACTCTTTTACAAAAAAAAAGAAAATGACAGTAAAGCTCATTATATTTCTTGATTAAGATGTTACATTATAGTCATTTACTTGCATTCCTGAACAGAACAAAAAAAAATAGTTTTAGTGGTTGAATGTTGTGCCGGATTAATTTCTGACTTCTTAGAGAGGTACAGTGAGGCGGCTCAAATTTGGGAATAAGAAGGTGATAAACTAGCTTTTGAAAGATTTCCATAATATTATTATTTTTTTGTTTGTTTTTATGGGCAGGTGGTCTAATAATTTTGTTAATCACTGTAAATTTTCAAAAGGAAAACATGACAACATTAAAAACAACAATATTTCCAACAGAGCAGAGCTGTCTTGACTTTATTTTTTTTTTCTGTAAAACCTTCATGATCACATCAAAATGTATTTAAAAGGGATAATTAACTTAAATATGATCAGTACAAAAGCTCTAGCATTTTGAAAGTAGCTGAAACTAGCCTAAATCTGTTTAGCTCATTAAATTTAGAAATATATGAGCCAAAATACAACAATTCTTGACACAATACCTCCTTTAATTCTTCCTCTTGTTTAATCATACATTTCTGTTATTCTTACACTGAGAGCATCCCACCATTTGCACAGCATGGCCCCTTTGCCATGAGGATGCAGCTAATGTGGCTCTCCTGGTATTCAAAGTTGCCCATCCCTTGTCTTAGCCCGGCTTCACGTCAGCTTATTCTTGGAGGTAAATCCCCAAAGTTCCCTCCTTTTGTCCTCCTAAACCTGCCATCGTCCCAACTTTTGTTCTGGCCCTTGAATGTCAATACACCGTCCAATTTTGAGGGCCCAACGGTTAAATCCAACTAAGCTCTGCAAAATGGTAATATTATGACAAAAGTCTGTGTCATGATAGGAAAAACTGAAGCAGGCAACATGCAAATAAAGGGGTATTTTTGATTATTTGTTAGGAGATGTTAGTTTCAGAATTGGAATTTAAGAGGGACTATTTTTCTTCACTTTTATGCCCCTCTAGAAAGCTCTTTATGGATGGCCTTGCTCCAGGGTGCCTCAAGATATAGTCATATACTGTAAGCATCAGATATGAGGTATAAGTCTAAAATAACTTACAATGAATGAAGCATGTGCTGTAGTTGTGCTGCACGTCCTCATATTTGGGTGCAATAATTAGTTTGTGCAAGGAGATGGTTACTTTTTTAGTCAGTGATTGAAGAAATTCATTGCCAAACTATATCTGCAGTGAAGTCAGAATGCAGGAATTCACCTACAAGACATCAAACTAAAACAGAGAAGACCAGTTTAGTTGCACAAATACGCTGACATCACTAAACTGAAGAAAAGTTATTGGGTTAAATTTTCAAACATAGCCACTATATCAGTGCAAATAAGACAGTGTAAGAAGAAATTCTTGCATTTTTTTTTTTTCGTAAAATTGCACAAATATTTTACCAACCTGTTAGTGTAAAAAAAAAATGTCTGCATCATTATGAACCAAGAGAGAAAAAGGGGATGTGGCTAATCTTGCACAAACATGTTGGCAACACCAAACAGAATTAAAAAATAATTATAAACAAGAAACTTTTTTGTACAACTAAAAGTGACCAGTGAGTTGCTTTCATTGTTTAGTGAAAGGGATAGCATAAATACATCACCAGCCTGTACGTGCAATTAGTCAGGGTGCACACATTTGCTTGCAGCAACTTAAGATGAGCTCACTATCTTAATTGCATAACAATTGCCAACCATTTTGGCATTTTAGACGGTGTGCAGCCATTTTAACCAAGAAAGAACAAGACGGCACTATAACAAGGCTCAAAAAGGTTAGTAACACACTCAAACAAACATGTAAGCACTGCCGACTTGTTTGTGAAATGAAGACAGAGTCAGGTAAAAATAATGAATTTCTTATAATAATAATAATAATCAATGTGTTGCCAACCCATTTGTGTAATAAGAGCGGATGCAGGGGTGTTCCCGAGCTCTTTAACTTTGAAGTTGTCTTTATTGTACAAATACGTTGACAATTCCAAACAAAATAAGTTATTTTCAATTTAATTGAGACAGTTTTAGAAGAGTGCCTGCATTTTTTTTGGAAATATTCTTGAATAAATGTGCATAAATATGTTTCCAACCTAGTGGTACAATGAAGACATTGTGCATAAATGTGCATTTTCAACCAGAGTAAGAAAGTACTGTGTAAATGTAGTTTTATAAGATTTAAAAAGGAGTAAAGAAACAAACATTCATTCATTCAACTTGTTTGTGCATTTCAGGCAGCAGGGACTATTTTATTTGATTTGATGGAGCCAAGTAACTTATGATCATTACATTCCTAAAACATGAAGGTCATGCTGTTATACGGGAAACACTTTCAATCTAATAAATTATTTTCACTGTACGTTATTCACCTTTGGAGAAGCTTTGACCCTCGGAGACGACAACAACAGCATCACAGGGCTGGTTGTCTAACAGCTAATGAAGGGCTTTTACGTCAAAAGTCGTACGATTTAAATTCTTTCATTATCATTGTCATTTTTACACAATGATGCCTGAGTATCTGTTGGAATTTCATCTGAATGAGCCTCATGTTTGACAACCATCCCTGTCTGATGCTTCACAAAGGTTTTATTATTGCTACTACATGGATTTAGCTAGCAAGCAGAAACCAGGCTCAAATTTAAAATTCCTTTCACTTCTTTGTAATTCTCAATTGTTGTACAGTAGTCCATTTTAATAACTATTGACACAAAAATTATATCCCTAAACAAACTGTCTGGGTAGAAATGACTTCATCTGCAACTGAACAAATCAAATATTTGATTATGATGAGACTTTGTCCTTTAGTTTGGCTGTAATAAGCAAGGTGACAACTAACCTTGGCCTCTCCTTCATTTAGGGAACATAATTAAGAGACAAATGTTGAAAATATTGCTAACTAATTTATGCAAAATTCAGTATCATTAAGATATGCCATCGCTTCTAAATTATTATTATTATTTTTTATTTAAATAATTTTTCTTGAATTTAACGTTGCCATTTTGCAATTTCCGCAGTGTTTCAGATTTCTTTAGTCAAAATCCTGTTGGCAAATTTCTGCAAGCTGAAGTGCACAATGTATTAAGATTTAGCAAATTTGCCAATTTATTTGTGCAAATTAATTAATGTTGCCAAATTGTTTTTGCAATGTAGACTGTGTTGTGAAAATTCTGAAGGGGAAGAAGGAAAGAACAGAACTTGTGTATCTATGTATTGGCTCTGTTTCAAAAATAATCTTTCAGTGCAGCAGATTACTGCAGTGCTACAAAATGTTATTATCGCATTATTTCGCTCAGCTTTACTTTTATACGTTTTTATGGCCTCAAACACACCATTACTCTTGTCTTTTTATCCACTTTAAATGATGTTAATAGCTTGTTTTTATAGCAACTGTATAGGCCAATTAATAATCATGTTGCAACAGCTAGGTTTTTAAATTTTCGCTACAAAAGTTTGGTTAACCTGACAATGTTAGGTGTTGATGTTTAACCCACCAGAGTTGGGAATCAGTATTAACTCTACCAAAGTAAGGATAACCTGACAAAACTATGTTGAACTGACCAAATTGAAACAGGACACGCCACAATGAGATTTCTACAATAACTGTGCTCTGTAAAAAAAACATTCAGGCAAATTCTGCACTCTGTCTAATTTGCACTTATAGGTTGCTAAAATTAAAGCTAGGACATGTGATTTAGAAACAAACATTGAAATATTGCCAACTTATTTGTTAAACTCATACAGTGCTAGTAGAATCGCTTACAATCGTAAAGGTTTTTTTTTTTTTTCCAGTAGTTGGATGATAACTATCAAGTGTTTTTAGTTAACTCAGTGTTCACATCCTAAGATGGTGCTGTCTTTCTGTCAAATTTTGTGGGAAAAATCCTTTCAACTCTAAATTGTGCAAACAGGTTTGGAATTTTTGAAAAAGTGGGTAAAATGGTTAAATTTTCCAAATGTTGCCAACATTGTCATTTAATTTGATTGCCTGTCAAGTATTTGCCTGCAGTCCTTAAAAGAGCCTCCTCAAATCCTCAAATCTGGTTCATATATTCCATTTTATGGCTTGAGGATGTTCATAATCGCTTGTATTGGAGCTCCAGTGTGTTCAAGGCCCCCTTCTCTACGTGGGCCCAACCTGCTCTGATTGGTTGACCACTCTACTCTTCAGTAATGGGTCATTTCAGTGCCGCTCAGCACCATGTTTTCACGGCACTGCATTCTGTCAACAGGCCATACTATGCTCTGGCCTCTCTACCCCTGGCCAAGGGGACGCCCCTACACTGCAGACTTTTCTGTCTTGAGCATAGAAGTACACTTTCACATGGAATATCACATGTAAAGCACTCAAAATTGTATTTTAAATTTAAAAAAGCATATTGAGGGCTCAGGAGGGGGAGAGCACCTTTAATATTGCACAAATAGGTTGGCAATATTAAACTGAAAGTATATTTATATATATATTTGTAAACATCTAACCATTTCCACCTTTTCTTTGACAGTTTAGACAACGTGCTCTCACTCATTTTCTCACAGATGTTGTGGGCTCATTGCTGCACACTTTCTAATCTGCACGTGTAGATTGAAAAAAATTAATGCAACCAAAATGTAACATTTTTCCTTGCTCTTTTTTAATTGCACAAATAAGTGGTAGACCTTGCCAGTTTCATCCTATTATTTCCACCATATAGCAAAGTTATTATTATTGCAGTTTTATTTTTTCATCAATGTATTGCAAGAAAACTGCAGACACGTTTTTATCCTATGTAGAAAATGGCAGTTGCTTGGACAGTGTAACCCACATGACTAAAAATAACCCCAAACATTGCTGCCATAATTATACAATCAAACCAAGGTTTTGCCCTTCTTCTTTGATTTATTGTCACAGATACCTGCACATTGTCTAATTTGAAATAAAAAGGTCAAAATATTTGTGCATTTTCATTCCTAATTGAAGCAACTTTGACAATAAAAATAAAAAATAGGGCAATTTCATTTATTCACCTATCATTTTCTTGCAAGCTAACTTCTGACAGTCTTTCAGTTCCATAGAGAATATTAATGCTTGAACAGCTTAACTAAACATTGCCCACAGCATTGCTGACATATTTGTGTGATTAAACCAACGGTTTCTATCTTCTTGCTTGAATTATTGTCGCAAATACCTGCAAATTAATAGCACAATTTAATTTTTAGAAATAATTGTATTGCAAGCAAACTTTGACGCTGTTTTATTTCATGACGAAAATAGTAATGCTTGGACAGCTTGTCCCACCTTACCAAACATTGCCCCCAACATTGCTGACGGGTTTGTGCAATTCAGACAGTGCCCATCTCCTCGTTGGTTCAGAACAGGACTGAGGATTATTGAACATCTCCATGAGCCTCAAAATGCCTCCAATCCTGATAAAGCTCCTTTAAGACATGGTGAAGAGCCCCATGTTTGACTCTGCTTGGGTCCTCCAATTCCCTAAATCCACCCCTGCCCTCTCCTTCTCTCTCTCTCTGGCATCGATCCTTCCCTCCAACATCAAAGCTTTCTTTCTTGAAAAGTCAGGAGGAAAACAGCAGAACAGCAGAGCTGGGGTCTTAAAATAAGACCTCTGGTGGTGTCGATGAGGCTGATTTGCATATAAAGTATAAACATCCTGCCTTCACTTTACACACTGGAATTCCCTGCACGGCTTCCCCATGCGTGGTTCTGTGCCGCACAGGACTTTTCCTCCCAACAGCCAGGGAGGGGTTTTATTTTTTGGGAGGGGAGGAATCTGGTTTACCCTTTTATCAGTTTAAAGGAGACAACAACTTGCTCTGTGACACGGTTCATCGCTCAGCCGGGCCACTAGAGGGTAGCCTGGTACCCCCTTTATACACGGCGAATGAAGAGCTCTGTGTTCCAACGCTGGAGCCATTTACGTGACTGTTTTATCAGAGAGGCTTTTTAGTCAAATCAGGCCCAGAATACACTCTGTGCTGATGCTTGGGGACAATAAAAGCAGAATATATGAAGGGTCAAGGTCATATTAAAGATAGTGAGACTCGAGATTCACCCTGTGTTTGTAGGGCTGGAAGATTTACTGAGTTTTTAAAGACAAATTTAAAAGAGGTAAAGGGTTATACATAATCCTTTCTATTGTTATAGTTGATGTGTATAATAAAAAAGAAATGCCAGCTTTGTTGCTCAGTATAAAGATTGTTTGTAGCCCCACAAGGTAATCTGCCTTTTGATAACTATTTGAAATACTTTGTCTAAATGGATCCTTTTAAATTCTGTTTTATTCAGGGTACATTTATTTTTTATCAGAATTAAATGCCACTGATACCTGTTTGATACCACAGCAACAATAGAGGTACCAAATGCCCAACAATGGTACATGTATTGTCTATTATCAGGAAAAATTGAAAGCAAACTTGTGCACATTGTCTTTACTGCTAAAAAATGTATTGTGCACATTGTAAACTTGGAACCGCAGAGGAGCAAGGCTTTCCCCAAAGGTTTTCACACCTAGATCGTTTGGTACAAGCTGGTGAATCTGCTGTTTTTTTGAAAATATATGAACGCAAAAATCAATCCCTTTTTCGGCACAAACAGCTGCACCAATATCGCCTTCAAAAGGTGGTCCAGGCTTGCTTACAATCGATCCCTGGAGCAGTTCGTTTGCAGTGAGGACACAATCGATCCAGCGACTGGCACAAACAGTAGTTTAAGCATCAGTAGACCACTGGAATTCCCTGTACCGTCAAACCACAGGAGTGTTGGGAATAATTTGATCCTTCTTTCTCAGGGTTTAAGATATTACTGAAAATCACCAGGTGATGAAAATACCATCAGGCATTCAAAAGGTAACCTGACACACCAGATGGACCATTCAATATCTTTCACTAATCCACATGGGAATCAGCCATAGAAAGTGTTTGGGAAAGGCAGAACCTTTCAGAAGCATACCTGACAGGTGATTGGACCATCATTCAGTTAATCTAATAATGTAGTTGATGGGATCTACTGCCACAGCTAAAGGACAGAATGTGAGCCTCTCATAGAAAAATCTCACCAAAACATGTCAGTAGTTGAACAAAAATGTCCTTTCTATACAGAAGTTTGTAGCATTCATATTTGTTTTATTTTTTTAATTGGTAAAGAAATGCAAGTTAAGGTCTGATAAAACTACTACTGAAGCTGTTAGCATCTATGCCAGTCTCTGCAGAAGTGGTCACTTCCTGCTGTCCTCTAGCTCGTAACCCCCACCTCCTCCTGCTCTTCAGGACACTGATTGGGCCACTCACAATCATTGTAAATTGGAGCTTGGCAAGATGGACCAGAATCAATGTTGGCATGTTAGCAATTATTAATATTTAAATTCTAACAACTGTATTAATCCCTCTCAGGGTAATTTGTTTGGAGCAGTTTGCACATACAAATAGAAACAAACCACAGTAGCAAACATACAAACAACAGATGAAGCTAAGGAAGAACCCTGATGAAAGTCAATGATTTATAGATAATTAGACTAAATACATACATATATATCTATATCTATCTATCTATCTATCTATATATATCTATCTATCTATCTATCTATCTATATATATATATATATATATATATATACACACACACACACACACACACACTATATATATATATATATATATATATATATATACATATATATTTATATAATGTTCAGTGGGTCAAAACAAAACGATAAAGACATAAAAATATGTCTGAAATCATAGTAACTGTATTTTCTGACTTCTCACTAAAATAATGAATATTTACAACCTAAATCACACAGACAAAAGACATTTCTGGCATTTTAAATTTACAAAAATGTTAAAAAAAACTTGCAATTTAGCCAATGCTCTTCTTTTTCTTTTGATTAAACGTAAGACAAATACAAAAACATTAAATTTCTGTTCTGTATCTACCACCAAGCGATAAGAATAAAAAGATTTTATCTTTCAGAAAACACCTCAGTAACCCATGTGTAAAAAAGCACTGCTCTCTGTCTCCCTACACGTGTAAATATTACTGTTTTTCATGAATTTCTTATGACAAAAAATAACGGAGAATTAATCATTATGAAACTTAAGCTAGTTAAAGGTACTGAATATTTTGACCAACTAAATTTACCTGACTGTTGCTTATGTTTGACAACTGGGACACCATGTCTACGTTTTTTCTGTAGTTTTTGTCCAAAAACACAAATTAGTTAAATTGTTTTTTTTTTTTTTTGTACAGTGGCTTCAAACTGTTCCATACCATCCATAAATCGTATTTACGACTTCGTACCTTTCAGGGTCATGAGGGGATGAAGCTTATGGTGTGCTTATGGTTAGATATGTCACTGGGAATGCCCCGTTAAGTTGGGATATCTACTCAGGACGTTGGACGATCTTTTGGTACCTCGAGTTTAGAAGCAAGTAACTGGAGTGCTTTTGACTGGGATGTAACATACTGACCAGTTCTGAGTGCTTAGGTTAATGGACTGCAGGAAACAGTGTGGCTTGATGGAAACTATCACAAGGGCAATACAAAGCTGTAATAAAGATGAAGATTTAAATTCATATTTTGACTTTAATTGATCTGATTAGATAATTGATCAGCCTATTGATTTATAGAAATACTCAATACAGGAAAAGCCATACAGCTACAAATCACTATAATATGAGTTTTGGTTTGTATCTCCCAGCCCTAACCTGACACACCAATTGGACCATTCAATGTTTTTCACTAGTCCTTTTGGGCAACAGCCCATAGAGTGTTTGGGAATGGGCTGAACCTCTCCAAAGCATATCCAGAAGGTGACTGGATGATTGTTCTGTCATCACGGGCTAATCAGATAATATAGTAAGCGGGCGCTACTGCCGTGGTGTAAATTGGAAAGAACTCTTGCCAAAACATGGTAAATGCTTTCAGAATTGTTGTTTGTTTTATTTATTTAATAGAGAAATATGGTCAAGATCTAACAAAACTGCTACCATTGCTGTTAGCATCTATGCTAATCTCTTTATGAGCCGTCACGTCTGGGTGTCGTCATGCTTGTAGCCCCCGCCTCTTCCTGCTATAAATTACGCTGCCACTTTGGGCCACTCAAAATGGTAGATTGGGGCTTATGAGATGGATCTGCATGATTACACATAATAATCTAGCTGCTGTGCAAGTTATCCCAGCCCTACCTCAGATAAAAATATAATTTTCTTAACCTGCCTCCATCATTTACATCCCTGCTGTGATCTCGGTAGAATAACACTATTCTGGGCTTTAAATTAAAAAATGACAAAATTCACTTCATAGTTCGCTCTAAGTCCTGCATTGATTGCCTTTTTTGCCTTTGAGAAAGCCTAATGCGATTGAGCCAGGAGTAATTGTGCATTTCATGGCCCTTTGCCAGCAGGCCTCGCTTGTTTTCATGCTGCTCAGCATGGACAGCAACCTCCACCCGGCACCACCAGCAGCTCAATGACAGCCTATCAGAGGGTACACCTCCCAATGTCACACGTCTGAGAGCAATTTATACATTCAAAACACACATGGGGATGACTCATTATTTGTGTTTTTTTATGTAAGATGGAGGTTTTCTACACAAGAACAGCCCTCACCATAGCAATTGTGGGATTCAAAGTATAAATATGGCATCCCATTTCTTCTTTGGCTTGAAAATAAAGCTCTACTTGTAGCATGTCTAAAACTGTTTTTTGTGCAAAGTCCAACAACTATTAGTTTTTAATTGCTTGTAGCTTATTCATTTTCTTGCCAGGAACACACTCTTAAGGAATTGTAATGCAGGAGTCAGGGATGGGGACCTCTCTCTTAGTGAGGTGTTGGATTTTTCATTTCGCTAACAAGAGGTGGACTTGGCTCGTGACGAGGGAAATGGGGAAACATGGGGACAATTCCCGCAGCCTGAAAACTAGAGCGAGGGCTCCCTGCAGGAAACGCAGTGCGATGGTCCAGCCAAAGAAATCTGCCAAGTCCAGATAATAGTTTTCCAGTTCTCTCACATTAGAGATTCATCACAAGAGTTGTTTGAAGTGGATGAGATAAGGCCTTGCTGTGATACTTGAAGAAAAGATGGCTCCCTGAGAGCAGCTGTATCCTCCTGACAGGTTTGTGTAAGTGCGGCTCGCGCTGCAGGTGCGCGCCTCTCTTTGCAGAATCCAATCAGCCGCTCCACCTCTGCTGATGATGCTTGGCCTCATTTTGTTTTGCTGTTTCTTTTTTCGTACCTTGTGAGAGGGCGGCTTGTGAGGGAAGGCTAAAGTGTCAGAGCAATCTGTGCAGGCTGCTGCTCCGCGGTGTCGATTGCTAAAATGTCTCCAATCTGTACTTAGACCCCAACCAGACCCGCGCTCTCCTCATCTCCCCTGCGTCCATCAAGCGCCAACCCACACATACTTCCAGTAACAAAGTGTTAAACTCTTCAAACCATTAAGCTGGACACAGTAGAAGATTTCTAACCCACAGACATGAGGACGGTTTCAGCCTGTAACCCTCTAAGACAGGAACTATCAGATACTGTGGAGGCTGGATTAGAAGAACAAGAACAAAATAAAATACATTTTCAGGTCAAATTAGAATATCATTGTTTCAGTATTTTCATTTTCCAACAAACCTGACACACCAGATCGACCATTCAACACATTTCATTAGTCCATCTAAGAAACAGCCCATAGAAAGTGTTTGGTAATGGGCAGAACTTCTCAAAAGTAAATCAGGCTGGTGACTGGACAATCGTTCTGTCAATTACCTTCATTACAGGCCATTCAGATAATGTAGTTGGCGGGCACTACTGCAGCAGTATAGATTATAAGCCACTTTGTTGTTTATTTTTCATTGAATAAAGAAAAGTGGCCCAAATCTGCTAAAACTGCTACTGATGTTGTCTCACTTGAAGCTACAGAGTTTTCCTGCTCTAAAGGATGCTGATCGGGCCGTGCCACTTGGAGCTACTCAAAATTGCTGTAGATTGCAGCTTGGCATGATCCGGCAGGTTCACTTGCATTGCAAGGTTACGAATTGTTTGCCACTTTTAAAAATAAAAATAATAGTCATTTTTTTAATTATTAAGCACTTTTCAAACTCAAGGTACAAAGTGCTTCACAGCAATAATTTCAAATATAATAAAACATACAACACAACAGGCAGGTTATAAAATAATAAGCAAAGAAACAATCAAGAAAATAAAGGTGGGAATCACCAGTGGCCCTACAATAGGATTTTGTCAAGATACTTGTGTCCCAATTAGACTGTGCTGGGATACTTAAAATTTTACAATGTGCTGAGTACTGTGATACTTAACATTGATGTGTGATACAATTTATAACCTTTTCTTGTCTGCATTTACATCTAAAAAAGACCAAATTCTGTTAAATTTATTAAGGAACATATCTCAGTATGTTCACATGACTTCAGTCAGTTTTATTAAAATCAGGAGTCCATGTGTTGCAAGGTGATGCAATCTGCTCTTCTGCGTTCAACCTCAACTTCTAGCTTTTCTGCTCTGCTTCAGTACTGCTGTGTTGGTGAAACAATGCAGAGAAGGGGGTGTACACCTGAGCTCCAACCAGCATCGCATTGACTTTAAAGTTATTGATTTAATTTCTATAGAACCAAAAACTTTATTAAATGTTTGAAATGTATACATACAAAATATCAATACTTGGTTGCCCTGTATTGACATAAAATCATCAGCCAAATATTGAAATACTATGGTGCATCGATCCCTGAATGAATGCTGCTGATTTGTTGACACAAATTCCTTTTCATTTGCTGCTGTCTTGGCCAGGACTCCATTGAAAAAGACACTTTTTTTTTTATCTCAGTGGGAGTGCTCCAGGTAAAATAAAAAAATCAGAATCTGACATTAACAATCAGAGTGATGTGATTGGCATTAATCCTGATCCCAGATCAAATACAAAGTACTCACATTGGCCCAAGTATCAGGACATCCTTAATTTCAATCTTTACTGCGCAAATATTGTGATTTTGAGCCAAACTGATCAAAAATCTTGTCAACACTTAAAAAAACAAGTTTTAGGATGAACATAGTGGTCTTGGGGTTAAGTTACTATTGATAAAACATTCACAGACTGAACTTTAAAACCTTATTGATACAGATAAGATTTTTTTTACGGGTCAGCCTGAAACAACGCTCCATCTTTCTGTCCATCCATCCATTACCATCCCTCCATCCACAGAGTCCCAGCAGCCTTTGATTCCTCCTGCCATCCCAGTGTATGTCTTATTTTGACAGTATTTGATTTGACTTTCTCTGTCATTAGTATTCACTGCTTCCTCTAAACCGGAATGATGAAATCACAAGTCCTCTATTTGCCTTTTAAATGAGAAACCTCGTCCAAAAACTATCGTCGACGATTTGGCCCCTTCAATGTCAGCTCTGTTTTCAATCACAGAGATTTATTAGACTTGTAAAAATGCCATCTGTTTATCTGCAAACAAACTCCAACTTCCACACTCTTAAGCCGTTTACTGTTTATCTGCTGTGCCAAAATAAGACTTTGAATTTATCACTTAATATCTGGAAAATCTTATAAAAGCCTGTGTCTGCTCATTTCCAAGGATGTTAGAGATCCCTTTAAGTGCACAACAATATCAGATTTATTATATTTAAGTACAGAACGTTCATTTTGAAGTGATAGACATCAGAAAATAAACTTAATCTAAAACAGAGTCAGCTTTTAGTTCAGTAATGAAGAATTTAAAGAGCTTTTGCCATTAGGAGGAGGTTTGCAACAGCTTGAGGCCTTGTGCTCTGTGGGTCCCCAGAATACAGATTATTTATGATAAGTGAGCATCACATCATTTGGTACTTGTCTGAAATTACTGTCGGTCATGACGACTTGTCATTCACCTGTCTAAATTTAACTAGATGTCAAGAAATGTTTGGACAAGTTTCTCTTACTTGTATTTAAATGTGTTTTTCTGTATGAATTTGCACTAATTAGTAATGATTTTGGGTAAGTACAGAGTATTTAACCAGTTCATTAGGTAGATCTGTTCAACTGCTAGTTATCACAAATAGTCAATCAGTAAATCACATGGCAGTGACTCAGTGCATTAAGGCTGACATGGTCAAGGCAGCCTGCTGAAGTTAAAGCTGAACATCAGAATGAGGGAGAAGGTGATTTAAGTGACTGTTGGTGTCAGAGAGGCTGGTCTGATTATTTCAGAAAGTGCAAATCTACTGTGAGCTACACACACAATATACTCAAAATTAGAAAATATCCAGTGAGTGGCAGATCTTAGAGCAACGAAGCCTTGTTGATGCCAGCAACAATTTCAATTGTTTCTACGAAAAATCAAGATGGAGGGGTTAACAATCACATTCTTACCCAAAGACCTTTAAAGAGAGTCTGCCTTCAGCATATCCTCAATGTTCTAGATAATATATGTCAACCAAATTTCTGTCTTTATATTTTATTCATCTTAAAATAAAAAAAGACAATAAACAAAGTCAAATCAAAGTAATGCACATGTAAACCTAATAAGTGTGGAAGTCCATCAAATATACTGAACACATGAGTTCATACACAATGGACAGAATTACGCAGAAAGGTCATGTAGTCATTCTTCCTTACAAATCAGATCACAATACCAAATTATAAGTTGTAATTCTTTACTCAGCTTTAATTTCATAGAAGCAATACGAAGTATTTGCAAGGGTAATATCATTTTAAAATCAAACAATTAAAAAAGAAAAAAAAAATGTGCAAGCACCTGGATGCACAACCCCATTCTGCATATAAACCTCTCACAGAAACAAACAAAAAACACACTAATAATAAATTGATAAACACTTTTAAAAAAAATAATTTATATATATATATATATATATATATATACTCATCTATAGAAAAAAATAAAAAAGAAGTAATTCACAAAAACCTGTCTCTCATAGCACCTGTTATAAACACATTATAAACAGTAATCTCATTTTTATTTCAGAGGTGACAGGGCCTCATGCCCTTTGGAGTCCGGACTCCAGGTTGGGTCCCAGACAGTGTCGATAAAAAAAACAATGTTTTCCCTTCTTGCGTTTTGTGAATGATCAAAATTGAAGTGGAATAGTTTATGGAAATGACAGCACACTTTGAACCTAGATTGGTGTAGGTGACATCTTTTTAAAATGTGTTTTTTGTTTCCTATTTATGAAGAGGATATAAAAACATTTGTTGAACCAAACTTAAAGAAATTATACCAGTAAACAATAACTTAAGTCCACTTTCCTGATGTGTCCACTTTTGGGCCACAGTGTGCCATGTCTATTTGTTCGTTGGGACATGAAGGTGTGAAAGTCCCTCAGAAAAGCCTCAAAAAGTCTTCATATCAAACTAGAAAGCACTCAGAAAGCGCAAACCTCCACCAAGGTAGCTCACATATTGCTGTTACGTCTATAAGTAATAGTTCCATGATAAAGTAATGGTGATATCATGATTAGTTAGAGAGTTCTTGAGCAAAAATGATGGTTAACTAATGGTGGTTATCTGGATCACCACCAAAATCTAATCATTTTTCAGTTGGGCCGTTACCAAAATCTCCTGAAAATTTCAGTACAATCAAACCAACGCATAAACAAACAGACAAACATGCTCCAGCAAAAACATGACCTCCTTGATGAAGGTCATAGATTACACTTCATAGGTCTCTAAACGTGGAGTGGCGTCATTTTACTCTTTGCCTGGGGCCCTCACAATACCAAAGCCCTCCTATGGATGAATTGAAAGCTGTGTCTGGACCTCATGATGTGAAAAAAGGTCATTTTTGATGTCATGTGCCAAAAATATATTTTAACGCAATCGGGTCTAATTTAAGTGGACACTGAGAAAGAGGAAAATCAGAGCTGTCGCTGCATCTGTCCTCTGCTTTACTGCACGGATCATTCGATATTCCAGCGGCTCGATGCCAGATCTCCTGCTTCTTTTACACTTGCTTGAGAAGTTTTTACCTCTCTCTCTCTTTCTTTTCCTTTTCAAATTTTAAAAACAGCTAAGCTCGGCTGGAAACCATCGATCTGTGGACACATTCAGCTACACATTTTATATGAAACCTGCCAGCGAGCTGCTGCTGCTGCCAAACCAACCTGTTTCTCACACCGCTGTTTCCAAGGCCTGCTTATAGTTGACCGGTGTGGGCTGAGAGTGTGTCCCCCGGTTCAGACAGCGCTACTGCATTACATAAACGCTGCATTTCTCGCTCCCCCTTAAACCTCCAGTGCAGCCCACATAAGAGTGAGACTGCGGCCAATATCAACTTCACATCCAAATATCTGCTGGGTGATTGTTGCATAAGGCCTCTGAATGGGGAATGATAAGTAGACTTTATAGAATTTCAGTGGAGCACTTCTTGTTCAGCTGAGAGTCTTTGTTAAAGAGCTAAAGTACATGTTGACCTCACAATAGAAATGAGCCTCTGCACATTAGGTTTCTGTATTTATAGGGGCTCTTCAGCGGTTTTAGAGTTTCATTTCCATAAAAGTTGGGATACCTACAAGAGACAAATTAAAAAAGAATAGCTGGAGCTGTGGGTCAACATCTCATGAAGTCTTTTCACTGGTACTGGTCAAGTTTTGAAATTGCTCCAACCCACATTTACCATTTTGCAGCTACAATTTCTGCTTTGTGACAGTTTCATATGCTGTAGCTTAACTGTTTTAAATATGCTAGATCTGTAAAATTTTAGTTTTTGAGAGAAATCCACAATTGAGGCTTTTGGCACTGATACATCATCATATGTTTGCCATAGAAGATCTTGGCCTAACTTTAAGGCCAGTAAGCCTGTAATACAGGGGTGTCTAAACTCGTACTTACTGGGGGCACAAACAGAAAAAACACAAGGACGACTGGGCCACCTTACCCTTACCCCCCACCATCACCCCTAGTCTTAGTCTTAGAGCTTTGGGAAGGCCATATGTCAGGGGTCCCTGATCAGCTCTGGCCACCACCAGATCAACATCTGATCAGGATTAAAAAGACGCTTTGTACATTTAGGATAGCCCCTTGAGATGCAGCATCTTGTTTTTCTAGGGGGTCCCAACACAGATACAAAAAATTACACAATACATACATTACAATAATACACAGCAAAACACAAAACACTCTGCTCTACCAATCCCATAGCCGCCACACTCCATCCCAGCCATTGTTTTAAGATTATTTTTTGGTCATGTGAAACACGGCTGCAAACTGGCCACAGATTTGAGGCCATATCTAATTTTGTACTTTTTGGAGTTGGAGTTTGCTTTTAGCTAATCAAAACTGGCCCATGACTATAATTTGGACACCCCTGCTGTGGGGGTATTTGCGGTTTGGTTTGACAAGCGGGTTAGCCAGCTGACCTCAACTTTTATTTCTTTTGTACCATGGACTGGTTTCACGTCAGACAACCTTCTCATGAGTTTAATTACAAACTATACAGAATTTTCACAGTAAATAATAATCACCATAAGCCAGGATCAGTAGTGGACATGAGTTTGTTGCCCCCAAATAAGATCAGCATTTTGTCTGTCTGTGTTCAACAGCTGCTGTAACAACTTCAGCCACTGGCCACAGCCCAGTACCATGATGTGGATCATTCGTACAGTACACATAAAACCTTACAATGTCATTTCCCTTATGTGACCATCAGAGTCTGCAGTTTTGTTTTGAAAAATGACCACATGACATTTTGTACTTTACACCACGGCATTAGCGCCCTCCTACTCCATTGCCTGGTTGGTCTGTAATGAAGGTGACTGACAAAATGACTATCCAATCACCTGCTTTTGAAAGGTTCTGCCCTTTCCCAAACACGTTCTATGGGCTGTTTCCCAGATGGAGTAATGAGCTAAATTGAAAAGTCCATCCAGTGTGTCAGGTTACAATATAAAGCTTGTACTTGATAAAAGACCAACTGGTACAGCATCAAGGAGCAGCATTAAGTACTTCCATTTGCCTCCCTGTCTTCTCCATCTCCAGGTCTGATTTACTAAGTATGTTGCTCCTGTTATCTTCAAGCACCTCTTAAGCTGCTTTAAAGTTTGTCAGCTTTGAGTGGTTGGCTTTGTTTTGGATCTAAAAGTGAAAATTAAGTCATGAGCTTCTAGACCTTGGGCCAATCCAGTGGTAGCCCGGGTTAACCAGTGCCCCCTGAATTCTGATTGGCCTCCCTAATGACTATTTGCCTCGCTGAGCCAATAACGCTGTGATGGAGGCTTTTTTTCTTTTTTTAAACATATTCAGTGTTAACGGATATCCTAACCTACCATGGATCAATATTACTAACTAATACACTTTAGTTTGTCACATCAAAGTGGTCCAGTCATGGTTTTTAAGTAATATTGATAGTGGAGAGTCAGTGGACTAAGGGGAGTGAGAGAACAGTGGTACAGACGTGGGATACCCGAGCCACCTACGCAAGGTGAGAGCCTCAATACATGGAAGTGTTCAGCCCATTAGGCCACTGGCACTCTGCTGGTTGTCCTTTTATCTTTTGTATGTGGCTTTCTGTGAAAATAGTTTGGACACCCCTGGATGAGACCAGTGACTGTCAGGGGGACAGTGTTGCCTAATTCTCCTCAGTGCTAAGACTCAACATTTCTATGTTGTTGAATGTTGAGTGACCATAATAGTGATGTTTAGCCAACGGCGCTCAATGGTGATGTTAAAACATAAGGACACCTTGTGAATTTTTCAGTGAAGAATGTCATTAAAATGTCAAATTGTACTCATCAGGTATGTATTCAGTGAAAAGCTAAGCCAATTCAAAAACAAAGACCTTTTATGCACTAGTCCATGTTGCAAGAAAGATTTCCCACTGATGCTGTTTCTTCCTCTGTAAGTTAAAAAAAAAGCCATCCCAGGCTTACATAAACACAGCTGTTCTTATTCTCAGGTGATTTTACTCCAGTGAAAACATGATTCGGAATTTAATGAACCATTTTGTCAGCAGACCTCCTAACTCTTCCACACTGGTCCTTTAATCCAATTGTGTGATGAGAAAGTGCCATAAAACATGCTTATAGCTCAGCCTTGGAGCTATAATTAAAGGAGAATTCATAAATGTAGAGCATAAATATGCTGTAGGAGAAAAGTGTTGGATTATTTTTGCATTAAAGGAGACATAAATAATAAGTGAGATGCATAAAAAAGGTGATAATGAGATGAACCTTCAAGTGAGACATCAGAAATATTGTGGATGTTTGATATTGTGATCTGGTTTGATTGATAACAGCACTCTTGCAGACTTGATTTTATGTTTTTTTTTCTAATTTAATTACCATCTATGTGGAAAATGCTGGTTGTCCTCTCAGTTTCTGTGGCTCAGTGAGCTGGTACCTGTAACATGACAAAGCCCCGCCCCTCAATCTGTGATGTCAGCTGGGTGTACGGAGTGATGCCCCCCTTCACCTCACACCCTGTCACAGATTCTATATTTACCATCCTCACCTCCACATCCACCTCCCTCCTCTCCATCCACATCTCCATCTATGCCCTCCTCCTGCTTTGTGAACATCATGTCTGGGTTTCTGGTGCCCGGCTCACCTTCATCATCTTGATTTTTTTTTCTGTCACTGCCATATTTTTCTCTACTGTTTCCATTTTCTGACTTTCTCAAACATTTATAACTCTGAGGATCAGATATTTTTACAAGCCCGCCGGGGTTTCTTTGTGTGATCCTCAGCAAATAACATTCAGATAAAGCTCATTTAGCCTCTGTTAGATGCTAAGAAAGAATGATACTCAGAACTTGACATCTTCTAAACATTCCTTACATTTCACTCTTTATTTGAGAGCAATTTTTTGTAAACAGATTATTTCATTGACAGTGTGGGTTACATTTGCTGTAGATTAATGCTGATAAAGGCTCAGCACCTCAAGAAGACCTTAAATTACTATACAATTTCTTACTCAAAAGGGCGGCAAGGCGGCACAGCAGGCCTCACAGCAAGAAGGTTGCTGGTTTGACCCCTGTTTGGTCAGGGCCTTTCTGTGTGGAGTTTGCATGGTCTCCCAGTGCATGCGTGGGTTCTCTCCAGGCACTCTGGCTTCCTCTCACTGACCAAAAAACATGCTATTAGGTTGACTGGTGACTCTAACTTTATCTTAGATGTGAGTGAGTGCATGGATTATTGTTTCTATATGTGGCTCTGTGATTGGCTGGCGACTGGTCCAGGGTGTTCCTTGCCTCTTGCCCAATGTCAGCAGGGATAGGCTCCAGCCTCATGTGACCCTGAAAGGGATAATTGGTATGGATAATGAATGGATGGATTTCTTATTCAAAGCAAGTGTCTTCTAGGATGATAGGAGCAGAACCTTTGCCGTATCATCATCAAGCTTTATTTAAAATCGATTAGGGTTGCCTCAAATTACTTACAGTTAAAAAATAATACTATTAAAATATAGAGGGCATTTCATGCCATTTTGTCAAGGCATGTTGTTAACCAGGTTCTTATCAAAAACGTAAGAAACTGCCCTGTCATGCAATGTTAACAAATCTTTGGAGACATTTCAGGATCCACATTTGGATTCAATCACCACCAAAATATAATCATGATAATTCTCTTTTGTGCCATGACACCATTCCCTAAAAATGTCATCAAAACCCCTGAAGAACTTTTCGAGTCATTAGAGAAAATGTTAAAAAAACAAAAAAACAAAACAAAACAAAATAAAAAACCTTCCTTTATTGGATCACCTCTAAAATCTAGTAAATTAGTCCTCGTGCCTTCAGGTAAGAGTGAATGAGTGAATGGTTGTCTGTCTATATGTGTCAGCCCTGAGATTGGCGGGCAACCAGCTCAGGGTGTGCCACACCTCTTAGACGTAATAATTGGTAGCTAATTGGCATTAGCTTCTTCAGCATTTTGAGCAACAGAAGCTCGCTTTTTTCCATCAGTGAGCCTGAACATGATCCTGTCACCAGTTCACCACTGCTCCTTCTTCGGACCACTTCTGTTAGATACTGACCACTGCAGACTTGGAACACCCCACGAGAGCTGCAGTTTTGGAGATGCTCGGACTCAGTAATCTATCATACTTTTACCCTTGCCAAACTTGCTCAAATCCTTACCTCTACCCATTTTTCCTGCTTCTAACATCAACTTTGAGGACAAAATGTTCACTCTCTGCCTAATATATCCCACCCACTAACAGGTGCCATGATGAAGAGGCTATTAGTCACTTCACCTGCCAGTGGTCATGCTGTTATATGCTAACTACTTTGATTGGAGACTTTTTGTTTTCCCAGCAGTAGGTATTCATAAGTGATGGATAAGTTTCATGATGAATCTTTTCATTAAATCCCTTAAATGCTAATCTTATTGGTTTTTATTTAGAAAACTGCTCATCTCCACGTCTACTTGTATTGGTTTACGGGCCAGTATTGCCTCTCAGTATGATGACGACAATGACCCCCTACCCTTGATTTATGCGACATTCATTCATGTCTATGATTGGCACCCCCACTTTACACTGTTCTTATGTTTCTGCCTGTCCTGTCTGTTTTGACTGTATCCGGTAGCTTTCTGAAAAGTAGCAGAAATACGGACAGAATACGTCAGAGTACAAACAGAGGTTTTTGTACATGTGTAGAGCATAAATGAGAAGTTTATGTATGTTTGATAACAGTTTTGGCCTCATAGTTGATTAAAATGCTCTACAAGATATAGATATATAACTGTATCATTATTACTGAGCTCAAGAGTTACCTCCTTTCCAGCTAATCTGGTCATTTAAACCACAACACAGAAATACAGAACAACCCAGTTTCTCATTAATATTGTCCATTTTTCTCCACCTTCCATGCATAAGAGAGGATATTAACTCATTTTGTTCAGCTCTAAACATAAGATGTAGTCATCTTATGAAGTAAATCAAGCTTCAAATATTCACACAGTTAAAAGGCCTAATTAACATATTCAAAGATGAAATAATTGTTGGTTGGACTTATTCATGTGCGGCTGTTCTGGGATTTTTCTATAAGCACAAAAATTGAACTACAGTAATTATCTGGCTATTTAAGATGAATGCACTACTTCCAAACCCAGGAAGAGTGCTTGCTACTTTGGTAGTAGCTAATACAGATCCAATTAAATATAAAAAAAAAGATGCTAACTGCTTTGACTTTAGTCCATGTGCTATCTTGTACTGAAAATTAAATGGCTTCTTCATAAAATGGCTGATGATCAGTTAATTAAGTTGAAATCATTTCAAAGGTTCAGTGATTCTTAGATGTCAAAGAGCGTCAAAATAAAAGAAAAGTAACACAACATTTTGGCTCAAAGCAGTCAAAAACTGGCAAATAAATACTAAAAATATTAAGTCAGGTGACAAATGATAGAGGACTGAAAAATAAACTCAACAAACAGGTCAGAGATTTGGTGCCAATATTCGGTTTTCGACGGTTTCTTTTATTCCTTTACTTGTGACACATTTTTATCTTCACCAAAATTAAGAAAAAAATGAAAAGTGAGATTTTAATGATTTTGGAAGTAAAAAAGATTGTGGCGAGAAGTTTCAGAATATCCGATTAGATGGTGTCTTTGCTTTTACAGCAAAAAGGAGCAGCAGTTAATTAGAAATGTCCTCAGCGGTGCTTCATGCAGGCTGGATTCACCAATGAGGACATTTTAGATGTGTTCCATCAGAGTTTCTGGAGCATCTAAGACTCCTTCATTCATAAATTATTGGCCTGTCTTGGGCAATATAACGACTCTGAAATGAAGCACTTTGCTCCTGGTATCAGTTGATCCTAACAGCCTTCAAACACCTTCTTGTGGTGCCTCTCTTCTCTGCGCTCTATCAGTGTCAACACAGTGAAGTAAGGCTGGGTGACACGGATCAGAAATCACTTCTCAATCTTTTTCGAGCTGAATAAAAATGCATAATAAATATAAAGATATTGTTGCCTTTAAGAGGCAAGAAATGGTTGTCTTAATACCACAGTTCAGTATTTTATTTTTAATAACTGTTAATGCATATTACCTAGATACCCAGTACAGCTCTTTTTATTTATCCATCTTTAAATGGCTTCACTGACTAAACTTTACAGCACAAAACACTGGAAACATTTAGGTATATTGAAGTTCTCAAAGCTTTTGACAGTCTTAAATGTGCTTCCACGAACCATCAAGTAAAATGACATAATTTAACATATATTCTCATTTTTACACAAATGTAATTGCAAGTAGATACTGCAGTATTGTTTTCAACATTAGTCCTGTCTACCTTATTATCAGTATAGTTGTTAATGTTAATATTAGAACACTCTCTCTATCCATGGCTGTTATTGATTATACCTCCATAATAAATACCTTCACGAACAAATAGACATGAAGACCCCCTTGAAAACCAGATGCCACATGTATATGTATATATATATATATATATATATATATATATATATTCCATGTTGGCTCTTTCTGTACAGATGCAAAACTGATGTTTGCCACTGTGGCTAATGCTCAGGCTAATGCCATGTACCTCATACAAGCCCAATTCAAAATCCTGAACTATCCCTCTAATCCCATATTCCACTTAGTGCTGCATTAGTGGTGTGTGCATGGACTTACAAGCACAAACGCTATGTGGTTGACTGATTCTGTACTTCATGCAACAAACTCCACCGTCAGTGCAAATGTGGTGTAAACCTGAAGCGTGACCTGCAGTGAAAAGTGCATCGAGTAGTTTAGTGACCAGAAAAGTGTGAAACAAGCTCAGGTCAATTATGAACATCATCTTCTGGTCCAATATCCTACATAAATGTTCACAGATATATCTGAGAAACTCGATATGCTGCCTAGACGATACTTTAAATGTCACTTAACCACCGAGGACAGAGCTGCTAACACATGCCTCGCAGGTCGCTCTTTATCGTACAGACCCCCTGCTGCCTCCCCATCTCTGGGCTCACCTCAGGCAGAGCACGGCGGCCTCCTCTGTTAGAAGCATATCATCAAGTTTGCATGAGGCTGTCTTTGTGGAAAGTAGGTCACGGCTGCCATCTGAGGATTCTGGGGGAGCGAGCTGCGGTTTTGGTTCAGATCTTCCTCATGCAAGGGCACAGTGAGAAGTCCGGTCCATGGGAGCGCCCTCAGCTTCTCCCACGCCCCCACCTCGGAAACTCCCACATCTGCAGGCAGCCCTCGCAGCCTTTAAAGATGCATGCTAATGAGGCACCTTCCCCCCTTTAACAATCAAAAGATGCATTGAGGAGCGAGGGGTGAGAAACACTGAGGGCTCCGCTGTTTCAGTCAGGATTAGAAAAACCCTTTAAAGCCTTGCAGCCGCCTTCCAGAGGCTTTCTGTTGACATTTAGTCGAGCTTCTGCTTTTTTTTACAGCAGATTATGAGTCAGTGTCGCTTCTGTGGGCAACACTTTATCTATATTTGTCGAATTTCAGAGATTGGAGGGAGCAGAAAGAATTGCATATCTACCTATTTACACTGCAGTTTGTTCCATGGCAACATGAAGAAACAGGACAGAAATGTTCCCCTTGTGCATATCCCATCAATTTACATCTATTTACATGCATTGCTTTCTGCTATTTTCTGCTGCTTTTATTGTGCTATTTGATTTCTCAGTTCGAAGCAATAATTATCAAGTGCCTGCTGCTGTGATAACTGCTGGTGACCACATTTTAGACAGTTTACTGTCTAATCAGGTGGCTTTGCAGAGGGTTTATTACAGTTAATCATGCTCTAACATGTAGCTGCTGGCTTAGTGAAGACTCACTGACAGCTTCATCACAACTAATTCCTTTGACTGTGTCATCCCACTATATGATGTGAGAGCGTTCCCTCTCTGTCCTTATTCTCAATGGACCTCATATTCTTTTAATTCTTCTCAAATTTGTTACCTCCGCCAAGAAGGTTGTTTTCACCGGAGTCTGTCTGTTTGTTCGTCTGTTTGTTTGTTCGCTTGTTTGTCTGTTAGCAAGATTACACAAAAACTACTGGATGGATTTACATGAACATTTTACCAGAGTTGTGGTTTGGTCCAAGGAAGACAGCAAATCATTTTGGTGCTGATCTGATCCACATTGATGCCACAAAAAAACACTGAAGTTTATGATGAAGTCCCATAACTTAACACTGGGCTGTATTTTGTCCCACCCACAGCACCATCCGATTGATTACACGCTCTGGTTACACGCAGAGTCAGGGCACAGCGATCAGCCAATCAGCAGTGAAAGCTGGGCAGAGTTCTGCTCACAGACACAGAGGAGAGGAGGAAACATTTTGCCAATGGAGAAAGCCCGGTGCTGCTCCTGGAGCCTTGGTTTCTCAGCAGACTCTCCCTAAATTGTAATAAACATCCCAGTCCTCTGCAACTCACAGCTAGTAGTAAGATTACTGTGAGCCCCTTAATGTTATAGAAACATACGCGGCAGGTCTGCTCGCTCGCAGTCCCTCCAAACGTGCCGTTTAATCACTCGAAACAAGGCTGCTGGTAATGTCAATACTGAAATAGTCCATCATAGCAGAAGTCTGTGTGTATGTGAGTGTATAAACCTAACTCCCAAACTCCACATAGAGGGAACACACCGCACTCTGAAGCACCGTGGTTTTGCTCTGACTGACAGGCTGCCGACATCGCCCACTGGAAGCGCAGCGGCGCACACAACACCAACATCTGTACAAGCAGCAGCAAACTGGTTCAGTCAACAAGTTACAAGACCCACTACTAACTAGGTCACTCTACTGGATGATATTTATATCAACAATAATCACACTTCTTGCAGATTGATATTTTTCACTCCACAATGTGCGAATAAAATAAATATAGATCTATAATGTTGGGTGGAAATCACACTTTATGGGTGGAACTGAGCTGCTTGTTGGAGGTCTGTGCTCTCAGAGTGTTTTTCTAGTTCCAAATACAATCTTAAGGAAAAAAAATTAAAGAGAAGGTTGTAGGTTAACTTGCTTTTCACATTTATACAAAAACTTTATATCTGTTTTAGTACTTAGTTCTCTATTTAAAACGGCCTTTAAAAAGAAAAAGGCTCATATTTTGATTTTACAAATTCCCTTTTTTCATGTGAAGCTGCAAAAATATTTTTTTTTTCAATGTTGAGTCATATTACATCACTAAAGGGGGTTGTGTTTACTGATGCTGGTTTAAATTAATTTACACTGCTTAACACATTTTTTAGACCACCACCCAATGTAAGTTTTATGTCACAGCTGCCCTAAATTAACAGCACCTAAAACATTTTTTTTAAGTTTCTGTACTGGTTAATACACCAGTATGTCGATGCTGCTTCACCAAAATGATATTTTTAACAGTAAGATGAAATTGTTATTGCTGTCTGTGAATTTTCAAACAATCTGTTTTACAAAAAGAAAATAGTGAAGAACATTATTATTTTTGATTGAGATGTCAAATTATAGTTATTTACTTGCACTCTTGAACAGAAAGCTTTGTTTTTGTGAGGATATGAATCCTAAGTGTTTTAAAGCTGAACCCAAAAGTTGAAGACCGGAGGCAGATTAACGGTGTAACAATTGGATTTTACTGACAAGGAGACCAGGAGGGGAAAAGGGGAAGAATCCAAGGTCTGTGAGGGAAAATCCATGAAGACAGTGGGGGATAAAGGTGGCTGGTGTGGTGAGGGCTTGTGAAGGCACTAAGGAGAAAAGGAGCAGAAGCACAAGGCAAGACACGGAGCAAAAGTCCAAAGAAAGCACAGAGCACAAGCTCAAGGCAGAAATCCAAACAGTTAAAAAAGGCTTAAATCTCAATAATACAATAAATAGAGAGTTGGCCAACAAACCACAGAAGATGCGGGGATCGTCTGAGTGCAGGCTTTGTAGGTGCAGGTGATTGGCGTGATCAGGAACAGGTGCGGCGCTGCGGTGAATCTGTACCACACCCACTCCCAGTGAGGCAGAGAGGCAGAGGATCAAAAACCCCTCAGAGGCAAAAAACAGTCCAAAAGACACAGCAGAAAAGGCTGAGCAGGGTATCTTCACAGTTTTAGTGGTTGAATGTTTATTGATTCATTTCTGACTTCTCAGAGAAGCTCAGTGGGGCTCAGATTTGGGTATAAAAATGTGAATTCAGTCTAAAATTCCTCCCTCATTCAAAGTGTGAGGGCAGCACGGTGGTGCAGCACAGGGCCTTTTTGTGTGGAGTTTGCATGTTCTCCCTGTGCATGTGTGGATTCTCCAGCACTCCAGCCTCCTCCTACAGACCAAAAACATGCTTATTAGGGTTAAATGGTGACTCTTCATTGCCAATGGGTCTAAGTGTGAGCATGACTCATTGTCTGCCCCTCTATGTGGCTCTGTGATTGGCTGGCGACCAGTCCAGGGTGTACCTTACCTCTTGCCCAATGTCAGTTGGGATAGGCATCAGCCCCCCATGCCCCCGAAAATGGTAAGGGGTAAAGATAATGGACAGATGGTTGTGGATATGTCCAATAACAATGACATTTTCAGATCAGAATAAGGTTTTGAACGATTTCTTAAACATTGATGTTTTCTTGTTTTTAATTTGGTCTAATAGATTTGTTAAGAACTGTAAAAAGGTAGGTTTCTGAGAGTTTAAAAACTTATATTCTTAAACACCCCTAGGCTATATTTTACTCATTGATAAGGGCCAATATTCTGTTTGTTTCTGTTGCATAAATTTCAGCTTGAGAGGACATTTTGGTCATGTTCACACCTAACACATTGGGTCCAGAACAGACAAATATTTTTTTGCTTTACTGGAAAGTTTATTTGATATTAGTGTGGTGCGAAAGCTCACATGAACTCTAGTGCAGACCAAAGAGCAAAACTCTGGTAGGCTGTGCCGTGTCTCAAAATAGTGCCTAATCATAGCGGCTTGGTAGTGGCAACTTAAGTTGATGAAGCTGTTTTTGTTGCTTGTTTTCTCCCACTGTTCTTTCAATTAAGCAGAGAATCTGGCACCATGTACAGCAGTGTATGGCATCAGCATCTGTCCTGAGTTTTTCTGAACAGAGAGAGAACTGAGCTGTGACACTGTGGCACATGTTCCAGCTCATGTACCACACATAACCTCACCTTTATAGTATAATTTCAATCAGGTTAAAGGTTTTTGTTTATTGTTAATGACATCTCGCGACCCACCAGCATTACCGTTTTGGCACTCTGAGACTCCAGGCCTACACTGAAGCCTTGGCCCTGTGGGTTAAGTCTGTCCACTCCAACATATTGAGGCTCCCAACTTTTGAGGGCAGCCTGGGTTGTATTTCTGCCTGTGGCCTGTTCCAGCATGTTCCTTTCTGCTCTCTTGACTATTTTCTGACATTATCCACTGTCCCTTCAATATCAATAAGGTTAAAGGATGAGGAAATTATTTAAAAATATGAGCATATATATCTCCAATCTGCAGACATAGCTTAATATCTGCCTACAGGATCAAATAATGACAAGCCAAATTACGGAGTACAGTAATTTTTTATGTGTTCAAGTACTGGGCCTGGCATCGGCACCAACACCTATCAAGTATCAGTGCATCTCTGCCCTTAAAGACAGGTCTCCTCTAAAGTTTGGCTGCAGAGTGAGGCCCTATCTTCAGTCATGCTGGTTGCACACACCATTAATTTCCTCTCAGTAAACCTCCTCCCTGGTGAGGATCTTTGTCTGACCTCCACAGTGCCCATCACAGCGTGGCAAGTCCCTCCTGACATCTCAGATACAAAACCCCACCTTCCTCTCCTCTGTCCCCCTCCTCCTCATAAACCCCCTGCTTACAATCATGTAGGATGTTTTTTGTTTTTGAGAACATAAATCATAATGTTTATCAGGGAGGAGGGGTCACCTCTCTGTCCTCTATGTCGGCTCTGACTGGCAGCGCGGTGTGAATAATGCAGCTCCGTTGCTCTCTGTCAGTTCAGCCATGTTCTGCAGCAGCACTTGAATGTTGATGGGTCTGGTTTAAAGCATCAGTGTGTAGGAATGTGTTGCTCTGCTCCGGTGTAAAAGGTCTTGAGTTTGACCTTGCTGTTCGAGAACACGTACAGTGCTTTAAGGCATACTTCCCTCACAATGCAGCCTCACTACATCTCTCCCCAGACGCACCCAACTCCACACCAACTTTTACTTGAATGAAGAAGCCTTTTCGAACATGAGCTGCACTCCTTAAGATGTATTAACTAATCTACAAATTAGCTGCTTCCCCATCCCTTGCTGCAGCACATCCAGAATGCCTTAAGCAGGGTACACACTACACAATATTTAGAGTTTTGGCTCAGATTCCCACCTTCGCCCAAAGTCAGCAATGGCCCAATTGTCTGGTAGTCCTGAACAGGCCTGCCAAGAGAAATGGCTAGGCCCCTGAAATTCATTTTACGAGATTGATTTAAATAAATGCACGCCCTTCACCAATAAGCTCCCCTCAGTCTTCCTGCTCTTGGGCAGACATTGTTGAGAGAAAAATTTTGCTTGTGCTACCTGCCTCTGCTACTTCTTCTTTGGTTTGATTTGCGCTTGTCTCCTTGCTTAATTTGGCCCCTGTGCATCACTCAGATTAGCTTTTGAAGCTAACTGAAAAAAACAGCCTCAGAGGGTCTTTGTATGGGCCAAAAGCCCTTGCCAGTTCATTCTTTTTCCTCTCTATTTTCTTTTCTGGCATCCTGATTTATTAAACTTTGTTTAAGTTTATTAAGACCGCCTACAATGTTAACATTAAAGAAGAATTAATATTAAAAAAAGAAATGGGCTTATACAATTTATCGAGGGGGGATTGTTCTAGTTTTCTTATAATACACAGTAATCAGAAAATTTACTTTATTTGATATAATGTGTAATTTGGGGTGTTTTAGTTAAAAATGTTTCGATTGTCATCGCTCCAGTATGGTGGTGGACCATTTCATTGTTGACCTCCATGGGACCCCTCATTAGCTGGGCCCCTTACAGGCGGCCTTGATTACCAGAGACTATCTTACCTGATTATCCTGTGGTGTCAGGTGAGCTAAGGATAATTTTTTCTCTCTCGGGAGAAGACTGTAGCCTCCCTGGCTTGAGAATGTTAGTGTCTGTGTCAGGAGTGCACCCAGGACAGCCGAGCATGTCCTCTGTGTTTTAAGACATCGACCAGAACAAAGCTAAACAGGAGCAAGATGGCTGAAGCAGGAAGCAAATGAAGCCCTGGCAACAGGTAGGACCAAACTGTTGCTTTGTGGCCAAAACATAACTGTCTAAACAGCAGTCCAAACAAATGTGTGAACTATATATGACTGACGAAAAAAGAGAGGAACTAGAAAACAAGGATGTCATAGGAAGCTAACTGCTAGCCACATTTAGCTTAGCAATTCCTCCTGACATTATCAATGTCATGTTGGATCACATGAGATTACAAATTGTGAGAGTAGAGGCCTTGGTTGTTGGTGAATGAGTTGGTAGGTGTTTGATGTTTTATATCTCTCTCTTTGTGGCACACCACATACTCCAAGAACAATCTGTTAGATCTGGCATTATTTGTGTTCATGTGTGGGCTCTCTCAGTTTCTCTCATGGTCTTAAAAACTTTGTGTCCATAGCAGGCCTTAGGAGTGACTCCCTGTCAGGGATGTTTGTCGCTTTCAAAGCACATTCTCCTTAAACGTGTGAAATTCATTAAGGAAACTGGAAAAATAAATTACTGACAAGTAAATACACCTTATCGGGTGCAGCCTTTGTTTTTAAAAGACCCTCAGTGTGGTGCAGCCAGTGGAAGAGTAAGGGGGCTTCACCTTTGGGCAGCATGGGTTCGTCGACATGTACCAGAAGACAGTGATGCTATTTTTGTAATATAAGCTAAAGCATGGCAACATTACCTGCCAGATTTTTGTTAAAATCTGTAACTTGGTCACCATGAAAAACAATCCCACTACAATCATGTGGTACAGTAACTAGTCTTAAAAAGTGTAGATAAATAATCATTTTACATCTTCTGGTTCCACAGTCTTGAAGTCCTTCTCAATCAGATGCCTGAAATAAGTTTGCTTTAAATCTCCCCTGAGAGTCTAAACAATACTGCATGGTGAAATGCTCCTTTTTCTTAAGTCATTATATGAAATAGAACAGACAGCTGATTTATGCAGGATGTATTTAAGCAACCTGACAGCTGTGGAGCATGCATGCTTTTTTAGCGGGCACGCTATCAGCTTATGGCTGTCAGACTGCTAGCTTGAGTCCCGTGTTGAAAATTGGAGGCTTGCCTGTTATTATGATGGGCCAGGCTTATATTGACCATAATATACAGGGGAATGAGAAATAGAGAGCTATATTTACCTTGGATAAACAGATATATACTCCGTTCACAGCAGCAAATATGTCACTTAATAGAAATTCAATTAAAATTCCTATTGTGCCTTTCAGAGTTTAAACTCCATCATTCTGAAACTTTGATTTGAAGCTATAATTTAAGTCAAAATGTGTGAAATTTATAAATAGTGAGAACAAAATTAAAGAATTGGATATTGTCATAGCCTAGTTTTCTCCCACTGACCAAGACATCGTGTCATGTCAGGCACAAACTTATCCCTCAAATTGCTACTTCTCAAGGAAAGAAAAACTGCTTTGGCACTGAATGAATGAACATTTTCCTGATTACAAATAATTTCTTTGTACTTTTAATGTATAAATGTTTTTTAATCCCACTCACCAACATACAAGGTGATCAATAGCAATGTTTATGAAAAAAAAAAAGGAAAAAAAATGGAGATGAGAGGTTTTGCCTGACAGTGACTACTTGCTTCATAGGTTAATTGATGTCTAGAAGCTGTCTGTAGGTGTGAGGTACGGTCCTGCTACTAAAATTTCCCCAATGGTGTTCGTGGACTGACTTGGAAAAGAAGTTGTTGCTTCACAGCATTGCTCTTCCTTCTGTGTACTGCATGGTAGCATGTATGGCCCTAAACTCTGGATAGATATAGATAAACTGGAGATATGAGTGTTCATCTGTGTGCATGCTGAATTCATTTGCATTTCTGTATTGTTAAGTGCATCAAACACAGGTCAGCGCGGCCTTGGATAACTTTGTTCAGGGTTACTTGGGTGCTCGGGCTTATCCAAGTGATGCTCTGGAACATTCTTTTCATTTCCATTTTATTTTACTTTTTTTTTGAGGCCAGAGTTGTCATGAAATAGAAAAACAAATGCCTTTCAAAGCGGAAAAGAAGTTGCTTTGTGGTTTTGGCATTTCGTTGTTCCTCCAAAGCAAATCATTACTCAAAATGAGCCGCCCTCTCCTGCCCCTCATCCGTCCATCAGTTCTCCATCTGTACAAATGAGATCTATTTGAGGCAATATGCGCGCCGCTGTTTGAGCGGTAAACACTCATGACAAATTAATGGCTCTACAATCCTGGCTGTTTAGATTTGACCGCAAACATCAGCAGCAGCAGCGGCGAGGACAGGAAAAAGCATTGCTGCACAAATGTACCTCCAATATTTCCCAGAAGGCAGAAAGATGTATATTTTGTCCCTTGCTGAGCACCGTATCTGCCTGTGTTTATTGATTATCTCTGATGCTTTGATATCTGTGTTTGCTCTGTTCTGGGGACTATCGGTGCGTATTACACTACATCAAAACATTATGGACTTGGCAGGCCATTCAGGCGGACTCACTGATCATTCTCAGAGAGCCGGGGACTGTTGGTGGCCGATGCGCTGCCGAGAGCACCAGGAGGGTTTTTTAAGATCCCGACAGAGCTTTGTGTGGAGGCAGATGAGGACACATTAAAAGTAAATGGCCCACTGGGACTTAGCTCTCCTTCCTACTGGCTCCCTGTTGGTGCAATGACCTTGATACTCATGACAGAATATCACAGTCCCTCTCCATCTCCCTTTCATAGGGCTAAGAATCTCATCATTTTAAGAAGGACCTGACATCCCTCTCTCGTACTGCTGAATCACGTCCTCCACTCTCATATTACTGTCCTCCAATATGCATAAAAAGAGACTTACACTCTCTCCCTGCAATTTAGAACTCAATGTCCAGTGAAGAGATGGGCAACTGTGGTTATCAAGAGGGCCGAACTAATCCTATTCTTTCAAAATGAATGGACATATTAAAGACTTTTAAAACTGTGGACAAATTCACAAAACGAGTGAATATTTAGCTTTATAAGGGTGTAATTTACCATCACTAAGCACCCTAAGCATTTTGTTTGTGTGCAACGCAGTTGGCTTTCCTATTTTCCACCTGACTGATCTGTCATTTTACACTATATATTTGAAGCTGCCCCGGATATCACCAAAAATCTGGATTAAAATCGTATGTCCTGCACTTTGTGTTCCTGATATTTAGAGAAAACAGTAAAAAGTTTGTCTTACATCAGTTAACCACAGTAGTCCCATTTTTTCTTAGGTTTCAAAACTGCAGAGGTTTGTGTTGTAAAAAGAAAACAAAGATAATCAAAGACATCTGCAAAATATAAGGCAGTTATCCAAAACCTCTGTACTAGTAGCTATGATCAGTAGGACTATAAGTGATCTATGTGGCTTCGAATGGAGGCCTGTCTTATTTTTGAAACTGCATTCTACCTAGTGATGGGAATCGATAAGATTTTATTGGTGCTGTTGCCTTTAACCATTCCTGCAGATTTTCTGTGTGGACAAAAGTTGGCCTACACAAGTTTTCAGTGCCAACAATTTAAAACACATGACACTCCTGATATTCAGTGCTGTGCTGAATGTATGAATGCCTCTGCAAGTTGCTGTTGTCTCCCCATTACTGAAATTTGAGAAGTAAGCATATTTTTTGTACAAAATAAAACCACAACTTTGACCACTGATGCCCCATGTCCATCATAACTTCTGGCTTCTTTGCTATCATTTCTTCAGACTGACTTCGATGAGAGTGTAACATTGTTTTATTTGAAAGGCATGTAGAACAAAGTGGAAGGAATTGTTAAGGGAATTGATTAGCAAAATGACCACTGATATGGATTCCTTGAGGGATTTATTGATTTTAACAACAATTGGCTTTCAATCTACCATAAATCTACCAGTACTGCCTGTTTCATGGGCCATTTTTGTAAATATAAGTTTCGTAAATGCTCACACTTGCAATTGATAGTGGAGAGAGGGAAGGAGTGACAGAAAGTTAAAATTTCTTTATGATAATCATTACATTAACATTTGGTCACAGTGGCCTAAAAGCACTACCTTACCTGCCCTGTGCCTTTTGGCTCTGGCCTTTGTGAATAAGGTGCTCTCTGCAATGAGGCCTTCTTGCATGTAAAGGGGCAACTGTTATGAATTTCTGACTTTTACCTAATTTACATATATGCAGATGTGACTGGTATACCAGGACACTTTGTACCAACAGAGAAGTTAGCATAGATTTCGTCCTGTAAGCATGATCTGTGGAATTGACATCATCTCTTGCTGTCATTTGCACTGGCCAGTGTAGACCATGTCAGTCATGAACTACAAAATATAAGAGAAGTAGAATTACAAGACTTCACAGAAAGAGCATGTCTAGACTTTCTCTTTGTTGTATTATTTAAAGAGGCACATTTATCTTCTTGGTGCAAGCTTTTGGCAACATTTGGCAACGGGGCAGGGAAATCTTTTAACAGGCAGCCAGAAACTAGACACAAACAAGCTCCCACTTAAGTCAAACTGCTGCTTTTTAAACAAAGACTCTAAAAACTCAATCTCACCCCAAGGTATTTAAAATGAAAAACAGCTGTGTGCTTTTTTTCTGTCAGAGGTTTGAACATTTATTCAGATGTTTTCGTTGAACTTTAATGTATGAAAGGTACACATAGTACAGCTAGCATCTCCACTCTAAACCCTATTTGCTGTAAAGCTCTCAGCTCAATAGGAGTTCCTTTGGCCTACATTGGTTCAGTCCTGTCACACAAGAAAGAAAATAAGTTTAATCAGCATTTTTATGAGCTGGAATTCAACAAGAAAAAATATTTTTAACAGTTCCTCAGTCAGTTGTGTTTCTTTGATTGCTCTCTGCTGGGAAAACTATGCAGGAGAGCATTCTGGGTAACAATAAGCTTTTGATTGTTGCTGCAGCTGAACTGTAAGTCTTTTTTACTCTTTGAACCCTCAAAGCCATTTTCTGCTATCCATTAATCCACCTTTGTTGTAAAAATCACAGTAAAACGCAACCCTTTAATGCAAGTCAAATATTTTTTTTTTCCCAGAGCAACATGGACTATCAAAATATTTAGAATATTTATGATCAGATGCTGTGGTCAGATTGGTATATTTACAGTTGTTTGACCAAAGAAACAAAAAGAAAAATCAAATCAGATTTTATATCTAACAGAACTTGATAGAGACAACGTACACATCGACAATGAACAACCCTTTTACAGCTAAATATGGCTTCCTAAATCTCTGGCCAGTATAATACAAAATGAACAAATAAACTCACAACAAAAATTGTTCACATATTATCAATCAGTCTTCCGGAGTTCTTTTTTTTTGGCTTCAAATAGCCATTTGTGTCAATCTTGGAAGCATTTTCTGTCCCAAATCTTACAAAGGGCCGGATCACATTACTCTCATTTCCTTTTTAATTCTTACAGGAACTAGAAAGTAGCTTTCATTTCTCTTGTTGACCATTGGTTGCTACTAATTGACAGACAGAAAGGTGTCACTATCTCAAGCCTTTTTCACACATGCAACCCTGATTTTATCAGAACAATGTCCAGGCAGCTCATAAGGGTAACTCCCTGACATGGTTGTCACACTTGCTCCTCCCAGCAAGGCAGCAGTATACCCGGCTGGACAGGGGTGGATCCGGTCGACAGGACAACACAATAAAAATACAGAAGTCAATGTTCATAATATGATAGCGGACAAACAATTTATCACATTTATCACAATTTATATCCTAAACAGCATTGATATATGTTAAAAAGCATATCAACAACATCGACAAAAGAGTTGAGTGGAATGTTGTAGCATGCAGGAGTGAATATCAAGTGTAACTACGTCCATGACGATCACCAAAGAAGGGAAGCTGCAGTGTTCTAGCTCCGTATCTAACAGCACAAGATGGCTCTATGGATGTGTGAGAGACCTGGTGGTGAATGTTTTAGAGAAGATAAGCTACAGAACTTTGATGATGTGCAGAAGAAACAACGCAGATTTGAGTTTACTCTCCTTACAACGGAATAAACTTCTCCCGCAACGGCCATTGTTTTTAATCCGTCATGTTGACTCTCCTTTTTGATTTCACACTTATTACACAGGGTGATGTCATCAGCCCTCCCCACTCGCCCCAGTGAATTACCTGGGCCATTCAGACATCAGCTACTCTGACTTTAGGCCGATTAAATTCTAGGAGGAAATTAACAGAGTAAAGTTAAAGTGAAAAACCCTGTTGTTTGCATTCACACCAACAGGCAGCACATGGTGTCAAATATACATGACACAAGTCAGTGTTTGTAATTCTCATTACAATTTATATCCTAACTTCAGTGTTGCATGTTAAAAAGTGTATCAGTTGCATCGACTAAAGAGTTGAGAGGAGCACTAAAGCACAGAGAACTCAATATGATCGAATTTGTGTTATCCCCTAACAATCAGGAAAACTTCTCTTGCTGCAGCAGTTGTTTTGATCCATCCTGTCAAGTCTCTCTTTTCCTGGTTCGTGTCAGTCGTCATCAGCCCTCCCCACTCGGCTTTTCACTGCATGGTTCATACATCAAGTTACTCTCATTTTAGGCAGATTAAATACTAGGAGTAAATACCAGAGTAAAGTTAAAGTGAAAAACCCTGTTGTTTGCATTCACACGTATGGCTCACCCTAGTAAAGTCCAGACAATTTCAGTTTTATTAGCAAGTGTGAATGGGGTTTCCAAGGTTCAAATTATAGGTTAACCATGGCTAAAATGTTTTTCATCAGGAAAATGTAATAGATAAATAACTAATAACGGATCAACAAACATGTGAAACTTTCTAAGAGGTACGCTTTGTCCTAATGTTCTCCACAGATTGACAAAAGAGTGAGCTTCCAAACACAGTTGCATGGTTCCAGAGATATAAGTAAACGATGTGTGTGGTACTGCCTGGGTATGCCATTGATCCCATGGAGTGGGGATGGTTAAAGGAAATTTCAATGAAACGCCTTGATACTTCTTTCCATTTTGATATTTTTGTAAATGAAAAATCCTACAACGCCGGCAAATAAGCTTTGTCTTTGTCACTTTCTCTTTGAATGAGCAGGTTGATAAAAAATCCTGACGTTTTTCCTCCCATTTGCAGGTTGTTATGTTGTTGATTTTGATGTTTGTGTGAGTAATGTGGCAATGACGGCTCCGCTTCATATGAAAAAAGAAAGTACTAAAGTGAAGAGAGTGAGGGTTGTATTGTTGTTGCAGCTGAATGGACACATTGTTGAGGCTGCCGCAGTGACTCAGACGCTCTCTAAAGATGATGGAGGATGTGACAGCGGAGGCTTCAAGATAAAGACCTTGTTAAAATTGTCAGGACTAAATGAGTGGGTCTGTCTTACAGCCAGTGTTTGGGGAAATCAGAAATTTGCATTGCCTGAGATTATAAAATTGCGATGACCTCCTGTTTTTGATTGTTAAAAGCAACTTTTTACCGTTTTTAAATTAAAATGTTTAAAATTTCATTATATTGCTTTTAAAAACATTTGTCCATTTTAGTGTTACTATTTAGAGATCAAATAATATAGTTTCTTTTGTTATTTACTATAGTCACCATGTCAGATTTAGTGAAAATAAGACCACAAAACTCTACAGTGACTTGGCTGACAAGCATGAAACAAACTGCACACAATGACCTATGTCAGGGGTAGATAACAGGTGACCCATGTGCCAAATGTGGCTCCTTTTTTTTTAAATAAACCCTGTCAATGTCAGATTTCCAACAATTGTAGACACCTATGCCTTAAAATCTCCCTTGGGATTTTTTAATAAACTTACCATTTAAACACCATTAACACATGCAAAAAGCATCAAAACATGAATAATAGAAGCGTTACCACCAGAATCTTTAATGACTGGTTAATGTGATAGTGCGCCCTGTCACTGTCCAAAAACGCTCTGGATGTGTAAAAGACTTCAGCAGACACATTATTATCAGTGTTTATAGCAGACTGCGACTGTATTTCTGCTTGACGGTCTCGCGGCCGGGTCCTTTAAGCCTTCAACCAAGCTGGCGCCGAACTTGCAGGCGGACGAGCGTGAGCACACACTGTAAACACACACAGGTGTTTACTGAATACACATTAACACATTTAAAGTTAGCTATCACCTGAGCAGTCAGCAAACAGCAGCTTGTAACCTATAAGTAAGTAAATATAAGATGATCAATACAAGAGGAAACAATGGACAGGTCGGATATTAGCTTGTGGAAGACAGGGATAGTGTTAGCTAATAAGGTAAGACAAGCAACTTCCTGTTATTAGGCAGCTTTGATATATTTGTGTTTGTTTGTTGTCAGATAGGGACTGGTTATTATCTGTTTAATTTGCAAACATGACCAAAGTTGTCAAAAAATGTCAGTGTATTAAATGACAAATATTTTCAACCAAACTGATATAGGTCCAGTAAACAATTACTTATCACCATTATTATGGAGAAACTTGTGATTTCAGCTAATGTGCAGTTATTGTCGAATAGGGTCCTCAGTTTAAAACAAGGGGTAACCAGAGGAGGCTGGTGGAGCTGACAGGAAGTCTCCTTAACTTCAAAAATATAGTTAGGCATTGGGATGAGGGAATGGAGTTGAACATTATAAGGGAAACCTGAGTGACAGAAGTGAATCGACATCCCATCACTGGAAGGAAGTACAACGAACGATATACAGACATGGGACAGTCTTATGTAACAGACTTTGACGGAACAGCCCATGGTAAATATTTTATGTCTTGTCATGGCAAATAGGTCGTCACAGTCCCCATGGCAAGACAAGGACTATGAACATAAACGATTTATCTGGCTTTAAAACAGAAAGACTTGAGATACTGCAAGTAATTAACTCAAAAATATATTTAAAACAGGATTTTTCATTTGTACAATTAATTAAGACATCTCAGTTTTCAATACCAGAAAATTCGGCATACCAGATTTGTAATGTGAGATCACTAATGAAGGAACCTTTGACTAATCTTGGCCTTACTTGCCAATATTCAAGACAGAGAAGATTTCACTGAATTTCATCATCCTGTATTTCATGAAGAGTGAAGGGTTTTGTATAATTTATGATCACAAGTTCTTCCCATTAAAATAAGTCAGTGCTAACAGAGTTCATGAGGCCATAAAACAAAACAACAAAATGTGAGAGCATAAATGTCTCTCAGCGATGTCTTCGGTAGTCAAACTAATTTGGTGTTCGGGATAAATTAGGCTCCGTGTGGGACATGGATGTCTCTTCTTTGACAGGACTTTGATGGAGAAAGTGGTTGGCACGCCAGTCAGGAGAAATGACTTGGGGCGGCAGCTGTCTACATTTGACACTGTGAACTAGAGAGACTTCTTGTTTCCAGAGGAAGCCGTCACCTGTCAAGCATCACTAATGTGTTTATTGTTACTGGAAAGATCAACTGGTTCCCCCCTGGTTATTTTAGTGAGGAGGCAAGCAGAGTGTGAGTGTGGGGGATTTCAGTGCTGTTCAAGCGTGTGGTTTTACAACCGGAAAATAATTTGCCCTAAATAATGAGTCCATATTTCATAGTGAGTTATTTTAATTTAAATGCATGGACAGTTTAATAGCTAATATTTGGAAATGGACATACAAAAAGTCCACAATCACTTTTCAATATCACAGCAAGGCACTTTGTATTTAATTACACAAAAATCAGAAGATTGTGTTTTCTAACATATTTTAATCTTCATTGTCATTTGAAGCACACTTAAATAATTATGCTATCTAAAGTTATCTGTCCATGCTTTGAGAGCACTTTTCAGCATCTTTATCGACTCTCTAACATCATTTTTGGTCTCATAAAAGTCATTTCATATATATCCAACTGGTTGTTTTATGTCTCTGTTAAAGGTCTTGTACTTTACTCTTTTAAACAAGTTTACCCTGGTCCAATTTCTTCTGAACATCATTTGAAGATTCAAACCTGAATGTCACTCAAATATTAGATTTTGGTATGTCTGTAACTATTCTTCTTCAGCCTTGCTCAGAACAGACTGTTTCAATGCAAAACCTCATAGGCAGCATTTGACCACACCATCCTGAAAAAGAGGGAGCAGCTTTGGCTTTCCAATTTTGTGCTCTAATGTTTACTGTGGATACACAGACATTTACTCCCTGTAGAGCCACCTGTAGACTGATCAAACACCTGACATAGGGCATTTGGTTAATCATGTAATGACATCCATATGGGATTGAAAAAAATAAAAAAAAATAAAAACTTGGGGGAGATGGGAGCTGTGAGAGGGACCTGGACTCCTCTCATCCCCTGCAAAAAAGCCTTCAGTTCCTCAGTGAAGTAAAACAAAAGTGAGGAACTGGGCTCACTGGTATTCTTGGGATGTTGTCTTCTTCCGTCAAAGATAATTGTCTCCTAATAACTTTATGTGCTACATCAAATACGAGGTATTGCTACAGCAACACAGCAGTTACTAACCTGGCGCACCAACTGGACTGTTCAATATATGTCCCTATAGTCCATCAAAGAAATTGTTAGGGAATGGGAAGAACCTTTCAAAACCATATCCTGCAGATGATTGGACCATTATTTCATCAGTCACATTCATTCAGGCTGGTCTGGTAATGTTGTAGGTGGCGCTACTGCCACAGTGTAAAGTACATAATGTAAACCTCTTCACAGAAAAGTATTTTGCCGATGTGGACTGAAACTATCTTACCTATTAAGTGCTTAGAGTGTTTTTAGTTGTTATTCATCAAAAAAAATGTGGTGCAGATCTAGTAAAACTGCTACTGAAGCAGTTCGCATCTATGTTTATCTCTTTCTGCTGTAGCTCCCACTTCTTCCTGCTTAGAAGGACATATTCAGCCTTGGGCAGACACAGTTGTTGAAGATTGGAGCTTGGCAAGATGAATCTGCCTTATTACAGACACTGAATCAGGCGGATCCAGCTGCACTGCAGGGTGAAGCAGTTACTGGCTGATAGCTAAACTTGCATGGACGGCAGCATTGTCTCTGAAGTTTATTCCTGAAAGATTTATGTTGTTGTCAGGAGCTGAAAAGTGGAACTGAAACTCTTGCGCCTCATTGAATCTATGAATCTCGGAAATTAAAAATCGGTTCCAGTTATCAGTGACCAAGCCAAACCAGGACACCCCTCCTTCAATCATTAAAAGGGCAAACTGCGCTAAAAATCACAGAGAATGTTGCCAGCCTTAGGTTACACACTTCTCATTATTGCTATGTGTAGCAGGATGATTATGCAGTCAGTCACGGATTTTTCATTTTGATAAATACTGAGTGTGTTTTGCTATGTGTGTAAGAAGGAGAGAAACAGTGTGTGTGTCTGAGAGAAGCAGTTACTTAAATGAAAGCAGCGAGAAAAATAGCAAACAAATCAAATATTCAACAACCTTGAGCTCTATCTTCCCCTCAGTTCCCTCTTCTCCTTCTGGAGGTAATTGGATGACACTGCAGACTTTCTGAGAGAATCTGAGTATGGAAGCACTCCATGTTATTTCATTTTACATCACAGCCAGGAAACAAGAAGACACATTTAGGTAGAATTTAATGAGAACCTGATAAATCTTGCCTTTTGACCGGCATTTCAGTAAATTGGAGAAAGCTGACGTTTGTTGATTCGACCTTACATGCAGAAAAGTAGAAGTGATGACTTTCTTGAGTTTTAACGAAACATGTGGTTTATAAACTCTAACAGGGCCTGCTGGGTCAACATTTTGACAATTACTTGAGCAAAAAGAGGTCATGTGCTTACTGAAAGTGTAAGTGTTCAGGATTGTTAAAAAGGCTGCCGCAACAATGATACTACTCACCACATAACTGAACTGGCCCTGAGCTGTTTGATAACAATGTTTTTTTTTAATGTATGAATAAGCAGAAAACATTTTAGTCCAATAAAAAATATATATATGTGTATATATATATATATATATATATATATATATATATATATAGATATATGTTTTTTTTTTTTTGTCAAAAGCTAACATATCCTTATATATTTCCTTAATTTTCAAAGACAAAGAAATCCTTGCCATTATAGATTGCACAAGCCAGACAATGACGACCGTTTGTTTACTGTTGCCATGACAACAAATAACCTGCTAAGGCTACCTTTCTCTTTCTGTATCTCGTTCATATTTTGCACTGCTTACCTGTGATGGACCACCTTCAATCTCTGCCCTCGATTCTGTCCCCAAACTACCCTTTGTAACTCCATCCCTGTCTCCCCTAAATATACTTTCACAAGATGGAAGTACTACGTGCAATGGAAATGGAAATCCCCTGCTCCTTCATCCACCTTCAGTGTTGCTTCTTTTTTAGAACTGAGGGCTTCAGTCGACAAAAACATCACTCCAGGAGGCGAATTCACTACACAGCAAACCAACATTTCTATTCTGTGGATACACTTCACAATTTGAGTGATAAAGGCCTCTTAAAGTGGACTTCCCTAGTAGCCAAGAATGCTTTATGAGTTCACAGCTTGAACAATGAACATGAATCAGGAAGTTCTTTTTAAAGTCGTTTCTCTCTCATTATGAAAAATCTTTCTACGGAACTTAAACGCTCATTTCCTGTTTAGTGTACACACCCAACGGAGTGGCGTTTTTACTGAATGGAGTCCTCCATTTACAGAACAGCAAGGGATGACAAGGATACTGTGCCTTGACTCAGTGATGGTTATTTTGATTGACAGCCCCTGGTGGCCAAACTTCATGTATTCTGTTTAGATACGGGGGGCGGGGCTTAGAAAACATTTCTATACTCAACTATATGTGATAGTTTGCGTTAGTCAAAATTAGACAGTTTTACAATACAATGTTGAAAAACATAAGTATTTTTCCGAATGTTTATAAAAGTGAGAATGTGAAGACTGCACTGTGGGCTTTCCTCACGTAACCTGAACACAAAACTAACTATGGGGAAAACTGCTGCAGAAGCAAAAGCAGATAATGTAGATATTTACATTCACCAGCCAGCTTATTGGGTCCACCATGGTAAACCAGGTTGGGTTCCCTTTTGCCTTCAGAAATATTACAATTCTTCATAGCAGAGATTCAACAAGGTCCTGGTAACATTCCTGATATTTTGTCCACATTTGAATGATGTACATGAGTGTCAGGCATTGCTGTAAATTTGTCACCTGTACATCTCCCATTCCCCGAATCCCAGAGGTTCTCTATTGGACTGAGATCTGGTAACTGTGGAGAACACTGGAGTTCAGTGAACTCACTGTCATGTTCAAGGAAGCAGTTTTAGATTATTTGAGCTGTGTGACATGGCACGTTATCCTGGTCATTATCCAAGGACTCCTGGTCATTCCAAAGTCAGGACTCAAAACCAAAGGAGATCAAGCTTTGTCCATCAGGGATCCTAGACTTTGGGAAAACCTGCCAGTAACATCTTTTCAATCACTTCTTTAGACTTTGCTTTTTGCTAATTTCAGATTTCATTTATCTGATTTCTTGTTCATTTATTGATTAGATATTTTTTATATCGTCTAAGCTGCTCTTTCTCTTCTTAGTCATTTCTTGTCTTTCTTTCCTCCGTTGACATCTTTTCATGATAATTTTACTATCTTTTTTTTTCCATCCCTTATTCATCTGCTTTATTTTTTCTCTGCCTTGTTTATCTCCCCTGATTTGATGTTGTCTTCTTTTGTATTTGCCTCATTTGATTTCTTTTATTCGTAATTGGACAATTTTTTTGCTGTCATGGTGTTTTAATGGTCTTAGCCTTATCATAAATTTACTATCCATATAGTATCCTGACTGTTTCTGGAGACATGCCCGTGTTTTCACTTTATTAAAATTTGTGATTGCCAAAGCACTTTTTAAAAGGTGCTACATAATGGGGTGCTGCATTGGCGGAATGGTTAGCCACTCTTGGCTTATATTTCTGTAGGTTCAATTCATACGGCAAGTCAATGAGAGATTGAAATCAGTGTTGCCAGACTTTTCTTGATAAAAACAAGCTAGAAACCTACAGCTTTTTTTTTTTTTAAGAGAAGGCTACAAAAAGAGAGTTTTAATTTTCATCCACATTATATTCACTGTGACATTTTTTCCTTATTTGGCTCTTACTTTTCTTATTCAGCATCCTTTTGTTTGAAGGTGGAACATCCTTTTCTTTTTACAGAAGTGAAGGGAGGGGCTGATTTTTGTAACCAAACAGACATAGTCAGGCTTTTATACAAGTTTAATGTTGATCCTCTTCAGCTTTATTATGGTGAAAACTATAATAGCTACATTAGAAATAAATTCAATTCTGGTTGTAAGGATTCTTTTTGGTGTAAACATCATATTATCCTTTCTTTTTACAGTAAAATTGATATTTGTGTTTAGAGTGGGAGGATTTGTGTAACTTCTGAATAGAGTTTTTATTGGTAGTAGAGTGTGAATCAGATCCCTCCTGGGTTTAGGGGAACAACAAGCCAAAAGAGCGACTGCACTTTTGGAACAAGATGAAAATAATGCAACCCAATACTGCCAATATTTACAAGCAACGTTTCAAAAAAAGAAGCCAAAAGTCAGTTATTATAAGCAGACCTGGCAACTTTGGTGCATGCCCCACGTGTGTGAGTGTGTTTGGGGGCGTGCCGTGTCACGTCGGCGGGCGCGATTACCAGAAAACGGGGGTGTTTTGCTTTATTGTAGGGAGCTGGGAGATAATCGGGGGGGGTCACACAGACAGAAAAGCAAACCCAAATAAGCAACTACAAGTTAAAAAAACAAGCCCAAAAAACTGCAACCCACGACTCAAAAAATTTGAGAGCAGTTTGAGGGAAAAACAAGCCCAAAGTCGCTTATAATAAGCAGACTTGGCAACACTGATGTAAATAGCACTAGCTCTGTGAGGGTCAGAGGTAAATGTCTGTTTTTGCCCGTTAAATAAATCCTGTACATACATCCTAGCTAATCACGTCTCTGTGAGGTGATTTGATAAAAATAATAAAGTCAAATGAAGCCTTTGAACGCTGAAGACTTTGATCCTTTATTTAGAGGAGCTCATAGTGTTGTTTTGTCTGGCTGTCTCTCTGTTACACATGTATGTGTTAAACTCCCTGAAAAGGACACCTCCGCTCCCTGTCACCCTGTTAAGCCGCTGTCTGTGCTCTCACCCCAAAAAAAAAAAAATCAAAAAAACAAAACAACAGCATTGTGTTATTTTTACACATGGCTTAATATCACCTCTGCTGAATCTAATTCGAGCTGCGAGCTGTGTACCTTTCTTGCAGGTGTAAATTCCTCCTGTCAGATCATCTCAAGAACGCAGAGATGCAAATTTTATCAGGAGATCTAATTAGCGCGAGGACTCAGGCAAAAAAGTGACATGCACATGATTCAGCTTAACCTTTTGCTTTGATTTCCCTCAAGCCTGTTCGCTGATATTCACAGGAAAACAACACTGTTTGTTCGCCCCTGTGGCTCTGAAGTGATTTCATTTTTTTTTTTTTTTTTTTTTTGGAACCTTTGTCTCCGATTTTAATTGGTTTTAGTTGTTGTTTTCCAAACTGAGAAATGTTCAATACTCTGATATTTTTGGATTTGTTTTGGAATCCAGAATGAGCTATCTTAATAATTGGTTGTATCAAGAGGAACCTGTGAAGCCTTCGGAATTTTTTTTTTTTAACCCAAAGAAAATGAGTGGGGCTTGAAATTATGACAAAAATCACATTTCAGTTTGTTTAGTTGAATAGGAACACATACACTCACTGACCATGTAGGCAAAAGTTGGCCAAAACATCAGTGTGTGTCTTTGGCTTAAGGACGATGGCAATGTTACATAGAGCTTTATTTTAGCTGTTAAACTTTTATTCTCTTTTTTTATATTTTAGCATTAACTCATCATACAGTTTGCTCTTGAAACGTATTCGTAGAAGTTTAATGTAGTTAATGAATTTATGTTACTGTAGACATGGCAGCCTTGTTGCTTAGTGCTCTTATCATTATAAAGTACTGAAAATTGGATTAAATATGGTTTTTAATGTGTTGTTGAGCATGTTTCCTCTAAATAATGGGACAGACCCAGAAGGATATAAATATTGTTGTGCTTTCTGTTCAAATTTGATGAACCTCAATGTTGAGGTTGCAAACTGGATAACAGAAACATTTTAAACTGGCAGTTCATAGCATAAAGGCTGCAGACCTCTGATCTAATCACTGATTTAGTTGTTGTAAACTATGTAGCTAAAAAAGACAAATACTCTAATATTTACTGTTTCCTCCATCTACCAGTTCCATCCTTCCTTTACAACCTTTCAGCAATCTTCAATATTCTTTTAAAATGAGCCAAAACAATCTTTGAGGACGTGTATTTCCATCCATAGTGTTAAAGAAATACCCAAAAGTATCTGACAGAGAAAATAGAGAGGAATAAAAAGAATGAAAAAAAGATGCTATTTTTTATCCATCTCATGAAAAGTTATCTCCAAAAACCTTCTACAAAATGCAGCCCACATGTTGGGAAAATTGTCTCGCCTCCTGGAAGAACAGAAAGTGTTGGATAAAAAAGGAGGGCAGACACAAACTGGTTTCACCGTGAGTACTGCACACATTTAGCTCCAAAATCTATATAGTGGGTGGTTGGTCAAAGCACATGTAGATGTTTTTGGACATGTCTGTTTGGAAATAAACTCAGAATCAATAGGAAAAGGATCATATCAGATTTACATTTAGATTTAGATTTATTTATATTTATATTATTTTGACCAATCAATAGACTGCAGTGTCTGGCTCCTCCTTTTACGATAAGGTAAGGTAAGGTAAGGCACCATTCAAAAGTAAGAGGGAGTCAAACATATAAGAAGGCTGCAGTAAATAAAAATGTTTTCAGACCTGTTTGAAAAGCTTTCACGGATATAGAAAGCCTCGGGTTGCCTAGTAGTTTGTTCCACAAGTGAGGAGCGTAAAAACTAAAAGCACCTTTTTTAGTTCTGACCCTGGGAACAGTGACTAAACCTGTCAGGACCTGATGGGTCTGGATACCTCAAAGGGACCAAAAGACCGTAAAGGTATTTTGGCCCAAGACCGATAAGTGCTTCATAAACTGGGAGAAGGATTTTTAAATCTATTCCCTGACTCACAGGGAGCCCGTGTTGTGATCTAAGGAGTGGTGTAATGTGGTCTAACTTTCTTGGTGTTGGTGAGGGCTTGAGCAGCAGCGTTCTGGATGAGCCTGTGTAAACACTTCAACAATAATCTAACCTGCTGAAAATAAAAGCATGAAAACTAGGTACATATAAGTAATGTCTCATCTGAACAGGAGAAGTTTTCACTCACTCCTCTTTCAGAGGAAAATGTAAGCAAACATGCAGTTTGTCTTAATGTCTGACATCAAATGTCCAGCAACAGATTAACAAACAACTTCATAGAGACACAGTTTTAGTGCTGATGGTTCCCTCTGCTTTTAGGATCAGGGGAGGCATCAGTATTTATTTTTGTCTGTGTCATAACCAGATAAAACTCCTCAGAGGACCTGTAATAAATGTATGTAAGTAATGTCTTACATGATCCGTTCATAACTTCCATTTTCTGACATCATGATAAATTTTGCTTCATTTTTCTTTTTTCAGCAACCTTCCATGTGTTGATGTATGCCCAAAACTCAAAAATATCTGAAAGTATTAGAAAAAAAAGGAACATTTATGTTTGTGCGGAAACTCTAAATATCAGTGTTTATGTCTACTGATGTACCTTGTTTTTATAATGGTTCAGTTTATTCTGAAAAGAAATGTTCAGTCATTACACAACATATTGCAGTTCCTTCAGACCTGTCATTTCAATAGCTGTGCATCATGACTTAGGGTCTGTAATTTCCTATGGATGAAATAGCAGTGCAGCAGTTATGCCTAAAGTTACCATGAAATCATTACTTTTCTATTTGAGATTCTAAGAAACAAACCACTTCCCCTCTGTGAACCCTGTAAGTCTGTGTGCCATTGAAATGTCTAAATTTACATTTAATGATAGCTTTGAGTTTACTGCCACATCATTCTCTCTCATTGTTGTTGCTACAAGTCTGTGCTAATGTTGTCTGACTTGGTAGCAGCCTGCAGGGCATGCATAAGGTAGTCCAATTATTTCTGTGCCCGGCTTTCTCTTACTGAGCGAGGGGGGAAATAATTATGATGTTTTAATGAATCTGTTCGACTCCTCGGGGAAACAAGGAGCTCTTTGGGAAGAGCTGCTGAGAGGAGACGCTGAACATAAACATTTGATGCAAAAATAAGATGATTAATGATAAATTCGCTGGGATGTCTTGATTAAGTGCAAAGCAATAAAGTTGACAAGTCAGTCAGGATAGGTTTTGCATGCTTGCATGGATAAGGACATTAAACTTCTCTTCTCCCACACTAAAGTAATCACTTCTCTTAGACTTGTTGTCCTCAAACATGCGAACTTTGTCAACCACTTTGGTCACAGGATTTCCCAGATTCATTCAAAATGGCCACCCTTTTGTAACTGAAGTGATGTTTCAGCAAAGAGTCCAAAACTTATAGTTTGCATTATTATCTTCATCGTGTTCCGTCTTGTTCATGGCATGTTAACATGTGCCGTGTTGTAAAGAAGGAAACCAGAAAGCCTGTGCCATAGCTCCACACAGCGGTAAAAGTAAGCTGACACTATTTTTGCACCCAAGCTGGTGAAAGCTGTCACTTCTGATAGAAGCTTTGCCTGTGTACAAAACCTCCTCAGATTTTATTATTGAGACTTGCCAGCATATCTATTTATTCATTCATTCATTCATTTTCTATACTGCTTATCAGTATTAGGGTCGCAGGGGGGGCTGGAGCCTATCCCAGCTGTGGCATATCTATTCATCTATCCATAATCTATAAAGCTTATCCCTTTCGGGGTTACAGGGGGGCAGGAGCCTACCGGCGCTAACATTGGGTGAAAGGTGGGGTTTACCCTGACCCGGTCCTCAGCTGAGACAGACAGCCACTCACACTCACACCTAAGGGCTCTGTAGAGTCACTGATTAACCTAACAACAATGTCTTTGGTCTGTGGGAGAAACCCACACATGTCTCACACAAAGACTCTGGTTGAGGAGGGGAGTTGAACCAGCAATCTAATTGCTGTGAGGCTTGCACACCAACCTGCTGGGCCACTATGCTTGTACATAGCAACTAATATTTCTTGCTTAATAGCACAATATGTTGTCATTAGCATCAAGCTAACTTGAACCAAGTTCTGAAAGACTGGTGAAGTCAGAGACAGGAATGGACGTTCCAGGTGGACAGCATGCCAAGAACACTGGGTATACAAAGACCAATGAGCAGACCTGATTTTTTCAGAACTATTTATTTATCAATATAAAGTCACAAAGACAAGACTGTATTTACTGACCACAATCAAACTTGACATACCCACAGACACTACCACTTCCCCAGTGACTGCAACAAAGTAAACCAATAATCATGGTGAAAACTATCTCCAATACATACAGAAACAGAGGATTAGGATCTTCACACAGTAAGATAAGTGTCCTTAAATGAAGATCATTGTTCTTAAGAAGAAAAATACTATACTAAGGTTCATCACTTTGCACATCCTTCTGATCCCACATAGTTGTGAATATTGACAATACATTAAAAAAAACATGGGTCTCAAAAAGATGAGGAAGCATATTCCCTGTAAAGAAAATACAAAAAACAAGAGAAAGAGCTTTGGCCTGGATCACAAATCGAACAGGAAAGCATTTTTTATGAAGTAAAAGGTCAGAGGATCCAGACAAAAAGAGTCTGATAAAACAAGTATAAAATAAAAAAGCTAGCTGACAGAGGAGTGGAAACAGAAAAGTCAAAAGATCTTTTAATGTCACAGTAAACTAGGCTGTAGAGACAGACTGTTGGATGCAGTCATCCCAAACACAATAATTACAGTTTTTCTTCTGTGGGCTGATGGTACTGAGGAAGATGTGACTGTTTATGACTTCTGAGAATGTAAATGCCAAGATCTTTGATCAAAATGAAACCCATGCAAACAAAAAGAAAGGCTTTTCCTGGAAACCCTCAAAAATACTTTGATTGTCTGGTGAAGCTTCAGCAACAAATTACAACTTAGTATGGTATAAATGCTGAAATGTGTATTGAATTTCATTCTTCTTTAACTGCATGTTAGGCCTAGCTTTACTGCTCCATTTAGTTTATGCCTTTTTAAATGTAAAAGACAGTTATTATGTGGGTGCATTGGTGACTTTATTCAGCAAGGCTAAAAAGCAACAATGCCTAAAGTTTGGCACCTCCAGCAAAGCACAACAGTTTTTGTAAATGGACTGCCAGAGAAACACAATGTTGACTCTGAATCTTGAGGGAATAATTATCAAAATGACGAGAAAGTATGGCGATAACTATCTCAGTATCTGCTTCATCCATTTATTAGAGATGTGCTTTTTGTATTATTTGGCCCAGACTCATTTAAAGGTTGGTAAATGGCATTCGTAATCATGTTTTTTGTATGTTTATGGGACATTATGTATGCTTAGGGATGGATTGTCTTGAATTATCTTGATTCATGACAGGGGCACTCGACACACGAAGTTTCAAACTGTTGGCTGTTGTATATAACCCGATGCTTTAAAAAGGCTGAAAGGCTGAGAGGCTCTGTTGATGACATAAGCGAGGTCCAGATAACTATCTTTCACGGTGTAAAAGATGCACAAATTAGACCCAGGTAATTTCGCCATTTCATAATTGTAATAATATGTGCGCCTTTGTCACGTAATCTCATAATAGAGATTCTTATCAGATGCGATTAACACTAATTATGCTATTTATAGTGGCATGATTAGGTGCATCCTTGAGGCTCACTTTCAGGACTGTGAACTGATCTTAACTTCAGATAGAGACTGTGGACATGAGCAGAATATGGACATTTAAGCAGTCACCAAAGAACGCATACACACTGTGTATGTAACCGATTATAGAGGTCATTTCTCTGGTTGCACCTTGACTAAAGGGTTACTCTGAGGTACCATTTTGGTTAAAGGAGCAGTTCTTGATTTTTTCGTCTCTTGATGGATGATGCATGTTTTGCCCCCCTCTGCTTTAGAGATCTGACAAATCAATCAGATGCCACTGTGGCACTCTGGGACTGTGGGTGTTGTTGTTTGTTTGCCCGAAATAAAAAATAAATCCTGTTTTTACTAAAACAGACATGGTTTCCAGAGTGCAAACTATTGAAAATGTCACAATTCCTGTTGCCTGTATATACTGACTATGGATTTAATCAATAACCTTGTGTTAGTAGGGGAATCACACATGCACTTTAAAGCTATGTCCACATATAGGCAGGCATTTTTTTTTAAAGACAAGGTTTTCCTCCCCCTGTCCACATAAAAAATGCATAAATATACTGCTAAACACAGTATATTACTTTGCAACTATGTCCATGATATGCACCCCTTTGTCCTGCAATTTCCCCACTAAAGCTGTTTCATTTTCACATCTTATCAGACCCTCGTGTGCGTTATGGTTTAACTTGTTGCTAACTGGTAATGGCACGTGTGATAGCAGGGTATATGTCTTTGTGTTTCAATTTGAGACATGTCTGAACATCTTTATTAAATCTTGTTATTAAAAAGTTTTGTGGGTACGCTTGTAGGTTTCAACAACTATTGTTACCATGGCAACCATGTAGCAAGCAGCCATGGACCATCAGTCAACACGGTCACTTATTAAGTAATAACGCTGGCAGTGTTTGTAATTCGGTGTGCTTTTAATCCAACATCATAGTGAAGGAGTGAGAGTAAGAGTGTGTTGGCATGTAAATAGTCCAGTTTTTAACATTTTAAAACAGCTACAGCTTTATAATGTCCACTGCAACATGTGTATGCAGCAGTGGGAATGTTGCATAAAGTATAAAGTGTGACTTTAAAGGTCCAAAACAGTATGTTCTTCGCCTTGGTTTGGAGTTTTCCCAAAGTTGCATTTTCATTGAGCTAAAACATCGTGTATGTGTGGAAAGAAGGCCAAAATGCGTAGAAAAAATGTTTGTTAATGTGTGGACATAGCCAATTTCGACAGTCTGTCTGCCTAGCGTCTTTGTTCAACATATCCTTGCTCACATTTAAAGCTTAAAACTCGGGATTATAAAAATTATAAGAGAACCACAACTTCACAAGGAGAGTTACGAGATAACAAGGAAAGCATAATGTAAACAGCAGCTTATATTTCCTGCTTGTAGTCTATTTGCTGTTGGCATCTGGGCTGAACGATTTATGGTTTTCGGATCGAAATTCCAACTTCAGACAACGCAATCATGTGATCGCCAAAGCTGCAATTTTTTTCAGTGCTCCTGACTTACCCAGGATCTATTGTCTCAACTACAGTATCTCAGCATGGTTTTAAATGTCTCTCTGCTGAAATGAAGTTAAGTTAGATGATGAGCACTTTCTGCTTCAAATAAATCCATTACTACCTGATTCACTGAGGTCTCCAACCTGCAAATTTCTCTTTAAGTGTCACCATGTTTGTAGTTTGCATCCAATACATCAGATAGTTGTATATGACTTGCGCTCTTCTCTCTGGTATCATGTGACACATGTGTGTACTTATATTTTCATAAATGCTCAGCAAGAATACTTTCAGCTTTAGGCTATAGTGCCACTTAATATATTCTTTAAATGACATCTGTCTTCTAGAGTCTGACAGGTTTTTCAAAGTTATAGATAATCAAGATGTTGGGTGATTGCAGAGCAGAATAATTGACTAACTCTGGGGTCCAAAGCATCCGTCAAGTTGTTCGGGGTTTGAAAAGATCACAAAGTTCTTTAAAGGTTACCTCAATTTGTTGGCAGGTGTCTCGGGAGCGTGTGGACGGACGCTCCGCTCCCTCCACCTTCAATCCAAACCGTCACTCATATTTCAATCCAATTCTAACTTTTAAACTTCTCCCTTCCGCAATGACAGCCCTCTGAGAGTGACTTTAAAAAGAGTCTGAACTTTGAGCCCGGCTAGTCAAATCAATCTAGTCACGGTGGAGAGACGGAGCGCTTCATTACTGGGAGGGCTGAGGAGCTCTGCGATCAGCTCTCTAATATCACTGTGATCCTCTTCTCTTTTCTTACCTAATTGAATTCTCCAGGAGAGATGCCCCTCAGCTGCAGATTTATCATATCCTGAAATTGGAGGAGACTAGCTCCATGAAGGACGTGCGCAGAACATTTAATCCACTCCTCGCGCTGTAAGCCGCGAGCTGTGGTCTGTGCCAGGACTTGACTGATCCCGCTGCGGACGGTGGCCTTCGGGGAGGTGTCTTTACTCAGCGCCGTGGAGACCAACAGCAGCAGCAGCAGGAGGTGCACGCCTCCCGTATCAAATATGCTGCCTGTCATGTACAGTGTGACCACCATTCTCAACAGATGGCATCCTAATCTGTAATCAAAGCCCTTTAAATGTGGCTCACTGCACAATATGTCTCTCTCTACTCCCAAATTTCTTCCTCTCCACCTCCAACTTTCTCTCTCCTTACACTCATACTCAAGGAGCACCTCCTCCTTTCTTCTCCTGCTCGGGGTAGTAATGAACACTCTGACATCAAAGATAAGATAACATGGGGGTTGTTTTCACAGACACCTCATCAGGAAGGTGGTCCGATGGAGGACATGCTGTCTTGTTAACATGAAGATGGAGCCTGATAACTGTGTGACTAATAAAGAGCAGACAGTGGCGGAGGATGGTCGTACGTGTTGGAAATCTGTGGGTGGGAGGCTGGAGCCGTTAGCAGCCTGTCAGAGGTGACATCCCTTATTTAGTAATCAACTTCCTCCCTTGAGCAAAGATCATCCACTTTGTTCTTCTGCTCATCTTCATCCTGTTTTAGATCAACTAGATCGATCAACGTGATCTGAGCACAGACTAGGGCTGGACAATATGTCAAATTTAAAAATAGAGACAGGACTAATGCTCAAGTGATGTGCGATACCGCTGATTTCCTTTCCGATCCAATACCAAGTAATATTCAGGCTGGTATCACCAATATTGATCCAATACAGATACTTTGTTAAAAAAATGTTTTAGAAAAATTAAAGTAAAAAATTGTGAATTTAAAATTATAGCTCCATAATTAATGCAAGGTGTCAGACTACTTGTTGTTATTGTTTAATTATGAAGAATTATATGATTCAGTAGTCTTCCATGATATTCCTGTTTATAGTAAAACACATATTTACCCCAAATTATTAAAGTCTCTCTGAGCTCTTCATGTTGTAGTGCATTGTGTCCCTGTATATGGTGTTTTAGTTGCAAACTACACTTATACACCTCATGGCAGATTTTGACATCTTAATCTCTGCAATTTTAAAGTTGTTGGCAGACCATATTGGGTGAGTGAGGGGGCCGCATGTGGCCCCAGGCTGCCATCCCTGTTGTAAAGGATCCTTTTATTGAGCATTAGAGGTGTGGGATATGTGATCCCTCCGATACCAGATAAGAAATGCTTATTTCACTTTCTACTGAAATCCAAAAAAAAAAAAAAAAAAAAAATTCCATAAAACTTAACATATATATTTTTTGTATCTCATTTGGTACATTAGGTGTTTTTTGCAACTGATAATCCACTTCAGGACATTTTTATCATTTCTCTAATTGTATTCAGATTTTTTTTTTTTTTTTTTTACATGCTAAGGTCTGTTGTATCATATTTGATACATACTTTTATGATTCCTCTATCTAATCAATATGATCAAAAAATTACTAAAAAGAAAAATAATAATAATACTTTTGGGTGTATATGTGGTTTACCATAAACAAGAATACCACTGAAGACTACTGAATCATGTAATTCTGCACAATTAAACAATAACAACAAGTAGTCTGACACCTTGCATTAATTATGAAGCTATAATTTTAAATTCACTACTTTTTACTTTAGCATTTATTTTTTAACAAAGCTCCTGTATTTCATAAGAAAATGAAATAAAAATTTCAGCTTAAAAAAAAAGAATTTTCTGGCTTTAATTTGTGTTTTCAGGCCTTAAAGGGTTAAAAAAAAACATATTTTTTTAATGGTTTTTCAAGCATCAGATCTGGAACTTGTTCTGGATCTAAAGTTACCTGTGGTTTTCAAGAGCCCACATGAGATACAGCAGCATGACTTTTGCTGAAAATTATGACTGCACTATGTGGCAATGTTAATGAATCATTTAAAAAAATTACTGGATCTGTACTCATTTTCAGATCACCACCAAAATCTAATCACATCTTACCTCTGCCACAACCTACATTCACTGACAGTTTCATCAAATTTGATCGAGAGCTTTTTGAGTTATCTCACTCACAGACAAACGGACAGACTCTGGCAAAAACCTCCTTGGTGGAGGTAATGAACAGAAAACATATGTAAATATTTTTTGTAAGATTAGTAGAGTTGTATACCACCCCTTATTATTACCTCTGCTAAGGAGATTATGTTTCCACCATCGTTTGTCCATTTGCTTGTCCGTCTGTCCATGAGCAACACAGCTCAAAAAGTTCTCACTGATTTTGATGAAAGGAAAAGTTCATTCAATTTTGGTGATCCAAAAAGAAAGATGCAGATCAGGCTTTGTAGAATTTCTTAACATTACAAGACAAGGCAGCTTTCCACATTTTTGTGAGTAACTCAGCTAATAAATGCTTTGGTGGAGGTTTGTGCTCTGTAAGCTTCTTTTGTTTCAAATTGCCATAATATTATCGAGGAAATAATCTTCTTTTCTTCAGATAATGGTGTAAATGTGTCCCCTGTAATGTAATGCCAGGGGGTAGTTCAGTCTGTGAGGAACTGGATGGTGGCATGGTTCAGGTCCAGATCAAACCATGCTTGGAGGTTGGTTCGGTGAATGGGAAAAAGAAGGCTGACCTCCCAGGGCACTGCAGCAGTTCATGCAGTTGCTCATGCAGCTGAAAGGGGCTGGCAACCCTTGTCTCTGGAAACCCAGCGAGTAGGGTATTCAACCATGCACCTATAAACTTCACTGCATGTCAAACACCTACGACTCAAGTAGGGTTATTGTTACTGGTGGTACAGAAGAGTCAGCAGGGATGATGAAGTGCCAACCCAAACCTGTACTTACCTGTACTGGGAAAACCTGATTTATCATGAAACATGTCCTGAAAATATCATCAGAATCCACTGAGAACATTTTCAGTGATCTTGCTCACAGACAGACAAACAGACAAACAACAGCAGAAAACATAACCTCTTTGGTGGAGGTAAAAATAAGTCTGATAAATCAAGATCTTGGAAAAAGCAACTAGAAAGTAAATTAAATGTATGAATGCATGGCGTGTCCTTCCCTGTAAAGATCCTTGTACCAGACATTTTTTATTTTACTTTCTTATATTGACGTGGCCTAAATTTCTCCTTTTAATCTGCAAACATGCTCCTGATCTACAGTATTTCATTTAATCTAACATAATATGCTATGTGATATTTTTTCTCCTGTTTGCTCAAAGACTATTGTCTTTACGTTCAGTGAACTCTACATTTGACTATTTCTTATTCAATCCTGTTCCCAATCCCACTCTTTAAATTGTATTACCTGTCTTCCTCTTTTATCATTTTCTCTCTGTTACTGTAATATTTCCTACTCCACCCTCTCGGTCTTTTCTGCCCTTGCTATCTTCTGTTCAATGACAATGCATCCATATTTCATATTACAGGGAATATATGATTTTATAGTCTGAAATAAAAGTGGAGTGTGTGCCGTATGCAGAGGAGATCAGCTGTGTATTATTCCCATAATTATGCATGTCTCCAGATGGGATGTATTTCAAGTACACTGCGTATCTGTGCTTGAGGTCCGACACATTTGCATGCAGTATGGCTCCTCTGGCAGAAATCCAGAGCTATACGATCACTTATTTGATTAAACATTATCATGCTCAGCAGGACAGTGGGGCTCCAAGTGGAGTAAAAGTATAACTGCTGACTGCAGCAGAAAGGGCCGTGACTCACACTGAGGTTTTGTTTTGGTCATAAATGGAAAACCTGAGGCCTGTGGTTTTTCATAGACAAACACCCAAGTCTATAAAAAACAATCAATTGTGTGATTATTATGAAAATTATGTTTACTTACTTTCCAGGCATAAACTTTGTGCTTTCTTAAGGCTGATCTATCTGAGCTGAAAGAAGTGAACAACAAAACTGGAGCTGTTCTTTTTGTATGATCTGTGAGTCTCCTTTTTTCTAACTCGAAACACTTCTTGAAATCTGATTTTCTTTACTTTTCACCGAAGTGTAAAGAACTCTCCTCTGATCAATCCAAACCGAGGTATTCTGTTCAAGCTTAACAAAAAGCCTAAATCAGAAATAGCACATTGGCTCTAAAAACAGTTGTTCAGGTATTGAGCGACTGCTCAGTGGTGTTATTGAATAAATACAATTCTTAGTGAGTACATGAAATAAGAGTCTTCAAACATTTTCAGTTCCAATGCCTACTTTACTCTCATGTCATTAAAAAGGGCAAGAGCATTCTTTATAAAAATCTGCACTGCAATAATGAACCCCGGGCCTTCATAAAACTGTGTGGAGGAAAGATCACTATAGGTGTCGTACGCCAGAAACACAGGAAATGTATGCACACAAAAACTTTCAGATTTATAAAAGAGAGCGTACGTATGTCCTACGCTTGTTTCCATTTACAAATCACAATCAACTCTAAGGTTGTCGCACGTGAGGGACATATGGTGCATAAAAGGTCAGGTGAATGCCCTTAATGAATATTCAATGATACCAATTTAACAATGGACCGAGACAGAAAACGAGTGGAAAAAAAGAAATTTTACTTAATGTGAGGTCCATAGGTGGGCATCACTAATGCCAGAAAGGCAAAAGAGAAGAAGCATGTGCTGATGCTGTAAATAAGGCTGCCTCAGAGGGTCGGAGTGTGGCTGAAGTATAAAAGAAATGGTACAACATAAAAGTGGACCCACCATAGAAAGAGTGTCTGTGCGACAGGTGGGGGGAAAGGGCACACCGGAGCTCACCCCCACAGACGAAAGGCTGTCGGGATCATCAGGAATCCCTCCTGAGCGGTGTGGTGATGGAGGCGGAGGGGGACACGGACACGCCATGTCCTCCAGCAATGCCAGATAAGCCACTATGTGTCTTTATGCATTGTGAGTGCAAGCCTTTTTATATCCAACCATCACTTAATTTCCTGAACAGCTACAGGTGTTGTAGCCTAACTGATCAGCAGTTTTGTGCAACGATCATGTCATTTTAATTACAGTTATTAATATAAAACTTTATTTGTATGGCACATTTTTGGAACATAGTTGCTGTACGCCTTTTTGTTTATGTGAATAGATTCCATAATAACATGTAAGGTGTGTTTCACTATGAAATAATTTCTTTAATAATATAGGCTACGTGTGTGTGGGCACCCGCGTGTGCATACACACACTCCCTGTGGCATCAATATACATTTTTCCTCTTCGTTTTCGCAAATATATCCTCCATATATGATATGTGTTGTGAATTGTGTAATATTCAAATATTATAAACAAAAGTTTCAATTTCACGGAGCTGTCTGTAATTTCAACCTTCTACTCATGGGGTTGCAGTTTCCCGTTTCTCCACATTTTGTGCATACAGCAGGGTCAGGGCTGCCGTGGAGGTGTGCCCATTCTCCTGTCAAGTCCTGTAAAATCCCCAAAGTTGCTTACAAGTGGTGTACGCTTTCTATTGTGCATACACAGGGTTTATAAATAAGGCCCCCGGCCTCTAGATTGGCCTCCAGCCATTTGAGCTAAGCTAGTTAGCAGTGAAGACCTTTGTCTGTCTCTTACTTGTTACTGCACGCAGAGTCGAAAGAATGGTGTCTGCTTTCGTGGACTTGGGAGTGAGGCAAGACATGAAAACAAAACTAGTGTTGGACTGTCACTTTAATAAAGGGGGTACAGTGTCTTTTTTAATATGCCATAAAGACATTTCTTTTAAACATATGGGGCATTATGAACTCTGAAAATGGCCTGTTATAAGTTTTTGAACCTCCTACGGTAAAATGACTACAGTAAGCTGACAGTGTTGATGTGTTCAGGGTACATCCTGCACAGAGTAAAGTGCATTGTGTTGTAAGTGACACGTGCTGATGATGCCTTCAGAGCTACTGTTGAGTGAAACTCCAGTATGGAGCTGAATCCAGAGGGGATCAGAGCCCGATGACACTTGGCAAAGTGGCTCACTAATTATAGTCATTTTCATTTTGGGCTGAAACGCCTCAGCTTAGTCAAGTGTAAAGTGTTGATACCTTTCAGAACACGGACCAATGCTCCCATGACGTTCAGCCCTGCCAAATGTCTGCTGCGGATTGGCTGAGCCTGTAGAAAACAGTGACACTTAAAGGTTTAGGTAGTTTTCACCCAGAACTGATCGGCAAACCAGTGACACAGAACAGACTGAGGGCAGCCGAGGGACTCTAGCCTGGCCGGGGGTATTAGCAGAGTTAAAATACTCAGAGCAAATGGCTCTGGCATGGCTTCAGAACAGCACAGCTCTCATATAAGCAGAGAGGGGACGTAATGGAAAACATACTCACAGTTACTCTCAGTCTGCATCAAACAGCAGAGTTTAGTTTTAGACAAAGAACAAATTCATTTAATTACAGAGGCTGAACTGTTTTTACAAATAAAGTCAGGGTACTCAAGTGTAGCTTATTCTCGAAATGAAGCTTTCAACATACATACTGGAGCAGACTAACAAAGACAAACAGAAAAGCTTCAGACTGAGGCTCAAACAGTGCCTAAAATATGCAGAGCCATCACAACAAAAATAGGAACAGGAACATGACAGTGAAAAGGAGTGAAGCCCTGAGGCTAATGTTAGCTAGCATACTGCTGTTGACAGAAAATAAACACTTCAATCCAACCTTCAGTTCTCACTGTAAAATAGATGAACCATGTTGATCAGGCCTTTTCTAGAACAAATTTCTATTTGTGGATTTACCCAAGTTTTCCCAGGGTTGGACACAATAGCTGAAGTTTTCCGACTCCTCTTTTTTTGGATTTCTCCAAGCAGCTGCCAAACAATATTCCATCACGCGGTCTGTAAATTCAACACTGAAACAAGAGTGAGACATCTGATCATGAGGCCTGTTGTTTCTTAGTCTAACTCTGAAGTCTGGAAGATCAAAAAAAGGGAAGTCAGAACTCCCAAACACATAATCCCTCAACAAGTTAAACATATGTTCATAAATTCTCTAATGTAAATACAATTTTTAGACAAAATCATGGGGACCAAGGATATGATTTAAGCTCTGATAGGAGTCTCTTACACGTTAGCCTCTCCAAATGTAGAAGTAGAAGCTCTTGGATACAGTGATTTAACTGACTCCTCCTCTTAGGCAAATCCCCCCAAAAATTGTAGCACACAAGCTCCTCAAGGCAATTTACACTTATTGGCCACTTTGCTAAATACACCCGATCAACTACTCTTTAAAGGAACATATTTTGCCTTAACTCAGATTCATATATTATTTTTGATGACTGTTCGGGTATATTTACAATCACTACTAAAAAGCACTCGGAGAGCGCAAAGCTCTGCCAAGGTCGCTCACATATTGCTGTTACATCTATGAGCAAAAGTTCCATGATAAAGTTACCATCATAATATGATTCCTTGACCCTACAAATCCACACCTAGCACCCAGAATCATGTTGATATCATTATTTGTTAGACTGTTATTGCGCTAATGGCACAATAACAGTCTAACTTGTTCGCTAATGGCCGTTACCTGGATCACGACCAAAATCTAATCATTTTTGCTGAAAAATTTCAGCAAAATTTGTCCAGTATTTTTTGCCTAATCTTGCTAACAGACAAACAAACAAACAGACATACGCCAGCAAAAACATAACCTCATTACCGGGGGTAAATATTCAAAAACCTCGCTTGGTCAGCTCTGAACTGCTCAGTGCCTGAGGGAGTGTCATACGTGTAGTGAAATTTCCATGGCTTAGTAGGGTTGCCTGCTAAATTTATATACTATCCGTGATAATCACCATGCTTTATTCCCTCTCTGTCTCAATAAAAGGGGTCAGGTCAGGCCAGGCTCAGGCTTAGGTAGAAAATCTAACCTCTAAATCATGCACAACCACCTTGAGGGTTTACAGATGATGGTCAGAAAAAGAGAAAATATCCAATGAGTAGCAGTTCTCTTAGCAAAAATATCCCGTTAATGCCAGAGGTCAGATGGGAATGGCCAAAATGGTTTGAGAGAATAGAAATGCACTAGTAACTCATAAAACAACCCCTAAACACCCCCTAAACTGGTTTCTTGAACATTACAATGACCTCAGTGTACTCCAGTTGGCTAAACAGCCACCAGATCTCAATCCTTTGGAATGAGTTGTGGCAACATGGATATGCAGGCGACAAATTTGCAGCAGCTTAGTGATGCTGTCCGGGCAATATTGGTGAAAATCTCCACAGTTATTTTCTGGATTCTCAATATAGGAATATGCCAGCTTTGTGCCTGACCACTTCTCACTTAATGGAAACACACCACTTGGTGAAAACAGGAGCTCATGTTAGATACAAAACATGAGTGCGGGGTGTAAAGTAACAACTGTGTCAGATGGAAAATAGAAAGACACCTGAACTGCATGCCAACATGCCAGCATGCTTTGTTTCAGGGGTCTGATAGGGCTCAAAATGTCCTTAGGTTTTTAAAAAAAGCATCCTATCCCTGTCTCATATCAGCACTGTCACCACTGAATATTGTTCATAGCGTGAGGTCTACTCAGCAGTCCACAGCTGTTCAGATTTTTTGGTCTGTAAAGGCAATGTGAGTTCGTGTACCGAGAACTTTGATCAATACCCGTACTCAAAGTCTTTGTTATGCTCTTTATAAAGAACTGTATGGTGTCGTAGTCTAAATAATGTCTGAGTCCACTGAGACCAGCACTTAGAAGAAGCAGCTGTTCAGCTCATCGGTCCATAATTCGAGCCGTCCCTCCCCCTGGAGGATCAGTCCCTGGGAAACCGCTGATAACTAAAGCAATCAATTGAAATTTCATCCTGCTGGTTTTTCATTTCACTTTGTACTTAACTGGTAGACAACTCTCGCTCTCTCTCTCTCTCTTTTTGTCCCCATGGATTTTCAGATGCAGTTGCTGGAAAGAATTGGGCTTTATACTTAGAGCGCTGAAGCCGTGGTTTCTATGCAGGGGGAATCATTTTTAATAAAGCTGTAATTTGGTCAATTTTTGCCTGTCACTTTAATATCGATATCATATTCTCCGGCTCACAGTCTCTGCTGTTCATGTAATTGAGGCAAATTGTCACAATTTTCCTAGATTTCATGTTATTCCAGGAGGAGTGCAGTGGAGAGGAGCAGTGGGCCTATTTGTTACCATGGCACTCCTGATCTGTTAATATGAACACTGAATGAATATTCATAATAAGTTTAACCATTATTTATTAAACCACAGAGGGTCCATCAGCTGAGGAGTGGTTCTCTCAGCTCCAAAATAAAGGAAATAAAGTGTCCTCAGTCTGTACTCAGACTAATCCAACATTAATTCATCAGGAATAAACACATAGCAACATTTGGAAAATAAAATACTTCTTTAATGGACAGAAACTTCAAGCATCACCAAGCTCAGGATGGGAAACCATCTGCCATGAAGGGAGTTGGAAGAGGTAGACAGAGGGAGAGACAGTAGGTGAGGGATGAATTAAGAGGGCAGATAGAAAAAAAATACAACCTTTCTTCAACTAATAAAATTTCACACCACAAACAAACAAACAAACAACATCAAAAACTCACATACTGGGCTCCAATTTCGTAGACCAGGCGCAGACGCGGTGCACCTGCCCTGCACTGCGCTGTGCCTGCGCCTGCGCCTGCGCCGAGCCAACAGGGTGTGTCCAGGGCATTTTGCAAGTTTCATGCACGGCACAGTCTGGCGCAGGGAGGCGCACCCATGCCTTCCCACCGCCGCAAGTAGCAGAGAGGGAGGAGAGAAGGCGTGAGTGGGTTTAACACAGCCAAGTGTAATCTTCACCAATCAAATGAACGCCTCTCCTCACCTTTAAATGCACCGCGGGCGAGGCACAGTCACAATTTCACCTCGATGGCGAAGAAGGTCAGAGCCGCTGTCACTTTTGCAGCAACTGGGAGAGGGCAGGGGCCACCGGGCCCTGCATCGGAGGCCACGATGCTCGTCACCGTGTGGACCACCTCGCTAGTTAGTTAGCTTGCGTCACTCTTCTAGCTGCTGTCAGGTTGCATTTCCATTATGACAAACATCTCTGATCTGACATCAGATGTGACGGGACAATTAATATAGATACAAATGTATGTGCTGGTTCAGATGGTTACATTAAATAGTGGTTGCTGTGATTGTTTATTGCATTGAAATGTGCTTGACACTCTGGGCGGGGTGCGCCACCCTGCATTGCGCCAGGACAACAGCAGGTCTGAATTTCCCCCCAGACATTTACTTTGACAAATGTCTTACAAATAAATATTTTTTTAGGCAACATAAACAAGCAAAATACTATATTGTACATCAGTAATCATCATCTGTTGGCCCCAGGGCCACATCAAGTCCCAAACAACACACCCCCCAACCCTAAGAATTTTTAACATGACAAAGTAGATGGACTGTTCAATATTTTTCACTTGTCCATCTGGGCAACAGCACAGAGAAAGTGTCTGAGAATGGGCAGAACCTATCAAAAGCATATTAGGCATGTGATTGGATGATTGGTCCATCAGTCACATCCATTTTGCCAATCAGATAATGTAGTAGGCGGGCACAACTGATGCAAGTTAAACACAAAACATAAACCACTATGTGAAAAAGCTCTCGGTGAAACATGTCGGAGTGGAGTAAAAATATCCTTTCTATAGAGAAATGCTTTCAGTGTTATTGTCTTTTTCATTCAATAATGAAGTGTGGCCCAATTCTAAAAAAAAACTTCTGCTGAAGCTGTTAGCGTCTATGCTAATCACTGTATGAGCTGTCTCTTGCTATCGTCATGCTTGTAGCTTCCACTTCTTCCTGTTTTAAGCACACTGAGTGGTCCGTGCCACTTTGGGCCACTCACAATTGTTGTTTATTTGGCAAGATGGATCTCGCTAATTACAGGCATTGAATCAGGCAGATCCAGCTGCACTGCAAGGTTACAGAATATGAGGAAATTCAGAAAACAAGAAAAAAAAGTTTTGTTTCAGATTATCTTTTGTTCATTAAATCCCTACAGCCATCAAGCAAATACACAAGTAACAGTAACTTCATGTTTGATCCTTTTTAACAGAAAATATCTGTCAGCCATCATCAGCAAATATTTAACCAGGTTATATGATGCCTTCCATCTACCCCGTTACTTGGATGTTGGAGTAGAAATGAGAGTTTACAGCTTTCCAGTAACAAGCTGCTAAACTCTGACAGATCCTCTGACTTTAAGAGTTAGAATCCTGACTGAAGGGAGTAATGGCAGAGGTGTGTCCAATTTGAAACACTGATTTTCTGACCTCTGAGGTGAAATGAAATGTACCCTTAGCTTCAGACTCAGTAGGACAACATAATGGCAGAAATAAGTAACCTGAATATCTCAGTTTCCCCCATGTGGCTGTCGGCAGTATTAGTGATGTTAGTGATGATGTCATTGTAGAGGGCATCAAAAATGCTAAGCAACATGTCGGTTGGACCAAAATATTGATATCATTTCAAATATATTTAATTCAACCTCTGCAGCATCTGTCACGGAAAAAAACATACATTAACAAATAAAGGTGGTGATCCCTGTTCTACTTGATAATTTTATGTAGGATGTAGGTGGAATTCATTACCTTCCTTATAGTTTCTGATGAGTTTGTATTTATTTACATCCCCTTTCTGAAGAAATGTGCCATTTAAATTTGGGCAATGACTTGAATAATTTGTTACTTATTTATTCATATAATTTTATAACATATTAATAAATAATTTATTAGTTATAATAAGTTTAAGGTAAGAGTGCTTTAAAAATAGTAAATTAAAATTGTTTACATTTTTTAAAGTTAATTTACCGAAAGTTAACAGAGGAAAATCTCAACCAAAACAATGTTTGGTGTGACCACCATTTGCCTCCAAATTAGCATTTTGTCCTCGAAGAATTAAGGAACAAATTCTTGGTGAAGAGCAGCCAAACTCTGCTACCACTGAGAGGTTGTGGAAAATAATTTAATGGCATAGGTCATAGACCATGGAAAGTCTGAACAGAGCAACAAGGCACTAGGTAGTTTTACTACATCAGCAAGGTCTCTGTGGGGGAGAGATTTCAACGCAGACTGGAGTTTTAAGATGTGCTTTTCAAACTCTTTTGAAAAAGCACAAAGACACAGGCTACATTAAGGATGGTGGATGCTGTGGTCTTTCAATTACACTTTGTGCTGTAGATGAAGACGCATCATCATTACTTCCCTTTGAAGGGCAGCCAACAGGGCCTCCAGTTTATTCTGGAGGAGTCTGGTCTTCATGGAAGAATTTCAGCTAAAAAGCCATACCTCCAACATGTCAACAAACATGTGCTCTGGATTAATGAGTTAAAATCGGAAACACTTGTTTGTAGCATATGGCAGATCATCAGACAGCTCATAACAAACCTACTTGTGTGCTGCCCATGACAGAGACTTAAATACACACTGATGTTGGATTAAGAGATGCACAATAGATCTCCCACTGCTAAAACAACCTATGTCAGACTGATCTAATGAGGGTTCACATATCTAATCTTTTTGTGTAGCAGCATGAACATGAGGCAGGATGGCGCTCCAACATCCCTCTCTGAAGAATAAAAGGTGTCAAATAGTCCAGCATACACCTCGGTTGTCTTTGCATATTAATCCTGTTGTTGGAGGCCATTTTATAAATCAGATTCAGACCAACAGATGGAAGGCAGATATAATTTCATCGGCTCATACATTAGGAAAGGAGCCTGTGCATCTGTCTGCCTGTGTGTGTGATTGCATTTGCATAGAGGTAACAGGCGTGGGTTTGTCTCAGCGAGCTAAACCAGGGAGATTGTAATACTTGATTCTCATCTACAAGCTCTGAATGCCAAATGTCCCTCATGATTGGTTTGGAGGATGACTTGTTCCAGCCTGGCAGTTCCAGTAAATGTTCAGGGAAATAACTTTCTTTCCTCTGTTTCTTTCTTCTCATCATCCCTCTTCCTCTGTGTCCCTTCTTTTCATGCTTCCCCAAGCCCCAATCTTTACAATGAGCCAGGCATTAAAAACACACACACAAAGAAAAACAGGTTAACTGATTGATGTGAGGCGTGTGCTTTAATCTAGAGGAGTGCGTCCTCTCTTCGAACTGTTTGTGCCTCTATGAAAACAGAGAGGAGGAAATGTAGATCAATATCCAGGGAACACGCCAGAGACATTCTATTTTATTAAACATTTTCCCATTAAGGTGGCTGCGCGAGTGTTGTAGATCATCCCAACAAAGTCGTAAATCACAGACAGACAGCGGTGTTGGAGACAATGGGCAGAATCAGAGGAGATTAGCAGGAGACAGCAGATATTTGGTGTTCGTGCTCCTCGGAGCCGCATGGATCTTGTTTTCACTCAGCCACGTTTTTCAGCAGAGGGATTACTTTTCTGATAGAGCACATTATCAGAGGCCTATCATGTTCATGATGCATCCTCATGTCAAAGGCATGCCTAACTAGATAATTATCTCTCTAATCTTTTCTATTACCAAAGGCAGATAGTAGTCACATTGGTTTAACTAGGGTCTCTTTAATGTCTTCTTATTCTAGTTTGTATCTGCGAAGGTGGCAAAAGATAAAGTTGTGAAGCTTTACAACTGCACTCCTCAATAACAGATAATCAGGGAAAGAAATACTTTCATTTCTGAATTAACAATCCAGAAAATTGGACCAAAAAAGAACTGAAAACAGCATGATATTACCTTTTGGCGTTGGTGGCACTTGGTTGGTAATTGGTAAGTTGCAGGTTTGAGCCGAGCTCTGGCTGTCACGTGGCCTAACCACAAGTACAAGATGCTTAGTTGCCCCCACTGCTGCATCAGTGGCGTGTAAATGGGTATGAAAGGGTGTGAATGTGTTAGTTGATAACTGGTGGACACCTGAGATAAATACTCCAACCCCCCGTGAGTGAATGTGAGAGCGAATGAGTTGGTGTGGCCTGCTGTGTAAAGCTAGTCAAAGAGACTGGAAGAGCACTATACAAGCTCAAGTTCATTTACCATCTAAATGCATTCTTGAACCCAACACTCTTCTATAAGTGGGTCAAAATGACCCACATAGCCAAGGGGCTCTCCGTATGCCCACATATAACATTGAGAACAGTTACAATTCTGGTGCTGGCAAAAATTTCATCAAGTGTAGATGTAATTCTACTCTAGATGGAGTCAAATCCATGGAAATTCACCCTCAGTTGAAAAGAGTTGGTTTCATTAAACAAGTGTAATTTTGTTTTTCACACTCAGATTCAACAGACTCAGGTTGGTTCAGGGTTGAAACTGCAGGATTGTTACATTTTTCATTTGATTGGTTTGCTTTCACAATGCACTTCAAGCAGATCTAAGCCTTCAAACGTTGTGCAACCTAGCCTCCTGCCACTAGATCGGGGTGTAGCGGCGATCTTTGTTCCTTCCATCCAACCTATTGCATCAGCCGAAACACATATCCGGCTTTGAGTAATAAGATCTCATGGCTCTTAGTACTTTGGAAGTATTCTGTGCACAAAATAAAGATAGAGCTGAATTAAGGCTGTGTCGATCCAGATTTAGATCAATGGATCTGCTGTTTAGATAGCAAAATGAGACAGCTAGCGCATTGCTCTAAAGGGGATGAATGGTGACACTCTGATTGGTTTGTTTGGATTGTTAAACCCAAATATAACCATGTTATACAAGGCATGAGAGAGTACTTTCATCAGTAGGCTATGCTTCTGGTGAAAGGACATGCTGGCTGTGACATGAACTGAAGTAGAGCCAAAACAAAGTGACTTAAGTAAGTTGCTGTATAGTTTTTAAGTGTGCGATCACCCTTATGCCGTTTTGCAAAATGTCTTCACCAGCTATGGATAATACTGGCTTCCATATCTCAAACCGTTCCTTCAAGCATTGCCTGCTGTGTAAAGCAAGAATAAGTTAATAACATTTAATGCTTGGATTTTAGTTTGTACAGGGACCCCAGCTTATTTCTCCTGATGTAATTCTTCCTGCAGCTGAAATCATAACTTACATTTTTTTCCCACCAAACTACTTTTTTATCCTACAAAACAAATGTGTTCCTTCATCCTCTCAGATCCTCACAGCACATTAATAACGGCTCTTATCTCTTCTCTGCTCTTCCAGTACTTTTGTCACTTTAAACATTCATAAATCAAACTTCTGCTCCTCTTTGATTTTTAATGCTGAGCCCATCCAACATGTGACGCTCAAACTCTTGTCTTTCTTCTTCTGTCACATTCTTCTCCTGTTCCGTTTCTTGTTTTTGTCTTCTCCTATTAAGAAATGACAAACACTTCTTCTTCTGTGGAGCCCGTACGCTCACAGAAGCCAGAACAAGATAGCAGGTAGGGGTTGAGTGCGTTGCCCGGGGGCCGCTGCAACGCGACAGATGGCTGTTGCTGAGATCGAATCTGTTACTGTTTGCTTCCAGGGTGTTCTCCTCAAGCGCTGAACCACCCTGCCACCCAGTTCAGATTGTTCTTTGTTGGAGGCCATTTTCTAAAGCAGATGGAAGGTGGCGGTAATTTCATAGGCTTGTATATAAGGGAGCAGGCTGGAGGATCTGCCAGTACAATTTGTTCTGATAGTGCCCCACTCGCTCCCTTTGTTTTTCCTCCCAGAATTTTTATCAAGTCATGTCATGGCAAATTTATTTAGGAAGGCCTTTGAAAAAACAGGATATCCATAAAATACTGCACCAAGAACAAATTAGGAATAAAAAGATTAGAGAGAGGAGGCAGACTTTATCCTGACTGTGTTTTTAAGAGAAAGGAAACATCACATTTTTTTTTATCGCTTTGCTCCTTTTTTGGTAATATTAATTTGACAATATTGGTCTCTAAAATGACTGCATAGCCTCGGTTGTTGTAAGTCTAGTGATTATTCAACTTTTGGGTAAGTACAGCCCCTGTTAGGCCCAACCCAACTTCTAATTTCCAAACCTGCTACTACTTTAGATAATTAATATTTGATTTTCATACTTGCAGTTAGTTTTACTCCTTCAAATAGTTTGTATTTATGAAAAGGATGAAGAGGTTAACATATGCCACTGATGTATGACAAAAACAACATGAAGACTTTTCACACCGAAATGAAGTAAATAACCCAAATCAATGGAAAAATGAATTAACTTCCTGCCTTCACTGCCTTAACTACTGCAACACTTTTGAAAGTCAGATCAAGCCCTCATTGTATTGTCCATACAGGAAGTGTCTTGTCAGGAAGGCTGCCATGGCAATTATTGAATTAGTGAACCACATCCAGTTGAGATTTGGTAACAACTGGTTTAGGGCATGGATATAATTTGCCTTCATGGTTAACTTTAATCATAGGCAATGTGTGGTTCAGCTGGGGAAGGTTGGCACCCAAAGAGAGGAGAAAGCTGATAGGCTTATATCTAGACAAGAGAGAGTGGTGGGTGTGCAAAGGTTGCGGATTAGGCTAAGCAGGGAAAGTGTAAAAATGAGGGACGTTTCAGCATGTTGTTTGTATTCAGACAATTCCTTGAATATCACACAGCCACAGACATTGCACATAGCAATGCAGAGATGAACACATCTTAATCTTTTATTACCAATCTTTATTTGTAAAGTGCCAAATCATAACAAATTTTATCTCAAGACACTTTACGAAAATGTATGTCAATGCCATACTCTTTTTCTTATAATGTGTACATATATATATACATATATATATATATATATATATATATATATATATATATATATATATATATTTTTTTTTTTTTTTTTTATTAATCCACAACCAACATGGATCCACCATGAGTATAGGACTTTGCCACAGTTTGCAACAGTTACAGAGAATCTGTTGAATAGCTGTTAACTGAAGCCGTGCGCAACTTTAGCAGCACTTGTCTCACAAGGAACAGATCCAGCTTTACAGCACTGGTTTACAACATGCTTCAGGTAAAAATGAAGCAAGTTACCTGGTCTCAGTACTGTTTGATACTATGGCTTAGAAGGAAGTGATGCACCTATTTTGAAAATTAGGGCCAATCCTGATGCAATGTTTAGAATAATAACATAATCAATATTATTTCTACTATTTCCTGATTTTGAAATGACCCTGAAACTCTTAGTGCTTGTTTTCCTGTGCTGGGTTGTTGTGCTTGGCAGAGATAGATACAGAGTTGAAATGGCTCCCACTGAAAAGAGACTCAAATCATATTTCCAGCGAACCAGTGCGGAGCTGCAGATAGTTGAAGGTGCAGGCTGTGGAAACCAACTTATTGAAGAGAATGGGGGGCCATGTGCTGTGTGTGCCTGGCGCAAATGGAACAGTATGTTAACGGACCAAGTGGCGTTGGGGGTTACAAACGTAAGCACAACAATCTAAGTAGATGGCAGCGATGAGAGAATGTTAAGCATAAAGGCAAATTATGTTTAGGCCTCCAAACAGCTAGAATGGCTCTGGATTTGACTGTGTTTGATTTGATGTTTCAGACATTCAACAAAAATTGCACTAAAAAAAATACAATACACTTTGACAAAGTGGAGCCACAAGTCCCTAATCTCATCACAGCAACACTCCACTCAACACATAGTAAACTGTGTTGTTTCATTCATTTGGACAAGGAACTTAAAGGTGTCACTCATGTTGAAGCAGCATGACACCACTCCCATGATCCTATGCTACCCATATGTTGTTGTTTTGAATGAGGGTCCCCTGGTGGTGGAACTCACATACTCAACATTTGAAAATAATATGTTAACTTCTCCATCACTATCCGCGACTCTTTTGTTGGCTTAATTTTTGCACCATTTTGCCTCATCATCCTCAAAGGACTTGTGAATAATAGGACAGAAGATGAATACTGCTCCTGTATTATCAGCGCATCTTTGTTACTCCTCTTTCACGGCGCTCTGATCCACATGCATATTCAACGTGTGGCGGACAATCAGAGGCTGCGAGCAGACGCCACGCTCAGGTCCACAGGGAGGTGTTTCCTGTCTCCTCTCTGCGGTTTGTTGACAGCCGCCTGATGAAAATGGAGATAGTGTTAAATTATATCACAGAGCATGAAGCAGCGCTGCAAATGAAAACATTTTGTGCTCACGTGCAGGAGGATGATATTTTTTTCATATCACAATATTGAATCAGTATGGTTTACAACCACACTGAAATGATGTCCCACTTATGCCGCTTGTGTGCAGCTGTCTACAGTAATGGTCTAAATTTCAACAATTTCTGTGTTTATTCAAGTGTAAAAAAAATCAATGCAGTAAAGCTTTTAAGATATGTTCTTCTCTTTAAACCTCTTAGCTTTACCTTTGTGTGTCGCTAAATATTTCAAGCAAACACCTTGATTATGTTATTGTTCCATTTTTACCCCCCCATTTGCAGCCTTCTATCATGTTAGAAGAAACCTAATTTGTGACATTAGGGTGATATTTCAGGTTATGATTAAACAGGTGTTCCAGGAACTAAAGTAGCATTAAAGGTTTGAGTTCACATATCAGTGCTTTTCTCATAAATCTTCATACTGTTTGTCAGGCCTGATTCAATTTCAGCGAAACACAGTACTCACAACAGAAAGGTATCATTTTTTCATGTTTATTCTTTTTTTCATTTTACTTCTCTCCCTCACTACGAAATCCATTACAAAAAACCTCTCTGTGGAAAAAAAATTAAAAAACTGGATCTTTCGTGGTTGTTAAAATGTTTCAGTCTGGGACAGAGTGCTCCTGAGAGACTGAAAGAAGTTTTCTAAATCTTTAATTAGAAACCTGAATCCAGCAGGAAAGGGACTGGGATTTTTCATATTAAATTCAGAAAATCCAAGCTTGTTCTTCTTTTTAACTTTTCTAATCAGGAGTTAGAACTTTTGGGACTTCTCTGGCACGCACCTTTGTCATGTTCAAACTTTTATGCATAATTTGCTGAATTGTCTCTTTATCAATGAAGACCATTTCTGCACTCTTTCTTATACTGAATCATAGATTATTTCAAACAGTTTGTCTAATTTGTTGAATGTTTCAGAAGTCTTAATATGCATAGGCACACAGGACATTCTTTATCTAGGACGTCCTCTTTGCAAAAATGAAGTCTAAGGGTCAATCCCAATTGTACCCCTTAGCCCTTCCACTTCGTCTTACCCCTTTGTCTACCCTTTGCCCTTTGCCCTCTGTTTTAAGGGGCCAAGGGGAAGGGGTGAAAACAAGCCCCTAAGAAGTGAGACGCTGCTCGATTCCCTCTACTTCATCACACTCGCTGGCTGTGTCCTAGGCAGATGCGACAATAGCTGTAGCTATAGCTGAGAAAGCTAGCTTGTAATAATGAGCAAACCTAAAATACGACCAACAACTCAAAACACGATTAATATTTACTTAAAGATTTAATAATTACCTATAATTATGGTCTCCACTTTGCTTTCTTGTCAGTGGGCGCAGTGTGAGGTCCATTTGTCTTCGTTTCAAGGGCTGTGTAGATCTTGCCTTTAACTTTGGAATTGGGACACCCCTTCACTAGATGTGTACGCGCAAAACCAAGGGCTAAGGGGTAAGACAAGGGCTAAAGGGTACAGTTGGGATTGACCCTAAGTTTCCATTCAAACACACGTGCATGTGACATGCAGTGTTTAGCATTCACCTCAGTTAACATATGAAAAGTGGCTGTATTGTTCTGTTTCACCAAATATTTCAGATTGCTCAACTTTTAAAGCTCCTTGGAACATAAAATCAACAAAAACTTAATTTATAAATATTTACGATTATTTAATGTTCTCTGTTGCTCACGCTTCTCAGCCTCAAGCACACTCACTCTGGTCTCCAGAAGCAAAACAAAACTTGTGGCTTCTCCTTAGAGACTGAAGACTTTGCTTGGACTTACATCAAAGACTCGAGACTTGACTTGGACTTTCAACAATAAGAATACTCACAATGGCAATGATTTGGTTCATATTACGCCCAAACACACCTATGTAATCAAAACACATAATCCATCCTCTTTGCTCCCAGCACTTAACTTTTTGCCAAAAATTGTCATGATAGCACTATGTAAACCAAACCACACCCCCTGAGTTCCTTACCCTTTTAGACAACACCAACACCTCAAACTAGGGCCGCAAATGTTATATATTCAGCTGAGCATTAACTCACTCATGTTTCACTCTTTCGAGGAAATGCTACCCTCACAACATCTCAGTGTGTAAAACCTCGTGAGTATGTGTCTGTCTGTCACTGTGGGAACACCGCAGGACAGTGAGTAAGCAAAGCTCTGTGGGGGGAATCCATCCTCTCTGATGGTAGGTCACATTAATGACTCAGCTCTGTCCTCGCAATCACCTGCCGTCACTCTGACACCTGTCTCAACATCAGCAATGTCCCTGTGAGGCTGTGAAGCAGTCACTGATGACACATCTTTACAACAACACAGTTACATTTTTGACTCTAACATCATGGTCAGATTTTAGTGCCTGCCCAGGGAGACTTTTAAGTTTTGGGGTTTGGGTTTTAAAAACCTCTTTAAGGGGTTATACCACAGTCATAGAACTTAGGCCTAATTGCTCATCTTTTGACATCTAAGTGATAATTAGATTAAGCAACTTCTGACATATTTTTTTGATTTTTTGAGCAGTACAATGGTTTGTGAAGATGTTACATTAAATTGTGGTTGTTTTTATGATTTGTCAATAATATTTAAGTAATATTAAAAATGACGGGCTGCTTGGACCCTAAGAAAAGAAAAACTGAGGTCCTCCTCAATGAGGTAGAGCTCAAGAGATCCCAAAGAACTGCTTCCTCTTATCAAAAATATTAGAACTTACATTTTCACCAGCAAATCACTTTCTTTAAGTAGTATTTTGGCATACTCTGTAGTAGTAATGGTTCATCCCCCTCAACACAAAAAAAGCAAAAATCAGACACAGATGGAGCCAACTGAATTTTTCCCAATTTCCTTGGCAGAGTCTTAGCTGGTCTATTACAGGAAAGTGCTTGAACCTGCGCAGCCTAATGGTTGTATTTAGGTCCCATTCAATTATGTGTAACCCTTACCCCCCATGTTCAATCAGATATATAAATGACATTTCTGCTTAGCATGGAAAATGCCATCATGTACAGAAATTTAGAACAAAATCAAACCCAAAGAATAGTCCCTGTTTAGACTCCCAGTGGCTGAAAGTTGACTGGTAACTGGATTAAACTCGGCTGGCATTTGGCTGGGAGGGGAAAATTGAAGGGGCTGCATCTACACATTGCTTTGCAAAATAACATCCAATTTTATAAACATTTCCAATTGATAAAATTAAGATAAGTGGGGCTTTACACACATTTGATTGCAAAATACAGAAGAAAGTATGCCATCAGCTATTGTCATTCTTTTAGATAAAATACCTGAACAGCCTAAAAGCTGACTGGACCTCATGCCCCCTCAACACGGCCTCTCTTTCTGTGAGTAGGTTGAGCTAAAGCTCAGTTGAGATGACTCGTATGACAGCCCCCATTAGAGGGCATCAGCAGTACTCAGAAGACTTCTAAGTAATGCTTGCTTTGTACTAAGGTGGCAAAAAGTGTGCTAAGAAAATATTCCCCCTCTGTTACACCACCACCAGGCTGACCCATTGATCCAAGACAGGGTGGATCCATGCTCTCATGTTTATGACCCTGTCACTTTAATGCGGCTGCAGCAATCAAGACTCATTAGACCAGGCAACATTTTCCAATCATTTTTAGGTGAGCCTGTGTGCGAAATGTGGCCTCAGTTACCCATTCGTAGCTGACAGGAGCGGAACCTTGTGTGGTCATCTGCTGCTGTAGTCCATCTGCTTCAAGATTCAACAAGTGTGTTTAGAAATGGTTTTCTGCATACCTTGGTTATAAGGAGCAGCTATTTGAGTGACTTTTGTCAAACACTCTGGCCATTCTCCTCTGACCTTGGAGTACATCATAAATCTGAAGGGGCAAGGTGATGTGATAAACCTATTCAAGGTGAATTAAGGATATTGTCACTGTGGAGTAGTTGTCGTACTATTTTTATTTAGTCATCACACAAAATACCACAAACAAAAAGTAGAGACTGAACAGGCATAGGCATAATCAAAAGGCTCATACAGATGAAGTCACTTTAATTTCCCCCACTTGAGTCTTTACTAATCCATGACTGAAACATGCTTGGACCTTCCCACCGCCATGACTGAAATGAGATCTCCCGCAGTGACGTGCCAGAAATGTAGTGACTGGTTCACACTAATGCCACTCAAATAAGGGAAAGTACATCGGATGTGTTCTTGTGAGGGAAGCGCCATCAATAGGCGTGTCTATTGGCTGTATGTTGGCTGGTAATTGGCTGGAAGGGGAAAGTTGTGGTGGCTACATCTGCATAGTAAGCCACCAGCTTAAAAAAAAAAAAAACTGCAACAAGCAAATCATTATGACTTATGCTTCAAAAATACATCTACTAACCATGTTTTTGAAAACCAAAATTAAATCACGCATTTTAAATTGTATATCAATGATGGAAACACATTTTCTCTTCATACCTTGTTTTAGCATTTTGTACATTTAACTTACAAATTCCTCTTAAATCATATCTACTGATATCGAGTAAGAATATCTGACTAAAATTTGGTCAATTGGTTACATAGCATTTGTGTGCAGCTAAGTAAAAACTTGTTAATATCCACCCAGATAGCAAATAAAAGGGCCAATTCCTCATACAAAGTCAACAAGGCAACCTTAATGAAACATATATATTTTGTTGTATAAACTAAAAGATAAAATGTTGCATAGAGTGGTCATTACTCTTGCAAATAAATTCTTATAACTTCACTCTTATACAATCAATGGTCATGACAAATGTATATATTTTACAAGGGCAAATTAAATTAGTCAGTGGAAAACCAATATGACTTCAGACACATAAAATAATAAATAATATCATAAAACTGCTGTATCTGTTGGTAATCAAGACCCCAACATTTTGAACACATTGCTGTTGTAACAAAACAGTCTCAGGTATATTACCACATCCCTCCTGTTCTTGTATAAACACGCCTACCTGCAGAAACTTGCCATATTTTTTCAGTGAATTCAGCACTTTAAAACCATCCAATAATCAATTTTCACTTTCCTGGGACTAGCACATTATGATCAGAATTGGAGCTTTTCAGGATGTAAACAGATTTTAAAAAGTCACTGACTGGAAATAAACATCCTGAAACAGCATCACTCTCAGCGATAACTACTCCCACCTGCCAGCCTCCATAAAAAAACCTGGCACCCGAGTCGCCGACGGTGTAGTCATGCATGGTGCTGGTTACATTTGGCAGACCCAGATCCTCCTCGCCGCTGAAGCAGGTGATGCACCCAGAGCACCGAGCTCAAATAAACAGAATGTCTCAAAGCTGCCTCTTCATTGTGCAGCAGATGCAGCAGAGCCAGAGGATATGCTGCAGGAGCTACATTGTAGCCAGAGACATTTTGTAGGAGTAATACTTACCTTCTGTTATCTGAAAATACAAACTGGTATGCAGTGATAGGACTCTTTCTGGAGCCTAAAATGTGAGTGCTGTTAGATGTTAAACCTCAACATCAGGATGCTTTGTGTGTCAGTATGCATGAGTGGGTAGAATGTCATATTGTGTCATTTATATACTGTTAGCTTTGTGCCTTAATGAGTTGAATTACCACATTCACTGGGCCCTCTAATATCTCTAATAAACAATGGATTGAAAAGGTCTTTTTTTTTTTATTCAGGAACAAAACATTAGTGCAGTACACTGTGGAAAAACAGCTCATATTCTAGTGATAACAAAGGGCTCCTTTCACCATGTGCAGAAGATAGACTGACCCATTGACTGCTTTTGATGGCACCTGATGACCTGCTACATTTCACAATATGCTCTAGACCTTCAGGTAGGGCCCTATAAATCTGTTTTTTTTTTCCCCCAAGTTCTGTTTTAGTTTTTCCCATATTCCGTATTTTTCAGTTTTAAATTTTTGAGCATTTGGCTTTTAGTACTTTACGTCTGTAAAGGCCTGTTTACTATATAAAGCAGAGGCTTGGTGTTTTTTTCCCCCTTATTTTATGCCTTTTTAATGACAATACTACTACAATCAATAAAGGGATGGATATGAGAGAATGATTATCTAGTTCAACAAGTTTGGATAGCATTGGTGTTAGCAGGACTTCAGAAATTAGACTTCATCATGAGGTCCTTGTGTACTTGAAGTGGCACTGAGGCAAATAGCTGTCTAGAATACACCCTTTTGGAGTCCAGACACTGGGTGGTATTTGTGGGACTCGGGGTAAGATGAGGAGTTGACTAATGAACAGCTTGACCTGGACACTGATGAGATGGATTGGAGATGACATGGGTGGAGCAGGGGGTTTGCCACTATCACTATAACATGACAGATTGACAGCAAGGAGATAATGAAACAGATTTTTTTAAAAAATGCACCATCATCTTTTAACTGGAAGCTCACAGGTTTGATCCCACCATTGAATCATCTCATGTAGTACATCTGCCAGCACATCTGAAGAAGACAGCTACACTGAAACTGAAACTTGCACCCTCTTACCAGGTTTCCAGTCATCCATGATGTTCCAGGGAGGTGTTTTTAAAGTTTCTTGCCTTAAAATCTATCCAGAAATAGCATTTTGACAAGCATATAAACCCCTATGTTCTACTGTCTGTAGCTTTAAGTCCACAGGAGCTGTTTCTGAGTTCACCAATATTAAGAAGTAAATAGGGCTCTAGTGTTTACTTTGGCTGCACAGCCATTCCAAGACATATTCATTCCTTCAATGCTGGTTAGCTCTAGTAAGACATAAAACTGGGCTCCTGGGAAGTGGAGTTTTTAGGCTGAACAAACACTTTCAATCAGGAAGTCTGTCTCATCCGGGGGTGGGTGGTATTTTCCTATCAACATCACCATGGGAATGTTTCTTTTTCCACAAAGACTATTGAAACACACCTTTTTTGAAAGATAGGGCAAGCAACAGAGTGAGAGGAGGAACTTTTCTATGAAGGGAGAGGGGAGTTGTAGACAGGCCATGGGGCCAGACTATTTTAAGAACTTTAAAAACTGTGTTTTGGGTAATATGTGACCTCTTAGATAATGTAAACACAGGACTGGCTGAAGTACTGATTCCATCACAGGAACAAAATCTCAAAGCTGGCCAAAGAAACATTGAAAACGATAATCTAGCTTTGGGTGGAAGTAAAGTAACATAAAGCTGGAAGTGGGTCGTGAAGTTCGAGACACTTTGTCAGAGGTCAGATCAGCCAAAAACTGTCATGCTGCCATTTCAAAAATGTCTCGATGTGACTCCTGTCTGTTGAGTTGGCATTGATTTGAATTTTGACATTTCGGATAAAGTTCCCTTCAGCATTTAATCATATTTTCTTTTATTCTTTTGCCTTTACCATGTCCTCTGCTACATTACTTCATTTCCTCAGTTTAATTGGATCTGTGAGCCCTGTGTGTGTTGCCTTTTTCATTTCCAAAACATAACAAACAAACAAATCATTTACAAATGCTCTTTTTTCTAAAGCTAATTTGATGGAGTCAGCCCCACTCTTTTATCCAGGCGCATGTAGAGAGTTTTCTCTGGGAGTCTGCTAGTCGACGTAAAGTCATCTGGACTATTTATTTGCTCTGTCCAACTCACGCTTCGCTCACATAGATTAAAGCTTCACAAGCTGCCTCCTGGCAATTAAATCTATCAGAGGGCCACAGAGAGCGCTCTGTCACAACTGTTCCAATAATTGCAATTTAAATGAATATGGATTCAAAATGTCTGACAACACACAGACAGCCATGCTGCTACAGAGGACTGAGCAGAAGTTTGCTTCTGTCTTATCTCCTGATTTGGATTGATGCCTTTGCAGCAGCACAGGGGAAAAGGTGTTATGATTTTAGGGTTTCTTGTTCATCTGGCCATCCATCCACCTATTCATCCATCCATTAATGTTACATCCATCTATCCATCCACTAACTAATCTACGTTGCCCATCTGCTGTTAAACCCTGCTGTCTGCTCATCTATCTACTCATCCTCCATCCAATCCTGACCAACCAATCGCCTGCCAGACATGTTTTTAAAGGTTCTGCTCTCCCTAAACACTTCCCATGGTCTGCTGCCTAGATGGACTTGTGATATATATTTAGTGCAGTATATGGAACAGTCCATCTAGTGTCTGGTTACTTTTTCTTGGCCCACAACCGTACTGTTGCTGTCTTGCAAAGAGGCATAAAAACACCAGACAAGACAAGAAAAGAATGTCTCGTTCATAATCCCCCCTCTCTTTCTTTTTTTCTGTTTACAGTCACATAGAGAACTGGACAGGTCTGCAGACTCTCAGAGACGTGGACATGGAGCTCTACACTGGACTACAGAGACTGTAAGTGTTTCTGCTGTTATCTAAAGGGGGGGACCAATGATAGACACTTCACTCTATTTCAGCCCCACTGTGTGGCAGATCCGGAGAAGGACGGTGGAAGCTGCACTGCTGTTAATCCCTGTTCTCCATCAGGTCGGCAGAGGGTAGAGCCAGAGTGTCTGCTGCCGGAGCATCCGTTGCACTGCTCTGGGATTTGATCCGATACTCTCCTGAAAGTGACACAAACCCGGCTAATTCTCAGTAGAGATGACAAGGTGTTAGTCAGGATGTGCGGAGAGACGGTGGGAGTGAAGGGCGTGATTCTGATCCTAATACAAGCTGATGTTTAAACAAGCTTTTAATTCTCGACAGTCACACCGGTGGAACATCCCCTCTGCTTTGCTTAGCCACTGATCAAATAACACTAAAAAGCAGCAGGGAAAATTGAATTAAGGGTGCCCGCTGTGTCATGGGGATTTTTTTAAAAATAAATTGTCATCTCTTCACCTCTTAAAGTAATGCTACACTCCTTTCCTTCTCTGCTACCCTGTGCTATGAGGCCACATCCTTTACATTCATGTCCCCCAGCCCACTCCCTCCTCCCTCGCTCGCTCCCTTCCGACCTCCCCTTCCTCCTCTTTTCTTCTTTTTCAGAGGACCAAATTTTCCCGGTGCCTTCCGCAGTCGGAGCTGGCCTCTCCCCTGATCCCCTTGATCCCTCATCAGGGAGGCCAAGTGCAATATCTCTCGTGCTAAATTAGCATTTTTCTCATTACCACCTCTTCTCTGCTGCTGCCTCGTCTGGGGACACCGGCTCCTCCCCGACAGGAGCTGAGCACTCCCTGGGCAGGCTGTTACCTCGTGTCAGGATGCCGCGTGTGGATGATAGCAGTTTGAAGGACTGTGGGAGAGAAAAGTTACGCTGCATTCCTGATATTTTACAGTTTGTCATGTCAGTGAAAAAGTAAAAGACTCTGGCTGATTTGAATCAACGCTGACTTATTGATGCTAGACACTGACTGGAGAGATTGGTAACACATTATAATAATTACAAAGCATAGTCCACTAGAAAAACGTAAGCATATCATCTCACCAGACATTTTATTAGGCACTCCTTGTTTGTACAGAACTGCTTCATTTCTTTATGTCAGATTCAACAAGTTGCTGTAAACATTTCTCAGAGATTTTGGTCCATGATGACACAATAGCTTTATAGATTAAACAGACTAAATTCTGGAAACTAAACACGTTTTTGAATGAGTCTGTGTTGCTGAGTCTTGTGATGGTCTGCTGTAGAGAGGTTGAGTAACATTAACCTGTTGATATTTTTATGTTGGGCCTGTGCACATACAGGGACTCTGTGGGATCCAAAACATTATCATGAAGGACTGTCCACACGGAGATGTATTCAGGCGTATACGCACAAGTTTTTAATCATATAGGCATTTTGTCTGGATAGTTTTCAGGTGCCCAAAATGCACATTTTTGGAAACGGGTCCCATAGTGGATAATCTGAAAATGCCGGCCTTGCGTTTCCATGTGAACAACCAATACGGATAGCTTTAGAGACAATGATATCGTAGCCCTGACAACACTGGCAACAATGGCTGAATACAGTGTCGCCCTGATGCTGCAGAAGCTACTGAGCTTGTTTTGGCTTAAACAGGAAAATCTTCTCCTCTAAAACCACCGTGAGCAACAAAAGGACAAAAAGAACAGATAGGCCAGTGTTTGTTCACATTTCTCACGATGTATGTGCATGCTCGATGTCTTCTGCTCTGGTTTTTCGTGTATGACGGGACCACATAGAGGCCAGGCATATTTACTACAGTGTTTTCATGTGGACGGACACATTTCTTGAAACAATGCCATCCTTGTCAAAAACATTTTCAATATGAAGAGGTTTTCATCTCCATGTGGACAGGGCCTAATTATCAGCCTAGTGCCTGGTTGCTGCAATGCAATTATTACTACTGATGCTGCTGATACTACTAAAGCAGTGCAGAGTGACCCTCTTTGTATCAGTTGCTAAACTACCTTTTTTCGGGTAAGCTTGTTTGTGCTGAAGCAGAGATAGATTGCTGTTTTTCATGCAGTTTCCGATGAACTGTGCTGAGCATGGAACGCCCACTTATATCAGAGCAACTCTCCCAAAGGATCTAGGTGTTGAAACAACCTTAGAGTCAGCAACTGACCCAACAAGCATGTTTTCGGTCCGTGGGAGGAAGCCGAAGAGCCCAGGGAGAACCCATAAGATACTGTCTGACCAGTGCTTAAACCAGGAACCATGTTGCTGTGAGACAGCGCTACAAACAGCTTTCCCATCGTGCAAAACTTAATTCTACCACTTAAAAGAAAGTATTTACAGTGTTTTCAATTTTATCATTACAGCTGTGAGGATAATAACCAAAGCTCTGCAGATTGTGTTGATTTCTGGGGGATTATGCAATATTAAAATTGTTTTTAAGGTTTGCTGAAGAACACATTTTTACATTCCTTAAACACCCCCATAAGCACTGTTTAAGGTCCCAGAGCCACACTTTGGCAACCTTTAATGAAAACAGCACATCGAGTCAAACGGCAAAAAAGACCTGATCAGGCCACAGCTCCTTATGATCGGCTGTTCGAAGATGTCCCTGATGTTTCAACGAGACATATCTGTGATTACAAGATCAGAAGTCATTACCATGGCAGCCCAGAATAGTGGTTCCCAAACTGGGGCACGGGGATTTCAAGCCGTCCTCCTGAGGATTAGGGGTCCATATTCAAATGAGGATATTTGATTTAATTTCACAGATTTCTTCACTCCTCACAAAGTAACACAATGAGGAAAATGTGTGAGGTTTGCGCTCTTTGCAGGGTTTAACTCACTTTCCAACAACGACACACATGTTCATCACAAGTCTTTCATCATGCACCCCTTCAAAGTGAATTTCCATTCCAGTGTCAGCTCCACAGGGTGCACATATGTAGATTGAAGTTAAAGTAATTGGAACAGAAAAGAGTCTCTGATTTGTTACAGTGGACCACAGGAAGAGATGTAGAAGCTGACGATATATGCACCAGTATGAGGTCAATATTTGGACTGGTTTATGTGCAAGTTTTATTCAAATGACAAAACACTCTCCAACTGGACTGACAAAATCTGAAGCATCGTTCACCAAATATTGAAATAAATCAAGTGAGGCCTCTTAACTGCACAGCCACGTAAAGTGGGGGAGTCAAAATAAGGAAGGAGGAGACATAGAAAGGATGAAACATGTTAAGTTTTAAACGAAAAAAAGGCAAACAAACTGTTTTTCTTTGCAGTTACATCAGTGGTAGGCAACTGGAGGCCTGGGGCTCGCATGCAGCTCTTCTCCTCACTCAATGCTCCCTGTTGGACAATCAGTTCTATGCTGTTACCAAGAAAACAACTTTCCCTCTTCTTTTCCTCGACCCAGTCTGATTGGTTGACCGATCTTCTCCTTGGTGACTGGTCGATTAAGTGCTGCTCATTGTGTTTTAAAAAACTCTGCATTCATTCTACAATCTTGGCGAGTTATTGTCAACTGACCGCCTGCGGGTCAGTTGCTAGATCCCTTCAAGTATTAATGTTATCCCAAAACAACTGGTAACAAAACTCGTCTATCAAGAATGACTTTTAAATCTGCTACCATTTTGTTAATTTATTTATTTAATTTGTTAATCTGTTTTGTACATTGCATGTTAGATATTATATGATATATATAGGTGTTTGGTATGTAGATTCATTTTTTGCTGTATATTTGGTGAAGTAAAACATATTAATCATTAATTTTATATTTTACGCCTAAATATACCTAAAATTAATGTAAGTACCAACATCATTTTAACAAGGTTATTAAAATATTAGAAACACAATATGTTTTTTGTGTTGCCCAGATAATTGGCACATCAAGCTATAAAACTAGATGAGTGTAGGACAGTGGTAGGCAACATTCATCAACACTCTCAATGCATCATGAGTAAGGTGATTTTCAAATATCATCAAATTATAACATGAATAAAACATAACAGATTCTATCAAGCGTAATTCAGGTCCCGTCGGGTCAGGTCAGGTTTGGGAGCACCTGGTCGACTCTTTGCCATTCATCATTCTTGATGACTCTTCTGCCCCACCAGCAACATTAACCTAACTTCATAAAATATATGATAGATATTTTTTATTTATCAATGTAATGTGATGCAGCCTGGGATGCCAAAACAATGCCATTCATAACTTGGAGTATGAAACAGAAAATTGTGTTTTATCCTAAAAAAATGTTTTAGGATCCATCAGAATTTAACACAGTAATTTTTAAAACATAAAACAAAATGAAACACTGATAAATACACTTGTTTTCTTTATTAAAGTAAGACTAAACTGGCTTTAATTCTGAGACAGAGGGACAGATCTTAATTTTGATAGAACTGATCCTGATGAAAGCTAACATTTTTAATTTTTTAAATTATTTTTTTATTATTATCAAGACTATGTTTGAAATTGATTCTAAATCTAATCTAATAAATATTTTGTTGGTTATGCAGTTTGTTGTCAGAAAATAAAGAGACCAACTTCAGTATGCGGTATGCTGTGCTGTAGCATAATTTTAGGTGTGCCTTGGTGCAAAAAAGAAAGTCAAAAACCACTGTACTACACTACCCCCTATACCAGGGATGAGCGAGAAGTGGCCTGGGGACACAAGCGGCCGTCCTCTCACTCATTGTATCCCACAAGTTAATTTCAAACAGCAATAATTATTAACATCAAGAAAAAAAAGACAAATCTGTCATGAAAGTAAACAAAAAAAAACCCCAAAACAATATATTTCCAAAATAATGTCTGGTTATCATATATTTAATTATTAACAAGAAATGATCACTGCAATTGATGTATTTTCTCTTTAAATATCTTATGCATCCTTAAATGTTTGTGTTTGAATATAATAATAAAAATTGACCAGTAAGTAAAGCATAATGAAAAAAAAACAGTAAATATTGAATTTATTACTGTGAAAGTGATTTCAATTGTTTCAAAGTTCTATATTTATCTCATCTAATAATATATTCATTAAGGCTGTCAGTTTCCCCCAAAACTCAAACTTGACCGGTTTTCAAAAATACATGCAAATAACCACAGATATTTGGTTATTTAGCCCCCCCACTCCCATCTAGCGTCGTACAGTTTTACAATGTGGCTCAAAATCGTGGTGCAGCTCGGACTGGTGTACCAGTCTTTGATTTGAATTTTGCCATTAACGGTGTAAAACGCAAATGATTTGGTGTTGTTATTTACTACCGGGAGCGGCTTTGATCGTGCTTGTTGTTTTGTATTTAATAAAGAAATGCTGTCCAGATATGATAAAACTGCTTCTGAGACTGTTAGCATCTATGCTAATGTCTGTACCAGCAGTTACTTCAGGCTGTCATCTCGCTACACTCTAAAACCTAACAAGTTGACCTTACTTAAAAAAAAATTTGGAAACCGATTGCCTTCAAAAAGTTAAGTAAATATGATTAATAGTCTTAGATTACATTTACTTTATATTTACTTGTTTTATGTACTTGTAACCCTGTTGTATTTACTTAATTTTATCAAGTTATTTTAACTTGGATTAAGAAAGTTATTTCAACTTCCTATGTTAGTTATCCACCACATTCACACCCTTTCATGTCCATTTACACACCACTGGGAGCAACTTGGGGTTAAGTGTCTTGCCAAAGAACTTATCACTATTTGTTGCCCAGAGCTGGGCTCAAACCTGCAACCTCCTGATTACTGACTTAGTGCACTATCCAACTGAGCCACTGATGCTTCACATACAAATGAGCACAACAAAGGATGTTTAGTAGTTAAAAAAAATTGGCGTTTCACTTCCATTTTGGCTTAATGTCGCCGTGTTGCAGCTTAATGCAGATGCGTTAAATAACTCACTTGAGACTAAGAGAAATTCTGCATCCTCCAACATAGAAGTCAATCTGCAGATTAATCTCCCGCCTGGCTTTACTGTGAATGTGCAATCCTGAACTCAGTGTTCAATCACCGTGATAAAAAGTTTCGAGTCCAGCATACACACAGGAATTAAGTTGTATAATATTCTCAAGCTAAATGGGTTCCTTACCCTATTGAGTTGAATCAACAGGTTATTAAGATTTAAGTAAAGTGCACAAATGTAATTTAAGTAAGAATAGTTATTACATTTTAGAGTGTAGTAGCTCCCACCTCAACCTGCTCACAATCGCTGCAGATTAGAGCTTAATAAAATGGATCTGCCTGATTACAGACATTGAATTAAGTTGATCCAACTGCACTGCAAGGGTACCAAAGTGTGTGGCTAACTCTTTAGGTGACCAAAGTTGCCCATCCTGTCCCTAAAGTATTATTTCCTAGAACAAACACCTGTTTGACACACCACACTGCAGCTCATATCCTTTTCACATTGCAGAGTACTTTGAGTACATCATAAATGAGCACAGTATTTTTATTCTCTTTCCATCCATGACTCTGGGTTATATGCTTATAACTGTTTATAACTGTGATATTGTATGCATGTGTTTGTATGAGCCCACACAGAACAATAAAATCTGTTTCCCTGCCTTGCTCACAGTTTCCTGTTTTTATCATTTCAGAACGATCATGAATTGCAACCTGAGGGTGATCCAGGCTCGAGCGTTCGCTCAGAACCCACACCTACGCTACATGTGAGTGAATATTCTATCTTTGACAGCCATGTTTCCCCCGTGCCTTCGCTGGATTTATTATGATCTGCCGTACCTGACAGCCTGTGGTATATGGCTATAGATGAGTTAGTGTTGAGCAGGAGGCGATGCTGCTGATGGAGAATGGCTTGGGGAAAATTGTGCCACTGGCATTACTGTGGCAGCAGCCGCACATCTTAAATGAGACATCCATTATTTGCCTTGGATAATTGGATTCCTATCTGCAGCAGCTCCTTTGTGCTGCGACAGAGCAACATGCCAAAGACGCACTTCCATTTAGTCTGAACTCACCAAATGGACAAATTGTCCGAGGGCCGGGCGTCACCCAGCCGAGCACAGAACAAGGTAATTTCTTTAACAAAGGTTGATGTGTCAGTCCATATGACAGCCTGTTATTCCCCAGTTTTCAACGAGTAAACATGGTGAAGAACTCAGGCGCAGTCTGTTACCTGAACACTCTGCCATTTGCAATTTCCAGTTGTCAAGTGAGCGACAGTTTGGTCTTATTTTCCTCTGCTGTGGATTACAGCTGTTATCCCCGCACCTGTGCACCTTGAACTGTGTGTGAGGGTGTTTGTGTTTTTGTTCACATTGGGTTGCATATTAGGGATGCGCAGTATATGTGTTGTTGAAATTGGCGGAAAAAAAGCTCAAAATATCAATGACTTGTAAAAGTGACAAAAATTAACAACTGATTCATCAGCTGTATATCATGACAAAACTTTAAAATGGAGGATTTTATGGGAGAGAGTAGGAATGGTGACCTGCTGATTCAGCCAACCTGCTGTTTCGCTCTATGGACTCAGGAAGACACAACGACAGCAAAGGAAATTTTCACCCAATCTCACATTCAACTCACCATGGCTTGTTTTTACATGAAACTCAAAATATTCCAAAATAATTGTACCTGCAAAAATCAGTGTACCTTACAGGTACTCTCAGCATGTTCTTCTTAAAGGGGCAGCACTGCTTGGAGCCCTTTAAGCTACTTCACTGACTATAGTCAAGTACCTGATACAACACAACTTCAAAAATACTGAACTTACTCTTCAAAACATTACTGTTGACTTCTTTTTGACCGTCAACGCTATTTCAGACCGTTGTATATTATTTTACTGGATAAAAGCACAATCACAACTACTACTACTACTACTACTACTACTACTACTACTACTACTACTACTACTACTAATATGACCTTATATATTTTTTTTTAAATAAAAAAATGACATACAGTAAGAAATTTATTGGACCACCACCCAATATAATGTTATTAAGCACATGAATACTTAGATGTTAAATTAGTTTAAAAAATGTAGTTTTAATGGTTGAATGTTATGCCTGATTGATTTCTGATTTCTCAGAGATGTCTGGCTCAAATATGAGTATAAAAAAGAAAATTCAGTTTGAAATACCTCATTCCTGTTCAAAATGTTTGTACAATAACAATAACATTTTCCGCTTAAAATATGTTTTTGAAAGATTTCTAAAATACATATGTTTTCTTGTTTATATGACAGGTGGTATGAAAAATGTAAGCTCTATAGATACATACACATCTAGATATTATACATGTATCCAGACAGATAAATGGAAACAAGTCTAATGAAGTATTTTGACAAACAGACAGGTAAGTATTACTGAAGTGGTTCCACGGCATGTCTTTACCCTCTTCAGCTATAACCTTCATGTGCTGAACAAACCCTTTAATCAGATCAGATGATGAAGTAATAGTGAGTAGATCATGTTATTTCACTCCTTCAACATGGAGGTATTTAGTGTTTTAATCACTGTAAGCCCCGCCCCTTACCATCCAAACAGGCCTGCTCTCTGTGGCCTCCTTAATGGAGATGGCCGGTCGGTTGCTAGGTGACGCTGAGGATGATGATGTCTAGGAAGATTAATTATTCTGCCTGAGCCGGGCCTCAGACGAGCGACCTCATTGATGTCAGTGTCAGACAGGTCCGTTTTAAGGCACAGGGCCATCAGCCGCCAGCTCCTTTGTGAGGACGACTGAAGCTCATCTCTTTGTCACACGCTGCGGCTGAGGCAGACACATTGAAGTTATCCTTGATCCTACACGCTGTAAACCTTATGACTGTGATTAACCCCGGTCACACCCTCTTTTCAATTAAGACTCATCCGTCCTCTGTTTAAATAGGCGTCTCTTTTGTATGTAAAGCCTGTGATTTCAAACAGTAATGCTCTTATTGTCGTTAAAGGAGCGTTACAGACGCAGCAGGCGGCTTTATGTTTCTCAGCATGTTGTTCTGTTGTGTGTGGATGGATCTGTGTGTGCAACCTCTCATCTAAAGAGAGGAGATGATGTACAGAGAAGAAATGCCGGCATATAGTGCATGTGTGCTGTGATGTGAGCTGCAACTTACTGCTTTATTTTTTACTGCTGTAGTAACATAGTTTGACATTATATGAGCCTTATTCAAACCCCAATTCCAATGAAGTTGGGACACAGTGTAAAACGTTAATAAAACAATACAATTTGCAAAGCATTTCCATCCTATATTGGATTGAATACACTACAAAGACAAGATATTCATTGTTCAACTGATAAAACAGATAAATGTTGTTTTTTGTTTTTTACAAGTGTGCACTCATTTTGAGATTGATTCCTGCAGCATGTTCCTAAAAAGCCGGAACAGGGGCTTCTGTGTTACATCCACTTTCCTTTTAACAACACTCATTAAGTGTTTGGGAGTCTTACTGTTGAAGCTTTGTAAGTGGAATTCTTTCCCATTCTAGCTTGATGTACAACTTCAGTTGATCAACAGTCCGGAGTCTCTGTTGTCATATGTTGCACTTCATGGCTACACTTAATACATTTTTAATGGGAGACAGGTCTGGACTGCTGGCAAGCAAATTGCCCATACCGTTGGCATTAACACACACTCATACCATCACAGATGCTGGCCTTTGAACTTTGATAATAATCTAAATGGTCCTTTTCCTCTTTACCCCAGAGAGCTTGATGTCTATGATTTCCAAAAACAATTTTAAATGTGGACGCACCAGACCACAGCACACTTTTCACTTTGAGTCGGTCTGTCTCAGGTTAAAGCCAAAAGCCTGTGGCCTTCCTGGGTGTTGTTGATATCTGGCTTTTGCTTTGCATGGTAGAGTTTTAACTCGACCTTGTAGATGTAGAGATGAACTGTTAACTGACAATGGTTTTCAGAAGTGCTCCTGAGTCCACATGGTAATATCCTTTACAGAAAGGATCAGAGTTCATGGGCATCCAGTGCAGGTTTTTGCCCTTGTTTCAAATGTGCAGAGATTTCTCCAGATGCTCTGAGTCTTTTGATGATAGTATGGACTCTATAGATGAAAACATCCTAAATTACTTGCAATTATATATTGAGCAACAACATTCTTAAACTGTTGGATAATTTGATTATGGAGGTGTTCACATAGGGTGGCACAGTGGCTCACAGCAAGAAGGTTGCTGGTTTGAATCCCATGTTGGTCATTTTATACCCCAACATGACACTCACCTGTTTCCAGTTGACCTGTTCAACTGTTAATGCTCTTAAAAAGTGTTTTTTTGGTTTTTTTTAAGCATTTGTCGGCTTTCCCAGTCTTTTGTTGCCCCTGTCCCAGCTTTTTTGGATTGTGTTGCAGGCATCAAATTCAAAATAGATAAATATTTGCTATTTGCTGAACATAGTTGATCAGTTTGAACATAAATATCTTGTATTCTTAGAGTATTAAGTTGAATATAGTTCAGAAAGGATTTGCAAATCATTGCAATCTTGTTTTAATTTCATGTTAAATATCGTCTCAGCTCTGATTTGGGGTTTGTTTGTAGAAACAGATTGTAAGTTAAATATGTATTTAAGAGGCTGTTGATAAATGCAAAATGTGTTTTATATTTTATAGATTATATTTGAGACTGACATTAGGCTAGCATGACCAGGGGCATGTTTAGCCTACAAACCCCCAAAATTAATAAAATTATTCTAAACATTGTCAATAAACTGGTCTTTAGTTATTGCATTCTTTGGTAGCGTAAGGTTAAAAATACAAGAATAGCTTTTTAAAAGAAATCCTAATTATTATAATATTATTATTTTTTTTTTTTTTACGAAGGATTCTCCATTTTGTCTTCTGGGGACTCAAGAACACTAGGAATGACTCAGGTGTGAAAATACCCTTGGACCCCTAAATAACAGATTTATGAGTCTTACTTAAGGGTATCCCACAAGCAAACACTGCCCCACAACATTCATAAAACATTGGTAAATACATTAGATCACAGTCTTGTTGCACATTGCTCTGTATTCTCCAGTATGAGGAAGCTTCCATCCCTCCAGTCAGTAAAGGGGGCAGGGTGGTGCTTAGCGAAAACTCAATTACAATTGATCTGTACCATTTACTCTGTCAATTATTGATTCTGACCTCGAGCATTTAAGACACAAGGAAGTGCTCAAGCTCAATGATATTGTCACAATATTGTAAACCAATAAAAGTGCTCATATTAATCACTACAAGATGGCAGTATGGAAAAAGACAATGCTGTGGTGCACTCCAGGAAGGTCAGGAAATAAACAAAATTACAGTGGAGTTTATAAACTCTGTCAGGCTGCAGATGCTAATTAAAGCATCTGCATGCTTCATTAAACATGACCTCAGTTACATTCAGTACACATTTTTCGTTCTCTTCATCGCAGCTCTTGTCAAAACATTAATACTGTTATTATCAGACGACCTCTTTGTGTAAACTTGATGTGATTTAAGTCTAAATTAGGGTAAAAACATCTTCACAGAGAGCTTTGTTGTGATCTTTGTTGTTGTGGCCTTTAACTCTGCGTCCTGCAGACACATTGATCAGAAAAACACAGTGATCAGGTTTCGGCTAACAGGACTCAGATGAGAGTCTGAGCTCAGTGATGGTAAATATAAACTGTACGAAGCATTACGAAGCCTCAGGACAGGATTAGCACTGCAGCAGTCAATCTGTGTGACATACACTTAGAGCACAAATATTTGATGAACACTCAGAATTAATGTGCCTTCAAGTTGCCAACAAGAAATCAACAAAGTGTATGTTTACCTACAGACACCTAAGCTGATGCTGCAGTGGTGGATGATTTTTAATTAATGTAACAAGCTGAGGCTGTGGACGACATTTACCACAACAGACGGCGGTTTGATTCAGAGGTCACTGCACCCTGATAATGAATTTCCAGCTCACAGAGAGTTTTCTGCAGAGAGGTAAAGACTCTCTGGCTAAGTTCATTGAGGAGAGCCATTTTGACTATGGCAGTGATGAGCTTTAGACTGCACTGTCTGAAACTTTATCAAATGTCACTGTCTAGTTCGTGGTCAAGTTTATCCAGGGGCACTGCCAGAAACTTTAGGTTCCATGTAAAGATATCAGATTGGGCCCTACCAACCCTCCCAACTCAGCACGGTTTCTCAAACCAAGTATCTTAAATGCAAATTCATGAATAAATCTGGCATTTATTTTTTAAATGGATCAATTGTAATAATTACAGTCATGGTATTCTGTTCAAAGGGATACTCCAACATTTTCTTTTGCTTTCGTGTCTTGCCTCACTCCCGAGTCCATGACAAGTAGATAAACACCATTCTTTCGACTCTGCCTGCAGTAATAAGAAAGAGACGGGCAGAGCCCGCCCACCGCTAATTAGCTTAGGTCAAACACTGGGAGTCAATGGGCAGTGTTAGCCTGCCTCTGCCTACAGTCATCAGATAAACTCTTCAGCAACTCTAAATGGTCCTGTGTGCTGTTGTGACTCAGTTTTTTTTAACGCGTTATGTTACATTATTTAATTTTAGACTAAGATTAGCCCTTTCTATAATTTTCAAAAGAAATACATACGGAACTAAACAGCAGGACGAATGTGCAAACAGCCACTGATGTGTTTGTAAGTAGGTCGATAAAAACAGAGCACGGTCGCAATGTATTGCGATTTATCGTAGGGATTTGAGACTTGGCTTGGACTGACAAGAAGTAACTTCTGCCCAACCCCAGTGGGCACCAACTAGGAATTGTTAAGTGTAAAGGTGAGTTTTATAGCTGCCTCAAAGGACAGGTGCTAGAACAGGTTCTCAAAAATAGTTCTGGCTTTATTACCTCTGCCAAGGGGGCTGTGTTTTGATGACATTTTTAGGGACATTTAGTCATGGCGCAAGAGGAAAGTGATAAGATTTTGGTGGCGATCTGAACCCGGTTGCATATCTTTTTTTTTTTTCCCAAGAGAGGCCAGTTTTCCACATTTTTGCTAATAACTCAATAAGTTCTCAACAGATTTTCATGACATTTACAGAGAATGTTGCTCATAGCTCAAGGAAGAAGTGAAAAGATTTTGGTTGTGTTTCAAATCTGGATGTGGATTCAATATTTGTCAAAAGGATTTCTCTCAGGCTCAGTCTCACACCCAGCAGGTTGAAAGCTAAAGTTCTGTACTAAGGATTTTAAACTTTGCTGAACACACTGGTTACTGTCAAGCAGAAAGACAGTTTAAACTTTCACCTCTCTGAGAGGCCCTAAACACAGGTTGAGTATTTGTTCTGAAGAGAGTATTTTGGGTGATACAGTGATTTAAAATCTTATATTTATGTAAAGATAATAATCATTAAAATGCTCTGTATCTTGAGATGTTGAGTTATTTTGCCGTCATCATTAGGGATCAGACAAAACAAAGAAGAAAATATTTAATCAAAGATCATGAAAGTCTCAAAAGAGACATCAAATGTATTTTTCCTTCTATAAAACTGATGAATTCCTTCTCCCTCCAATTCTCTGTAGATTAAAGACAAATTATACCACATTGCAGTAAAGAAACTGTGCTGTTCTGTTTTTCTCCTTTTGTCAAAAAGGGCTACATGCTGCAGATAAAATACAAAATGCCCAATTAGTAAATGAGAAAAATGTGTTTCCAATTATTTCCCGAAGTTTGGACCTACCAGTCGTATTTCATTAAAAACACAATAATAATTTAAAAGATAAATAAAAACCGGGAAATAATAATTAAAAAACAAGAAGTTTTCTGATATCTGTGTTTGACTGTGCAGCTCCAGTGACTCAGCAGCAAATCCCTGCTCAGCCAGAAGTGTCTGAGAAACTGCAACAGCTCTGGACCTCTGAAGGAGTATAAAGGGACATTAAAACAACATAACTAATATTTGCACAACCTTTGCACAGAGAGGGACCAACTTTGATTAAAGTAGACTTTTTATATCCCTCTCATACTGCCTTCTGTTTACAGTTTTATTTTTGTTTAAGGGTTTAATCGAAGGGCGGTAGGTACTGCACAGACCTCACAGCAAGAAGGTTGCTGGCTCGATCCTCGGGTCAGTCAGGCCCTTTCTGTGTGGAGTTTTCATGTTCTCCCTGTGCATGCGAGGGTTCTCCCTGGGCACTCTGGCTTCCTCCAACAGTCCAGAAACATGCACATTAGGTTGATTGGTGACTCCAAATTATCAAAAATGAATATGAACCTGTGTGAGGCAAAATATGACCTTTCTGAGTTATTCTTGACTTTCTATAACAGAGGGAGATGCATGGTGATGGAAAATGGGGGGTGAGAGTGAGGAAAGACATGCAGGAAAGGTCATAGGCCAGATCTAGATGCATGCGTACTGTGACAAGGGCACCAGCCTCTATAGAGGGGATGCACATGACAACACGGTCAGGGCAAGTGAGTGGTGCGTAGCTGCTGAGATTGACAACAACTATGAATGCAAATTAAGCAGTCAAACAACTGCATTAAGCTGAATGATGATGTTCTTCGTTATCATTGTGGTTTCATGATGTTCACCGCAGGCAGTGAAGATCCTCAGCTGATGTTATGGAAATGTTTGAAGCTGGTATCATATCACTGAGCATACACACACTCAGGTAATGATGAATATGAACCTTCCCTCTTTCACTGTCCTTTGGTATTGATGAAAAAAAAAAATCAAGACATCAAATTTCAGCAGGACATTCATAAAACAACATAAATACCTTAAATGGCAAGGCACTAAGGACAACAGATATTTTGTTTATTGTAGACATACTGTTAAAGTTGAGAATCAAAGTCTGGACCACAGAAGCAGAAGATTGACAAAAAAAAGGCAGTTTCCAGGTGTTTAATTTAACACAGGCAGGTGAAAACAATACAAAAACACAGAGAATTGACAACATCAAACCGAGCTGAAAAGGCTGGTTGTCAACTCGAGACTCAAGTCCTCATTGAAAATCCCAGAGAGGCAGCAGGGCACGCCCTGGAGAGAAATCCAAAAAAAGCAGAGATTAGCTGCTATGCAGGTAAAGCTCACACACAAGTAATGCAAAAAAATCACACACTAGAATAATGCAAACAAGATGTTGGACACTACCAACTGGAGGGGCAGAGTGGTGGAGTCTTGACTGGTCTTTTATAAGAGAGTTGATTGCTGGGAGATTGAATGCAGGTGTGTCTCTGTGATGAACCACAGGTGTGCCTCTGCTGCAAAATAGTGAGAAAATAGTGAGAGGAAAAAACAACAGCACAGGAAAAACAGAAGCAAACACCCAGACCATAACACATACAACTCGGAAAAGTCTGATTACAATGGCTGATTTAACAGTGAATGACTTGAACTATAGTATAGTCCATAGATTTATCAAATATTGATGAAATAATTAAATCAACATGACTTTCATTTGCCAAATAATTACCCTTTCCAAGGAGGTTTTGTTTTTGCCAGCATGTTTGTTTCTTTGTTAGCAAGATTACACAAAAACTACTGGACAGATTTTGATGAATTTTCAGGAGATGTTGGTAATGGCCCAACTTAAAAATGGTTCGATTTTGGTGGTGATCCAGATAACCACCATTAGAGAGCAATAGTTTATGCGCAATAACTGTCTAACTAATAATGTTATCAACATAATTCAGAGTGGTAGGTGTGGTTTTTAAGGGTCAAGGAATCATATTATGATGGTAACTTTATCATGGATCTATTACTTATAGATGTAGCAGCAATATGTGAGCTACCTTGGTGGAGGTTTGGGCTGTCTGAGTGCTTTCTAGTTTATGTTATTTTTGCATATTTTTCTTGAAATGAAGGTTTCTGAGTCATCCAGGTGTCACATTAAAAATAAACAAGAGGAAATGACAGTTAAATGAAAGCTAAAACTAAAAATATGCTAAGAGGAAAATTTGGGTTTATCAATCTTATTTCTGATAAATGCAAAATCCCACAGGTACAGAGTTGTAGACACTGCGTGGCTACACTGCTTAGCTCAGGTTACTTCATGGCTCCAAAAGTTTTATGAAGTCATTTTTAAGCAAATATCTGCTTCAAATCTTCATTTTCTGTGATGAACATCATCACAGAACATGAGGCCCATTGTAAATTAATACAAACAAGTAATTTTTAAGATGAATAGGTGTTTCTTACAACCAAAATCAATTACCAGACGTTGTTGTTGAATTGCCAGTCTGTTGCACAATTTGTGAGGTCAGTTCATTCCTTCTATACATAAGGCATGCAGACATAAACACTTGGCCATTGGTGCATTTAAAGCTTTTTGTGGTTTATTAAAAAGACTTCCAAACAGGAAAAATACATTTGTTGGATGTAGTTTCTAATAGTTATGGTGCCATTTCATGTAGTATCAAAAGATATCAGAGTATTTTGTTTCAATCGTAGGAGAAGTGTTTTAATCAGAAGCTGAAACTGAACAGTAGACAGTGAAAGCTTTTTTGATGTACCATTCTAAAATGTATATCGAGTTTATTAAATGTAAAAGCCGCTTGTCTTAAAGCCTTTGTGAAATGTCCTTCAATATTATTGTATAAAAGCAGATTTCACAGGATGCTGCTAAAGGCATTTGAGCTCCATCCTGTATTTTCACCCTGCCAGTGTTTCCTCACACAGGGACATCATGTTGTGTTCTGCTGCTATGCAGATTTATTTTTCAGGAATTAATTGTGTTATCTCAGCATGATAATGGAACTGAACTCACTTAGCATAATTATTAAAGCGTTATTGTTTATTGCACATTTGAGCCAGCTTCATTTCACTCACCCTCTCACACAGGCTCTCACAGTTAGAGGCGTCTGAGTGGAGATGATATGACCTTGATATGTTTGGTCAGACAGGGAGTGGAGGCATGCCTTTGGAAAGAGGGTCACACAAAGCAGAACTGTGCTCCAGCAGTTTTAAATACAGTGCTTTAATACGGGCTGCAGAAAGGGCAAGTGTATTTCCTGGGTAGCTGTTTCCATGGTGTCCAGATAATTGCCCACTTACCACCACTACTAATGATGGCTCTACCATAGCCTTGGGTAATTCTTTTAGACCTGAAGCTCCAAGACACAGACATATGCACATTAAATATGAGGTAGACATATGACATTACTCTCAGTGATGAAGACCTGACACTGATATTAAGACAAGGTGTTGAAATTGTCTTTCTTTTTCATCCTCAAATATACATATATATGTATAGATTTTCCTCCACCAAGGAGGCTATGTTTATGCTAGTGTTTGTTTGTTAAAAAGGATTACTCAAAAAGTTATGACTGGATTACATTTTCAGGGATGTTGGTCATGTTGGCAGGAGGAACTGATTAGATATCAGTTCTGAGCAAAATCTGGATGCTGATCCAGAAATCGCTTTAAAGAATTTCCTAACATTGCGAGATGGGGTAGTTTTCCCCATTTTTGTTAATAAGGCCCTGTCCACATGGAGATGAAAATGTTTTCGTATTGAAACATTCTCTGTAAAGACGGCACCATTTCAGTAAATGTGTCCATCCACACAATACTGTAGCGCATTTGCCAGGCCTGTAAGTGGTGCTGTAACACTGCTGCAGGCATACACCAAAACCAGAGAAGAAGACATGGAGCATGCACATACATCATCCTTTCTGAAACTATCCATATTTGTCGTCCACACTGAAATGCTCAGCCTGCATTTTCAGGTTTATCCACTGGGACCTATTTTCAAAAATGTGCTTTTTCGGGCACATGAAACGCCATTTCCATGTGCACAAAAAACCTATATGGTTTAAAGATATTCCTGAATTTGTCTTCTTGTGGGCAACCCCTTAGTCAGTAAGCTCTTATTTTCAGGGGATGACCATGGTATAAGGGAGAAACAACTCAATTTTGGTGGTGATTCAAACCCAGATGTGGATCTAGAAATTTTTTCAAGGACTTGTTAACATTGTGAGATAGGGCAGTTTTCCACATTTTTGACAATAACTCGCCTGACAATGTTGGAAATACAATATATTGCCAAAAGTATTTGCTCACCCATCCAAATAATCAGAATCAGGTGTTCGATTCACTTCCATGGCCGCAGGTGTATAAAATCAAGCACCAAGGCATGCAGACTGCTTCTACAAACATTTGTGAAAGAGTGGGTCGCTCTCAGGAGCTCAGTGAATTCCAGCGTGGAGCTGTGATAGGATGCCACCTGTGCAACAAATCCAGTCGTGAAATTTCCTCGCTCCTAAATATTCCACAGTCAACTGTCAGCTGTATTATAAGAACGTGGAAGTGTTTGGGAACGACAGCAACTCAGCCACAAAGTGGTAGGCCACGTAAACTGACGGAGTGGGGTCAGCAGATGCTGAGGTGCATAGTGCGAAGCTAATCTGAGGGCCACTTCATGTGGCCCTCAGATTAGCTCAAGAACAGTGCGCAGAGAGCTTCATGGACTGGGTTTCCAAGGCCGAGCAGCTGCATCCAAGCCTTACATCACCCAGTGCAATGCAAAGCGTCGGATGCAGTGGTGTAAAGCATGCTGCCACTGGACTCTAGAGCAGTCTCTGGAGTGACGAATCGCGCTTCTCCATCTGCCAATCTGATGGACGAGTCTGGGTTTGGCGGTTTCCAGGAGAACAATACTTGTCGGACTGAATTGTGCCAGGTGTAAAGTTTGGTGGAGGGGGGATTATGGTGTGGGGTTGTTTTTCAGGAGCTGGGCTTGGCCCCTTAGTCCTAGTGAAAGGAACTCTGAATGCTTCAGCATACCAAGAGGCAATTGGACAATTCCATGCTCCCATCTTTGTGCGAACAGTTTGGAGTTGGCCCCTTCCTCTTCCTACATGACTCTGCACCAGTGCACAAAGCAAGGTCCATAAAGACATGGATGACAGAGTCTGGTGTGGATGAACTGGACTGGCCTGCACAGAGTCCTGACCTCAACCTGACAGAACACCTTTGGGATGAATTAGAGCAGAGACTGAGGGCCAGGCCTTCTCGTCCAACATCAGTGTGTGACCTCACAAATGCGCTTCTGGAAGAATGGTCAAAAATTCCCATTAACACACTCCTTAAACCTTGTGGACAGCCTTCCCAGAAGAGTTGATGCTGTTATAGCTGCAAATGGTGGACCGATGTCATATTAAACCCTATGGATTAGGAATGGGATGTCACTTAAGTTCATATGTGAGTCAGTGCAGGTGAGCGAATACTTTTGTCAATATACTGTACCTTGGCAGAGGTATATGCTCTTGGAGTGCTTCTGGTTTTGTGAGTGAAATTGCTCAAATTTGATTGGTGATATTTAGACCTGCCAAACCCAAAGCCTAAAATATGTTGTTCCTTGTTCTCATGCTGATAACTTTAGCTATATGTTAAAATTGGAGTAATAAAATGTAATTTTCCTACATAGACCAGAGAAGGAGCATCTTTTTCACTTATTTTTAAACAATAATTTTCAGAGATGAACCAAAGTGACAGTTTGTGTTTCTCCCTGGGATACTGTCCATTAAAGATGGAGTCTGTCTAGTCTTTGTAGCTTTCTCTCCAAAGAAAATCAAACATTAAATACTTTTGGTAAGTCACGTTGCCTGTTTTTAAATGACAAACACTGTCTGCTGTCACACATTTCAAATGGTCACAGTGATTTTTGTTCCAATAATCTTCCAGTTAGCTTTTTGAGGCTTTTTTCAGCTCCTCACGGTGACATTTTCAGACAGCTGTAATTCTTTGATGATTGACAGATGATTCTGCATCTGCTGTTTTTTCTGCCAAAAAGATCTTCAGAGTTGGACTTTTTCCACTTATATGAGCTGGTGGGATATTTATTTCTTTTGGAGGTAAAATGGAACCAAAGCCTCATAAAAAAAACCCCAAAAAGACCATTAACATTTCTATTTTGTTGAATATGATTAGAGCAGGATGGGTAACTTTGTTAATAGGACATGTTGAGGGTCATACATATAAAAGATTGAAGGGTGCTCTCAATAAGACAAACAAGCTACGTGCTATTTCTGTAAAAATGACAAAAAAAAAAGTATCTTTCCTCAAAATATATGATGGGTCCTTCATAGTTTTGAGCTCAAAAGCAAACAAAAAAACTAAATTTAATGGTATAACATGGTATAAAAGCCAGATGAAGGTACTGTTTTAATGCAATCAACTTGTTTGACCTGATCACTCAAGCTCATTTGACTTCCAAAATTCTTTTGGTAATGCTTCATTAAAGATCTTTGTGGGAGCCAGTACAGCAAACATAATACTAATTCCTTTTAGAACCAATACATAGATACATAAATAAAGCGAAAATAAAATAGTTATATGATTATCATAGAATCATTGAAATTGTCTGAGGTTGTGATGCATTATGCCTTTAATAATGGTGTCTTAGTGGCATAGTATGCTGAAAGACCTTATGACAAATATCTTCTGTCTTCTTTTTCTCTTGAAGTCACATCAGGAAACTCGAAGTGGCCACGTTGAGGCTGTAAGGGGGCTGTATGTGGCCCCCATGTCAATAATTATCCATTCCTGATTTGGTTGATGAGCATGTTAATTTCCCTGTTGACTACAGTTTTATGAAAGTGTTGACAGAAGCCAATTGACAAACACACAAACACAAGAAGACAGTGTTGTATATTGTGTATTTGAAATTTTTCTCACGTAGGGCCCATAACTGCCAATAAACCTTAATATAGTAAAATATTAGTACATTTGTTTAGGTTATCTTATTCTAAATTCCAAAAGGGCATGCTTCTTTTTTTTGTTTCAGTTTTCTTTGAAATGTGAAAAGTAAATAAAGCCTGGTTATTGAGAGATTTACTAATTTGGTATAATCCCACAAGGATAAACTGGATAAAAAAGGAAATTTAAAGCAATTTAAAGGTAGACTCTTCTGCGATCAAACATTTCACCAAATATACTCCTCAAAAAAGTTTAGTAAGGACATTTTAGTTGATTATTTTTCGACTTTACTAATAGCAATTGGTATTGTGTTTTACATTGTCGGAAAGTCTGATTAGTCACCTTTACAACGAAGTGCAACTTGAAAGGATCATGCATTCGTGGAATGAGCAAAACAGCTTAACGTTTGGGTAGTGTCCAAAAAAATGTGTCAAAATCCCCTGGAAGGTGTTCTGGTTTACGGAGTGGCAGCATTATTTGGTACCATTTCCAAATTTAGGACTAAGATCTGTGTGACTTCTGAAGTCAAGGGCAGACCGGGAAGTGGGTATCCCAGGAAGACAACACCTCAAGATGTTTCTCACCGTTGCATTGAGCAATAGAATTCCTACAAGAAGGAAAAGGGATTGAGACACATTTTTTTTGAAGCTCTACCCAAACGTTTAGCCGTTTTGCTCATTCAACAAATGCATTATCTTTAGACGTTGTACACCATTGTAAAGCAGACTAATCAGGCTTCCCAAGGATGTAAAATACAATACCAATTAATTGTATTAAAGGGGAGAAATAATCACCTACAATAATGTTTCCAGACTTTCTTTGGGAAGTGTATACATACATATTCTGCATTCTGTCTTATGCAAATGAACAGAATCTGGAAAATAAGGGAATCGTAATCCACACGAATCAGGAGGTTATCATGTCTAATAATAATAAATGATAATGCATCAAATTTTTATAGCGCTTTTCAAAAGGACTCAAAGACGCTTTACAAAGGATAGCAACAAAACAAACAAAAAAAACAACAACAAAAAAAAAAACTATGAGTGGTTCTGGCCAATATTTACAAAAAACTCATCCGTAGAATTGATACCTGTATCCAATAATCACATGTGATTACAACTCCTGTAAAGTCTTGTCAGTTCAACACAAAAAACTCATGGCTGTTGCTGTCAAGGAGATAAAAATCCATTAGAGCTGCCCTGATATTCGTGGTCTACTATGTTTTTAAAATCAGTTAACATGTAAAAATCTTCCACCTTTGAATCGTTTTATTTGGCAGCCTGTCTTGATTTGTTTAAGCCATCAAAGGAAAAAGGAAAAATTGTACACCTCTTGGTTTGCTAGGTGGTCATTTCCTGGACCTAGCGTTTGGCTGGGAGCACTAATGCTATAGGAGGAGACTCAGATAGTCATATTTTGAAGCTCAGGGCCATGATCCGAGCTGCCATGTTTGACGAGCTGGGAGTGAGATGTGTTGAAATAACAGCTGAGGACAGTAGTTGACTGCTAGTTTGGCTGTGACCTGTCATTGTTCTGCTGCTCTTTTTGATCCCTCTGTGCATCTGGAAAAAAAAGAAATCCCTGTTTCCCTCTTTTTTCTGCTGCGATGACATTCATCTCACACACATTTTTCCCTCTCACAAAGCACCAGGTGGAAATGAAGTCCATCAACAAAGGTGCAGCTACAAGGTTTCAGGCTTTCAAGTCATTTGTGCCCACCGCTGGGTCCGGTTTTGTGTTTGATGCTACAGGCCGGTCGGGCCTTTGTGCGCTGCGCTTGTCCCAGTCTGTGTCAAATTAAAGGTCAGCCTCTGGACGGTGAGGCAACTTTTCTCTTTATTCCAACACAGCCGAGGGAGAGGCCCAATAAATCTAGAGGGAACGTTGTCACCAGGGGAGTCGAAAAGGTCATTCCCCACCGGGAGAAGGAAGTGGAGACTCTCTCTCATTAAATCTTCCCGGCTACGTGTAGTATTTTTTATTTTTTTTATTCCTAAATGTCACATTCACACTCGGGTCAGCTAGCCTGAGACCACCAGTAATTAAAATTCAGATTATTCACTGTTTACCTTATAATGGCTTTTTAAAAATCTCTCCTACGCCTCCTCAAAATAGACTCAGTTTTCTATCTCCATCTAAAAACAGATGGAATCATGGACATTTTTACCAGCATGGACATTTTTACCAGTAAGCAAAGATAAAACTAGGTAAAGACTTTTTTTTTTAGCTCTTTATCTGTCTTTTCTGCTTGTATCATTTCAGCTCTAGCTATGTTATTTTTACATATTAAAGTCATTTTCTTACTTTTAATTCACATTTTATTTGGTTCATGCTTCATTGTCTGACTTTCTTGTTTTGATTCATCTGTTCATCTTATGTTGTACTTTTAATCCTTCCATAGATGCCCTTTTAGGTTCCTTTATTGATTGATCTAATCATGTCTGTAGTTCTGTTTTATTATTATTTTTCTCACTGACTTTATGTTTTAAGCTTTAATTTTGGTCATCATGGTCTCATTTTATGCTGAGTTCTTGTATTGTCTGGGTTCTTATGACATATGAAGTGGGCCTTTGTTTAATGGACCAATTAGATGAAACAGAAAAGCTGATAGCAGATAAAGTTCAGTAAATCAAACACAACAGTCCACAAATATGCAGAAAAGCACTGGTTGCATGTAATAATAATGGCACACAAAATGACAGTAACAGTGATAATAATAACCTCGAACATATATTTAAACACAGTCTCAAAACTCACTTATTCAGCCTGGATTTTATGTAGAACTTTATCATTTTAATGACTATTATTGTGAGTATCACTTTTGACCTGACTTTATTGCTAAATTTAAGTTTTCAATTTTAGTGTCTGATGTTTTATGATATTGTTTAGTATTTGTTTAAATATCTTATCATGTTGATATAGATTTTATTTTTTTTACACTTAATTATTTTAGATTTCTTTTACTCTTTTCACATTTATTTATTTTATTATTTTCTTATGTATTTTAAGCATTTTATTTGTGTCTGATGATTCTTGGTTTTGTTGCTTTGCATTTTGTCTTGTTTCTTTTCTGTTATATTTTATCAGTCATCTTGATTTTATCATTTCTTTTACTTTACCTTCTCTGGTGTGCGTGTCATGATTACGACACGGTTACTACATGATTACTCTCATTTTTTAATATATATATATATATATATATATATATATATATATATATATATATATATATATATATATATATGTATATATATATATATATATATATATATATATATATATTTATACTGTGTGTATGTAAAATTTTCTGTCTAGATATAAAGCATTTTGAACTGCAACTGAATTTGTATATGTGCTATAAAAATAAAGTTTGTTTGTATGATAAAAATAATAATAGTGATGAAAACTAGAAAATTGCTGAAAACAGCTTTGCTGTAGTAAGCTTCTTGTCATGTTGCTGTGATTTACCAGGTTGTAGCTTTAGTGTAGTGAAGCTGATTTTTTTTTTTTATGAGTAACTATTAACTTAGCCCACTACATTAACAAGTACTTTGCCCATCACTGAATAAATGATACCAAGCTCTACAAACATGGGAAATGTTCTCACACTGCTCTTTTCCTCCTGTAGCTTTAGATGATCAAGTGACACCTCGATTCTCTGCAGAGTTTCAGCTCCAACAGGAATATTAAAAATAGAGCCGGGATCTCAGAGGTGTAAATGAATGTGAAGTTCGTTCTCACGTGTCAAGTGTTACATTCACACTAACAGACTCCCTGACCCCAAAGAAGCAGGAAAGATTCAGAGAGTACAGCTTCAGGTCAGCTCAGCCAAACACGGAACAACAGCTGGACTCTTTGGCGGTCAAACTGTTCACATTTTTCTCTTTCAAATGAGTCCTGGAGCCAGACAGGTGTGGAGAGGTTTATTCTTATGTGTGCATTATTCTCACCGATACCAAATCGAACCAAATGACACCATCACCCCACACTCAACCCATGCAGCAGTGAAGTGGCAACCTCACCTACAATGAAGCCAGTGAGGAAGTGCAAAAACATGCAGGTCTTTGGTGCCTGCAAACCTCAATTCCAATGAAGTTGGGATGCTGTGTAAAACATAAATGAATACAGAATACAAGGGTTTCCTTTTGGACCTAAATTCAACTGCATGCACTACAAAGACAAGATATTTAATCTTCAAACTGATAAACTTCAATGCTTTTTGGCAAATATTCTCTCATTTTGAATTTGATGCCTGCAACAAATTCCAAAAAGCTGGGACAGGACCAACAAAAGACTGAAATGACTCTCAACAAGTGAAAGATAAGCTGTTCTTAGAGGAAACAACAAAATCAAATGCATGGTAGTTCCTGCAAACAGCACACACATATTAGTGTGACCTTGACAAATAATTATGAATGACCTGCTGCCGTGGTCCTGCTTGACGCCAAGTGCTTTATCCTGTATCAATCATCAACAAAAATGACATAATTTTACATAAATTCATACTTTTAGACCAGTTAAATCCATTTTATAGGCAGTTCAGCTAAATGCTGCTATATGAATCAACATCATTCCTCTCCAGTTTATAATCATGATAGATTTTAATATTAGAATGACCTCTCTATCCATGGTTGTATTGATTATTCGTCTTTGATAACTATCTTTTCAACCATATAGACATACCTAATTTCAAGGGGCTAACCTCAAATAAATCTATATTCAGCAGAGACAAATATGATGGAGATAGATTTATGATCTGAATGTTCATGGGTTTGTCGATATCATTAATTCTTATCTTTAGTCCCTTTGTCTCTGCCTGGATGACACATCTCTGGATATATGTGCATGTATTCACGTATATATATATATTTTACATATATATGTGTATCTATAAAATGAAGACTATGGCTTCAGCCTGCTCTATTGTACAGTGCTGTGAGATAACACTTGTTAGGAATAGGTGCCATACAAATAAAGATTGATTGATTGATTGATTGACTGATTCATTGTAACCCATCTTTTTGGGAACTTTCTATCAGAGGATGACAAAGCAGCAGGAAAAGGTAGTAAATGGGCGAGTGGCTGGATGCGTTGCTGATGTCCCAACATGTGCATGACCTTAACCACAGGTGATTGTACCAGTACAGTGGATCAACTGATGAGGTATTTTTCATGAATTTTGGTCACTAATGATCAGCTTTTGATCCATTGGGTCACCTCGGAATAGTTTAGCTCTGTGTGCCCTCACACTTTTCGGGGTCTTCTCTGCTTATTGAGGATTTGAATTGGGCATAATTACCGGCATGATTGGTACGACCCCAAACCCCCACAGTGCTGCTGGCTGTCAGGAGGCTGAAGACCTGCCTGACTTGCTCCTTTTTGTGTATAATTAGGATGATCTAAAGTTGGTCTGAGACAGCACTTTCAACATGGCAGCAGCGCTGGATCTGACTCAGATGCTGTCTTTAGTAACCAAACAGCCGACAGTACTCTGGCTTCCTCTTCCAGTATTTTTACAGTCTATGGTAGCAGCCCAGTGTTTACAAAAGTGGTCTGCAAACGTTTTGGACTGCAGCCATTTTAAAGCCCAGACGAGCTTTGTGATGAAATTTGTGAGAAAGTGATGAGACAGATTTTCTCTTCATTAGAGATGCTCAGTGCTTCTGAGGATCTTTTAGGGTGAGCATATGAATCCGTGTGAATATGAAGTAGGCTGATAATAAGAAGCAGCATCCATGCTGAACTTATCTTCCCAAAGAAAGATAAATAAATTATGATCTCCTAAAAAGAAACAAACAGTGACAGCTTTACAGCCTTATTAACAAATAATCTACCTGCCCCTGCTGGAGCTGTTTTAATCTGTCAGAGCGTATCTTTGAATATTTACTTTCATTTACAATGTATGACAGTAGATTGGAGCAAAGCCTCCTAATGCCACTTTATAATCATGAGCTCTGTTTGGGCTGCACATGTGGGGATTTGATTAAAGACAAACCTAAGCCTGGCTTATGCATATTTTAAGATCTTTGGTGAGATGTGTCAAACAGTAATGCCTCCTTAAAGAAGCGAAAAATGCTAAAATCAGAGTCCAACATTAGGATTGATCAGCAATGTAAAGATCATGCAGAAACATAAAAGGAGAGTCATTAACCCTCTGCTCAATGCAAATGCATTACTAGGTGAGGCCACAACAATGTCAACTTATAAAAATGTTGATAAAAACATAATTGATTAATATTTTCTGACATTTTTTTCCTGGTTAAATCTTATCTTCTATCAAATTCAGACCTAACTACTAAATACAAAAACATGTCTGGGGGAATTTGATCCTCAATACTGCGATGTGTGTGTGTGTTAGTGTGATTAATTATTAATAAACTGAAGGCAAAAAAGTACAAAATATAATTTAAGAGGCATTATAAATTTACAGCAAAAATGTGCAAGAATCACTCTTAAGGTAAAGAAATTTCTGTTTGTTTGGTTAAACTATGGACTTGCCTAAGAGATGAGGCTAAATCCGGTAAAGCCTACGTCAGTTCACATGCAAGTTTAACAAGAAGTGTTAGAACGGTATAAGAAGGAAGAGGGGAAATGAGGAGTTAATTTGAAGGGATGTCCTTTTTCCCAGTTTTGTTTTGTTTGCTTGGGAAAGAGGGTTAACATCAGAAATTTAAATGTGGGCTTGTTTTTGTTGTTTTGGTTATTTATTCGTGACGACTGGGGTTTGCAATGAGTACCTCCTGTTTCTTCCATCCTCATTTCAAACCGAGGTAGTTGTCTTGTTTGGTGTTTTGTCTGTTGTTGTAATGTCTTTTTTATGTTGTTGACTAGTACTTGTCTTGTCTGTTTGGTTTGAAATAATTTACTTGAAATGAAATATAAAAAACATAGCAATAAACTGTTTTGATGCATCATTCCTTTTTGTGCTGTAACAGATTAAAAATTTACAACATGTTGAGGCCTTTGTTGAAAATTTTGTGGAAATTATACAGGATGATATCTTTTTAAGGTAAGGTCTTTTGATCAGCTTCTTTCATGATCAAAACTTCCAAATCTTCTTTCTCTTTAGGGTTTTAACACTTTAATTGCCAGTGTAATGACAAGATGTCAGTGATTTTTATGAAAATGCAGACAATAAGTGTGTTATTTTCAGCCTTGGTATGTTAATAATCAGCAACAACACTGACTTCCTACATCATTACATCGTGAGCAACCTCATAACAAGGGGTAAAATGCATTAGGGTGTTTTGTGAACAAAAAATAGCGCATTCACTCCCATTTTTGAACCCCCAGCTGTAACAGATCATTCTGGAACATGTGTTTCTTTCTGAGTTTTCTGCAAACGAACGTGATGCAGAATCATCAGAGTGCAGCCATGTTTGCAAAGCTGTAAAAGTGAACTCAGTAATGTCGGCTAGCTTAACTGTTTTGCCTCTGTGGGTGGGATTGCGTGACTTTTGATTCTTTAAGAGATGCAGAGCGGCTGTTTATTTCTCCCCATCCTGTCCTCTCTCTATTTAGCTCTGCTCTGGAGGAGGACTTCCTCCTACACTCAGGCTGTAGCCTTCAGAGACCGACACTGTTCATTCCAGAGTGCCTTCATTACCATCAAATAACATGTTTGCATTTTTAAACTGCAGCTTGACTCTGTACCGACACTGCATACCAACATAATGTGGCAGAGTCTCTCCTTGAATCCAAAAGATCTTGCAGAGATCTCACTCTCCTGCCTGCCTGGCTCGGTGCAGCAGCGTTCCTGCTCTCCGAGTGTGTTAAATTGGAAGTTGGCGTAGCTCTGCGGGTAAAGGTTGCGTGGACCTGATCCCCTCCCACAGGCCAGCCTGCCGCTCTGCTCTGCCAGGACTGGAGCCACGTGACTGTGGGAGAGCGCTGATGGGAGGTGAAGGGCACTTCAGGATCTCCCTCTAACATTAGATTTCGTAGTAGACCGCCCCCACTATTTTTTAAACAGCTCGCCGCCCACAATGCACCACATGAAATCTCTCTCTGGTGTGGGAACTCATGGATGCAGCATCTGCTGTGTTTCTGTTGTTGTAGGTGAATCACACTGATGTTTGATTATGCAGACTCCAGCCTGTGCTGCAGAGTCGGGGTAATGGATTTTATCAGGATGGAAAGAGAGACTTTTTCAGATTTAAGAAAATAAGAAGCTGTAACTCAACAACAGAGAGAAACACATTAGACATGGCAGTTAAACAGGGCATATAGCGCAGCTTATTTCCCAGACGTGGAGGTTTGGGGGAGCAAACAAGCCGTTTAAATTTAATCTGCACATTCATAAATTTTTGACTGGAAGCAGATTTACATTCCTTCCTAATGCATGCATGCTGGAGTGTGTGTGCGGCTAATCTCACTGTAAACACTAACACGGAGGCTTGCCACTACCTGATAGAGGTGTTATGGAGCATGGTATCTGCTGGCGGGGTGGACTGTGGGGAGAAGCGCTCGGCTGCTCACCGCCCGACGATCTGAGACAGCCTGACCACTGGGACTCTGGCAGCTTGTGAATGGAGCGCACCATGTTCTCAGCCTGGACCGGATGTATTTTTCTATAAAATGAACTCGGTGGGAGAGCTGAGATGTGCCTGAGCTCTGATAGGCTGATGCTGAGGGGGTTCAGCGCAGGATATAACATATATATACGTGTCCCTGGTGGTCTGTCTGACAGCAGCGCCTGTCAGGGCTGACATTAAGTCTGTGACTCAATAAGAGGCAGAAGCAGTCAGATCCATCAGGCTCAAATTCATGAACCGTATATAGAGCCTCTTATGCCGGGGTAGAAGAGGAGGGGGATGAAACCTACATCCTTTATGAGGGCCTGCAGGGTGGATAAATTATTTCTGAATTCTGATGAAGTGAAGCTTACTTCTCATTTAAGTGATTACCCTGACCCTGCTCAGAGAAGAGACCTTTTTTTCTCCATTTATGGATCATTTTATATTTTTCCTCCTGTCAATATCATCAACAGGGGAAAATTTGATTATTTGACCCCACAAATACACACATACACCCGAAAACCACCATAAAACAAATATTAAAATAATGTTAATTTAATATGAAACATATTCAAAATTCAATAAATAAACATAACTATATATGAAATAGTAAAAAGTAAATAAAATTATGTATTTCTATAAAATCCAAGCAAGGCAATAGAAATAGCACTCTCTTGTCTACTCTTGAGTTACTTAATGTTTAAAGAAAATCATCTGTGACCAATTTATGAGGTACCTTTCAATGCATGTTAACACAAGTAGCTAATCATCCAATCACATGGCAGCAACTCAGTGCATTCAAGCACGTAGCCATGGTCCAGACAACCTGCTGGTTACAGTGTTTTAAGTGTAATTACCTACGCTTTCTGAGAGAAGAAATCTTTTTTTCTCTTTTTATGGATCATTTCATATTTTTCTTCTTGTCAATATAACCCACAGGGGGAAATGAAACTATGTGGCACCCTTATCAAATATATGACCCCACAAATACACAAATACACCAAAAAATATCATACATAAATATTGAAATGATGTTTCTTTAATATGAAACGTATTCAAAATTCAATAAATACAGAAAATACATAAAATAGTAAAAAAATACATAAACGACTTATTTCTATAAAGTCCAAGCAATGCAGTAGAAATAGCACTTTCTTATCTACTCTTGAGTTAAATAATGCTTAAAAAAATCAACTGTGGCCAGTTTAACACAAGTAGCTCATAGTTCAATCACATGGCAGCAACTCAGTGCTTTCAGACATGTAGTCATAATCAACATCCTGCTGGATTCCAAAGTGAGTATCAGAACAGGGAAGAAAGGTGATTGAAGTGACTCTGTACATGGCATGGATGTTTGTGTCAGATAGGCTGCTCTGAGTATTTTGACAGAGAATGGTCCAAACAATAGAAACTATCCAGTAAGTGTCAGCTCTCTGAACAAAAAAGCTTTGTTGAAGCCAGAGGTCAGAGGAGATTGCCTACTTCAACCAAGGCATGCAGAGGAGCATTTCTGAATGTACCACACATTGAGTCTTAAAACAGATTGGATGAAGCAACAGCTGACCGCGGAGTGCCACTCCTGTCAACTAAGAACAGGAAACTTAAGCTACAGCTCGCACAGGCTTACCAAAGCTAGACAGTTGGTTGTTGGAAAAACATCACCTGGTCTGATTAGTCTGGATTTCTGCTGCTACATTCATTGGATGAATCTAGACAGGGTGTTGAAAAGTACGCCACTGTGTGATGTGCTATAGCACCAAAGCAAAATGGTTTTCTAGTAGGAAAATATGTTGCTTAAGGCATTAAATACAACATACATTCACCCTGCTCTTGTGGCTTGTTTTTGCCAAACGTTCTCTGAATGATGCAGAGTTGTTCCTTCCTGCACCGAGACAGAGCTTATCTCTGTCACTATTGCAAATGTTTACACTATTGATCTGCACCTCATGCAGCACCACTTCAGTGATACCCAACTCTCGCCTAAAGTTGATTTGCACGGTCAGTATTTTCAACATGTCTGTGGGTTAGAAGCCCCTCCAGAAACCAAATAGTTGACTACGCATCGCAATGTGCCATAATGTTTCATAAGGAAAGCAACATGTTTCACCTGCACAGAACATAAACTCAAATACTATCATATATACTTATTAAATATGCTGTTGTAGTATATCATAGTACCTGAAAACCTTAAGTATCTTTAAGGGCTGTTACTATATTACATTTCCACCTTACAGTCATTGGGCGAAAAAAATACCATGATAATGATAGTATTGCTATATCTGTAGAAACTATGAAAAAAACCATCAATAATATATGTTTACTTAAGCCACAGCCTTACTTTTTGTCTCTACTTTGGCAAAATACTCAATTGAAAAATTGGCAAGTTTGCAGTTTTATTGTAGTAGCTGCTTCTTTGGTTCATTTTTTACTTCAACAAGCAACACATCAGTTTAAACACATCTTAGCTGTTGTTTTAGTGATATTAACAGAGATATCTTCTTCTTCTTCTTTATTAAGATCCCCATTAGCACTAGCAAAAGCATTGGCTATTCTTCCTGGGGTCCACCACACACACAAGGTCAGACAAAAAACACACAACACAAACAAGACATGATGGCTGCAATCCCTTGATCAAGTCCATCCACATCGATATATTACAACAAATAGTCCTTGTCAGAGCTGCAGATGGATGTCAACGCTCTGCTAAGTAAACACATTTCATATTGCTCTTATATACAGACATTAAACCTGCAGAGGAGGGAACACAAACACACACAGTGCTGTACATTGCACCGTTCATTCTGTGAGTGTGTGTCTGCTTCACTCTGCTGTATGTGTCAGAGAAATCCCTCTGTTGCGCTGCTGTTTGTCCGCATAGCAAAATGGTTGAGCTGTCCCAAAGTCATAGGCCAAATATTTATAGGATTTCACTGTTTGTAGCACAATAACATTATTATCATTTTTAATAAAAACTGTTACTGTCTGTTCTGGTACATTGTGGCAGCCCAAGTATCTTATATTTTAGATCTGTAACAGAGAGACGAACAAATGGAAAGGTGAAAGATGAAGAGTTTGTCTGTTGGTAAATATTTCACATTTATCTCTGTTTTACACAGGTTTGGGGCTTGGGAAGCCTTTTTGTGTATTAAATGTGCATAAAATAACACCCCTTTTGCAGTCTGGCAGCTGTTTAGCTTCCCCAGTTTCTAGGCAATATTTTGGCAAGAAAGTTGTTAAAAATCAAACCAGTGAAATTCAGGAGATCCAAACCTGGAAATAAAAGATTTAACTTACTTTTATTTTGAGTCCTCGCACCTCCCAGTGGTCCAAAATCACTTAATACATCTTTCAGGCTTGATTACCAGATAGAAGCAAACTCTTGGTGTGTCTCTTCTGTGTGTGTGTTGCTCGGTGTTTCTTTAAGGTCTTAATTACTTTTTTCGTGCTTCACTCAGTCAGCGTCCCCACAAATTGATGTGGGAGTGATGCATGGAAATGAAGCGCTTCTGTTAGGGCAAACGAAAGCCTGAAAATGAGTGAAAAAATGACACATTAGAGTTAAAGAAAACACCAAAACTGAGAACTTAGCAAGAAAAAAAATGAAGAAAGTCAGCCCAACCCCAGTCACTTCCTGCAGGCTCTACCCTTGCTTCTGGTGTAATATTGAGTGGAGAGTGGATTTTCTGTGTTGTCTATGTTGGTCTTTGTCGTGCTCGTTCATGTTTCACCACACACTGTTTTTCCAATAATGTGCTATTCAGGCCTTCATTTCAAAATAAGATGTCAATATTGACTTTTCAATTGGATGTTGTCAGTTGGGGATTTAGTTGGTATGAGAGTGTTCATGCCTGGTTGTTTGTCTCTATATGTCAGCCCTGGCAACCAGTCCAAATGTCCCCTACCTCTTACCATGTACAAAGCCCCTGTGACCACAAGGCATTCTGTTTGCAAACCCCAATTCCATTATAGTTGGTATGTTGTGTAAAACACAAATGAAGACAGAATGCAATGATTTACGAGTCCCTTTCAACCTATATTCATTTGAATACACAACAAAGACAAGATATTTAAATTTCAAATTTCTGAACCTTTTTTCTTTTTTTTTTTTTTTTGCAAAGAATCTCTCTCATTTTGTATTTGTTAAAATGTAAAATGTGAAATCATGTTCCAAAATCTGGGCAACAAAAAAATTGAAAAGTTGAGGAATGCTCAAAAACATCTGAGCATGAACAGGTTCATTAGAACCAGGTTTGTGTCATGATCAGGTCTAAAAGGAGCACCCCTGACTGCTGAGCAACTAAAATCATACATCAAGCAAGAATCTGAAGGAATTCCTACAACGCTTCAACAGTTAGTGTCCCCAGTTTCTAAATACTTATAGAGTTTTGTTAAAAATATAGGTGAGGTAACAGTGGTAACCATGCCTTGTCCTAGCTTTTATTAGGACATATCAGGCATAAAATTCTAAATGAGTGAATATATCAAAAGTTCATCAGTTTGAATGTTAAATATCCAGTCATGTAGTGTTTTCAGTTGAATGTTGGTGAAAAAGTATTTGCAAATCATTGCATTCTGTTTTCATTTACATTTAACACAACGCCCCAGTTTCATTTGAAATAGTTTGTAAGATGACAAAACAAGTAAACACTTAAATTAAACATATCTGTAAAATGATTTAAAAGTTGATATCAAAACTGTAAAAGACATTTCTGAAAATACAATAAAGTAAATGTAGATATTGAAACATTCAGCAGGCTAAAACATGAGATAAATTTAATTAATGAATATGTTAACAAAATCAAACTAGAAAAGTCTGAATCGCTGTTCCAGACAAAAGGAGCAAAAAAAATATAAAGCATGCGTATTTCCTCATCCTTCTCCGTAAGAGGCCATTTAAAGTGATCAGTAGATTTAAGTGGGAGATATGGGCGATGGTTCACCTGTACAGGTAGAGAGCGTGACAGACAAAGATATCAGGCATGAATGCGTGCAGATGGAGACGCAGGACTTCACCTCAAGGCCACTTCAGAGCGATGAGAGCAACCGGCTGTGCGGAGCGATCTTCACATCCATAATCACAGCACTCTCACAGAGCTCTAATGCCTCATGATGGCTCTGCTGGTCTTGAGACCACGACGGGTGGTTTTGGGTCGTGGTGAGCCACAGGAATAATGGCTTCAGTTAATCGGCAGTACAGGACATTCAGTCTCAGGGGACTCTGTGTCAGCTGGTGTGACTGGATCGATGGCGTCTGCAACACTGAGCTCCCCCCCGGCGCTTCAAGTTCAACTCCCCTCCCCTCCCTCCGACAGTTCACTGCATCCTCACCTCAACGTCTTCACTTTTTTGACGCCACTTTTGATCTCTTGAGTGTTGAACAACCAAAGGAGGAAAATGATTGAGGCCACGCAACATTTTCTTTACCTGAGCTGACAGAGCAGCTAAAAATAGTCATTTTCATCTGAGTGAAGGTTGGTTTTAGGTGGTGTCCGGGAGCATGTGTGCTGAACTTCGTTCTTTAACCCTTTCATGCTCTGTGTCCATTTTGTGCAGTCAATTAGGCAAGACGACTTTATGTATGGAGCACCATCCATACGCAAGAAGGGAAACATGCTTATTGAGAATCAGCGTTAATCGAGGGAAAGAGACTGCTAAACTTAACCTGCAAGTATCATCAGATAATTTTTGATCAGGGGTGCAAAACTGGTGGCCCCAGGTCCACATGCAGCCCTCCTAATTACTTAATGAGGCCTTCAAGATGCAGTTTTTTGACATTAAAAGTGTATGATTATGAAGGAAACTTGACAAAATCTGCCTTAAAAAATCAATATTCCCAAGAAAATAGGTTTATTTGTCTGCTTGCTTTTTTAAAATAGAAATAAACATGAAAGTAGAATATACTTTTATAGTTAGTGAATGCACTATAATTAAGATTAAAAAAATAGCAGAAACTGGCTTGAATTCTGTGTTTAGCTCATTAGATTAGGTTTTGGTTGTTGCATTTTTGTGTTAAAATATTTGCTCCCGAAAAAAAAATCTTTGGGAATTATTTATTATTTAATGCCTCTTTAATAATAATTGGTATTGTATTTTATATATATGCTATGCACTGGTGCAACAGACTGGCAGTTTCACTCACTGAATGGCAGAGAACAATGTTTAGTAATTTACATTTGTGGTAGGAAACAGTAAAACACTTTAATTCACCTGAAAAGTTAGGTGTTTAAAGTCTGAAGGTGTGATTATTTTGATTCTGTTTGTTAAAGAGCATGTAGATTCTAGTCTGATTTACATTTAAAAATAACTAAATTAAATTTTTGTCTTAGTTATAGGAGGAATCTCTGTAGAAACAGTTATAACTCTGTATCTATTAGTCCAAAGTGAGATCAATGTTCTCAGTCTTTCTCTGGGCTTTAGATTAAAGTATTTCATCTTTGTTTCCTCCAGTTTGTGTTTTATGTCACAAACAAACCGGCTCAATACTTTTATTTCATGCAAAAAAACTGTCAATAATTGGCCAAATTGAGATTATGTGTCATTATTTCATCAATTTGTCAATCACTCTTTAGTGTTATCTCAAGACACTTTACAATAGAGAAGGTTGAAGCAATACTCTTCATTTTATAGATACACATATGTGGCTACATGCATTTATATATATATATATATATATATATATATATATATATATATATATATATATATATATATATATATATATATATATATAAAGATATAGATATATAGATATAGATATATAGATATATAGATATACACAGTATATATATGCATACATATTTACAAATGTATGCATATATACATACATCCAGAGATGCCTCCATCCAGGCAGAGACGAGGGGACTAAAAATAAGACTTTATGATAGCGAAAAACCCATGGACGCCTAGACCATAAATCTGTCCTCATCACAATTGTCTCCGCTGAATATTGATTCAATTTGTGTTAAATCTGTGGAATTAACTTTTCAAAAAACTGTTTACTGTTAAACCAGCCCCTTAATCTGATTTCTCTGGGGTTTTTTGACGGCTACAAGTATGAAAACATAATCTGTTGTCCTCAGTGCAACATTGTTCAAGATTTTGATTTTTGATATAATGGCAAAATGGCAAAAAAACAACTAAAAACTAACAGGCAGAGAGAGAAGTGGGGTTCATATTCATCAGTACTGGATACTCTACGCTCAGTGATGTACCAGTTGCTATAACATCACAGCTTTGTCTTCATTATAAACCTGAGCCAAATTAAAATATCTGCAGGTTACTCCCCTGTGATTATTGTTGTCATCTATGCTGGTTGCCACTCAGTGAGTGATGTTCCATTCACTTACACTGACTGTCATGTCATGTGCATGCCCTCTTCCGTTGAAAAGCCTGGTTAATCACCTTTACAGCGTGGTACAGCTTGTAAGAATCATGCAGTTGTCGAATGAGCAACACAGCTAAATGTGTGAGTAGCACCTAAAAAGTTGCACCACCGAAAACAGCACCAAGATAATATTAAATAAAAGAACTGAATCAAATACCTCTTGTGTAACATTGTAATATATAATTAAGCTTTTGACTATTAAAATAAATCTAATAATCATTAATCTGATATAACCTCAGAGAAATATTATCAGACCAAAGTTATGTTTGTTTCCCCTGAACACAACTCTGTTTCACTTTTATTACTTCAGATTTTACAGATTGGTTGGCATTTAAAACTCATACTTGTTTTTCTCTCCTGGGGGACGGACACTCTGAGGAGCTGATTTGAACTCACAGAATGACAGACTGTAAAATAATCTTGATCCTAAAGATGGTGCAGATTTATGTCCCATGAGCTGGACCCCAACCAAAAAGGACTCAAATGTTATTTTTACTGTTTCAGTCTCTCAGCAGATGCTCGGGGCATAAAGACCTGCAACAGTTTGGCTCTGCTAAGTTCGCTCCCTTTGGACTGGATGCATGTTGTTCAGCATCTGCCAGGCCGCCATGCACCACAGAAAACATTAAAAAAGACACTTCACAGCCAACACAGCCCAGCCGGGAGCCACATTATTTTACTCACGTCTAATTCTTGAACATGGTTCATGTGTGCTGATGGAGAGAGAGGTGTTTAAAGGGCTGACATCGTCTCGCCCGCATTCTGCAAACCCACCTTAGTCTATGGTGACCATATTCTAAAACCCAAAAAGAGGACCCTCGGCAGCATGTGTGCATCATGACGCATGCGGCATGCACTTTTTTTTAAAATAAATATTAACCCTTTTAATAACATGAATATAAATGGCCACCTGGTCTTTTTGCCTTTTTTGTCAATTAATTTGTCAGAAAATGCCCTTTGAGTAACTTATTTTGCACCTTTTTCAGGTAAAAATAAAACATTCTAGCAAGTATTTGTCATTATTAAGTTGTAAATGCTTAAAACTGTGTGTAATTACAAGAACAGACAAAAAGAGATTCGATTTTCAACAGGTTCCTCTTTATAAACAATTCTAATGAGCATGTAATAACACTATTGAGAAGACAAAACAGAAACTCAACCTATTTTATATTATTATTTTATTTAGCTATTTATGAAATCCATAAAACATGAACTATGATGAAAAAGACAATGATAAGAAAGATGAACTAGGTCAAAAAATGGCAAAACAAGGCCAAAATATGGCAAGAAAACAATCCAGAATGACACTGTCATTATTTACAATATTTTTACATTATTTACACAGAGAATACCAATTAACCACCGATAAATGACTCATGTTTGTCTCTGAATCCTCTCTCTGCTCTTTGGCTCAAAGTTATTGAACTAAGTGCACGTTGAATAACTTCTTAAAAAATCTGGTGAAACCTTGAAAAGTTTGGCAGTAAACAGAAAAAGACCCTGCTCAGTATTTTTCAAACCCCAAACCTGTATTACAAGCACATTGGGCATCCAATCAGACCAAAATATCATAACGTTTCACCGTTGACTTAAAGAACTGAGAACCGAGTTGTGTTTGTTCAAAATTTTACAGCAATGTTGAAATATTTATTGAAATCGGGAGAGTTGAAATTAATAACTGAACAAGCTGGCATATGGTCACAATGTGATACTTTTAGGGTCCACTCAGAAAAATGATTGTGGGTTGAATTTGAGTAAACTCTCTTTTCAAAGTGTTTAAATGTGACAGCAAGAGGAAGATGCATCATGTTTTGTGTTAAATCTTAAAATATCTAATTTTGAGTATCTCATATCTGATACAGATTGTCAATTCTTTCGAGATTAATAGACAAAGAAAGTACATGTACTAAATATTCTTATACTGTGGTTCATGTAAAAGAGGCCATTTTGATGAGGGATATGGTGTGCCTTCAGATTTTGGCCTGATCATGGGTGTGCCTTGGAAAATAAAAGTGTGAAAACCACTGTGCTATGGACAGGCCATGCATACATACATTGCATAATAAAGTTATTAGACCACCTGTCATAAAAAGGAGAAAACATAAATATTTTTAGAAGGCAGAGGCAGATATGAATGAGGAGCAAGAATTTTCAAATTCACCTTTTTATACCCAAATTTGAGCCGACTCACTGCACCTCTCTGAGAAGTCATTAATTTTTGAAGAAGAACATCCAACCTCTAAAACTAATTTTTCTGTTCAGCGATTCAAGTACATAACTATAACTTGGCATCTTAAGAAATAATAATGTGCTGTACTATTTTTTCGATTTTTTTGTGTGTGAAAATTCATTGAAATTAATAATAATTTCATTTTAGCATTAAAAGAATGATTTCCGTTAAAGAGCCTCCAACAGACCAACAGACACATAAAAATGATTTTGGTAACTATCAGTGCTGTTAATTTAAGGCATAAACCCTGCAGTGGGTGGTGGCTTAATAAATTTGTTAAGCACTACTTTTTTGAATAAATTAAAAGTGTATTTGTGATAGTGTGGCATCTTTAATCACTGCAACTGTGGGCCATTTTCTGCTATTTTAAGGTTACCTGGATTTTTTTTTGTAATTATCCATGTAAAACCTAATTTCTTTGAAGCAACATAAAGTTAAAAGCATATTTTTCTTTCAAGACAACCTTGACTTTCAGAATACTTATGCTTCAAAAATATGATTAATGTATCAATAGCTGTATGACAGTAGAGATAAACAAGAATTTAACACTAAACATTAATTTCACAGACTTTCATCCAGATCACACAGATCATTGATGAACAAGCCTTTTCACATCTAAATAAAGTTCACTCAAGCCTTGATTTTGAAGTGAAAAAAAAAAGTGAAATTATGTAAAAAAAAACAAAAAAAAAAACTATTTATGTATTTAAAATTGTAGCCCCAGGTGTTTTTCTTCAAAGTTTGTTTTGTTTTGCTTCAGGGTTGTTTGTACCACTTTTGGATGTAATTTCTTGACATTGTACATCCTGGACCAATCGCCAGCCAATCCCAGAGTCACATAGAGAGACAGACAACGTGTCGCACTCACACTCATACCTAAGGGTATTTTGGTGTCACCAATCAACCTAATGAGCCTGTTTTTGGTCTGTGGGAGGAAGCCAAAGTAACAGGAGAGAACACATGCATACACAGGGAGAACATGCAAACTTCACACAGAAAGACCCTGACCAATACGGGGATTGAAAACAAAACAAAAAAAAAAAAGTGGAAATCGGGCTTGTTTGATTTCCCTGGAATAATGAAAACTTAAAATTGCTGGCATTAAGTACATTTTTCAATAAACAAAACAAAAAAAAATGGTATGTTACAGAATAAAAGCATTTAGTTTGAGGTCAGACCAAGTTCTGTGCACATGGTTTTTTAGAAAGATCAGGGTTTCTGCTGCTGGTTTGGCACATTTGCAAGCAACCAGGAATGCCCCATATGTGCTTGGGCTGGACCAGGTTTGATACCTACCTGTTTTAATTTTCAGTAGTTTTTTCTCACAAGAGTCATCAGTTGGACCCAAAACTCCAAAATCCACTACTCTGTTAAAAAAAATAGTAGTAATAAAAAAAAAAATCCTGAAAACTCAAAGGTTCAACGTAACTGTCTGCAATAGAGTTTTGAGTTGTGGGTCAAAACTCAAAGTTATGAGTTGAGAGAACAACTATTTAAAATAAAGACAATCCCAGTTGCAGCATTTTTTTACCATGTGTATTTGCTTACCACTGTGCCAGTCTAGCAATTTATGATGGTCAGAACTTGGCATGACCTTGCCTGACCTTAAACTAATTGTTTGTTTAGTTTTGCCAACTTGAAACTAGAAATTAGACCAATTAGATCAAAATTCATTTGATTAAGCTCAAAACAAAAAAAAAAAAAAAAAAAAAATGTTTTGTTTACTGAAAAACCTCATTTAATGCGAACGATTTTAATTTTTCATTATGACAGTATACAGGTAGTTACCCAGAAATTTTGAGTTTTCATAGCTTTTTATTTTAGGTCTAAAGACAACACTGCTACATTTTAATCAGGAAAATTTGATTAAAAAATCCTTATTTACAAATACATCATCATGGGTCCACAAACACAAAATTTCAGAGAGAAAACTGCACGTCATAGCTCAATCAAATACTTTCTGAAATGTAAATGTTAGACTTGGGGCCTCTAAAGATTAGAAAAAGAGTGCACCTCCAAACATAGTTTTCCAATAAAGACCAGTTGTATGGTCCATGAGACATCAGTAAACAATGTGAGTGTCATAGCATTGGGGTGCCAGCGATCCAGTGGAGGTAGGAGGGTTAATATAAAATCAAAACACCAGTTAGAGCCCATAAATATCTGTTGTATAAGCGCATCTACCTCTTAGTAGCCCACCACTCTTGTGATGTTTATGAACGTTTGCATGTGGTCGTGTGCACCTGCACCTGCAGCAGCATGCTCTGCTCTCACACTGTTAGCTAACAGTGTTTCCTACCTTAAATCTGGAGCATCAGCAGCAGCGTCTTTCTGCTGTAGCCAAAATCCTGCAGGCCTGAGGAGTCTCTGTGATTCCTGATGCAGCATTCTGCCCCGGCCTCTCTCCCCTACACCCTCCTCCATCACTCTCCACTTGCTCTCTAACCGGGGCACTGACAGGCAGTTGTCTGGCTGAGGCCTGACACCCAGTGTACACAGCGCCAGGCCCTCCGACACAGGAGCTGTCAATCAAACGACACTGGTGCAGAAACCTCAGATGTGTTTGGACAAGACGATGAAGATTTCAGTGGGGTAGATTGCTATTTGCCGTACTGCAGGGGGCTGAGAATCGGCCCTGTGGCTCTTCTGCTGGCCTCTGGATGGAGCCTGCAGTCTCTCACATGCTCCGGGTTTATGTGAGACCACGAGTGTGTCGCAGTGGGGCCCGATTTCCCTGTGACAGAGACAGATAGAGCAGACTGAGTTTGATAACGTGCAAGAGGAAATAAGGTTTTTTCCCTTCTGTGTGTCGAGGGAGGCTGATAAGATGGCTGTTTGGAGCGCTGAGGTTACAGTGTGTTTCTCTCCTCTTTTCGAGAAGAGTCACACAATCACAGAGTTCAGCTGCAATCACAGAGTGTGGAAGAATTCATAAAAGAATTTATTTATGCAGCCAAGGCAATGATCATTGTGAGGATAGAAGGCAGGGCTTCATATTGTACCACCATCAAGAACTCTGTTTAAAAGTGCTTTTTTCAGACTGACAGTTTCATTTTGAGGCTGCACAGTAAGCAATGTGCTGGGGAGCTTCAGCAGCATAAGAACAATTAATCAAATACCTTTACAGAGTGACTCAACTTTTTTTTTTTTTTTTTCAATAAAACTGCTGAGCATGGAAAATGTAGTGGTGTTGTTTATCAGCAATGGTCCAAGTCTAAACATTCTGGTCTCAAGTATCAAAATTCTTTATATTGTGTAAATAAATATCCACAGTGACTGCCCTCTAGAGGTTAAACCCAAGCTACTGGAATGAAATGGTATTATTATCTAATATCTTGGGCCTGCCTACCACTAACCCTGCAGTGCAGCTGGATCAGCCTGATTCAGTGTTAGGCAGATTCATCTAGTCAAGTTTCAATCTACAACGATTGTGCTTGGCCCAAAGCGGTTCCCAATCAATGTCCTTTAGAGCAGGAAGAGGTGGGAGCTACGAGCGAGAAGACAGCAGGAAGTGACTGCTCACACAGAGATTAGCACGGATGCTAATCTAATCTTTCTTAATGTATTGAAGTCTTATTTTATGTTTGTTGTTTTATTTTTATTTTATATCTGCTTGTGTTTGTCTAAAACCGTTGAATGTGCTTCTGTCTTGGCCAGGACACTCTTGAAAAAGAGATTTTTAATCTCAGTGAGGTTTTCCTGGTTAAATAAAGGTTGATAATAAAAATAATAATAACAGCTTCAGCAGTTTTATCAAATCCAGACCAAATGTCTTTATTAAAGGAAAAAACAAACAACAGCACTGAAAGCATTTCTCAACAGAAAGGGTATTTTTTATGAAGTGGCTTACGATCAATCCTTTACACCACAGCAGTAGAGCCTGCCTACCACATTATGTGATTGGCCTATAATGAAAGTGATCGACAGAATGATCGTCCAATCACCTTCTGGACATGCTTTGCCCATTTCCAAACACTTCCTATGGGCAGTTGCCAAGATGGCTCAGTGAAATGTATTGAACTGTCCATCTGGTGTATCGGTCAGGACAGAGCGCGTTCATTAACTTTAATCTTCAGTACAGCAGCAAAACAGGCTTGACCAATTAGAGACATTGTGACACCTCAGGGCTGAGTTGTGTAATATAGGACATATTTATGCTTCTTTTTTTGGAGTACTTTCCAATTCAAATTCTCTGTTGTACATTAACAAACAGAGAAAAAGGAAGAGGAAGCAGGTGAGAAACTGAAGGGAGAACCAATCAGAGACTTAAGTGTGACACTGGATTACTGTTGGTAGTGTTATTCAGTCACCTAAAATTGCATGTTTGTCTTCATGAACTATCTTATTAATGGTGGTCTGTGTCTCTGCTGAACCTTGGATTGGCTGGCGATCAGTCCAGGGTGTACCCCGACTCTCACCAAATATCATCTGGAATAGGCTCCACCCCCCATGACCCCATAAGAGAGAAGTGGTATAAATGATGGATGAAAAGATGGATGGATAGAATCTAAAAGTTAATGTTGAAGCATTATTTACATCTTCCAGCTGGACCCCAGTTTCCATTCAAATGATCGTTTTCAGTCACATCACTGACACACAAGGTTGGAGGGCAAAAACTGTAAGCTGGCATTGGTCAGTGCATGGAGCTGCATCACGGGCTTCTTAACTGTCATCTCTACGCAACAACACATTTTACTCCCATTAAAACTGTTGAAAATCTTAGATGTTAATGTTAATCAAAAATTTTATCCTTTTGTCTTTGTCAAAATATTACCTCCTGTATTTGGTAGTATTGGAGAGTCCTTCTCCTTACACCACTCCCAGGAAAGCAAAAAACAAAAAATATGTGGACAGTTTTGGATATGAGGCATGTGAAATTCCCCATAGTCAGATATCAGTGAGTAGTAAGCTAGCATTAGCCAAGTATTTTGTTCAAAAAAAAAAAAAAAAAAAAAAGTACCAATAAGTAGGATTCACTGTTAACGGTCACTGTCAGTCAGTGTTTTGGGGCAATTATTTAATTGCAGGATTTAATGTTATAATCAAATTAACACAATAATTCATGTCTGGATTAGAAGAAGTATTAGCTGCTACTGTCTTTGTTATTTACAGTCATGATGGAGCATCTGACAGCATTAATCTGCTGTTTTCTTTGGGCTCGCAGATTGGGGTTATCTCCACATCCGCTTAAAAATATTTAAAGTATTAAAAAAATGTAAAGTAAGCTGGTTTACATGTAGATTGTTACCACATTTGTCAGCTCCTCTATAGGCAGAGGGAAGTGCTCTTGGCTACCAGGGGAACTGATACAGCATGGGCCGCAGTGCAGCATGCTGTCTAAACAGTGATGCCCCTAATATTATGAAAAAGATATCAGAGTACCTTACTATTTCAGAGATTGCATCTGCAGTTTAAAACATACCTGGTAGCTTGTATCCATGTTATTACCATGACAAAAGATCAGATATGATGAAAAGAAGTGTGTCCTGAGAGGCAGCAGAGTGTGCACACATTACAGTGAGCACACATTAAAGGGCTTAACAGCAGACATGACTATTGATCTTGAAAACCTCTGGTATATTTGAGAGAAAAACATGAAGCCTCATATCTCATATCTTAGCCAGTGTGAGGGCATGATCATTTTCAGAGCTGCAAACTCCCTGCTCCTCTCCAAATGTGTAAAAGGGTCTAAAGTGATGTAAGCAATCATAGTTTAAGCCTAAGTGAGCCCTCTGATAATCGGCAAAGACTTCTCTCAGAAATGTCACCACGAGTGTGTCGCACACACTCACGCTCTGTGCTGCCACTATCACTGTCCACATCACAGCTTTTTAATTTTATTTCCTCTGGCTTTCTCCTCTTAATCCTGTTTCAGTGCTGCATATCGCTCTCATTCACACAATTCAATTAGACACAGAAAAATCCAATCCAGGCTAATTTAGTAACAATGCAGTACACAAAGCAGACTGATATGGATTGATTTTTTAACAAGAACTTAAAATACAAAAGATGGAAAATATGAGTGACATCCTGATTATATTAGATCAGTTTTAAAAATGGCTGTCAATGTCTGTAACTTTTACAAGTGATTGCTCTTATTCTGAAAGACAACTTGTCAATAAACTAACAGCTCACACATTTTTGCAGAATTATTCTGTAGAGATTTTGGTCCATATTAACATGATATCATCACTCAGTTGCTGTAGAATGGCCGACTGCACATCCAAAGTGCAAATCTTTTGTTCCACCACATCCCAAAGGTGCTCCATTGGATTGAGATCTTTTTACTGTGGAGGCAACTGGAGTAAAGTGAGTTCAAAAACCAGTTTGAGATGATTGAGCTTTGTGATATTTTGGGTTAACCTGCTAGAAATAGCCACAAATGATTGGTACATTGTGTTCATTAAGGATGTACATGGTCAGCAACAATATGGTAATTTAAATGATGCACAATTGGTACTAAGAAGCCCACATATGCCAAGAAAATATCCCCCACACCAGAATACCACTACCACCTGGTGTGTACCAAATAATAACATTTATGCGCACACATCTCCAATCTGATGCTCAGTTTGTACTTCAGCAGGTCATCTTGACCATGTCTACATTCTCAAATGCATAGAGTTGCTGCCATATGATTGGGTTATTAGCTATTACATTAACAAGTTGTTGAATAAGTGTACCTAATAATGTGGCTTGTGAGTGTAAGTCCATACAAGCAACTAAGCGTCATTTGAGTACAAAATTACATTTCAAACTGACATGTGGTCTGAACAGGTGAATATTCTGCAGATTTTAACTCAGTCAGCATTTTGTATTTTCTGAGCATCTTTTTTGGCATCTCCACACAAACCCACTCAGATCAGAAGAGTATGGACGATCTGTTGAAACGCCCCTAATTGACAAACTGCTCGTTTTCGTTCAGCACTTGGTGTTAGACCAAGTTTTCCAGGTGCAGATTTAATGCAAACCACTGACTGTGTCTGTAATTAAATCTGTTCTACTAATGATCCAATTAAATCTGTGGAAGTTAGAGAAAGGCTATGGCACTTTAATTAAGCCATGTCAGCGGAGAGTAAAACATTGGCATAACTTTTGTTGGCTGTGGTCTGTGTGTCTTCACTGGCGAGCTCTGACTGGAGCAGATTTGTCTGGCCTCTGGTTTGAATGGTGTTCCTGTGGGATAAAAAAAAAATGCACACCACATTCACACTTCTTCTGCACAGCTTGAGATCGTATGCTTCCTTGCTCTTTCCACTAATCCTATAGATGCTCAGCACAATAATCCGTTATTTTTTTTCACCATTTTCTGTTTGACACCATGGAGGCTCTGTTAAGGCTTACACTGCACCCCGAGGAAAAAGAAAGATGGAAAAGTACACACAGCATGGTATAAATGAAGCAGTAGGTCAGTGAAAGGCTGCCATGGAGATATAAGTTTAGAAACTGAATGTTGCCTCCCTATCAGACTGCAGTATTTCTTCAAGAAGGAATTAAAGATAGCTATTCACATGCACGAACCCTTTATCTGTAAAGACGAAGCAAACACTTTGAAACAAGGCACACATAAACTGGAATAGTAGTAGAATATCTATCAAGTATCTTATGGCTTTCAATCGGTCAAAGGGCATTAATGGGATTAATGTTTGATTAAAGATTGGTTATTGTGGTAATGTTTTGTGCTTCATCCATTAAAAAATTATTTAAACAAAGCAAATAGGTTATTAAAGCTCGTTCACCTGTTTGTTTATTTATTTATTTTACACAGGTATAGAAACACGATGCACATAAACACATATTTAAAAAAGCATGGGTGTTGAAGTGGTAGAAGCCTGCAAATGCCTTATTTAAACCACACCCAAAAGACATTTAAGTACAACCCCAGAGAGGCTGAGGGGTTTTGGCCGAGAGTTGGCTGCATGGAAGGGGAAAAACTGAAGTGGTTGGATCTGTAGTTAATTTAAGCTTTGCTTTTAATTGATCATTTTTATCTACTCTTCACCAGATGGGGTCATTTTGAATGGAAATGAGTGGGGGTATTTGACACTGCAAAAAAACAACCAAAACAAATAATAATACACAATATTGGTGGTAATATGTAGCATACGCAAGGCTGTACTGATTCAAAACAAAAAAAAACCCAAAAAAACCCAAAAAATTATAATATACATGTATATATATATATGTATTTATATATATATATATATACATATATATATATATATATATATATATATATATATATATATATATATATATATATATATATATATATATATATATATATATATATGTATATATACATGTATATTATAATTTTTTTTATATACACACATATATATATATATTTTAATTTAGCACATTGAAAGTTATTGATTTCTTTCCTTTTTTTTCTTTTTTTTCATCTTAAACATGCTGGCTTCATGTCAGCACCTGGTATAAAATCTTTATAAAAATATAAATATCGGATGAGTATGATTAGACTGATGTTGGTTTAATGATTAAGCTGAAAAAACGAATATAATGTCGCTGTATCATATTTTCAATTTGTTATTGTAACTATGAAATTTGCATTTTGGTGTTTTGCAATATGACTCTGAATCAGCATTGCTCCTAATCCTTTTTTTGCCATTTGTGAAATGCTTTTTTTTTTGTTTTCACCAATAAATGCATACAAACAAACAAATGTGAACAGACAGATGTGTGTGTAGCAAGTTGTGGTGTTGACTTACCGTATTATATACATATAATAAATTGAAAAGACAGAATTTGAAGAGAAAATAAAACAAAGCAAAACAAAAACAAGGGGATAAAGAAAGGGAAAACAAACAAACAAACAAAGGAATAGAGATTTAAGGGCAGAAACAGTGTAGCAACCAAATGATCTTGAATAAGCCAGAGCAGTAGACTTGGCAGGTATTTCCTAATGTGTTAGTTATTGTCATCTTTGTATGATGTCTTAATAGCTTTTTTAATCGCTCCTAATCATTAACATATCCCATAATCCAAAACAAACAATCAAAAAATCCTACTTTGCATGTCATATACTGAAAACAATTATTTTTTCTTGATCTAAAACATTGTGGCTTTATGACAAAACTGGGCATGTAAAGGGTTACACTCTTAACACAAACATGAATATTTGATGTGTATGGTTAGATTGATGTTGGTTTAAAAACAAAGCCTTAAAATTGAAATAATAACAGTGTGTATATTTTTTAATTATTATTTTCTATTACAGCTATCCAAAGAAATGTGTATTATTTGTGCTTGGTGGTATAAGTGTGAGTATTTGACACTGGTTAAAAAATAAAAGTGCATAATACCAGCATTGCTGCTAATCACTGACATATCACAGGCTCTAACACTCCAAAACAAGACCCATTTTGCTTTTATCATATTAAAAAAATAAATCTTTATTTCTTTTCACCGGACAACATGGTGGCATCATGAACAAAACCTGCCATTCAAAGGGTTAAAATCTTTAAAAATCAATTAGTATTTGATATCAATAATAAGGCCGAATATATGTAGAAAATCAGCTCAAGAAAGCAGAGTATAATATTTATGTCTTATTTTTTTTACAGTTTATTCTCAAAAAGTTCATTTATCTTGTGTAATGAGCGTGAGTGTGACTGAAATCAGACCCAGCACTATGGGTTAAATCAAGCAAACAAGTCTTGACACATTTTAATCAGCTTATCAAATCCTGCGACAATATCAGGCATGCTGATTTTCTGATGGATTCTCTTTTGACTCAAGAAGGATCAGAAATCACTGATGTGTCCCAAATTTCCCAGAGGGATGGATAAAGTTTTGATTTTTGAAACTATCTTTTCCCAGAACTGCATCAACAACATGACAAAGTATCAGACAAACAACGGCTCTGAAATCACACAGCGACAGTGTTCATGGGTTCAGGCAGTCTGCCAGCCCTCTGAGCTCATTCAGAGCTAACTTCAAATCCTCGTTCCAGGTCTGTCTGCTGGAGGGGCAGGGGGCTCCTTCATCCCTGTCTCGCAGCTGAGAAGGTGTTGAGGTTGTTAGACGTTCTAACAGCGGCTCAGGCATGCCTGGATGATTGCCACCACCGCACAGCAGCTCTCAGCATCTCCTAGCATCCCCCTCCGCCGTAGCTGTCATACGTGGCCACCTGGGGCTGCCATCTTGACTTGTTTTGACGAGGTGGGCTGTGTGCAGGGAGGGGCAGGGGCAGATGGTGGCGTTAAACTGGCAGGGGTTACGTGGCTGGCATCGCGCCGGGCATCCCTGCGTGTCTGAGGCAGCAGGAAGCCACCTTGACCCAGCCCACTCTGCCAGATCTTAATTCCCATCACCACAGTGGAGACAAAGGGCCGCGGGCCATGCAAATCCATGCCGGGTGAAGACTGCTCAGACAGCTCGGCCTCCCAGCAGCCCCTGGGTCATTGGCCAGCTCTCTGCTAAACATCTTATTAGGGATAATTTTGTGGGCTTTGGCTAAGTTTGGTTTCTGTGCTACTTAATGCAACAACCCAACAAGTACATGCATGCTAATGAGTCTGGTTGAAGTGGACGCTGAGAGGAAGAGGGAGAGAGAGAAGGGCTGTGTCGAATAACAGAAAGAAAGTGATTACCAGGCATTAGGTCTATGGCTAAGGTAACAGCTTCATAACCCTGTACAAAGACAATGGCCCTCATTTATCAAAGGTGTATACACGGTCACATCCAACGCCGCCCATAAGCTGGATGAAGGGTAAAGCTCTCTAGGCCCAGAGTGATGCAGGGGACTTCCTGTATTAAGCAATAGTTACCTTTTTTAAACTCTACAGCCAAAAGCGATAAATGTATATATTTGTATTGTTGCCTGTTTGACAATGTGGGCTTCCTCTTGAGCCTTTCATTGTCATATTGATGTTGTTCAAGGGCCTGAGGTATCAGAATCAGACAATTTACTCATGCTAATAGGGAAAGCCGTCTACAGAGCAGTGTCAACATTTAGTAAAAGATGACAGACAGGGGCAATGACAACTACAAAGCACTCAAAGAGCGCAAACCTCCGCCAAGGTAGCTCACATATAAATGCAACAATGTATAGAAAAATGAGAACAAAACAAAGAAAACAGTCCTTGTTTATACTCCCAGTGGCTGGATCTTGGCTGGTAACTGGATGGAACTCAGCTGGCATTTGGCTTTGGCTAGGATCTGTAAAATCTTCCAACTGCAGCACTTTTTGCTCCACCCTTTGGGGTCAGCTCCTGGATGCCAAAAGGTGGGATGGCATGGATCAGTTCTTTGGACACTTTTCCCCTTATTTGTCAGTGGAAACATCTATAATGGCGTACCGAGCTGAACTGACTGCTTAGTAGAAATGAACCATAAGAGATGGCGTTTCTGTAGAGGATAAGAAACTGGGCTTCTTCCTGCTGTGTTTTTTGGATTCATAGAAAAAGAACTGACTCCAATTAAAAAAAGACTTTATCTGGTTAAATTACACAGGGAGGAGCCAAGACTATCAACACAACATGAACCAGAGGGAAGTATTTCTCCTCCTCCAGGGAGCTGATCCATTAGTATGTATCATATAAAAAACTGTTTGTGACATCAGTGATTATCCTGTCTCACCCTAGCAACCATACCTACCACTATAAGACACTCATCTAGATGAACCTCCTCAGGCATTACATTACAGTGTACTCTAAATGCAGCATGCCCCTCTTGAGCAGACTGATTACCTGGCCGGAGCTAAGTGTGGTATAAATGCCTTTATGACACCTGATTGTAATGTGTATTTCAGCCTGATTGTTCTGGCTTGAAGCATCAAGAGTGGGAACATAACTGTGCTCTTAGCAGATCATGAATATTCTATACATTACTTTTAAAGCTGTGTAACTGTTGATTGCTCCTCATGGAGAATATTTACAGCATGCTCAACTTTAAGGAGCACAGCTGGCCTGCGTTCAAATAACATTATACATAACTGTCTGCTGTGAGAATAAACTGGCAGAGCTGTTACTCCTTTTTTATTCCTGCTTAGACTGTGTGCACCAAAGTGAGCCACACATCATGGGGAGATGTAGAGAAAAGGTTCAATTAAGTTTTTTTTTAATAACACAAGTCTCAATAACTTAATAAGTCAGAGTAAAAAGGGATTATTCATAACAGGAAAAATATTTGTGATGGATGAAATGTGTGTTATTAATGAAGCTGCGTTTACTTTTATTATGTCTGCTGGGCTCATGATCGGAGAGGATTCTTGTTACATTGCAGTGAATGCTTTAAGCAATATGCCCATCCTTAATCAATCAATCAATCTTTGTTTCTATAGCAACACACCATAACAAATGCAATCTCAAAATACTTAACAAGACAGTATGTAGATGCTATACTCTTCTTCTTTTCATACGTTTTTTTTATTGAACTTCATTTTATTTTCATTCATTCATTTATCTTTTATTTTTATGCCAAACTTCAACATGAATCCGTCATAAGTACAGCACTTTGTCACAACTGGCAGCAGTTAGAGTAGCAACAAAAAATTAGCAGCAGGAAATCTTGATTCTTCTGTTTGTGCTACCTTTAGTTTGTGTGTTTTTCGGTGTGGGAGCAAGATACATATGGATTCAGCAGCCTTTATGAAGGATATTTATTTTTTCCAAAACCAGGGGGACTTTATCTTTTATGAGAGATCTTGGACAGACTGAGGAGGTAAACTCAGTATGAGGTGCTCAGGTCACTATTTGAAATGTTCACAAAAAGCAAAAATGATACAGTTAAAATGTTTTAGTTTGAAACTTGATTGATTTCTATTCAGAAGATGTTTCTGTTATTTTCACCCATCACATTATCAATGTTTTAAAGCACCACAGAAATTAACTAATGTGTTAAAATCCTTTATTTTTTATTTCTTATATTGATTCCAAACAAAATTGCATTTAACAATAAAATTGTCATTCGTTCTTATCTTCACATTATCAGAGTTGCTGCATGATTGACTAGAAATTTGTTTTGCTCCAGCCCCATGACATTTAATTAAATGTATGCCCCCTTGTTGGCAAATAGTGAAGTAAAACTTCTATTGCAGTTATGAAATGCATCCATCAAAATGAATCAGCAACTATACAAAGCAAAATCTGTTTAGACAAATCAACACTATCAGAGTTAATATTAACACCCTGCAAATGTCCACATCACAAAGTGTCGTTTCCACTCTTCTTTTGGAAAGTTGGAACTTTAAACTCTCATCAAGTGTAAATTTTGACTCTTTCTGGAGTTAAAATTTCAAACTTTGTTTTAAGAGGTGCTTCTTTGATCATCACTGATGCTAGGAATATACTAAGTCAGAGTATATTTTAAACTAATTTAGTGTTAGTTTTACATTAGCACTGCAAAGTATAAACATTGATGTATTTATTAACTGTATTTAAATGAAGATAATCAGCTGAAATGAAAAATACACTGTCTGGTTTGGTCACATATATTTACAAAAATGAACATTTGCATTGTAGTTTTCATGATGGTAGCTTGTGGCATCAATTAGTACTTGTCCAGTTATGGGGTGTAGTGGACTCTACAAGTCACTTTCAGGTTCAGAGTTCAGAGTTCATTTGATTTACTGAAATATCATTTTAGTACTTGTTATTGACACAAACTCTTTTTTAAAACTGAAAATATTCAGGGATTTGATTCCATCTAGAGTAGAATTAATCTTACCTTTGCTGAAATTTTGCCAACACCAAAATTTTATCCCTTTTTAGTTTGCTGTGTGAAAATTCACAACAAACACAAAACAACGTACAAAAAAGTTTTGATCACTGTAAGTGAGAAACAGTCCCACAAAACTAGACACTAGATTAATTGGAAAAACATCCATTAACTACATATCCCACTTTAGGTGTTGTATTGGTCTCTCAGGCTGAATTAAGTTTGGTGGATTTGGTTTGTTTATGTTTTTAATTTGCTGATTTTTTTTTTTTTTTTTTTTTGCTTACAAATTATTGGAAATTAATGGGGGGTCGTTTAGTGAGGTGGAAGGCCAGATTTGGCCCCCGGGCTTCCAGTTGCCCACCCCTAAGAGTAAAGCATCAATTATGGTATAAAATATCCCTCAAGTTGTTTTTTTTAGCTTGTTTTCACCCCCAAATTCACTAAATCACATGAAAGTCTTGGCTTCTGTTTCAACAGTGTACAGCCTTACATCAGACCTCAGAGGATCAGAGCTTATCATCACTGCTGTGGCTTAGACTCTACTGTTTCATTTAACTCATATAACCCCATTTCAAAGTACTGAACATTTATATCTTAATGACATCACAATATGATTAATGCATTCATGCTTCACTAATGCAGAACTCTTTTGTGAGTAGCAGAATAAGCTGAAAGTTTTGCATAAAAAGCTCAAATCTTTGCATAAAAAATTCACCAGAACACAGAAAATGAGGCGTCCAGACTCTTGATTTTTGCCTCTTGGGGTTTCTGGCAACATGCCTCATAAATTTCCACACAGATGACGGCAGCCGTCCGTACGTCTGGACCTGTCAGCCCAATATTGTTGAGCACATTTGCGCCTGTTTGCTCAAGGACCCTTTGAGTTTTGGATGATTCACAGTGTCACTGACTCATTTATAGTTTACATTTATGTTCTATTGAAGTCGGGTACACTGCATGATGCATAGACTGTTGATGTCAAGATGCAACAATTTATTTGAGTTTTACAAAGGCTGTGGGCTTGATTCACAATAGGAATTTTTTTATTATTGCTAAATTTGTACAAATGAGTCAAAAAAATCCCTGCTGCATTAACAAGACAAATGCCAAGCAGTCTTTGTGTTTAGTGTCTGCACTATTTTAGTCATCCATCATAAAGTTTATATGCAGTCAAGACAGAAAGACGGACAGAAAAATGAGTCAAAATGGCAAACAGCAGTGCTAATAACATGCCTGGGTGGAGCAGGTCCATCTTGGTGTGTACAAAAGCACATTATCTATGCTTTAAGTCTGGCTTTAACTTTGACAGTAATATAATGTGCAGTCTTTAGATGGAATTGAGCTCTGTCATAATTGCATTGCTCCACTGAGAGTTGAGATATCTCTGCTCTGCTCTTAGCTGCCAACAAGAAAAAAAATTCAAGATGCTGGACACCTCTGAGGAAGTGTTTGCATGCACATGTTTTAATACTTTAGTAAACTCTGTTTTGTAAATTAGTTTTGAAAGATGGACCAGAATGACAGTGCTAATAGTGTGGCTTTTTGTCCTGTTTGTGGATGCAGTCCAACTTATTTTGCACTAAAATGTCTGAATGACTTAAACAAATAACTAAACCCATGTAATTAAAGTTTTCAGTTAAGTACAAACATTATCTTAAATAATCCTAACAGATATCAAAGCCAGATAAACCCTTAACTTTTTAGTTGATTATTTTCCCATTTGATAAAACCAAATGGTATTATATTTGACATCATCAGAAAGCCTGATTAGTCACTTTTACAATGTGGTACATCTTGTAAGTATTGTGCATTTGTGAAATGAGTAACAGATAAATGTGTGGGTAGCACCCAAAGCTGTGCCAAGAACCTCACTTCTCCTGGATAAAAGTCTATCGTGCCTCAGTGAAGCAAGGGTGAAAAAACAGTCCTCGTGGGGTGTTTTCCTCAGCACAAGAAAGTATTTGCTCATATGGTGTGGAGATTAGCATTGATGCTAACAGCCTCAGTAGCAGTTTTATCAGATCTGGACCACATTTCTTTATTAAATGAAAAACAAATAACAGCACCACAAACTGCTAAGGAATTAGGATATTTTCCCTCTGATTCCAACATGTTTTGCCAAGTTTTTTTTTTTTTTACGTCGTGGCTCATGTTAGGTCCTTTAGATCCCAGCAGTAGCACCCGCCAGTTATTTACATTATCTGATTGACCTGTAATGAATTTGATTGATGGAATGATTATCCAATCACCTGCCGGATATGCTTTTGAAAGGTTCTGCCCTCTAAACACTTTCTATGAGCTCTTTCCCGGATAGACTAGTGACAGATATTGAATGGTCTATCTGGTGTGTGAGGTTAGCAAAGAATTGTAAAGAATTTGTTTTTTATTTGCTTCTCAGTGGCCTGATGCCAAATAATCTACCACCTCATATCAGTCCACAGCCCGCTGGTTAACATCAGGTTCAGGCTGTGGGTCATGACCGCATTTGGAGGCAAAATAAAGCAAAACTGAAGCAAATCACTTCTACTTGCTAGCAGGTAGAGCAGGACCAAAAATAGCCCAGTATTTACTTCAGCTGTTGTTGGGTGACAGGTTTGAAGAGATAACAATGATGAATCAAAGCTGAAAATGTTCCTGTCTGCTGCTGTTTGTCAGGGCTAACTTTTCAAAGAAGCCCTTGTTTTTATATCTTTATCTTCTTTCTTACCATGAACAACAAACCAAAAATAACTAGCTATCTCGTGCTAGCTAAGGTGCTGGTGGTCTTTTGCCTCCGGCTAAGCCTCTCCCACTGCAAAACAAAACAAAAACAACAACAAAAAGGTCAATTGGTTGAATTTAAAGAACTGAACAGAGCCTAACTAGAGTGATTGCTTTGAACACTTCACCTTCATCGTGAAATAAACAGGCTGAGAGTCTGACAGCTCCAAAAGTGAGATAAAAAGGTTAAGCCTCGACTCCTAAAGGCCAAATGTTTTCCCAGCTGATGTCATCATTGCCTCGTCTTTATCACACATTCCACCTCTATTCTCCCGCTGAGCTCAGGAGTAGTCTAAACCCTTACCTTTACTTCCTGTCTTCTTTAAACCATTACTCATTACTGGGAGGATTCATCACTTGGCCACTCTGATGTGAGATGCATGGAGAGGTGATGGCGTTATTGTTGCAGGAGTGCAGCGTGCTTAAGGATAAATGGCTCCTTCATGCTAATGGAGGAAGGCGTCTCAACCTGCAGCTCGCATAGTGGAGCCAGCTGCAGCGAGCCGGAGGGGGAGAATGCTCCTTTGGGGTGGGAGGCGAGCTGTTTTTCATGTTCTGAATGTCGTCTTGCTCATTTCTGCGGGGCACGCTGGGTGATGATTTGGATGTCACCTGCTGGGGTTATGTCTCTAAAACACGAGGTCTGTCCACCTGAATTGATCATCGTCATTCAGCTCACAGCCCCTGTGCTCCTCTCACTCTGCTGAGACGCCGCCAGCTGTGCTCATGAGCGACATGACAACCCAGAAACAGCTGTTGCTGGACAAATCTCTGCTTGTATTTACGCAGCATCAAGAATAAGACACTTTATATGATCTCTTTTGCAGTTATTGGTGATTTTAGCAGCCATCCCTTCAATAACCAGCATCATGTGTTCACCCTGTGCTCCTTAGTCCTGCGAACACGTCTTCTTTATGTCTCTTCTGGCGTCAGACTGGCTGAAACCAGACTGGAATACAGAGTTACTTCCCCTGCTTTAATCTGCTCTTATTATGCTTTTATGAGCTATTCTCAGCGTTATTGTGGGAGTTGGTCAAGTAATTACTTCCAATTGACTGCCTCTGGAATATTATTCATGTTGATGCAGTTCCTTGGTGAATTTTAGAGAATGCCTCCTGTTGGATTAATATGATTATTTCTTTTAAATAGAATTTCAGAGGAGCTGCCTCCATTAAGAAAACTCAGAGGTTCTAATTTTTAGGTGTCTGGGGTTGCCTGGTGAAGAGGTTTGGTACATAGTATATTAAAAAACTAGATATATTAACACCTAGATTGTGTTGAAAACTGACTGATTAAATTCTCTCTCTTACAGTTTGTCATCAGTCACTATGTAGATACTCTTAGGCTGCACTCACGCTGCAGAAAAAAATGACCCAAGAACTGCTTTTTTTTTCTTAAAGGCAGTGTGATCAGAACAATTTAAAGGTTTCCAAAATACTTTAACTGTAAGATTAGGGGTCTCATTTATAAACATCACATGCATATAAAACAAGGCCAATTTTCACATTTGATTTCACATTCAGATGTTAGGGTCAGAATTTATAGAAAACAACATGATAGCCTGGATCCATCCTGCCTTGTATCAGTGGCTCAGGCTGCTGGTGATGTAGTGGTATGGGGAGTATTGTTGCTGAGCATGTCCACCCCTTTATGACAACAGTGCTTCTAATCCACGGCTGAGGGCACAAAGCTCAAATCATCTTGAAATGGTTTCTTGAACATGACAGTGACTTCACAGTACTCCACTAACCTCCAAAGTCACCAGATCTCAGTCCAATAGAGCGGAGGTTTCCAATCAATGGGCAGCAGACCAGGCCATAGATCACTTTAGCAGCATTTCCAGCAAGCAGCCTGGTTCAGATTGGCTCAGTACAGCAAGCAATTACTGGTGTTTCCACTGTCTAATAAGAAGAAAAGGTACCTAAATAACTGACCCATGCCATCCCACCTTTGGCACCCCTCTGAAGGGGGGCCGAGTGGTCCAAACTGACCCTAAAGATGGACCTAAAAATGCTGCAGTCTGTTCACTGGTCACAAACATTGTCAGTTCACATGCAACAGCAATGAAAATGAAATCACATACCTCGCCATGTTTAAATAAGCCAGGGATTTAGAGTGATTCATTCACTGCGGTTGCTGTAAAGAATGTCTGCACTAAACAATGCTCCACAGAGTACTGGAGTGCTGAAAGTCCTCCATTGTTGCTCTTTGTTTCCAATCAAGCTCTGCTTCAGACCACTTTACTGATGGCTGCTCTGACGTCATGCATTCACGTAGCAGGCGCAACCCTCTCCTCCTCCCTCACATCCCTGCCCTCAAGTGAAGGTACAGCATGAAAATACAAAGAAGATCAGGATACAAACTGTACTGAACCAAACCAGAGCACTCAGTTGAACGAGGAATCGGTATCCATCCAAACAGAAACAAAAATAGTGCTGTTTTTTTTAAATAACTGAGACCCAAAGTTGTTTTAGCTTGAAAAAGATGACCGGCTCCTTGTATATCTGTCCATGTAGCTTGACTGTGCAGACTTTACACTCAGGCTCTCTGTCTCTGTGATGAACAAAAAGTAAAACTTGAGATGAACTTCTCATTCTAATTCTGATTATGTGGGGTTATACTAAGCTCTCCCATTTACTCATAGATTGTTCTGAGCTTTTCTACAAGTTACCCATCAGTATTAGCTAACACATCCATGCCCCTTCATACTGATTTACACACCACTGATGGAGTAGTTGAAGGAACTTGGAGTTAAAGGTGCAGTGTGTAGAATTTGGCATTTGAGCGACATCTATCATTCAGGTTCTAGAATGAGCCCAACCAAAACCAAAACGTCACGTCGCTGAGCAATGGAAGCCTGTGAAGACCAAAAGGGATCGTGAAGACGGCATCATTTATTAAAGTGACAAGGTTTGTAACCCTTATTTTTATAGATTATAGGTCAGTTGTTAGCTAGTGCAGAGTAACAACTGTCTCTACATCCACCGCCGTCCTCTCTCCTCTTCTTCGCCTGCATTCCAGGTAGATTTCAGAACCGGCGGACAGATTCACGTTTCGTTCTTTTTGTCCCTAAAATCCACCCGTTGACAACATGGCGGATCGTTATGTCGGCCTACATGAACGCGGCCCGCGGTAATGTAAATTTTTTAAAGCTTTTTCAAACTAAATAAAAATAAAATAAACGTTTTATGGGGATGATTATACTCCTATTTTGATGGACTTTACATACAAATAGAAACATTATATCCTATTTTCACCGTTTCTGTTTGGCGAAATGCTGCCAAATTCTACACACTGCACCTTTAATGTCTTTCCCAAGGATACATGGACATGTGACAGCTCAAACCCTTGGCCTTCTTTTCTGTCGTAACACATTTTTAGGAAATTTTGGACTTTGAACACAACAAACAATACCCCTTCCCAATGTCCAGACAATATTGCAAAACAAAAATAAATATCATGCATGTCTGTGACTTCATAACACTACACACAAATTATTATGTCCATAAAAGTAGTAATATAAAAGACATAATAATAATAATTATAATAATAATAATAATAATCATAATAATAATAATCATAATTTTACTAAATAATCACAATAACGTTAATAATGATAATGATGACAGATAAATGCACTAACTAAAATTAAAATAGAACCAATTGATAAAATAATAATACTAATAATAATAATCATAATAATAATAATAATAATAATCATAATAATAATAATCATAAGTTTACTAAATAATCACAATAATGTTAATAATGATAATGATGACGGATAAATGCACTAACTAAAATTAAAATAGAACCAATTGATAAAATAATAATACTAATAATAATAATAATAATAATAATAATAATAATGATAATAATAATAACAATAATAATAATAATAAGTTAACATTGGGCTGTATATTAACAAATCATATCCCTGCTATCACTCAATTGATTCACTTTAAGATGTACAGGATAATATACATAATATGTCTCTATCATCAAGGTAAATTTCATCCGATCCAGATTGAACAAAATCACATTTAATTTTGTAAGGGGAAATCCCATTTTTTCTCCTCAGCTGCTGTGGTTTCGCCCCCTTTACTTCATTATGGGAATTCTAGTTTATTTGCAAACTGATGTCAATGTTTTTCAAGGCTATGTCACTACATTTTTCCAGCTTCCCTTGCAATGCCGGCAGAGGAGCTCACACATGCAGAGACATGAGCGGAGGCTCGGCCATCCAACTGGAGCGTGTGGTGATCCAGAATTGTATATTTTACAGGGGTTGTGGAAAAGTCACTGAGCTGGACGTCTGCGCTCTCTGAGTGCTTTTCTAGTTAGGTCTATTTTTCAAATGTAAAGGAAGCATGCTATAACCGAGCCTTATCACATTAAACTGATTTTTTTTCAACACCACATAAGAACTCTGGGGGTGGCTGTGTTGTCCTGACCTCTTGTACACAGCTGCTTGTTTTGTGTGAGCAGCATCCATCAAACTCTGAGTGACATACTGCCACTTTAAGACAGTATCTTGATAAGCTGAGACATAAATCTTCACTCTGCAGCCTTACCTGTATTTCCATAAGTTGGCATTGCTGTTGTGTAAGTGGAGGGTCGGGATGTTTCGCGTCCTTGAGGATGTTGTTTTCATGCTGTCAAGGAGAACCAGCTCTTCAGATTCATTTTTTTCCCTCTCTTTCATTTTTAATGAACGGCAGCATGCAGTACAGACAGCCCTCATTTCATACATCGGATTGTTAAAATAGTCAACGGTGCCAAAGCTTACGTACTTGGCTCCATGGCCACCATCTCTCCGTCTCCTTCTAACATGTCATATGCAGTTAACAAGCTGTTTGGGCACACAAAGCGTGCACAGCAGATGCTCTGGCAACACATATAAGCTCTCACTAAAGGTACAGTCTCATAAAGACAGCTGAGAGAGCCTGGAATAGATTCAGCTCTGTTTAAGGAAAGTAAAGTGACCTGTGACCTCGCTCATCTATACTGTGTTTAGTTGCATCTTTTTTGTGTTGTGACTGTCTGCCTCTCTCAGCCTGTAAACACTGTTTTGTCATCTTGAAGTGATTTGGCAAATTTAATTTCAGCTCTGTGTGTGTGTCATTTCTGTGCCGCCGTTGGTCTCCTGGTTTCCACAGTAACCAAATCTCACACTGGATCTGGAGACGCACACTGAGGAGAAAAATCACACGACTGCCAGTGAAGGAAGATTTCTTTGAAATTAATGAAATCTTTGCAGGAGGAGTATTACACAGCAGTATCTCACACTGCTGCATGAAAATGACCAAAGATAATGTTGCTTCAGATGGTTTTGTATAATGGACAGTTTTCAAAAAAACTCTTACAGACTCTGCAGTCCTTAATAGCTGGCACATTTCTCTACTCAACAAACTTAATTCTGGAGAATATTAAGCAATTTAATGCTGTTAATTTATGTCCTTTGGGGTAATCTTGATGCTTTAAATCAGGGACTGGAAATCTGGTGGCCCTGGAACACATACAGCCTTATTTAGCCCTCAGTGCAGCCTCCCAGTCGATTGTAAATATGAAAAATATACAGGGCTTAACAAATGTATTAGACCACCCAGCAATGTAAGGTTTATAGTACAGCTGCCCCAAATCAATGCCACTGGTAATTACTAAACTCATGTTTTATGTTTCTGTAATGTTAAGACACTGGTATATAGAAGCTCTTTAACTGAAATGGCACTTTAAAAGCTAAAATATAATTATAATTGTAATCTCTGAAGTTTGAAAATTACTGTTTTACAAAAAAAACAATATATAGAAAATCTCATTTGGCTGTTGTTCAATGTCAAATTAAAATGATTTGCTTGCATTACTGAAAAGAAAAAAGTAGTTTCAGTGGTTGAATGTAATGCTTGATTAATTTCTTCTCAGAGAAGCCCAGTGAGTGCCTCAGGTTTGTGTAAAAAAAAAAAAAAAAAAAAAAAAAAAAGGTAAATTCACTTTCTTCATTCCTGTTGTCATTCCTTCATTCCAAATGTTTGTCAAGCAACACTTTCATTTTTATACAAGTTTTTGAAAATGTTCTAAAATATTAATGTTTGGTCCAATAGATCTGTCAGGCACTTTATATTCACAAAACACGAAAAACTCTGCAGGGAAAAAAGGAACAAAAATAGCAACATGTCCAAGAATAAAGGAGCAGGAATTGATTCTGTAACACTCAATATAAACAGAGCCAAAGTGCTTTACAGCAGAACAATTAATAACATAAATAACAGGAATACAAAGATATGGAGCACAATTGATGACAAAAAATGAAATGGGAGAAAAATCTAAGACAGGCTGATGAAATAGTGTGCGTGCCCTTACATATTAGTGTCTGGACAGGCAATAATTGGAGAAAACCAAAAATATCTAAGGAGGCAGCATGCACTCGCACACATATTCATACACAAATGACAGGTTAGCAGACATGTCAAGCTCAAGGCCTGCACGATATCATTAAATATGGCTCACAAGAAAATTTCAAATGCCTATTATCAAAGCCGGAGTATGCAATTTATTTTCTGTGTCACTGGCCCCCAATAAAATGATTACCTTTCAACATTTTGTCACTGAAACCACATAAGAGGTCATTACCCTGGACCTCCTCATAGTCTGTCTGTGGAGCATCGGATCCGCTCAGCGGCTTTGCTCCCACCGATGGAGCTGGTCCTTGCCCGCTGGGAGTGTACTTAAAGGGATACACCAATTTTTTTTTGTTTTCCTGTCTTGCCTCACTCCTGAGTCCATGAGAAGCATGTAGACACAATTGCGTGCAGTAACAAGGAAGAGACAGGCAGAGCTCGCCCAGTGCTAATTAGCTTAGCTCAAACACTGGGAGTCTATGGGTAGTATTAGTCTGCTTCTGCCTACAATCATCATTGTCAAGCTCTAACTTACGACAAATGTGAATGCTCCAAAGCAGCATGGCCCAATCAGCGACCTTTAGGGCAGGGAGAGGTGGGAGCTATGAGCAGGATGACAGCAGGAAGTGATTGCACAGAGATTAGCATTGATGCTAACAGCTTCAGCAACAGTTTTATTAGATCCAGACAGAATTTCTTTATTAAGTACAAAACAAACAAAACTGAAAGCATTTCTAAATAGAAAGGATATTTCACTTCCAACATGTTTTGGCAGTTTGCTCTACAAAGTGGCTTACCCCCAATTTCCACATAATGCGAAAGCGCCGCGGTCTTGAATCATACTGTGGAGCACTTCACTCCCACTCTGATCTATTAGAGTGTTCTCACTGCTTTCTCTCCGGCACGGCAGCACCGCGTCGCTGAAGCGCCAGTGCGCGCCAGTGCGCGCCACTGTGCTGGAGATTCGCTTCAGGTCTATTTTCTGCGCAGAACCAGAAAGGAAGTCAAAGGTGTGGACTATCCAGTACTTTCAAAATAAAACACAATGCGTGGACTCTCAAGCGTACATTTCCTCAATAGGCTGTCATTACGTTACAACCGGAGGCACGAGCATCAGGTCAACAGTTGCAACCAGAGGCAACATGACACCATGTACGAAGAAAAGTGAATCGTGGAGGTACAGAAATATATCACATTATATATGATGCCAAACAGCCTTTCTACAAGGATATAGGCAGATAGAAGTGAAATAAATCACGAAGCTGTGTGGTTGGGACCAGGTTGGGACCAGTTTATAACATGTTTTGTTATCGTGTGACATCACTATTCACACGAGAGCTTGTGGCTCTCCGGGGACCAGCCCTCCCCCGACAGGCGCTTCCAGTGGGGTTTGTCGTTCGGAGCAAGACGGCGGCGCGGCGGGGCACTTTCACATTATGTAGAATTGGGTGGTTATGTATTGTATTTTACACTGTGGCAGTAGTGCCCACCTACAACATTATCTGATTGGCATGCTATGCATGTGATTGACAGCATGATCGTCCAATCACCTGGCAGATTGACAGCATGATCGTCCAATCACCTGGCAGATATGCTTTTGAAGGTTCTGCCCATTTCCAAACACTTTTTATGGGCTGTTGCCCAAATGGTTTAGTGAGATATGTTGAATGGTTCATCTGGCATGTCAGGTTAGCAAAAAATTGTCAGGAAATTAACTATTTTTGTTTATCCATGGCCTGATATCAAATAATCTAAGCCTCATATCAGTCTACAGCCAGATTGTGGGTGTCAGCTAGTTTACTTTGCCCATTTCCTGGTTTCCACAAAATACATCCTTGAATTCTTTGCAAGTTCATAACACAATTATTGTCATGGAGTGCAAAGACCTTTTCAAAACCTTTTCCTCTATCATTTTCAGTGGCTTTTCTACAGACTCCTTAAATTAAAGCAAAGTCTGATGAGGAGGGTGGAGTTTCTTGGCTTGACTTATTGACAGTTGTTTTGTTTACATTACATCCTCCTGGTGACTGGATTTTAAAAACTGTGCCTTTAAGAGTGTGCCCTTTTTTTTGAATTCATGTACTTGATAATAATGCTACAAAGCCAAAATATGTCGGCTACATGTAGAATACAAGAAAAATCCAAAGGCAGGCTATTCATGTGCAAGACAATGCAACTAAAGAGAGAAGATGCATCCTTCATCATGCATCTGATTTGTTTGGTGCATCAGTGAACTGATAGGAGTGCAAACAATCTTTTTTAATGTTTTACAGCACTCCAAATCCAATTTAATACCCTGTCTTTATTGCCCCTGAGGGCAAAGGTACACAAAATTAAATTTCTCCAAATCCTCCCTCTCTGGGAAGTGTATCAGCATTTCAGCTAGTCTGCAGAAAAAGCTGGGATTTCTACAATCGCTCACTCTGCAGCTCCTGTCAGCGGCACAGGATTCCCCTGCTACACATCCAGATGATAAGAGCTTTGATTGCACAAACCTTCGGCGCTCTAAAGAGTGATGTCCGCTTTTCCACCATCTCCCATGGCTGCAGTCTGGGTTATTGGTGGAAGGAGAAACAATCGTTGTGGGAAAGGCAGAGCCACACGCTGGGCCTGTGGCTGTGGTAGAATTGTTTTAATTAACTGAAACAATGTTTAATCCAGTCCTCGGGACACTGGGATTACAAATGGGTACAGCAGGAGCCCAGTGCTGCTCTCTACTCTGGCTGCAGGCTCCAGGCTGCTGCAGTGGATTTGGATGCAGGTCCGTCTCATGTGGATGCCTCGATCCCTGTGCTGAAACCTCTGGATTATGACTAAAAAGTGCCCAGCTGCTCTACAAACAGAGGATTTAGGAAGTGCTGCTGAGGGCAAAGGTGCCAGAAAACTCGTGGGTTTCTTCACTTTCTTCTCTTGACTTCCTGCATGTCTTTGTTTTCTGGATGGACATTCTTCAGCGGTGTTAAAGCCCAAAATAAAGAAGTTCTTCGACAGCCCTCCGTCCTATAAAAAGACAGAGCAAATACATAAATATCAGAGAGTGCATTTATCTAATTTAAAGAAGACATGGCCTACCATTTTTTCTACTTTTCAATACAGTCATATGTAATTTTTTGTCTCTTTTTGCTCAAAATATATTTCTCATCAATCACAGAATAAGGTTTTTGACCCCGAATAAACCACCTAGAAGTAGCCTTTCACTGAATAGTTTATTTTAGAGTTTCTGTTTTTAAATGCACATGAGCTGCCATAATGCTGCCAAACTCTTCGTAGGGGTGTGTCAACAAAAGTGCAGCTGCATGTTTCAATGACTTTCATGGAGATCTTTTGGTGAAGAAACCTGGTGATGGATATCATGAGTAATATTATAATAATTTACTGCGATGTCATGGTGAGCCCAGATTCTGACCAGATCGACAAATCTTCTGTTTTTGGACATGAATGGACAACACACAAAGGGATGGGTTAGCTTACATTTATACTGTAGGTCAGTTATGATACTCTAATGTACAGTACGTGGTAAAACACTACTAGTGGGTTTTAATGATATGCCTTCTCTAAAGTAAAAATAATCTAACTACAGTTTTTAATACAGTCATCTGATGAATCTTGACAAACAAAATATTTAAGATCCAATATCATGCAACACACTATCTGATATTTTTTACCTAAAAAAATTTTTTTCTCACAAATCTGTCTGAAAAATACCCCCTAATAATGTCATCAGGGGACATGGCCACCACCCTGAGTTTGGTGTTTGACCAGCCCACAAGCTGCTCCAAAGTAAGGAACATGTCCAGGCATGTTGGTGCAGCCACAGTAAACACTGGAGTACAGCATTTTTTTACCCTAAGGAAAAATTCCTAATAAATTGTCAGAAAAGTACTCCCTAATGATGTCATCAGGGGACATGGCCACCACCCCGAGTCTGGTGTAAGATCAGCCCTTAGGCTGCTCCAAAGTAAGGAACATGTCCAGGTGCAGCCATAGTAAACACTGGAGCACAGGGGTTTGTATTAATGTCAAAATCCAATATTTGTGTCAAGTTTTTGGCAAGATTCTTCAAAAAATGTTTTTGCTGTTGGGCCAAAACCTCATATTGTTTTAAATATTTTTTTTTTTTATGGAAAAGTATTATTGGTCACCTTCCATGTTGATAAGTAAGTTTAAGAAAATGTTTAAAAATCAATAGTATAAAAGTACCATGTGTCATCAGGAAAATACATTATTTATTCATTTTTTGATTCCTTAGTAGAACTGTTTCTTTTTCTCTTTTCTCCTTCTTGATGATTACATTAAGCTTTAAAGAATGGGAAAAGTTGATTCAAAGACCAGAACATGAAAGTTTCTCTATATTTTTTTACTACTGGTCAATTATCAGCAATGACCCAAAACACAGTGAAAACTCCTATAGGTTTCTAATGGAGAGAGTCACTGCAATGCTAACGTTTGCAATGGCCTACAAAAAAACATCATCCCTCCACCACTCCATTGGGCTTGCACTAAGATGTCACAATGGTAGATCTATTTAGGGCAGTCATCCTTTACTGGCAGCTACTGTTGCTGTTCACAGAAGAAGACAGAGACTGTGCTTCATGGTGTGTTGTTCTCATTTTGCCTATAGCTGTTTTCATGTGGTGCACACCTTGCCTTTCTTCACAGCACAGCTTGTGCTCTGCCCCTCCAGCCAAAACTCTCATTTTCATTTTGGTGAGGAGCAGGGTGAGCTATGCCAACCATCTAACCTACATAAAACCAGTGAGTAGTACCTGGAATGATGAAGAATAACTTGCAGATTTCGTTACAAGCAAATTCCTCACAATCTGTATTGGCAGTTTTCCTTATAAAGGCCCATGAAACTGGATCAGAAATTAATGAGGGGTTAAAGAAACCAGCACATACACAGCATGTAAAGTTGCTTGTCCAAGGCTGATCAATCAAAATAATTGTGATAGTGATTTTTGGCATAATTAAGCAGCCTAACAAGACATGTGTCAAATACACTCACTGAGATTTTGTGTTTTTCAGTGTATGTCCTCAAACACACTTTTCCATCCTTCCACTACAGACACTGATGTTTAACAATGTTGACTCACACTATGGGAGATATTCAGTGTTATCGTTCATGTACTCACTTCCTGGAAAAGCACTCTGAGAAACAAGAGATGGAGGAGAGTGTGAAAATGTTCTTGTAGTCGTCTGGAGGAAAAAAAAAATCTCTTGGGTGTCTTTATTGGTGTTTTAATCAACTCCAACACTTTATCGATTTCAGCAAGAGGCATTTCATAAAGCCAGAACAGGTTGGCAGTGTGTACCTTCCGCTGAACAAGCAGCAAACTTTTCTCCATGGGATCCAGAGCCCTGCTGCAAAATCAGAAAACTAAACCTACCACTGAGTCGATGCCTACTGTTAGTGTCTGGGACAGGTTTGGTTTTTGTTTTGTCTGAGACCCTGGATATGTCACATCCATTTTGAACAGTAAGACAAAGCTCTGTCTCTCCATGCTTCATTAGCCTGGCCTCACACGAGACCAGGGGGTCCCAATCCCAGTAGTCCAAGACCCCCAAAACTGAAAGCTCTGTAGAATAGGGCTCCCTTCTGTTCCTGGAGGTTATTAAAACATGCATTGTTGCCCACAGTGAAGCATATCATTGATTTTGTGCATTATTTTCCCGATCACTTTCATGAAGCAGAAAATCCCATCAAATTACGGTTAACTCATCTTGACTATTTTTGCAGTAATCGGTAAAATAAATTATTTGAATAATTGTAAATATTTATTTATCAACAACTTTAACCCACTTTCAAGGGTTGTAACCCAATTCAAGGCCTATTTCAAATGGTGACTTGACAAAATAATCATTAAATTAGTGACATCAAACCAAGTTGTCCACTGCTCTTGACAGCTGCAGGGCTTTCACTTTCTCAAACTGTAAATATAAAATATATTTGCAGTGTTTCCTAATGCACTTAACTGATCAAGACACTTGATTAAATTTCTATAACAATTCCACTCTTTTATTTGTTTATTTATTTATCTCAAGTGTATTTGAGAAAATTAACCAAGTGTCTTGGTATGTAAACTGTATTCAATGTAAATCAAGTGCCTTAGCAAGCAAATTGTCTAAAGCCTGGTATGAACTGTAGGTCCTTTCCCTATCATTAGACCTCCTGGCACCTTAAGCTTCTTCTGACCCCTTGATCAAGGAACTTTGTATGCATCCCATTTGTTGTATCCCATTGTTTCCCACTGTACATAAACCCTGTTCTTCCCTTCAGCTGGAGTTTAACACACAGACACAGACCTGCACTCTGTCTGTCACTTCACCAGCATGCTGGCATGCTTTAATAAACTCACCACACCACAGCAAACCCTAAACTGGACTCAACTGGAGGATTTTTCTACAACACTAGCTAGAGCTCTAATGCTGTGACATGACTTAAGGCATAGGTCAAAACTGTCTTTGTAATCACCAATCTGAATCATAACTACCAAATGCAGGTATGTGGTCTGCTAGTTTGTGAAACCAAACGGTTTTTTGATTTAACATAATTTATGTTTTTGGTCTTTCATGTTTTTAAATTGGTGAAGATTTAAAAACCATCCTGTTTGTTGCCAGCCTTGGACTGATGACAGTTTTCTTTAAATTCCTCTCTCTGTATCAACATCTTTTTCCCTATCTGGAGAAAGAATCAGAATCCTGGCTTAAAGGCGTCCTACTCTGGGAGCCTTGACTCATTCCTCTCCCTTGTAATCAGCGGTGTAGACGGATGAGTGTGCACAATATTGTCTTGCATTAATTGCAATGACTAACCCAAACCTCGTGTGGTATTGCTGAGAAATATGTTGTTACTACTGCCTGAAGAGGAGAAGTGTTAAACTGACTTAAAGTGCCATGCCTTTCGCTGTGGCTCATAACCTTTTTTGGCTCATTCATCTTTCCATCCTTATGTTGGAAAAAGTCCCCAAAAATATCGTTTGGAGACAAAGATCTGCCAAACAATGCCACTGCACACAGACTAATTTGTTAGTTATTAAACTGATAGCAGATTCATAAAAAGATACCGAAAAGGCTGGATTACAGCCTTATTAAAAGTAATCATTCCTTGTCTTGAATGAAAGTAGACCATTATGGGATGTCATTGAAGGTATTAGTCATCAGAGACAAAGCCATCTTTTCTCAAAGAGATAACACAGGTAGCAATTTTTCAGTGAATGAATGGGTGCAATTATTGCTTAATCACAGCCTCCATTTGCTCCATGGCCAGGATGTTGTTGTCAGCCAGTAGTTGGCTCATCACTTAAGTTTGGACTTAATTTACCCCAAAACTGCATACAGCATCAAAGTCAAGCCTGCTGACTTTTAATTTCCTTCAGATTACCTCTTTCCATCTTCAACCACAATACTGACTAAAAGGACTTTGAGTTATTTTATCAACAAGGAAATGGCCTCTTAGGATTTGTTCCTTTAAAGCCCCACTATGTAAGATTAAGGGTTTGTCTGCTCTCGAGGGGCCGCTCTGGTCGTTGGGTGTAACTGCACTGTCGTAACACAGCGCCTCACAGCAAAGTGCATTTGTTGACATACAGAGCCGGGAGAAGCGAGTCGACAGGACGTCCGAAGACACAAATAAACCCCGTGGACTGATATGGTACAGTATTATGATGTTTCTTTCCAAATATGTCGTTTTTCAAGCGTCTGCAGTCGGTTGTTTGCTCAGCGTTTGCGTGTGAGCATCCTGGGAGCATCTCTCCTGCTGAAATAACCGGAGCTGGATGTGGTTATGTTGCGTCCACCATGTTCGCAGACTGCAGGACTTAGAAATAGTGAATGACCGAGCGTCACGGCGCCATGAATATCTCCGGCAATCTGAGAAACTCGCCGGCAAATAACCGCTGGTAGCATTTAGTGACAAAACAATGTCCGCCAAGTTACACAAAGCATGCAATGCTACGGAGCAACCACCGACTGAAACCAAGTGTTGAACGGGGGAAACCCCGATGAAAACATAACTTACCTCTCCAGCAGTAACTTTGCAAGCTCGGCGTCCATCTTGTAATTTTCCATCTCCCGACACTCTCGCCACTGAGCAAAGTGGGCTCCAGTGTTAATTCTAGTTTTGTTCCTTGCGTTGTCCGATAGTCTCTTTTTGGCCCTTGAATCTGGAGAAAGAGTCCTCCTCACATGCTTTGCTCATGCCATGGCTGCTACTACTACATGCAAAACACCGGCTACTTTAGCTGGAAGCCAAATCTCGCGCAGTTCCGTAAAGCAGTTTGCACTTCTCACAGCCGCTCACGACATGTGTCCCCGTCACGGGAGCAAAAGTTACATAGACCCTAAACAGAGCAGGGAAGCGCTGTGGGGGGAAGGGAGGGGGGGCCATTCTCCCTGTTACAGCGCCGAGCTCCACTGAACAGACTTTGGAGAGAATATTTGAAGGCTTAAAAGATCTGCAGTGCTGCTTTAAAGGTCCCATGTCCTGCAAAAAAATGGTCTTTCCTTTAATATTTTTTTATAAGGGACTTAGGAAGCAGAAAACTTGACACCTTTACTAAACTCGAAGTTCACAGAGAAATTTGCCCTGCCTCTTTAAAGAAAATGCCCATTAAAAAGCTCTGTTTATTACTTCCTTGGGTTTATGATGTCATAGCTGTACAGTTTCCAACTACATGTGTGTTTCCTGCTCTTCAAAGGAAGACGCCATGACTGCTTTGAAAATCAATTCCATGCCATTGTAGGTAAGTGTTAAATGCCTTGTCCTTTTAGGCTGGGGGCTTGTCCCCACAAGAGAATGACTTTGCAGGACCGTATGCACACAAAGGACACGTGGATCAAGTAGAGGGGTGAAGACACTTCGGAGTAGACTCTAAAATCTAAATATTTGAACAACATTTTCTGGACATTGAGTTAGATGTACTTAAGTAGTTCAAATGCTGCCTGAAAAGAAGCTGGTAAAATGTGTTTGAATTTTCTCTGTAGTTTTGAAGGTGTGTGAATAGATCCTAGAGTAGGAGATAGCAATTTAGCCTTTGTCCACCAGCGTTAGTTTGACAGCACTTTTTAATTTAGTTTTAGTATAGTCTTTTACCTAAAATATCTTTTAGATTTAGTCATAATTTAGCCATCTTAATAGTTTTGATTTTAGTCCAGTTTTAGTCGAGAAAATTTCACAACATTTTCAAAATCTACTGTAAATTTAGTCGACTAAAATATGAAGTGTAAAGTGTAAGGCATTGCTTATGTTTCCTTGAATTTCTGAAGACATGTTTTACACTTGGATAAAATGAAACATCTAATAACCCTTTACTGAATGCTAGTAAAGTTTGAATGTATAAATGAACAGAAACAAATTAAACTTTTGTGTAAAATGCAGTCACCATTATTTAGACTAACTGGCAGAGCATCTCAGTTACAATACCAGAACTGACAACAAACAGTGAACCTGCTCTACATGAATATATCAATTCATAAAGAGAGGAGCTCCAAACTTATCCCACTACCACAAATCCAAGGCAGTTGTGATTGGATGTTCATCTAAACTCATCCAACCTTCCCACACAACCAAAGTACCTGTGATTGGATATATTCCTACCTTGTCCCTACTTTCTACATGACCAAATTAGGTCTGATTGGATTAAGTCTCTGTCAAACATTTTCGTCTGGTTTTCATCTATTGACAAAAATGTCAGTTAATTTAGTTTTAGTTTTGTCCATGTGCACTTGTTTTTATTCGTTACAGTCTAGTTTTCGTCAGGGGAAAAAAGGTTGTTGATGAAAACTATGACGAAAATAATTAGTCAACAAAATGAACACTGTTGTCCACGCATAGGTGGATATTTAAAAAAGAAAAAGAAAATAAAAAGTGTGTTTCGTCCTTCTGTCCACGCTTTGATGGTGTTTTAGGTCACAGAAATGTATATTTGGAAATCTCCTACCAACATGAAGATCGTATAAGTGTTTCATCCACAGAAACAGTGTTTCAGGTACCCAAAAACGCACATTTTTGAAAACAGACCCAGACTGGATAAATCTGAAAATGCCAATTGAGTTTTTCAGTGCGGACAAAGAATATGCATAGCTTCAGAAAAGATGACGTCACAGCTCTATCTCTCGTTTAAACTGCATGCGCGAAACCAGACAACAATGGCAGAATATGGTGTCCCGTGCTGCAGAAGCTGCTGAACTTATTTTGCTTTTACAGCAAAATCTTCTGCTCCTCTACAACTGTGCTCCATGTCTTCTTCTCTGGTTTTGGTGTATGTCTGCAGCAGTGTTACAGCACCACTTACAGGCCTGGAATATGCACAGTGTGTTCATGTGGATGGACACATTTCTTGAAACAATGCTGTCTTTACAGAGAACAGTTTTGTCTCCATGTTGACAGGGCCTCGGTGTAGATGGGGACAACGGTGTGTTGGGCCTGAAACGTCACACTCTGAGCTGGCCTTTCCACGGGTGATGTCACTCTATGAGACACTCTGTTGTTTATGTATCTTGCTGCAGGCATTGCTAAACTGTTGGCGTATTAAAGTGTTGATAACTGGACTATTTACATGCCGACAAAGACTTTCTGTCACTCCTTCACCATTATGATGGATGAAAAAACATATAAAAACGCTGCTTTGGATAAGAATCAGTGTTATTGTTTCATAGGTGACTGTGATGGCCATTTGCTCAGTGGTTGCTGTGGTTATAACAGATGTTGAAACCAACAAGAGTACCCACAAAACTTTTTAATAACAGGATTTGATCAAGATTATCAGATATGTCTCAAATTAAAATACAAACAAAGAAATATTTACTCAACACTCCTTCTATCATCAGTTAACATAGCCACACGTTAAACCTCAACACCAGTCAGACATGGTGGTCGGATTAGATAGGAAAGAGCTTTTGCATTGCATTTGCAATAAAGGTGAATGTTCTGGACAAAGTTACATGGTCATAGACAGAGTTTAAGCATTTTTGTGTGGACAGGGATATTTGTTAGGAAAACCTCAGTTTTTAAACATATCTGCTCTTGTGTGGAAATACCCTTTCACTTACAGTTTTTTTTTTCCAAACTGATGAAGACTGCATGAAAGGGTAAAAGAAGTCTTGTTAAACAAGACAAATGTTTGGAAATGATAAGAGTCTGAGCAAGATTTGCACATTTTTGGACAAGCAAAAAGATTCAGTTGAGGTTTTTCTCAAAGCATGCAGAGCAGTTAAGTAGTTTTTTTCTCTTAACTGTCCAAGAAATAAACATTTTGCTTTTTGCCAACTTCTTTTTTTTGATGTGTCAGAATGTGTAACCCAGAATAAAACAGGTTCATTAGTAGCCACTGTAAAGGGGGTTCAGTGAGACATGCCTCTGTCAATATTGATCTCCTCTCAGAGCTTGTGTTCAGGGACAGTAGTTCAATTTAATTAGCCAGTCATCTAATAACTGTATTTCAGCTTTACTATGAATACAAACATTTGGTTTGTTATTGTGAGCATAATATGCTTTCTTTAAAAAGTACTCCATCTAAAGTGAGGATGTGCAGATTTTTAAGTTCCATCCGACTTCAGTGTTAATCGTAGAGGTGACACAAATATGCTGAAAGTTAGCGGAAAGATACAAGACCTGAATTTAAATCTAAGGGGCATGAAGAAAGTTCAACTTCAATAAAAAATTCAGTTTTTGTCTCACAGGATGATGAATCTTTGTGTGGTACAGAGAAGAAGAAAACTGGAACTCCTGGTGAGTTCTGAGATCAGTCAGAGTCTGAGCCAACACACAAACATGTGCACACAGATACACACTCAGTACATGTCATGTTTGGTGCCTTTGCTTCTAGTTGGCTGTAGTGAAGTTGGTATGTTAAGCGGGGTACGCACGTAAGGATTATCGGGCTGTTTTTCTCCTTCCCGACCAGGGACGGCAAACGCCTGATTATCTTCTGTCTTATAAGGCTATCCTATAAAATTATCCTGTGGTCTGAAGTGTGTTAAGAGTGAATTTGTCCTGATAATCGACTCCCAACGGGTCGGGCAGTCAATCGTAAATATCAAACTTGTTCAATATTTACGACCAAAAGTCTTCATGTGTGTGGGGAAAGTCAACGACTCTGACTCTGAATTGTGATGTGGAACTGAATGTAGCCAATCAAGAAGCGAGCTGACTGAGGAACAAGGAAGCAGGCATATTTAAAAACAAGTATGGCCAAACTGGAACATAAACACAAAGTTTGGTGGACCTCAGAAACAGAGGACCAGCTCACATATTGTGTCCAGGATTTTTTCCACAGTCTTTTATTTTATTTAGTTCCTGATTTTCCATCAAAAATTGTCCAAAGACCACCATCATTCCCTCTTTTCGTATGTCTTCTCCCATGTTGCATGTTGTGTTTTCTGGTTGTTGCCATAGACAACGTTTATGGTATGTTTCTTCATTGTTTTGCTTAGATCACGTTTGATTACCTGAGATTTCTGGCTTGGAGGACTAGATTCCAGATCAGTGGTGGGACAGAATTGTTATGAGTGTGGTGTGCTGTGTTGAGATTTTCAGAGCACACCACACAGTACGATCAAAATTGTTCATTTTTTATCTTCATGTGTGGGGTCTCAAACAGATAAAAAAAATCTCTTCAGATTTAGAAAATCTGTATGTGTGTACCCAGCTTTACAGGACTTTTTAGAGAGAGTTGGGCAGACAGATGAGTGGTCTGTCATTGATCAAATGATGAGGTAGTGCTTTGTTTCTTAGCCTCTCTTTTGTCTGCATCATTTTGGACCACTTCTTCTATATAAATGAAAAAAATAATCAAAAGATGTATTGTATTATCCTCAGCACCTTGGTTTCAGAAGCAAAGGCCACCTCACTTTCTGCAAAGCAAATTTCGAGTGTATCAAAATGTCGTAGCTATCCAAGGAAGGCTAACCAGAGCTGAGTCTTTAAAGACCCTGTAGGATTTCTGGTCTAAATAGAAATCCAATCACAACACTGCTCTTCTTTAAATTAGGAAAATGAGATTAAAAAAATAAAAAAGTCACCAAAATATGGATCACAGATTTCTGTAGTTCCATAAATTTCTTAAATAAAAGAAAATGTAAGAAAAAAAATCAATAAACACTTCATGGATGGTTTGAAAACATTTTAAAATGATCTTTTTGACTTCCATACCTTAACAAAAATGGAGCCTCATAATACAGTTGTCCCCTTAAGTGTCAAGTTCTGGAGATATCAGTAAACCATGTAAGTACTACGGCTTTAGGCACCAGCGATCCCGTAAAGTTGGTAAGGTTAAAGTCAAAAATCAGGGAGAGGGGCACACAGAGAGTTGCAGGTGGGAAAGGAGCCACAGGCTGTATTTTTTAATGAGGGCTGTTCATGTTCATGGACATAACCGCTATCACGGCTCCATTTTTATTATTTTTAGCTTCTGCTCTTTTTAAAAACAGTTGGATCACTTCGAGCAGCAGAGTTTCCTCCCCTGCTCCGGGGTACTTTGTCAGTTCTTCTACTTTCATGATGTTTTGCCTAACCCGGTTTAATGTGGAGGAGGAATAAACAGGTTTAAAAGCAGATGAGAGGAATTCTGCAGGAAGATTAGCACGACACATGCACACATACACCACAACCAGAGGATTGCTGTGAGATTAAAGAATGGACTATTTTTATCCCTGCTCCCCAGAGCAAACCTCACCTATGCGCGATGCAGATTTGGGGCGAATAATATTCTCGATTATAATGAACTGGTGGCTGTTTGAAGTTTCTCCTTGGCTGTTTTTCACAAAATGAATTCCATATGGTGCCTGCAACACAATTTATGGATCGCGTTACCCCCTGCTTTGTGTTTCCAGTGATTGAACTGCCTAAGGAGGGACATCTTAATTCCCTTATCAATAATACTATACAAGCGTTGTGTCACTGAGGCACCTCACATCAGTGCATCTGAAGAAGTATTTATTCTTCCTCGTAAATGATTCGCTGTTCGGCTCCATGGTGGATTTGTGGCAGACCAATCTGGGATGTTTGATAGGACAGGAGAGCTGTATCTTGTCAGTTTGTCTTTTGCAGGGTTTTTTTTTAATGGAGGGGATGAAGACCCACCGAAGAAGTTGGCTCAAAGATAATAGAATATGACAGGGTATTTTAGGATGCAATACAAAATGATACAACATATGAAATGATATGATATAGTACAGTATGATATAATTCAAATGACTTACTACAAAAATCCCCAAACAGGGATGAGTCAAGTCAGGTGGTCTGTAAGTCATGCCGCATAAGAGAGGGGCCCTATTCACCAACCGTAGCCGGTTATCCGGGGCCAACCGAGATCCACAGCGCTATGTTATTGTTACGTCCTGGGGGATTCTGACTTAGAGGCATTCAGTCATAATCCCACAGCTGGTGGCTTCGCACCATTGGCTCCTCAGTCAAGCACAAACACCAAATGTATGATCCTGCAGTTCCTCTCGTACTGAGCAGAATTACTATTGCAATGACACATCATCAGAGTAAAACTAACCTGTCTCACAACAGTCTAATACCAGGTTGCTTTCAGATGTCAGTGAATCATTGCGGAGAACCATGGGACTTCTGCATAGAGACACACAGTCAAAATGCCAAAGTGATGTGCTGTTTATGGCTATGCCAGGCAAATGAATTTGAAAAATTCAGTCAGTCAATACTCTTGTATACTGTGACCACTTTGTGAAAGGTAAGGATGGAGGAATCTGGTTACTTAACTGTAAATCTTTCTAAATTTTAAATATATGTGGAGTAGAGTGTCATTTTTGGGGAACGCTGAAAATCACTAAGTAGATTACAGTTCTTTTTTTTTTCCTCCTGGATGATTCGAGGTTAAATTTGCAATACAAAACCTTAAATCCTCATTCAAACGCAGTCACTCCTGCAAAAACAACATGGCTGTTTGGATTGCTGCTTGTTATCCCACAAGAAAAAGTTGTAAGCCTCAAGAGTAGTGTTAGATTTAACAAATCTGGTTCTAATTCCTGTTCTGCTCATAGATCCCATTCCTTCATTGTTCCTAATTCTGATTTCACATCAATTGGAAAATAAATAATAGTGAATACTTCAGGAATAAAAGTTTACCTGCAATTGTTGCCTGCCCAGTCAAGACCTCAGTAAAAAACTGTGGGGCAGATCTTCAGTTTATCCTCTTTTATACATATAATTATTACTTACTTAAATGAGGAGAGATTGTCTGGAACAAAAAATCAAAATAATTCTGTGAAATATGTTGGGCACAAACCTCCTACCTTCATTTTTTTTACTTTTTTTTTTTTTCCACAAAACAGTGCTATAGGTTACCTTCTGTTAAACGGGTTTTATAATGTCTCAACCAAATTTAAGTATAAAAAGATAATTTGGAAACAGGACAGTAGAATGTTCATTCCTTGAGTAGAAGAGCATTTTCTTCTCATTTCTTGAGTAGCAATTTGGGAGATAGGAGGCTTGTGCCTGACAACAATAATGATATACAAGATAAACACAGATTTTTTTTTAGCTATTTTTATACTGCATGGATTATTTGGAATACTTAATGTAGAAAATCAACCCTTTCAGCCACTATCAAGTTAAAGACATCACTTTTCCCAGGACCATCAGGGCCATCTGAATATTTATGCTGTTTTCATATTCACACTTATTTCTCCAGACATTTGTGTGTGTGTGTGTGTGTGTGTGTGTGTGTGTGTGTGTGTGTGTGTTTGTGTGCCTTACAATATTCTTCGTGCTACTCTTGCAAGCAGTTTCTGTCATAAATGTTACAAAGGGCCTCATTACATCACTCAAACCTCATTTTGATACTTTTGGGAGCTTCTAGGCAACTAACTTGTCTGTTATTGATATTTGGCTGCCCCTGATTGGACGCCACCATGTTGAAAAGACAAATCTGATTGGTCAATAGACTGACAGGAAGTTGGAACATTCTTTGAGGGTCAAAATGGAGGTCTAATTACACCACTATACCACATTTTCATCAAGAAAATATTACACAAAATATTTCTTACTATCATTATATCACTGTGGATCCATAAAAAATACAAATAGAAAATAAAAGCACTACACTTCATGGTTGGGAGAAAAAAATGGCGGGGGTGAATATGACATGAAGTCCTTGCTAGATTGTCAAAACAGGGAGCTTTGAAACAACAAGATCTGTACAGTTACAGAGATATCAGTAAACATACCATTGATCCGGTGGAGTTGCGAGGGTTAGTTATTGTTATTTTATCTCTGCAGTTATTTACTACTTCAGCAATTTCTGATAATAAATTGATCTGATGGATTCGGGTTTAAATCTATGGATATCACTTTGGATGTCCTGAAGTAAAAATGTCTTTTGCACACCTAAACCCGTCTGTCAGAGTCAAACAGCTCTGATCTCCTTCACCATGAATCTCCTCATTCACTGGTCGGTGACATCCCTCCTCTCCTCTCCTCATTCATTCGTCGCTGTGCTGAGCTCTGCAGGGTCTCTTTTCAGTAAAGGGGTCTGAATGGAGAGCTCTCTGGACTTGTTTCCAAAAGCATTTTTGAAATATTTTTTGACATGATTTGTTTACCTTAAATGGAAATGTGGATGAGAGCTCAGCTGGGTATGTACATGTTTGTGATGAGACGTTGGCAAAGCTTCTACCTGTGGAGAGGGATATAGTGGCAGGGCTCTCAAATTTTGATTGCAGGTCAGAGTGAGATTTTTGCTGGCTTGTGGGGGGGCAACGATGTGCAGGCTTTTGGCAATGATAGTTTATAGAGACTATTCAGGATTCAAATTTCAAATAAGTCATCAACTATCTATGTGCATTTATTGTATTTTAAAATTAAAATTGGGTTAATTAGTAGTCTGGTGCTTTTTTTGTCCCCACAATTACCTTATGGGTCATACTGTTACTTTGTGATGTTAGTATATTACATCAAATAGTGATGCAACATAATAAACCAAATTATCATTCTTTTTATTATTTACTAACATTTTGACCATGCTCTTTCAAACTAAAAATGTTCAATTTGGATTATAATTATAGTCAAACATGTCTCATGTTCTAAGTAGAACTAATAACTAACTCATTAATGATTTTGTTTTAATGTGATGACTGTTAACCACAGTTTGTTTGTCAATGTAACGAGACTTTGCTTTACTGTTTAATGGTAGGTGTGGAGGAAGAATAAGAATAAGTTCACTGTTTTTTTTTTTGTACAATAAGTCATTTCATGATTCAGTAGGCTACAAAATCAAATGATGAGATAACTTACTGTACTCATGTGATAAGGCACTCCCGTCGTGTGTGCGCAGTATGTATCTTCTGCAGTCAGATCTACCATATCTTACCAGGATACAGCAGTGCTAATTTTTGGTTGGCTGATATGTAGCTGTGTGTTATTTTTTGATTGGCTGATGGGTAGTTGATCTTATTGACTGGGTTGTGTCAAGCCCCCGTCTGGCTCTACGATCCTCAGAGTGTCTTGCTACATGTTCCAGTGCATATATAGCAGTGTAACTCGGTGGGCATTACATAATAAATTTTCATGCTCAAGAAATACCAGGTTTGGCGTGTGAGAGTGTGAAAAGGTTCAAATGCGTTTGTCACACACTGATTACTTGAGACTTGAGAGCCCTGTCGTGGCTGAAGAGGACAGATCGTGACACTGAACAGGGTGCATTTACTCTCATTGATGGTGTTTTGATGGAAATGCTATGTCATGTTTTGGCTGCCTTGCTTGTAAAAAATGTCTTTACTGCATGATCTGTCATTAACTATAATCAGTGTAGTTTAGCCAACCTCTCCGCTGCTGCTGCATGATCCGTTACTTGAAGTTTATTAACATACCTTGTCATTATAATTACATAATACTATAGCACAGTGGTTTTCAAATGGGGTGGGGGAGCACACTGGTTAACCTTGAGGCAAGTCCTTGGACATTTGTAAGGTATTGAAACAACTATACAACAACTAATGAATGAGTTTTAGATCTTCTCATAACATAACTGTTGCATTTCTTTACCAATAAATAATCCTTCAGTTAAAATTGTCTGTCATATTTTATCATGCATTTGTAGATAAAAAGTACATATGTGGTTCAGGCTGATAAGATACTATAACACACATAAAAGAGGCTTTTTGTACGGATAGGAATATGGCGTGCCTTGAGATTTGGTTGGAATAAGGTGTGCCTTAGGCAAAAATGGGATGATGTATCACACGATACAATGTGATGCAATTTAATATCAACCAATATGCTTTAATACAAAATGACAGAATAAAATGTAATGCCATTCAATGCATATGAGAGCATGCATGCATACCAAAGCTAGCTATGTAAAGAGCAGTTTTAAACTGATTCTTTGAAGTTGGGCCAAATCCCAGCCAGATTGCTGCTTGTTGTGTTTTTTACACAGGTGACTCGCGAGTGAATCACAGCTCAATCGGCAGATCCAATGAAGTTTTGACATGTTTGAGCGCACTTACTTTCACAGTGAGAGCAGGGCCAAGAGCCAATATCTGTAGGTCCTTTCCTCTTTTTTTCTGGTTGTGCCTGCTCAAGCCGTTAACCAGAGTCTGTTAAGAAGCACAGCATGATATTTATACACAAGAAATACCATGTTAAGGTTTAGCTGCTGTGTACTAGTGATGCTACATGTGTGTGCACATGTGCCAAAAAAAGTTTTTTTCTTTTTTAATTTTTGGACTCAGAACATCTGATTTCTGCCAAAGAAACAACAGAGATTTGGACTGACTCAAGTTCAACCTTTCACTGTTATTGTTACCTCTGCCAAGGAGGTTATGTTTTTGCCAGCGTTTGTTTGTTTGTTAGCAAAAACTACTGGACAGATTTTGCTGAAATTTTCAGGAGATGTTGGTAATAGCCAAACTTAAAAATGAATAGATTTTGGTGGTGATCTCGATAACCGCCATTAGTGAACAATCATTTTTGCTCAATAACTATCGAACTAATAATGATATTAACATGACTCAGAGTGCTTGGTGTGAGTTTTCAGGGTCAAGGAATCATATTGTGATTGTAAATTTATCATAGAACTATTGCTTATAGATGTAACAGCAATTTGTGAGCTACCTTGGAGGTTTGCGCTCTCCGAGTGCTTTCTGGTTTTTTGAGTGAGACTTTATGGGCATTTCTCATTTTTGTGTCAGTAGCGTAGACTGGTAGGTGGCTCTACCAACAATCTGAGGGTTGGGTGTTTCAGTCCAGCTCTGGCTGTCACATATTAATGTGTCTTTGGGCAAGACACTAAACCCCAACTTGCTCACAGTGCTGTATCAGGGGCATGTAAATGGATATGAAAGGGTGTGAATGTGTAAGCAAATGCTGATGGACAACTTTCATAAAAACTTCAGCTGCCAGTGAGTGAATGTGAGGGTGAATGGGTGTGGATGTGTACATGAGACTTGCAGTGTAACAGTGCTTTGAGTGGTCCTTAAGACTAAAAAAGCGTTACATAAGCTTAAGTCCATTTCACCCATACAGAGTGTGATTTGAGATCATGCAAAACCATTGGATCATAGAGTGTGAACACATGAATCACTGGCAGTGTAAATGATTCTGTGGCACAGTGTGAGCTGTCATGCCATCTACTTTTATACAATTGGCTTGAAATCACACTGTGCATGGCAGGCTTGAGGCTGTTCTCTGCTCTCTTATTTTAACAGTATAAGTGCTGTGTAACCAGGGAGAGGTGTGAAAAAAAGATTAACTTAATTTGCTTTGTGCAAATTATTCTGTTTTTAATTAGCTCATTTAGGCATTAATAAATCATGACCTCATTGATTTGGAGACATTTGAGTAATTACTGTAAACAAATGAGACAGTCACCGAGGAGCCTGTCAGCTGCATTTTACATTAAGTGTCCTGGGGTTAGACTGTGCCAAAATCATCTGCAATTCTTTTGAAATATAAAAGCAGAATATTTAAGGCCATGGTTTAGAAAATAAGAGAAAGTGAGTGGTTGAGTCTCACTGTGAGGACTTGTAGCATCATCGGGGGGGATAAATCACATAAGCACGGCTTTTTTGGCCATGAAACGACTTTTTGTATATTTTTGTGTATTTTTATTAAGAACAAGGAAAGGTCTTCATTTGATTAAAGGTCATCCTCAAGTAGAATGTCCTGAATCAATTTTATAGAACAGAAAAGCTGTTGAAACTGGCCTTTTTGGTTCCTTTTGTGAGCTACCCATTAAATGCTGTGGTATTAATAAGTAAAGTCGTACGTTTGTGGAATGATAAATAAATGTTCCCTCTGCTGTTCTCTATGTGTCTATTTTTTTTTTTTTAATGATAGATGCCCATTTTTTCCATGGAAAACTCCAACCACTTAGGAGACAAGAGCCCCTTTTTCAGAAAGAAAATCTAGAGAAGAGAAAATGGGGGGATTAATGCTTTCAGATGCTCCATTATGTCTCTTACGACTGTAGCACTAACTGCACCAAATCTTATAATCCTTACTTGTTTTTTTTTGTTTTGTTTTGTTTTGTTTTAAAAGAGTTATATAATTAAATATAAATTAAATATTTATTGTGTTTTACAGATCTCCTCTGTATGATAGAGTACCTCTAAGTACGTATCAGGAGTCTCTGGTAAACAGCACCAGTAGCTACCTGAAACTGATCCCCCAAATTGATCTACCACTGTGATGTCCCATCATTGTTTTCTTAACAGCTCACACCAGTTTGCTCAGGTAGCAGGCCTAGTTCACACAGCATCAATCGCAGAAAGAATGCAGAGGTGTTGAAAATATGGCACTGAACTGCACTGGAATGAGCAATTACCACAGAATTGATCGGTCAACACTCAGAACAGACTTGGGCACATATGGGACAAGGGGCCTGAAAGTGCCAGGAACTCTGATAGAGCAATTTAAAAATAAAGAAATATAGATATAAAATAAAGGGGAGGTTTTTCTTCAATAACAGCTACATTGAAGGTACTCTAGCAATCATGCAATCAAATGTTTGAACCCAAGTTAATGGGCTCTTTAACTTGACCAGAATGGTAAGTCCTTTGATAAAACTCTGCCCCAGAGCACCGACTGAAATGACATCAGACAATGATCCTAATGTTATTAGTTAACACTATTAACAAGCTAACTATAGCTTGAAACGTTCTAGTGTTTTGGGTTGAAGATTCTCTTATTTTCACTTTCCAAACAGTAGCATTATTGATCCAAACACATCAAAAAATACAAATATGCTGATAAATTGATTTGCATCTTTGTAGTGGTGTAGGAAGAAGGATTCTCTAATAGTAGCATACTTGAAAGTATATTTTGGCCAAGGGAGCTTTCACACCTTGCACATTTGATCTGGACCATATGAACTCTGGTTAGCTTTTTGGAATGTTCTGTTCATCTAGGGTGGTGTGAAAGTTCACACAAACTCTGCAGACCAAAGAACCGAACTGGTTATGTACAGCTTACCTCCTTTAATATTTGATTTCTAGCCCAAAAACTTAAAACAGTGGCTCACTGTTTAGTTAATACACTTTTTGACATGCAGTTTTCGTAAGATTTTAAATTAAGAAAAAAAAAGAGACAGAAAAGGCAAGTAAGGAGCAAGCAGTTGGATTTAACCAGGTCATCCTTACACAACTTGGAGGTGTATAATTGCACCAAGCTGTTACAAGGACAGATGGAGGCAGGCTTCGGTTGGGGGATAGAGCTGGAATAACAACATGGCAGCTTCCAGTTGCATGCCCCATTTCCTTGTGTCACATTCCAGTTAAACGCGTTCCAGTTACGAGCTGTGAAGATTAGATTAGATTAGACTGAACTTTATTAATCCCTTGGGGAGACTCCTTCAGGGAAATTAAGATTCTAGTGGCATTGTACAGTACACCTGGTAAAAAGGAACACAGGATATCAAAAAGTAAGAACATTTTGCAGATATAAATAAAAAATGTAAATAAATATAAATATAAAAAAATATATGGCTATTTGCTGGCTATCGTTCCTTCCCACCCTCTGTCTTCCTATAACTCCTCCTCCCCCTGAGTGAGGAGTTGTACAGTCTGATGGTCTGAGGGACAAAAGAGTTTTTCAGTCTGTTAGTCCTGCGCATGGGTAGTCTTGAGCTGCACAGGCTGGGATTAAAGCTGGGATACCTGAAGAAGTGCAACATGCTGACCAAAGGGGGCTTTCTCACTGACGTATCTAACTTGCAACTCACACAGTGCATCTTCTGAGAACAAATGGACACATGCACCATTTTGCAAACATCCGTTGTTTCCATGGCAACATAAATGTGTGATGCTTTGTCATGGTGACTCTGTCATGGCTGCCACCAAAAAAGACACAATAACAACTTGAATAAATTGAGGATTTCTTTGATAATTGTTGAAAATATGTATATATTAAACCAACATATAACGGATGAGTCATCATCTTTAGTTACTCTGACATTTAAGTGCAGAAATTCTACATACTGTACCTTTACTGCCAAAGACCAGCAGAAACTACAGTTGGAAAGTTGCATAGGTTGATGAATTTCCACCTCTTACATAACTATAACCTATCCACTTAATACCAACATTTGCATTTTACCAGTTCAGTGAAAGGTCATTGCAGTGAAACACTGACCCCTTGATGTTATGTGGTTACTCAACAGTCGAAGACCCACTCCAAACTCTTTAAAGGAGAAAGAATCAAAGCAGCTACGGGAGTCGATACCAAAAGAAGTGATCCCCATACAATACATGAACTTCAAGAGGTTCATGTGCTTTGTGCGTTAGTGAGTGTGTGTGTGCTCTTAAGAGAACAAAAGATCTTAGCAACATCAACAACACTTAGAGCGTCAACTCATAAGTGGAGGATGGGGATGGAGGAGGAAGCTGCAGCACAGTGTGAAGTCTTTGTTCTGTGTTTGTCAGTGTAAAAGAAAAAAAAAATGATTTCTCTGAGGAAGCCAATGAAAAACAGGTAATGTAGCAAAGAAATACTAGACAAGGTAGGGCTGTCAGGGTGCAAATAGATCCCATCAGGATAGCATAAGGGCCTGTGTGATCTGTTTTCAGGGTTTGGATTACGCAACAACACCAAAACAATAACAATAATATGGTAATTAAGATCTTGTTAAAGCAAAGGCAGAGTTTCAAGGTGATTTCTATGATAGATAGGAAATTCAATGAGGAAGTATATTCAACATGGACAAATGTTTGCAGGAAAAGAGGGAATTATGGCCCCAAGGGAGAAGACACCACACTGGGCTTCAATATCGAAGACAACTGCACAAATGCTATGACTAAATTTATATCATGTATTAATAAATAGACTTGATTTTTTTTATATCCTGCTAACTTATATCTAAAACAACAACAAGTAATTTTTTTCTGCTTTTTTTTCTTTATAAGATACACATATACACATATATCCAAAACCCAACATTATGAGCGCAGCACTGGGCCAACCAAACTACAGGGAGGTGCATCTGTAGGGGGCTGACAGTAACAGCGGAAAGAAAAAACCTGTTTAACATGGAAATCTTGTGCAGATCCAGTCTCATGTTGAACAGCCTTCTACCAAAGCTGTGTTGGATGTTCATCAGACCTTGTGAATGTTTGCCTCATCAAGTGGAATACAGATATCCTTTAAGAAATGTTCATGAAATATCTCCATAATGTATTGGCTTTTAAATAAAAAAATATATGTATTAACCTCTCCAATATGAGAATCCCTCCCCTCTTTTGTTGTTTACACCATGGCTCAGAAAATATATGGTCATTCAAAAATGTTCCCACATTATGTCATAAGGGTTTGTTCAGTTTTCATAGACTGTAAAAAATTGGACGAAGCCATGTGACATCAGCAATCTGAAGATAATAGGGCCCTTTGGATGCTGATTAGGCCCTCTAATGGATGCTACCATACTGCATAACTTTAGCTCCATCTACTCACAGACAGAGAGGCCATTTTGAGGCAGGACTCAAGGCCTTCTGACCAATAGTGACACCGTTGTACAACACTGAAATCCTTGATATAACCTCAATAAAAGAAAAACAGGTGTGAAACAAAAAGATTCACCCCTTTCACAGTGAGAGCACATTGACGTATCACATATTTAGGCTGTAGAGATGTGTATTTATGCCGTAAAAAAACATCTTTTTCGCTGTATACAATCATTAATGTGTCAGGTTTCCACAGCCAGCCTCAAGTGGACACTCAGGGTACTACAAGTTTTGACACTTCCACATGGGCCTCCATTCTCTGAGTTTGCACAGTATTAGAAGTCAAAGCCTCATTCATTTATGAAGGAGGGCACTGCTTGAAAATGCTGATGACAGCCTCAGGCTGAAAAGCGTTCATCACCTCCGCCAAGGAGGTTATGTTTTTGCCGGCGTTTATCTGTCTGTCTGTCTGTTTGTCTGTTTGTTTGTTTGTGTTCAAAATAACTTGAAAAGTTCTGAACGGATTTGGATGAAATTTTCAGGAATTGTCGGAAATGGGATATGAAAGAACTGATTAAATTTTGGGGGTGATCTGGATCACTGTCTGGATCCAGGAATTTTATAAAGGACTCTTTAACATTGCCAGATAGGACCATTTTCGCCAAAGTGGACCGAAGCTGCTTGGCGGAGGTCTGCGCTCTCTGAGTGCCTTTTCTAGTTTTATTGCTGCTGCATAAACTTCAATAAAATATAAAGACCTGAATACGAGTGCTGATTCATTTATCATTGGATTGACACAGCTTATCGAGATTTACACTGAAACAGCCTGTTTTGAGTTGGGCTTAAACTGAGGGGTTTGTAGGCATGCCTGAATTCATCTGAGTGGATTTTTAAGGAGGACTCTTTAAAGGGTTTGATCCAAAGACATTTATGACTACAAAGAAATAGTTTAAAAGAAATAGAAGAAAATAATGAAAATCATCAAGATTGTCTCTTTCAATAGAAATTATGTACTAAAAGCATTTTTTTCTTCGCCTGCATCATCTTTGTTCCCTCATTGGCTGATAGGACACTTGAAAAAGAAACAATACAAATAAGTGAATTTGTTGCTGATGCTTGCTTCACCATGTACTATTTGGACATGATGTTATAACAAAGGATTTATCAGCAATGTACTATTTCTGTCCCTTTGTTAGGTCTACTTTCAGCCACTGGCCCTTACAGTGGCCCCAACTTTCAGGCACCTCTTTGGAAAAATGTACACATCAACATACATTTAGAGCTTGATGTGTGTGTTCTTATGTGTGCATTCAGGCAGGCTACGTGCAGCAGGTTTGAGCTGCCGAGGAGGCAGAGTGCTGGACCACTGGACCATGAGATGCACGTCTACAGCGAGTGGGATGAAAGGCATGAAATAAGTTCTGAATATTATCAGGCAGACATGCAGAAAGCCAGAGTGGCATTGAAACATTAAATCGGCGGCTTAAATGTGTATTTCTCACTTTTTATTCTTGACTTTCTTGCTGGTCTGAAAAATCTTTCCAAATGTGTCTAATTTGTCCTCACAGGTATCTCATTACACTTATTATAAACTAAATAAGTCCAGTTCAATGTTGCATTTTAAGAGGTTATAGGCAAAAATTGGGCCTGAATTTCTTGTACTTGTAAAAAAAAAATGTTCTAAGATTTTCTCTTGTAAAATAAGCATCAAGCATAATACAAACATTTCAGTCCTTTGGTGATGAGATGTTATTTGCCTACATCCATGCATCATGTCAGTATACATTAAGTGGAGCTAAAGCCCCTGATAATGGTGTGGGTGTGTTAAACTAAGATAAAACATTTAACCAAGCCTGAACTCATTAAAACATCATTAATTATTCCAGCAGTTAGTAATCCTGCTGCTAATTAGTGAGGGTTACAGGGTTTGATCAATGAGTTGGCTAAACACCCACATCCTGAGGTTCGATTAGTGCACAGGCTGCAGGTTGATGTTTAAGGCCCTTTTTGACGTATCAGACCAGAGAGGGTTTTGTGGTAAACAGGCTCTTTTCTTTCTTACTGGACAAACAAGGCAAACAGGGTAAGCAGGAAAGTAATGGTAGTGATATTAGAAATTTTCTCAGAACAATGTTCCCGAAAAGGAAAAAAAAAGTCCTGGTAGTTTTAAGGCATCCATCAAAGTTATACTTTTGTTTCTCTTTTACTTAGTTTATATATCAAAAAAAAAAAAAAAAAAAAAAAAAAAAAAAAAAAACTTCATCTGGTTTCTGTGCAGAGGAGTTTTGGGAACAGGCACAAGAAGGGTGATAATGAGAGGGGGAGGACTTGATTTTTTACTGTGCACATTGAAATTTTTTTTTAATTAAACAAGAATATATAATTTGAAAAGATTTTAAAAAAAAATGGAGATAAAGTAGAACAGAGTAAAATGTTGAAAATAATAATAATAATAATAATAATACATTTTATTTAAAAGCGCCTTTCATGACACCCAAGGACGCTGTACAAGATTAAAACAATAACAACAAAATCAACAATATAAAAACCAACAGTAGCAAAGCACAACAGGTAGTGAGAGGAAATGGGAAGAGGAGGTATTGTCAAGTGGGGTAAGCAGACCTGAACAGGTGGGTTTTAAGTCTGGATTTAAAAAGAGACAGGGAGTCCAGGTTTCGGAGGTCTGGTGGGAGAGAGTTCCAGAGCTGGGGAGCAGAGCGACTGAAGGCCCTGCTCCCCATGGTGCTGAGGCGGGCAGTGGGCACAGTGAGGTGGATGGAGGAGGAGGATCTGAGGGAGCGGGCTGGAGTGGCGATGTGGAGGAGGTCAGACAGGTAAGGCGGGGCGAGGTTGTGGATGGCTTTGAAGGTGTACAGAAGGATTTTGAACTCTATTCTATGCTTGACCGGGAGCCAGTGGAGGTGCTGGAGGATGGGGGTGATATGATGGTGTGAGGGGGTCTTAGTAATGATACGGGCAGCTGAATTCTGGACCAGTTGGAGTTTATGGAGGGCCTTTTGGGGGAGACCGAAGAGGAGTGAATTACAATAATCATACGAGAAGTGACGAGGCTGTGGACTAGTATGGAGGCACTGTGAGGAGTGAGGGAGGGTCGGAGACGGTTAATGTTACGGAGGTGATAGTAAGCAGACCGGGTGATGTTACTGATGTGAGACTGAAAGGAGAGTGTGCTGTCGAGGATGACACCCAGACTCTTAACCTGAGGGGAGGGGGAAACTGGGGAGTTGTCGATAGAGAGGGAGAAGCTGTCAACTTTAGCCAGTGTGGATTTAGTGCCAATAAGAAGTAGCTCAGTTTTATTGCAGTTTAATTTGAGGAAATTGGAGGTGAACCAGGATTTGATATCAGATAGGCAGGAGATTAGGGAGGGGGGTGGGAGTGTGGAGGTAGGTTTGGAGGAGAGGTAGAGCTGGGTGTCATCCGCGAAGCAGTGGAAATTAATATTGTATTTACGAAAGATATGGCCGAGGGGGAGGAGGTAGGTGATGAAAAGGAGCGGCCCCAGGACAGAGCCCTGGGGCACACCTGTAGTGACTGGAGAGGGGTCTGACTGGAAAGATTGTAGCTGAATGAACTGAGTGCGGCCTGTGAGGTATGAGTGGAACCAGCTGAGGGGGGTGTGGGTGATACCAATCGAAGAGAGTCGACTGAGGAGGATGGGGTGAGAAATGGTGTCTAAGGCCACACTCAGATCGAGGAGGATGAGGATTGATAGGGAACCAGAATCAGCTGCAGTGAGGAGGTCGTTAGTGATTTTAACAAGTGCTGTTTCAGTACTGTGACGGGGGCGAAAACCGGACTGGAAGGGCTCGTAAAGATTATTGTGAGATAGGTGAGAGTGGAGTTGGCTGGCAACTGTTTTTTCAAGAATTTTGGAAATGAAAGGTAAATAAGAGATAGGGCGGAGATTATTGAAGTCGTTGGGATCTAAACCAGGTTTCTTGAGTATGGGGGTAACAGCTGCGGTTTTGAAAGATGAGGGAACAATACCAGTGGAGAGGGAGGAGTGAATAATGGAGGAAATAAGAGGGAGTAGGGAGGGGAGGGAGGATTTCACCAGGGATGTGGGAAGGGGATCAAGTTGGCAGGTGGAGGGCTTGGATTTGTGGATGAGATCAGAGATTTCGGATGACGTGGGGAGTTGAAAACTTGAAAGGAGCTGAGAGTGTGGGAGATGGGGTGGTGGGGAGAGAGTAGGACCGGTCAAGCATAGAAGCTGGTGGATGTTGGTGATTTGCTATTGAAGAACTGCATTATGGATGTGCAGGTGTCAGTAGAAAATAGATGGGAGGGGAGGAGGTTGGGTGGTTGGAGGATTTTGTTGAACAGATTAAAAAGAGTTCTGGAGTTTCCTGCATTGGCGCTGATGAGATTGGAGTAATATTGTGATTTGGTGCGAGCTATGGAGTCCTTATAATGAAGTAAGTGGTTACAGTACATATCTTTATGGATTGTTAGACCAGTTTTTTTGAAGAGTCTCTCGAGTTGTCGCCCTCTGGCTTTCATAGCCCGGAGCTCAGAGGTAAACCAGGGGGCAGATGTGGAAAAGGAGACAGAGCGGGTTTTGACTGGGGCAAGGGAGTTGAGGATGGCTTGTAGGCTGTTGTTATAGAGGGTGGCCAGATCATCAGGGTTAGAGAGAGAGTCCGGGATAGAAATACTGTCAATATTGGAGCAGAGAGTGTCTGAGTTAATGTCCTTTAAATTCCGAAAAGAGATGCGACGGGGAAACTTGATGGAGGAGAGGGTGAGTGTGGTATTGAAAGTGAGGAGGAAGTGATCTGTAACAGGGAGTTCATCTGCTGTGCACTTGGAGGGGGTGAGGCCGGAACAGCAGATAAAATCCAGTTGATGACCTTTTTTGTGGGTTGGGGAATCTGTGAACTGTTTAAAACCAAAGCTCTCTAAGCATGATGAGAATTCTCTGGTGAGGGGTAGATTAATGTTGTCCATGTGTATGTTAAAGTCTCCAAGCAGAATAACGTTGGGTGAGAGGGTGGATAGATGAGTGAGCAGGGTAGAAATGTCATTTAAAAAATCACAGTGTGGTTTGGGTGGACGATAGACAGTGGCAACAATAGTGGGAGAAGAACCAGGCAACTGAAACACAAGGCACTCAAATGAACTAACTGCAGGCACAGGAACGGGCAGGACTTTCCACTTCTCGCGGTGAAGTATCGCGAGACCTCCCCCGCGGCCGTTGCCATGGGGACGGCAGATGTAAACATATCCTGGGGGAGTGGAGTCGTTTAGCTGGGAGAAATCATTTGGCTGTTGCCAGGTTTCTGTTAGGCAAAGAAAGTCAATCTTACGGTCCGTGAGGAGATCCTGGATGAGATGACCTTTGTTCGTGAGAGAACGGATGTTGAGCAGACCGAGGTTGACTGTGGTGTTGTCCTGTTTGATAGCAGCGTTAGCCGACCGGGCTAGGCTGGCTAACGCGGTGTGATCAACTGTCCGGTCAGAAGTTTTGGGACGGCGGCGAGAGGAGGACCAAAAGGATTTTATTGCTGAAGAGTTGTTGAGACGGAAGTTCCTGCGTGACCCACGGTGGATGTATTTTCGCCGAGGTGGGAGAGCGGAGTTCGGGTGTTGGTGTAGCAAAGGTGGTGAGGGCGTGAGCAGGTGCCAGCGAATCGAGAGGAGCTCAGCAGCGGAGTACTGGTGAAGTCCTGCCACAGGATGATGGCAGGACGATAGAAAGGACCAGACGAGAGCAGACCAGAAGCACAGCAAGCTGACCCACATAATGACTTCAGCGGGGATGTTGTAGAGGGTTCCGGCAGCAGTGATCCAACCGGGAGGCTAGTGTTTGCCGGTGCGAAAAAACCAATCAGGCCGAAAGAATCCCAAAGGGAATTAAAAACGTGTCGGGGGAGCAGCGGCAGCCAGACACGCCAGCGTTCACTCAGAAAGACAATACTCAATACTCAAAATAGTCAAAAATACTGAGAATACAGATGATGAACAGAAGAAGATTTTTAGTTTAAGTTTTGATTACGCTTTCCTTAAAGCCCCTCCTTATAATGCAGTAAAACTGGGTGGTATAAGCATAGCTTTAAGCACTTGTGATAATATTTGATGCTTAATGATATTAATATAAGTCATTATCATAACAATGTTTGTAGTGAGTTTGCCTGTTGTGATAAGTTTTGGTTATATCTAGAAGAAACTAATAGTTCATAATACTTCATAACAAATTTTAAATACAGAAAAGCATCCTATTAAGATTCAAGTGTTAATTTAACATATATGCAGGTCATTGATTGTAAGTAATGAACAGATTAAAGTCTTATGAGACTTTTATTCTTGTAATACATTGTAATTAATTTTTAACACATGAAATATACTATGATGATCTATTATAATTAGGATTGAGGATGTTGTTAACTTTTTTTTTTATTCAGACTTTTTATAATCAACATTTCAAATCCTTATCAGCTGAATACAAGACAGTATATTTTATGTGAACATTAAATACTTTTAAAGGGATCTTTGGTGATATTTGCTATTTTTGTCCACATTTGAATGCAGAATTGAAAACTAAATGAACCTGACAGTAAAAGTGGTAGAAATGTGGCATACTGAAATTGATCTTGCTGTTAAAAAAACATTGATCAGTTACTGAATAAAATCAGGGTTTATCCAAACTTATTAAAACACAACATAACAATAAGCTTTGCAAATACAAACTATACAAAATGATTCATAGTCTGTCAGATTTACTGTTGTAAAACATTATTGATATTTATAATTTCTTAGAGCTTTAACTCACAATAAGCATGTTTATAGCATATTATACAACATTATAATGACTTATGATTGTAATCATAAAGCATAATAAATCAACACAAGTGGGTATAATTATGATTGCACAGCATGATAAGTGCATAATAAGCACATACAGCTGCTTATAATGTGTTTATAATGAATTAGAAGAGAAGTCTCACAGAAAGTGTAACCAAAGTTCTTCTATTCAAGTTTTATGGATAATATTTCATTTCATCTTCGGGCATATGTCCAAAACCAACCTTTATTTTGTGCAGTGGCTACTCAAGATGGCAGTGTTACTCAGTCCATATGGGCTCAAGACAGGATGATGGCGGGTTCGAATGAAGGCTTTCAGAGCTGAAAGGGGTTGGCGTCCCTTGCCTCCGGAGCCTCAGGGTGTAGGGTTTGGGCCCTTAAACTTCATCACATGTAAACCTATAATGAATGAAGTTGGGTAACATCATTGGTAGTGTAGACTGTCAGGACTGATGAATAGAGAAGTGCCAACCTGACGGTAGTTACCCAAGAGTTTGGACCAGTGCAGACAACAATTCACCATGAGAAATCAAAACCACGAGACGGAGGTAGCCCTGATATCTGCTCTGTCCAAAACAATGGCCGAGGGGAAGGTGATCTGACTCATCTTCTTCAAGGAAAAATATGATGTAGCCTCTGTTACTGGTAGGATATGATCCTTTGACTTTGTTTCTAGTTTTGGGTGATATTTTTAGGATTCAATTTAATAATAACCTTGCAGAGCAGCAGATTTGCTAGAATTCATGTCTGCCATCAGGCATATTATTTGATTGGCAAAATTCTGCGGCTATTTAACTCTGTTTTTGAAACCTCTTCTTTCTCCTCAACATTTTTTCCTTATTTTCAAGCAACTTAGTCTGTTAAAGTAACTCCTTGCGATTTTTTACCCAATTTTTTGCCATTCAAACTTTTCTTCTGTAGTAAATCTTCCATTTCTCATTTGCCTCTAATGCCTATTTCTAATGCACTCACGTATTAATGCATAAAACAACTCTTTTTCAAAGGTCAGCCTCTAAAGACCGAAGAGAAAGAGTTTACTTCAAAGATTGACACCCATGGTATTTTAGTCAGGGATTTAAAAGGATGTGTTTTTGCAGCACACAGCCATCAACATAAAGGGCTTAGAAACATCAGAACCTATCTTTATGAGTAATACAATGCTGATAAAAGAAGTTAGCAGGAGGAAGTAATTAGTTCCTGTCTCAGCAGTAAATATCATGCAGCTCTGTTCAGCGTGACAGATGACGACTCGATTTCTTGACGTCCACGGTGCTGATGGGCTGCGACACCTCACTCAGTGGCTGTCTGCTTCCCCTGCGTGGTCCTGAATGTCAATCTGCCGAGCTCCCCCACACTCACACAGTAGCTAGCAGTGATGCTGCACTAATTAGCCAACCCTCTCGAGTAGCCCGGCCCTCCCAGTGGCATCTGTGCCAAACAGAATTATTAAAGAAGGAGGGGGGAGGAGCTGCGCCCTCCTCTGCAGAGGAGCGAACACCCTGCTTCACTTTAGCATTCACTCCGTCGCCCTCTGGCTGGGGAGCCGACGCCGTCATCAATATTAACACCTAGATACATCCGCTGCTGTAATGCACATTTTTTACCCCAAACTAATGAAAATTTCATGTGAATCACATAATTATAATTCCTCATTCAAACGAGCTGTGTCTGAGGGGCCGAGACCATTTGTGACTCCATGAGTGCATGCTGATGCTATGTCTGTTTCATAGTTACAGGGCGCCTGCATATCAACACATTTTGTCTCTATTAGGTAAACATTAGAGTCTTTTATATGTGTTTTGTACAGGGAAAACAATTTGACTTCTATATTTTAAGGTTTTAGAATAGAATAGAATGTCCTTTACTGTCATTATACTGAATATATGATGAGATTGGAGAGCTTCTCCTTTTTCAGTGCAAACAGAGTTTTTAATAGAAATGTACACGTAAACAGCTATGGACCTCTGAGTAATGATGTTGAATGGTTGCATTGTTCTTCTGGCAACATGGTCACAATCACACTGATGTTCAGGGGTGCTGCTACAATCATGGGACCCAGGCAAGGATATCAAATTGGTCCCCAGCACCACGGTCCAAATAATCCCTCCAAATTAGGGAATGGACTGCACCTGCAAATAATAATAATAGTGTAATTTTAGCTCCTTATCCTCAGGAGCATTTGATCGAATCATATTCCAGCGCAAAAATGTCCACAAAAGTCTTCCAGTGCCTGATCTGCTCCTGTTTCACCACTTTTCAGAAGAAGATCATGAAGGACATAAGAAGACAGACAGTAAACAAGAGAAAGGGACAGACTGAGAGACAACTGTGCAAAGACATGCATCCAAACTCCAGGCTATATATTTCTTTAAAGAGACTGACGCTGTTCTGTGTTGGTCTGCAATCATACATTTACATGACTTTTTTCTATTTTGTTTAGTACCCCCATAACTGGAATTTCATGGACGTGATGCACTTCCTTATTATTTTTTACTACCAGCGATCACTGAGTAGGTCTTTGTAGAAATGTGGTTTTAATCATGGACTGTGTGCAAAAACACCCCACCATGAATTAGAAAAAAAAGGAATGCAGCTATCACCTGGACATGATTTTAAAAAAGATTAGAAAAGATTTAATGCAGTGAAAGTTAAATATATATATATATATATATATATATATATATATATATATATATATATATATATATATATATATATATATATATATATATATATATATGCATATATATATTTATATATATATATATATATATATGTATATATATATATATATATATATATATATATATATATATATATATATATATATATATATATATATATATATGTTAGGGCTGTCAAAATTAACACATCATCAACGCATCATAATGATTAATCTGATTAAAAATTTTAATACAATTAACCCATCTGCAGCTTAGAATGACTCAAAATCTCTTAAATGTCTCTGGCAATGCATTTCAGGGAAGTTTGTCCCAGTAGACTTGCCGTAGTGCATGCTACCACTCGTGCAAATGGGCAGATGATCTGGCAGAACAAAACCAACTGGAATAGGAAGACGCTAGACAGCACGGTGGCCCTCTCAGTGGGAAATTTGAGTACAAAACAATGCAAAATGGAACCGAGGACTGACCCCGTTTAATGCACAGTCTGCGGGAAGGGGTTTTCTTTTCACCAAAGCACTTGAAGCTTAATGTACCGAATTAACGCGAACCTGGTAGTTTACATCATGTCTTCGGCGTCTATCAAACAATGAGTTGATGTAAATTGAATAAAACTGTATCTCTGAGGATCAGATGCAGCTCTTTCTCCTCCCAGGATACGGGAGCCTATGATATTGAGCTCTGCACTGATTGGTTGCCCAAACGATGGCTGATGGGAGAGGGAGGAGTAGTTACAGGCTGCAGAGTGGACTTTCAAAACAGTCATAGAGTCCACATGTAGGTGGAGGCTGTATAAATAAAACACAAGAAGTAAAAAAAAAGAGCATTTTAAGAGGTATTTCCTTTGAAGAGGCAAAGAGTGTTTCTCTGTGAAATGTTAGTTTAGTAAAAGGTGTCAGGTTCCTTTGCTCCCCAAGCCCCGTCTTACAACACAAAAAAACAAAGAAAATTGATTTTTGCATGACAAGGACTATCTAAAGGGACCTTAAGGGTTGAGGGTGACATGTCATGGGAAATGATATACGAAGACCAATGCAATCGTTTGACGGTAGAAGAGTGAAAGCCTACATGTGAATTTATTTATTTATTTGTTCAAAATATGTCGATGTAAATCATGCATGTTCCCTTGTACAACATGCATCCAATGTAATCTTTCAAGTAGACATGCCCAAATTTGCAGGGTTCCTTTAAAGTAAGTGGAGGTCATTGTGTGTAGAGCAGGGGGATATACGTCCTTCCAGGCCTGGAAACAGAGCTGCCTGGTAAATAGATTAATTTTCTACACCGCTAATTTTTTAATTTAATAATCCCCGGCCACCCTCTCCGCAGCACTTGGCCTTCCTCACCTCCTGTCTTCTAGCATTCCACCGTCTTTGATGGCTTGTTTGCTGATTTGTTTATATATTTATTAATTCATTTACCCCCTCAATCCAATTTTAGCTGACATTTCTTGTCAAGATGCGAAGAATGACCTTTGAAAACAGAACACTTCCCGCCGGAGATGTGAAGGAGGTCTCACTCTGCTCAGAAAACACTCGTCTGAGCCAATCTCCTCTCCTCCTCACTTATCTGCTTTTTTTTTTTTTTTGCTTGGTGTTAATTCTTCTATGGCTGTCTTATTAAAAGACAAGACTGCTTACTAACCCCAATTCTATAAACTGCTTTTGGTACTTGCTTCTCTGTGTATCCAAGTATCCCAGAAAATCATGAATGTAAACATCATCTTGATCTAACTGATATTTCAGAGATGACAAGAAGAGAGTACAGTTATAAGCTTAAAAGAAGTTCTTTAACAATGTGTTTTGTCAAATACAGATGAAAATATAGAAGTGACAGGCAGAGCAGCTACTTTTTATCAGTCTAATTTACAAACATGATGTCTTTAGGAAATTAAATCGAAAAACAAAATAAATCCACTCATCCTTACCAACCTATATTCTATTAAATACAGCACAATGGCCATGCTGTAATGTTTAAACAGCTCCCTTTATTCTGTATTATGTTAATATCACCTTTTACCACTTAGTCTGCCTACCTGTGGAATGTTCCAGGTGTTTTTTAACAGTCCATAACTTTCCAAGTCTTCCACTGCACCTGTCCCTACTGTTTGTGGAAAATATTGCAAGCATCAACTTCAGGATTTGCACATATTTTTAAAAGTTTCAGTGAAGACGTCAGTCTTGAAATTATTGTACTTAATACAGGTGGACAAAGCTCTGCATATCACTGTATTCTAACTTTACTTGCATTTCACACAAAGTCCCAACTTTTTTGAAAAAAAGAAGAAACTTTGGGAATAGAAAAACAGAGATGACGTAAAACAGAATCAATGGGTGGGCCTCAATGTGCACAGGATCAGCCACATTGACAAGAGGCTCACCCCAATCACAATCATGAAAATAATAAAATATATATTGACATGAAAAACAAAAAACAAACATAGTAAAACAAGAAATAGAGATTTCATTTTAGACTGACTCATTTTTTGGTAATCAAATAAAGATTTTGAAAAATGCAGGGCAGATAATTACAATGAATAATATTCAGAACATCCTCTCTTCAGTAAAAAGAGAATTTTAGTTGTTTTGCTTTTTTAATGAACAGTTTTTCAGTTTTTGAAGGAAGCTGCTTAAATATTTTTGGGTAACTGTAGATGTTAACACGTTAAAATGGGTTCAAGTGAATATCTCTGCAAAATACATTTTGATAAGATAGTAGTAAAGTTTTGTCTGAAGACCGTCACCAAGAAAATGTACTGGCATAATAAATGAAAAAAAAATAGTTCAATCAAAACTAGAAAGCACTCCGAGAGCGCAGACCTCCGCCGCAGCTCAGTTCCACCCGTAAATTGTGATTTCCACCCAGCATCATAGTCCTATATTTATTTTATATGCACATTGTGGAATGAAAAATATCAGTCTACAAGAAGTGTGATTATTGTTGATATAAATATAATCCAATAGAGTGACCAAGGTAGTAGTGGGTCTTGTAACTTGTTGACTGAACCAGTTTGCTGCTGCTTGTAGCTGCTGCGCATGTTTTTAAAACGTTAATGGGCTCACAGTAATGTTACTAGCAGCTGTGAGTTGTAGAGGACTGGGATGTTTATTACAATTTCGGGAGAGTCTGCTGAGAAACCAAGGCTCCAGGAACAGCGGCAGCCTTTCTCCATCGGCAAAACGTTTCCTCCTCTCCTCTGTGTCTATGAGCAGAACTCTGCCCAGCTTTTACTGCTGATTGGCTGATCGCTGTGCTGTGCGTCTGCGTGTAACCAGAGCGTGTAACCATTCTGTTGGTGCCATGGGTGGGACAAAATACGGCCCAGTGTTAAGTAATGGGATTTCATCATAAACTTGTTGTTTATGATGAAATCATGTTTTTTTGTGATGTCAACCTGGATCGGATCAGCTCCAAAATGAATTGCTGTCTTCCTTGGACCAAACCACACCTCTGTTAAAATTTTCATGTAAATCCATCCAGTAGTTTTGGTGTAATCTTGCTAACAGACAAACAAACAAACAAACAAACAATCTCACAGAAAAACAGACAGACTTCGGCAAAAACATGGCACTTGTACTTGGCAGAGGTAATAAGGAGGTAATAAATTAAAGAGAAGAAAACTGAGGCCCTTCAAGATATTTTCAGGCCTACCCATTATTATCATTCTGTATCCACCTGATTATGTCTCTGACTGAAAATGTGTGGCGCATTATGAGGCAAATCCTAGACCCTGGGCTGTTGAGCAAGTGAATTTGTACGTCAAGCAAGAATATGAAGAATTCCACCTAAAAAAGCTTCAGCACTTTGTGTCCTCAGTCCCCAAACACTTATTGAGTGTAGTTCGAAGGAAAGGGGATGTAACACAGTGATAAAAATACCCCTGTCCCAACTTTTTTGGAATGAGTTACATGCATCAAATTCAGGATGTGTTAATATTTTCAAAACTTCCAGTGAAAAAATCAGCCTTGAAATTCCTTGACTAAATATAGGTGGACAAAGCTCTGCCTATCACTGTTTTCTACCTTGATTACATTTCACTCAGTGTCCCAGCTGTTTTGGGATCTGGGTTTTAAAAACAAAAAAGATGTTAAAACAAGAACATTTTACTGAATCCTGCCTTTATTTGCTGTATGCTGTGGTCAAATTACATGATTTATGCACAATTATAGCCAGATCTAACTTAACATGCTCCTGTCCAAACTTTTTTGGAACGAGTTACAAGCATCAAATTCAGGATGTGTTTATTTTTTCAACATTTTCAGTGAAAACATCAATCTTGAATTAATTAAACTAAATATAGGTAGATAAAGCTCTGCATATCATTTATTTATTTACTCTCTCGCATTTCTCTCAATGTCCCAACTGTTTTGGAATCTGGGTTTTAAAAATAAAAAAAAGATGTAAAACACAAGTAGAATTAACTGAATCCTGCCTTGCCGAATGCTGTGGTCGAATACAACAATTTATGCATGATTATAGCCAGACCTAACTAAACATGAACCCTGTCCCAGCTTTTTTGGAACACGTTACAGGCATCGGATTTAAAATGACAGAATATTTGCAAAAAAAAATGAAGTTTATCAGTTCTTCTGTTCTTTGAATTCTGTTTTATATATTCTACACAATGTCCCGACTTCATTGGAATAGTAGCTTGTTATGTGTTGGCTTTTTTACAGTTGCCAGGTGAGAGTTGTTTTTCATATGTCAGGTGATCCTGAATGTGTCAGGTAACCAATCAGAGACCCACCATAGGGTTAATTGTGAACATTTTTAAATTTGATCTCAAATGTGTAAAATGAGCTGATTTCAGGCTTGTTGGTCTGGCGTGCGTCCGTCTTCTGTCTACCTTCAGCTCCACTCTTCATTTGTTGTTTGGTTTAATGTGATTCTATTTAAGGGTCTGCATTAGACACGGGTCTATTTGGAGATCTGTGGGATTAATGGGAGTCTATTTTGAGGTGTGTGATTTGACGTAAGTGTTGAGCGGCCCTGCTCTGCATCACCCTGTGAGCTGCTGTTTGCTCGCCCACCTTCTCTCCCTCTCACACTCTCTCCCTCTCTCCTGGCTGTAAAATGTTCTCTCGGTGTATCACACAGGCCCGTTGGGAGCACAGGTTTTTCTTTGGGAGGTGAAATTTCATGCAGCATCTTTACATATCCGCTCACACACTCTCCCAGTGTTCAGAGCGGGGCTGCATTCACACCGGCGCACATTTCAAGGTGACAGTACTTATCTTGTTTTAGAGAGCGGCTTCATGCGAACGCTCCTCTGTGGCGTTCACTCCTCTGTGCATGTGTGAGTGTGTGCCCAGACATCTTTGTGCATGTGTGCCTGAGTCTGAACTTGTGATTCTGTGTGTGTATTTTTGATATCACAGGAAATAAGAAAGGCCTGCAACATCCTTAGCTCCCTGTTGCCATGGCGACTGTTCTGGTAACAGGAGTATCTAATAGGTCTTCCATACAAATGAACCTACTACAGTATATGTGTGTGAGGGCGTATTAGTGGTCTCATGAACTTTGTCTATTATCTACTTAGATAGAAATTCATAATGCACCAAAGCTATCTGCTGCTGTGTTCATGTTGTTATACGCTGATACATATTGTCATTTATGGAAGAAACACATCCTTTAATCATCCACTAAACCATATTTAGTGTAATAGATATATCAAATATTCACACTATGCTTATCCATGCTTTAATTTGCTGCATTAAAATTCTAAATTTGGTCTCTTTCACATTGAACATGTTTGGTTTGGACTGTGGTGTGGACCAAAGAACTAAACCATGATCCGCCAAAAAACAGGGGTCTTGGTTTGCCTCTAAGCAGACCAGAGTTTGGTTCTTCAAAAGTGTGAAAGCAATCTGAACCAAACAAGGACCAAACAAAACAAGCAAACCAAAAGGGAGTAAATTGTGGCTTGGAGTTTGCGGAATATCACAACAGAGGGCAAGCTAGTGTAGCGTTCACGACAATATAAAGCAGAGCTCAGCTAGTGTTAGCAATGCTATTACTGCCACCCTCTACTCCTCTTTAAAGGGTAATGTCTACAAATCGGCGTGGAATATGTTTATACATTGCTGCAGTCAATATACAAGTGCAGCCTAAAGGAATTTTTATCTTTACTTTATGGCCCAAAATACTTCCAAACTGATTTGAGCTAAACAATGTTAATATTCTCAGCTATTTGTGTATTTCCTGCTTACAATGTGAGAAGAGGCCGGAATGACAGGAACAAAGACAACAGCTAAAACCTGATTTAGTAGTGGGAGGCCGAGTTACACAACATTTCGCAGGCTTTGGTCTGCCTGGCGAATATTGTGTGAAAGCAAACCAAGCAAAAAATGAAACTATGAAGCAACTTCTACCCTGAACTGAACCACCATGCTTTTTATTCACCGTGGAACAGTTGTATGTAAGACAGTATCATCATGGACTAGCCATCTTGAGACAAAGGGTTGACTTCCAAATAAGCAAACACAATGCTTCTGCAATGATACAGAACACAGTGAAAAATCCCAAAGGCTTTAAGTTGAGAGGACCAGGATGAAGCGAACCTTCGTGTTGGCCTACAAACCTACGTCATGACAGCATCACTCTATTGTGGTGTTTGGTTTGATAGCTTTCAGTCACAGGACCAGCACAGAGGGCTGGAGGGCGATCCAGACTTTGGGAGAAAATCAAGCTTTGGCACTGCACAGAGTGGTCAGAGTGCACCTTAACTTTGTCAAAGGCTTTTTTAAGATACAAGAATATGGCCCCACCTCCACCCTTATCTAGATTTTATGTTCTCCAAGAGGAAACAGTCAGCAGTTTCTGTTTAATGTGTAGATCTAAAGCCAGATTGCATGGGATGCAGTTTAAAGGGGCTGGTTGGTTCGTTTTTCTGTGTATTTCAATTAGCTTTGATGTAATTGCTGCAATGCTTATTGGTCAATAATTGTTTACCCCTGAGGATCACCAGTTTGATAGATAGGTGTTATTAGAGCTGCGTTCCATGTTCTTGGAAAAATCCTCTCATTTATAAACCTGTTGATCACTCTTGTTATTGCACCCGGGCAGACATCATTGAATTTTTTCATGTCCAACCCAAGCACATCAGTGGCTTTGGATTTCTGGAAAGGATTGATTAGCATTTTTACTTTTATTTCAGAATTTCCCGAAGCTCAACTAAATGGTGTTATCAAGGTTTTAAGCTATTAAAGAAGAGCATTGAGATCAGAGAGAACAATACATCAGATAGATAACTTTAATCCCATCATGTATCACAGTTCATTGATGCAGCATGGACTGATAAAGGGATCTGATAGGGTTTTTATGACAAACCGTTGTATAAATCCTCCCTCTGAAATGCTGTATTTCATAATAACTGTAAGTACGGATGCCTGGATTTTGTATTGAAACTGAATCAAAGGTCTGGTCTGATCACTTTGGTGGTTCTGGTTATTTCTTATTGAATTTGATGGCTTCCTGAGCCGGGGGGCTCTCTAAGTCTATTAAATTATTTGACTTGAAAGCAGCAACATTCTTTTATTGAGTTGGCTCATGTCTGAAGCCACACACAGCAGGGCCTGTTTTCCATTTCTATGTCAATAGCTCTCCTTATTTTCCGACAGAAATGCAGCACTGTGCATTTCCTGGTTGTTTTCTTTTATTTGAGTCTGATTGGATCTGTTTTATTTGACTGAGATTGAGTTCAGTTTATTTGATACAGATCACAGCACAATGGATAAAAGCACAGAAAGATGTGTGGTTGTGATAGGGAGAACATAAAAGACAAAAATATCATTTTACCTCAAAAGCAAGAGGCGAAAAAAGTCAAATTGACCCTGAGGAGGATTGGCTAATTGCTTTCCGGAAACCAAAGGACATAAAATGAATTTAAAAACAGAACAGGCATGACATCAAGCCACTGACATAGAATAATGCATTTTAACCTTCTCTTTGTTTTTCTCTCTCCCCTGCAGAAACTTGTCAAAGAATCCTCTCAGCACTCTGTCATGGCAGCTTTTCCAGCACCTTCAACTCTCCGAGCTGTAAGTCTTCTTCTGCCGTCTGATGTCTCTCTTGTTGCCTTTTGTTTGTCTTTTATTAGAGCAATTTATCTTGGCTCCCTGAGCACTATCTGCTTCAATACAAATTGTCCTCACTGAGTGCCATTATAATTCCTGTCTTTTTTGCACAAACCCTCTCATTTGTCTGAGCAAGTTTAAAAAAGACAGAACATATAGGCAGTATAGCGGCACTGTGACCACATAAGTAAATTTGTTGACATAATTAAGCTACACAAAGGCAACCTAATGGCCTGGTAGAAGGAGGGAGGTGAGCTCCATCTTCTTGTTTGTTATGGATATTTGAGCGTTCATTGTGTTTATTAAATTGGTTTTTACTCTTCCACCACCAGGGAGGACAGTGCACTGTTGACCCACTTGTGATTTACACATGGCTGTCCATCATTTGATCTTCTGAAACAGAGCTGTGGTTTAGGCGGATGTGACACAAAACTATTTCAAGCAGGCCTCCTTATTGTTCTATTTTCAGAGGTAGAAGCAGGGCAGGCCCTCCGAGAGCACAGCACAATGCTGATCTGGGGTTGTCCTGCTGCTGTACACAGCACGCTTACACCGTACCAAAGTTGGATGTTTTATGTATTTAGCTACAGCTGTTATCTTGAGGGAAATTTATCACAAGCACATGCCAAACCAAGCAAACACAGCAATTGTGGTCATATCTGAAAGGTCATTATTTATATCAGGCTTCACATAAAATCTGATGTGTAAGAGGAACTTCAAAGGTTCATATATTTTATACACTGTTCCCACACATATTTAAACCAAATGTTTACATGTTTCTTGCCTAATAATCCACTCAGATACTGGATTTTGGCATACCTGTACACTCCTTTGTTTCAGCTCTGCTCAGAACAGGCTGTTTTGGCTGTGTCTGACCATGCCTCTTTCAGGAAGTGGCCTCATGTTTCCAGCACTGTTCCCTAATGGTTACTGTGGCTGCACTGACAAGTGAAGACATGACAGTGCTTAACAAATTTATTAGACCATCTGTGACAAAATGAGAAAAAAAAAAATATCTCAGAAATCTTTCAAAAACTTGTTTAAAACTGATTATTACTGTTATTGTACATACATTTTGGTCAGGAATGAGGAATTTCAAACTTAATTCACTGAGTTTTTATACCCATATCCGAGCAGGTCACTCGGCTTCTCTGAGAAATTATGAGGAATCAATCAAATATAATTTTCATCCACTAGAAATATTTGTTATATGTTCAGGAATGCAAGTAAATAACTATAATTTGACATCTTAATCAAGAAATACAAAGAAAAAAGGAAGAAAAAAATCAAAGAAATGTACATCACTTTTTTGTGTAAAACAGTACATTTGAAAATTCATGGATAAAGAATAATAATTATATTGTAGCATTCAAAATTTAATGTTTGTTAAAGAGCTTCCACATAGTGTTGTATTAATCATTTCAGAACCTAAAAAATTATTTGGGTAATTACCAATGCTGTTAATTTAGGGCAGCAGTGGCATAAGCTTTACATTTGATGGTGATCTACTACATTTGTTGGGCACTGTACCTTTGACTGAAGCCAGATGAACAAATACCTGAAGTTTCCTATCCAGGGAAAAAAGCATATCCCTAAATAGTGTCTGATTTAAAAAAAAAAAAAAAAAAAAAATCATTTACAACATGTGATCTTCTGTATTTTTACCAAAATGTTGGCCTTCGCGTTTGACCAAATGTGATAAATGCTGTATATCTTAGTATAAATAAAACATGCATCGTAATGACTGACACTGAATTTGTCAAAATCAAACATGGCAATTAACCTCAAAGTTTGCTCATACATGGTGTGTAGCTTGTTGAAACCGTCTGCTTTTAAAGCTGCAGTATGTAATTTATTTTTGTGTCATTGGCCCCCAAAAATATGATTACCTGTCACTTACTTATTGCTGAGGCCACATAAAAGATCATTAGACAACTGTGCCCTGTCTTTGCTCAAAATTAAGCCTTTAGAAAAGCCAGCAAGGGACACCCACTTTTCGGCCAATTGGAACTCAGCTGTAAAAAGGTGACAAAAAAACAGCACACTGTCAGCTTTACTCAACAAAATTTACATGTTTGTAAATCATCAAGCGAGGGGATAGTTTTACCTTCTACCTCTGGAGAAACTCCCCAAACCAGACTTTGGCTCATACACCAGCAAAACTCCTGTTCTGGATTTTACGACAAATTACTTGGCCTAACAAACATCAGAAATTATTCTCATGAAAATAAGATGGGCTAGAATTGAAGACAGCAATGTACGTAAACACTTGTGTAACAACCTGCAGAAACCTTGTATTGAATCCATCACAGTACACAACCCTGACCAGCAAACTACATTCAGAGCATGTAGCTCTTTTTCCTCACAACAAGAAGGCTCATGGTTCTCTTGTTCTCCCTATGCATGTGTGGGTTTTCTTTGAGTACTCTGGTTTCTTCCTCCCAAGCAAAAACATGCTAGGTAGATTAACAGTTGACTCTAGATTGTCTGTAAGATAGAGTGTGAGTGGATCTGGTTGTTGGTCTCTATATGTAACCCATGTGAATCATGGACATCAGTCTAGAGTTTTCCCTGCTTGCTGAATGCAAAGAATAGACTCCAGCCTTCTGCAACCTATAATGGTATCAGTGGTATGGATCATTGATGGATGGATGGGAAACATTATGCCTTTCCATAGTGCAGTACCATATCAAGCTCTGACATTATGACTTTTAACTTTTATTTTGATCTGACCTTAGCCTGATGGTGGCATGTAGATCATGGCGTTGCTGAACCACATACTAACAAATAGAGTGCTCCACACAATCATACATGCACACATATTGTATTATTCTTCTGATGGCTCCACTGTTTCCATTTAACCCCACTGTTGTTATCTACTACACCGGGATAGAACTGAAATCACTACATCCACCCCCCATACACCTCCATGAAATCTATAGGAAAGGTGAAATGTCAAAGAGGTTGCACCTAAAAATGTCAGATGGATTGTAGCCAGGATTTCAAAGGTCCCTGGTGGATTAACAGCATGGCTGATCACAGCCTGCAATTGTGTATTGTAAGGCTGATCATTGAACAAAGTGTACCTAAACTCTGTTAAGACATGAAATCATGTGGGGTGGGAGCCACAGTCCAGAGGCACAACCAGGGCAGCTTTAAGTGCCCCTTGGAAAGTGGCTGGCAACCCCTAGTCCAAAAGCACGATCTATGATTGGTCACATGCCTTGTCAGAGGTGATGGGGCTGTGTCGCAGGCTGTTAATAGCTTCTCCATGTGACATTATGGCACACATCTGTGTTATTATTAAGCTGTGTAAAGTTGTGACTGGTAAGACGTCTCTGTTTTGAGATTTATTGAATTTCAGAAGAAACTGGTTTTCCAACCTGTTGTGTCACAAAAGCAGTAAGACGAGTCAAAGGAAAATAGAATACAATTTTTCTTAAGGTGTACATTTTATAGAGTATGTGGTTTGCAAACAGCACCAAAAGAATATGTTATTAGTTGGAATTTAAGATTTGAATGTCTCCTTTTCCTCATATATTTATAAATCCAACTTTGAGAAGCACCAATCTAATATTCTATTGGAAACAGCACCTCATTACAACTGCTAGCTAGCAGATACCTGTTAGTTGTATCTTATCAATGTTTATATCATCAATAAGAAAACATAACTCAGACAGTGACTTGCCTGTACCTGGTCTCCTGCCTACTGTCAGCTGAAATAGCCTCTTGCCCCCTGCCATCCTGTAATGGGCAAGAGGTATAGATAATGGATGGATGGAGTGACTAGCCTAAATTAAATCTCTGATGATAAAAACACTGGTGAGTTATATGTTCACCAGACAAGTTAAGACTAAAATATTTGTTATGAACTGTTGGATGGATAAAATCCATATTTCTGTGGCTTTGCAAATGTTTACTTCTGTTCAGAAGTAACAACTAAAATATATGGTCTTTTTATTGATTAAAACTAGACCTAAATGTTAAGTTTTGTCTGGACCTTGGGTGTCCAAACTTGGGGGGCCAAATGTCACTGGGGACCACTTTTTATTGGCCCAAAGAAGACTTGGAAAGTCTCGAGCGGATATGGCCCACATTATAGCATGAAGCTCCAGCTTGACTGATGAATCAATACAAAAGGATCATGGCAGCAATTACTTCTAATCACATTTGTTCCACTTTCTGCTTTATACCATGGTTTACAAAGCTCAGTCCTTATTATTATAAGTAATCTTAAAGCACCTACAAAGTTTGTCAGCTTTGTTCATTTTGCTCTTGTTTTTGTCTGAATATGAGGATGACCCAACATCATCTTCCCCTTCTACACAAAGCATCTTTTGGATAAGGGCCAGTCTTGTGGTCCCCAGGGCCAAACATGGTCCCCTAAAAACTGAATAGTCACTCCAAAATCCTGTACTATAATTTGGCCCAGTAACCCTTGTGCTTTGTTGGTGGCGGTTTGTGCATGCGCCCTGCAGTTTCCTTTAGTTTTGTATTTATTTCTATTTCTTAAATTATATTGCTAATCTTGGTCTAAACATAGGTAAGGTAGCATAATGCAGTAAAAAAAAAAGTCACAACAAGCACACAGAACCACTTAGAGTTTAAGAGTTCACCCATTGACTCCCAGTGTTTGAGCTAAGCTAATTAGTGGTAGGCAGGCTCTGCCCATCTCTTCCTTGTTACTGTACGCACAGTTGGTGCGTGGGTGGCACAGTCTGATAGTGCGCTTCACATGTCACATGGCAATTTTTCCTTGGGCAAGACACTTAACCCCAAGTTGCTTCCAGTATAAATGGACATGAAAGGGCGTAAATGTGTTATTTTGATACTGATGGACAACTGACTCCAACCAATCTCCAATAGAAACTCCAACCATCAGTGAGTGAATGTAAAAGCGAATGGGTGTGAATAGGTAGGTGTGACCTGCGGTGTAAAGCAACTGTGAGTAGTCAAAGACTAGAGAAGTGCTATGTAAGCTCAAGTCCATTTACCATTTACCAAAGAAATCTTTAACCAAAACAGGTGCTAAACTTAATGCTGTGGCAGGTTAGCCTGCCTCACAAAGCTCACTTAGCTGATTCCTCATTAAATTAGCAGTATTTGCCTTTAATTACCGCTAATCTCAAAGTTCAGTATGTTGTTTATTTAGTTGAGCAGCCATTGAACAGACAATTTTGAAAGTAAAACAAATGACTTAATATTCATAATATATGTCATAGACTAACTTCAGACAGGAGATGACACATCTGCCCTAATCAACTGACATGAAAAGAAAAATAGGCTGATGCTAATTTAAGTAGAACAATGTTTTTCTTAATCTATTTTATCATACATAAATGGGGGTTAGAGGTGGTGAAAAGGGTCCAGCCTTTCTCAGAGGGGTGTTAATTAACCCTGACAGCCTCCTCTATCCAGACAATATTACAGAGCATTCATTTGTATCCATTGTGTGTAGGAAGCAATTCACACCAGACCCCATACCGGCGCTAACCGAGTGTCATCTCACTGCGGGCCCTCGTGAGACGCAGATGGGTCAGTGAATCCCTCATTGTGACTGTGACTTGGTCGTGAATTTCTTTCTTCACTGGATTGTTCAAGTTCTGTACTTTTGTTCTATTACCAGCTGTCCAAATCCTCTCTGTAGAAGTTTAGCCTTTAGCTTTTGTTATTGCTGGTGCTAATTCTTATGTGTCTGTGTTTGTTTTCCATACTTGAGTGCATTATCATTGAATTATGGCTCATAAGTACTTGAAAATGTGGTGGTGTTTGTAAATTCCCTAAAATAGTGTCAGTATCACTGTCTAAAAGTTTAGCAAACACATAGAATTTTGAAAAGTATAATAAAAATCTTAAATATGAATCAGTCAGAAATACCACCATGTATGCTCTGCTTCCTGCCAAAGTTATTTTTAGTCATTTAAAAGTGTACTTTTCCATTTTCCATTTCCACTTCCAATGACTCACTGTATTAGTTGGAAACTGTAATTTAGACCAATCTTAATCATAAAAATAACCATGTTTTTTTAAACCATTAAACCATTGTTTAATTAAAGAGATGACTGAAAGGAGTTCCAAATAGCAGTCGATGTGGTAATGAGAAACAAAAGTGTGTACACCGCAGCAAACAGAAATTACTCTCAAAAAATGAAATGTCCTTAATACAACACAGAGAAGTACTGCAAGACCACAAAGTTTTCTCTTCTGAAATCATCATCAGTCAACTTTTATTTTAGCAAAGAAAAATTACTGTTGAGAACTTTAATTTTTTGCTGTATTTACAGTCTCCCACATTATTGAGGGGGTTAGCTCTGGAAGCCCAAGAGAAAGCAAAACATGTTTTGGTGTTTTACAACAAAGAAATTAAATGTATTATTGTGATCAATAAAACCCTATGCAGCAGATGGATTTGGACCTGATTCAGTGCCTGTAATCAGACAGATTCATCTTGCCAAGCTCCAGTCTGCAACAATTGTGCTCGGCCCTAAGCAGCACAACCACCTCAGCATCCTTTAAAGCTGGAAGAGGTGTGAGCTACAAGTGGAAAAACAGCAGGGAGTATGTTGTTTCAGAGATTAGCATAGATGCTAACAGTTTCAGTTGCGGTTTTGTCAGGATTTATCTGGATTTCTTTATTAAATGAAAAATAAAAAAAAAACAAACACTAAAAGCGTTTCTTGGTAGAAAGCATATTTTCGCTCCACTGCTAACATGTTTTAACAAGAGTTTGTTCTACAAAGATGCTTGCATTTGGTACTTTACACCGCAGTAGTGCCACCTATGTCATTATCTGATTGGCCTTTAAGGAATGTTATTGTGGGAACAATCGCCTAATCACTCGCCGGGTATGCTTTGAAAGGTTTGGCACATCCCAAACACTTTCTACTGGCTGCTGCCAAGATGAAGCAATAAAATAGACCTGCATAGTGTATACTGAATGGTCAATCTTCTCATCAGGTTACATATATATCACCTTGGCCTTATAGAAACAGGTCTTACTGATATTGATAAGGACTAAGATTATTTAGGACCTTCCATAAGGGAATCATAATCACAAATAATTGACTACTGATCATGCATGGCACTGGAAATGTTGACAAGCAGCAGCAGAGGCGAAATTAATCTCGACCCCCTTTTCTTTCACAATCACCTTCCAAACAAAGATGTAACCCTATTTTCAGGTGCAAACTATTTTCAGGTCAAAAGGGGCAGGTGCAGATTTTTGTTTTTAGTTGCATCTCCAGCAAAACCATTATTTTGGTTAGGGTGACCTCCTGCGTTAGGCAAGGTTGGATTACACTGTGATGAAGGAATATCTGAAATGTAAGTCTGGTTATCTGAACTCCTATTTAAAAATTCAGAGATTGAATCTGCAAAATGTGCCAAAAAATGAAAAGTGTGAAAATTAAGCATGCAAAATGGTTTTCTTCAGAGTGCTGTATTATTAAAAAACTTTATTATTGGATTGTATAACTCATTTCGGTACTCTTGGATAGTTTAAGTAATATGATGTTTCAAGAGCTTATCATCTGTATTTTGAGCAGTTAGTTTTAAAGACTGAATATATTAGCGAGTGCAGCTTTAATGTCACATTTTCATTCCAGAAGAAAAACACATCAGGGCCATCGCGCCTGCAGGGACCATGAGAAGAGTGTGAGAGTCTAACTGTGAAATGACCTGAAATTCCTCGACAGACTACATCGCAAGCAGAAAAATAAAACAACTAGCTCATTTCTTTCATTAACCCTCCCCATTCTGGTTCAGGGAGCAGGTTCTTCTCATGTCCACTCCTTAAGCAACCTCCCCCATGTGTACAAATGGTGTCTTTGTTGTTCTATACATGAACCACCGGGCCGTGGTGACGTTGCATTTCCGAGTGAATGCTGATGAGGAGTGAGGCTTTCTGTCTATTCCATTTGGTGTGTTTGGTTAAGACTTGTCAGCCAGAGTGGCGTGGCGGCACAGACGAGGGCCGAGGCGTTATGCAAGAAGGAAGCCATGTGGAATCAGGCCTCGCAAAGAGGAAATGAGTCACTCCATCATGTGCAGAGTCTTCAACACAGCCCTGACATCATTACTCTGCTCACCATGCTCGCCCTAACCACGTTAGCTCGGTGGGTGCCAATCATTCAATCACGTCAAATGAAGCGTTGACAACGTGGGGCTGTTGCTTTTAATTTTTAGAATGAAACACAATGCCATATCATTGATAGGAGCCACCACACTCACAACTGAGCCACACTGATAAATGTAAATAGAGGAGAAGATCAAACCAGCGGCGATAATTTCCGTTTTATTTGACAAAAGCATAGAGGGTGGCCCTGTGCAGCCGTGCTATTCCTACACCCTGTTATCTCAGTCACTGTGGCTCTGTTAGTTTAATTGTATTTCATTTTTCTGAACAATGAAAGAGTAACAATTTCAAAGCTGCAACATGATGAAGGTGACCCGCTTTGAAAGGGAATGTAAGAAATCCTTTTTAAAGCTCAGAGCCAAACCGCAGGCCCATTTCATGCATTAAAATAAGGTTCTCATTGATTTATTTGTTGTTGAATTCATTTAGGTCCTTTCAGATCTTATAACACAGGTAATTAAAGCTACTACAGGGCCTTGTAATTTGTTATGAGAAAAAATATAATGAGCACACTGCAGCATATGGAAATTATTTACACATGACTTCAAAGGTATTTTAATAGGTACCAATATAGACCTGTCATAGCACTTTAAATGACATGTACATCTATTTGCAGCTGTGTGACTGGTTAACTTTAAAACTGTTGTAATTGCAAACGCTTCAGCCTTGACCACCTCATGGAAAGACCAATGCTTATGACAGGCCCAGGAGTTAAGGGGCCTTTTTTGGATTGCATGAAGCGCATAGTCTAAGACCTTGTTGGTGAACCTCAGTCTATATCTCGCCATTTTAACAAAAAATATGGCAGCAGAGCCAGGCACAGAGCGCAAAAAAGCATAAGTGTATGCTTTGATTATACATAAGTGTTATGAGAATAACACGAGTCCACTGTGGTCTCAGTGAGAGAAACCTGAACAAGTTGCGTGAGTGTGTCTTTTTATCTCACAGATTTATTTCCATCTCTGTACTATGTCCTCTGAATGACAGGTTAGCAGGATCACACTGCACCCATAGAATGTAGACTTAAGGTTTTAGGTGGTTTAAGGTGCAGTCATTTTCTGGGTTATAAGGCTGGAACACATCAGCTTTGTGCCTGACCACTGCTCATTTTCAGACAATCTCAACCCTGGGCGCAAGAGGGAGTGAATGTTCATTTGTGATTTATGAAGCATGAGGATATGGCATAAAAAGGTGGATGTCAGGGGAAAAATGGAAGAGAAACCCATACAGTCATATTTTTTGGAGGGAGGGACCTCAATGTTTTTTTTTTTTGTTTTTTTTTTTAACCTGGTTGAAAGCGGAGTCCCTGTCCTTTACATCCATCTGCTTATGTTGCACTGAGAAGTAAAATGACTTGCACACCTGCAAACACACAAGCTTTAAAAGCCTTGGCAGCATCCTAATATAGTTAGATTTGATTGGTCAGGACTACAGCATAGTTTCAGTTTTCTTTCTTACCTTTTTAAAAGTGAAAACTGTATTTTAGGTGTTCAGAAGCATACAATATAAAGCGAGAATCAATAAAATCTAAGTATATAAGATTTATACAATATTGTCTGCTGCTGATGATGTCATGATGAAAAAACGAAGCATTTTTAGTTGTGAACACTTACTTGGTACTGAATGAGACGTCTTTTTTGATTTCTTGTGCTTGTAAGCTAGTTCAAGATAAACACAGGAACTGTATTCGAAAAGTGGTGTGAGCAGCAAACAAACACTGGGCATTACACCTAACTTGAGTAATGATTGTTGGCTGTTGAAAAAATTGTGTACTTCAGTCGAACACAATATTAGTATTGGGGTGTCAGTGGCACAGTCTGGTAGTGCGCCCTATTGGTAAATGGAAGGTTGTAGGTCCGAGCCCAGCTCCGGCTGTAACATGGGCAAGACTCCTAACACCAACTTGCTCCTATACACTGTAAAAGAATTGGCTGAAGCCATGTCATAGCAGCCTTTGGAATGCTGTTGATGCCCTATAATTGATGCTGCCATACTGCTTGTGCTATCTCAACTGAACTTTAGCTTAACCTTCTCACAGGCTGTGTTTAGGTGGGATTTAAGGCCATCTGACTTATAGCGACTCTGCATTTCCAACACCAGAAATTACAAATAAATCCTCAATAAAAGTAAAACGGACACAATATGAAAATACTCACCCCCCTCACAGTGAGAACACATAGATAGCATGTAGACTGAATCCATTTTTTTGAACCAGGCTGTAAAGATGTGCTTAAGGTAGTATTTTCCCTGCATGCAATCATTAAGGTGTAAGGTTACTGCAGCCAGCCCCAAGTGGACACTCGGGTTACTACACTTCTGCATGGGTCTCCATTTAAACCCCCAGAGGTTTTACCTGATTGCTCCCAAAGTGGCATGTAAATGAATATAAGGGTGTGAATGTGTTTGGTAATATTGATGAATTATTTACACTGAAACTCTGAAACCTCAGTGAGTGAATATGAGAGTGAATGGGTAGATGTGACATGCAGTGTGAAGCTGCTTTGAGGAGTCAAAGAGACTTGAAAAGCACAATATAAGCTGAAGTCCATTTACCATTCAGTTTTTGTTGTTGTTTGTAGGATGACTTGGTTTGTCGTCATGAAGTAGTATGCTTGGCTTAGCTTTGCGCGTTTCCAGTCTTGGAAAGCAGAAGGAAACTGTTGCTAAGCTAAACGCTAATGCGACAGTACTGTATGGTCTTATAAAAAGCTTATAACAGTTCTTTTTGTCTGTTAATTTTTGACAATTAGAGATTTTTAATTGTAAATTTGATTTGAATCACTGCAAAGAAAATGCAACAAAGACAATGCTGTTACTAATACTGCCATTGACTTGTTGTAAACTATTCCTTGACACATCCAGCATAACATCACCTATTAAGATATGTTTACCAAAAATGTAGCTGTAGCTATCCACCATTTTGTCCTCTAACCTTTAGATGTATTGTTTTGTCCAGAAAGGAATTGACTGTAGATTTTTTCTAATCAATACAACTTCCTGATATTTTTAGAGTGCTTTGGATCTTGCTATTGGTTGTATACTGCATACTACTTTGTTCACTTTGGCCATATCAGTATACTACATTCACTGTATGCAGATTGGAATAGAGCAACAGTCTTTGTGTCTTCCTGGTCTCACAATACACCCCACTAAAGTATCAGAGCACCTGTGTGAGGAGGCTTAAAAAGAGGAAAATTGACTCCCTGTCAGTCAGCCAACATTAAGTCTATTTTTCTCTTATCAGTTGGTTCTTATCAGACTTACTGAAGTGTAGCTACAAAACAGGATCTTTTGTTTTGCAGGTTGGTTGCACAGATATTTCTCACTCCTTGCAGTATCTTAATATCAGTGACGATGACAATACTATCAGTGAAATCTCAATAATCTTGAGTCTTTTGTAGCTCCTGTGAAAAGGCCCCAACATCACACTGAAGCTCAACAATAGGCGTCTGCTTGTGTGCTGCCTGTGGATGAGACGTAGATAATCGGCTCTGCCTCTTTGTCTGCGTGCCCTTTAGCCAGGGGAGCAGAGCTGCTGCAGTGTGCCGCACGGCTCGGCCAATCACAGGCCTGAGAAACCAGCAGCGGGGTGAATGTGGCGGCTAAATGCTAAAATCTGCTGCCGAGGCTTCCGGGGCTGATATTACTGGCAGATTATGTGGAGCGGAGTTAGCGGCAATCACAGATATGGGCCTGTCTTCGAGGAAGCTAATTCCGTCTGGTCCACAAAAAAAAGAGTGAAATATTCTCCGTCTTTAGTAACTGAAGCGAGGTGCCCGAGGCAGTGTGCATCGCCAATCCCTTTATTCTGTTAGCACTTCTTTAATCCGGGCTCTCTGGAAAGCAGGGGCTGACGCAAAGTCAAACATTTACGCCTCTCACCACAAAATGGATTTCTCTTTGAATATGGATGAAATATGAATAGATCAAACCTGTAATCTTCTGATTTGACTGCCAGTGGATTAGGATGAATTAAACATTACATTTTCCATGAGCTGCATGACAGGTAAATTACTCAATTCTAACCCTCATTTTATTAGAGCTCAATTGCACTCAGGGCAAACACTGATATACATGCCATGCACTGTGACTCTTAAAAAGACCTCAGAGACTGACTTACAGGAGGAAACTGGATATTTAAAATCTTATATGTGGTAGAAAGGACCAGACTAGAGATTGCAGGAGGCCCTGACAGTTCATCTTGGACTGGCTGCTAGCGTCCATGTGGGGAAATTAAGCAGAAGAACCGATGTTGATTAAGCTTCTTTAATTGTGTAAAAGCAGCTGTAGGTTTATATGCAAATAAAAGGACTGTCCTTTCCAAAGCAATAAACACTGACACCATGTTTTACTGATAGGAGAGTTCAGTCGGCGTACTTCCAGCCAATATCTGTTTTCTGTGAACACAATTCACTTGTAAGCTGTCATTGTGGGTTTGTGTCAGTGTAGTGATTCCTTTGTTGGCTTTAAAAAAAACATGCTTGATATTCACAGAGAGAGCTCATTCTGTGTTGATTTATTCTTCTATAAAAATGCACTGCTTTTCTGAACTCAAATATTTGTTACATATTGGACACTTGGGTGCATGGGTTTATGTTTATAATAAATTGAGTGTCAGCTTTACCTTCTATCTGACATCTTTTTCTGACTTTATTACACTCCTACCTGTCAAATAGAACTTTTTCAGTTGTCATTCAAAACTCCTCATCATAGGCATCGTCAGCCAAGGTGTCCCACAAGGGTCAATTTTAGGTCCTTAACTGTTCTCTATTCACATGCTTCCACTGGATAAACTTATTGGTAACTATAACATACAGTAACCCCTCTATGCTAATGGCACCAAATTAAATGTCCCCCTGCACTGTAGCATGACAACCTAATCTAACAAAGAACCTGCTATTGTTGGGCTTTTTTTTTTTTTACTTTATGATGTCAAAACAGAATTTTTACTGTTTTTAATACCCAAAGCAATTTGCATGACTAGAAATCTTAAAACCAAGCCACAAAATGTCAAATCAACAACAAGAAATTGAAGTGTTATTTTGGACTCAGAAGCTCTGGACTCAGACCAGAGCTTCCACTGTCAAATCAAGAGTGTTGATCAAACTTGTTTTTATCAGATCAAATTAATTTCAACATATTTGAAATATAATATATATTTTTAATATTTTAATGATTTACACAGGATAGCCCATGCTATTATTCTGTCTTGCCTTAATTACTGTAATGCTTTGAATACCACAGGTGTCCCTCCATGGTCTATGATTAGTCAACATGCTGCAACATTCTGGTTGTGCATCGCCAATCACTGATTACTCTGATTCTGGCATCATTGCTCCAACTACCAGTCAAGTATTGATTTTACAGTTGTACTATAACCTATGAACTTCCTCATGACCAGGCTAATAGTTAATTCATTGATGTATTTTTTTAATAAATATGCATTTATTTCAAAGGGGACTGTACGAGTTCATGTATATCACCATACAACTAAACAAGCCAGATTATAGCCATTAGTTAATACCCACCCTGATGGATGTTCTCTGGGGAGGAAAAACTAATAGCTAAAAAACAGCTAAAAGACACATTTATCAGGATTAAGAGCAAAACTAATGTATCTTAAATGTAACACAACCTAAATGAAACATAACATACATATTATTGCACCTTCTCCAAGTCTCTTGCACATTCTCTTAAATATGTTGCACCAAATGGATATATCATCAAAAGGCCACTCTGATAATGTATAATCTACTGACCGCTTACGAGCCTCGACTCTCCGGATCAGCTGATCAGACTTTACTTGTGGTACCCAGAGGGTGATGCAGACAAAGGGTTGTCGGGCTGTAAGATGAAGCTTTGACATACACTCAGTGACCTTACGTAAACCTTGCTCTTTCCAGGTCGAAAGCCCCCTCCTGCCTTCAGAGCTCTTTCAATTCTTTGTGGCATGGATTCAACATTGGACAAAATTGGAATGAAAGCTTGATAGCTGCTATGATGGCTGGACTCTTGCTGATTTGTGGGCTGCACATCTATGATGTAAATATCCCTTTCCACCACATCCCAATGGTGCTAGATGAGATTGAGATCTGGTGACTGTAAAGGCCACTAGAGTACATGGAAGTTATTGTCATGTTCATGAAACATTGAGATTATTTGAGTTTTGTGACATGGAGTGTTATCCTGCTGGAAGTATCCATCAGAAGATGTGTGCACTGTGGTCATTAAGGGATGGGCATGGTCAACTGCAATACTCAGGTAGGCTCAAGTGTCCCAAGAAAATATTTAACTGTTTTAATTACCCCATCACCAGCCTGAAGTGTTAATACAAGACAGGACTGTTCCATGCATTCATGTTGTTCACACCAAATTCTGACCCTGCCATTTAAGTGTTGTGGCAGAGAGGAAGACTTATCAGACCAGGCACATTTCCCAATATTCTGTTGTTCAATTTTGAGAGTATGTGTAAATTGTAGCCTCAGTTTTCTGTTCACAGCTAACAGGAGCGGTGAGCCGGTGTAGTCCTCTGCTGCTTTGGCCCATCATCGGGGCAGTGTGTCTTAGATACTAGTAAGAGGCTACAAACATAGATCAGCAAAGAGTGCATTACAAGCTTGTCTGTGAACTGTCAGTTAAACATTTTTATGGTTTAAAAAGTTAAAGCCAATCAAAATGACCCCTTTCCCAAAAAATAGTTTATTACAGAGAAAATGGTTTGATGAGAACACACCTGTTACACGAGAAACAGAGACCAGAGCACCCAGCCATCACTCTTTTTACAAGCAACTTTTGATAACATAATAGCAGAGAATCAATAATAAGAGCAAAGAACCTTGCACCAGCTCTGCTTTTATCACATTAAAGATGTGTTTTGATTTATTTTTCAATCTTTCGCCTTTCATGCGACAGCTAGTGAATTTAAAGTCACTATAGAGAGAGCTACCTTAAGTGTATCAGTGTGCATTATGAGACAAGAATAACCAAATAAACATTTATACTCCAGCTGGGTTTTCACTGAGGCAAGAATATGACCAAATGTAAGAGGTAGATGACAACTGTGAGACTTAACAACTGCTGACAGCTGAAGCTTCAGGGTGAAGGTGAGTAAAACACTTGGCCTGGAATCTTAGAGCTGGAAGTCTGCTGGTTCTCTGGGGCTGCAAGGTCTGGTTATGTGTAAGAATGATGATGCGTAAACTGAGTCATTTTATAAAATATCATGCCAGGAAAGGTCAGACGTAGGTACAGGGTGAATCTACTGTTAGTGAAGTGCACTCAGTCAGATGAAGCAGGTGTCTATTTCCAGTTTATACCCCTGAGCTAGTGTTAGCAGGACATTTGTATCCAGCATCTCCTCAGAAATGTGTCTGGACCTACTGCCACTCTGGGTTTACTGTGTTATTGATTATACCTCCATAATAAATACCTTTACAACCATATTGACATGATGACTCTCTTAAAAATGACATGCTACATCTCAAGGGGCTAACCTCAAATAACATGGGAGCTTATAAACAATCATAGAGGCTGTCTCTTCAGCCTTTGTCCCAGTTGAAACTTATTGTAAATTTATCAAGGACTGATGATGATTAATATAGCAACATTTAGTTAAACTCTACTTCAATTTGGTTTGTTTGATTAAAAAAAATGGAATTTATGTTAAATAATGTCATTTCTGTTGGTGGTTGATGTGGGAAAGCACTTGGGGCCTGATCTACTAAAGGTTTGCGTGTGTAAAAACAAGTGCAAACTTGATAGTGCATGCAAGGCTGATAAACTAACCAGGTGCACCGAGGATTGTTGTCAGTCAAAAGAGCAAAACAGCACACGCAATCCAATTAGTGCGTTTGCCTTCATGAATATGGAAATTACATGAAGATGATCAGAACACACAAAATACTGAGAGGAGGAGATGCAAATGTAATCATTTAGCACTCCCAATGTGATTTATCAAACCTGAAACTAATTGGGGTCTGTATTTTTTCGCCTATGTTTAGCACGTTTGAAAGGCAGGTGCAAACCGGCACAGCGTTACACCCAAATGGCTGTGGTCATTGTGGCGAGAAGGAAGTGCAATGACACGACAGTGAGAGAGAATCTTCCATGTCTGTGTCAACATATTTGGACAGTCAGAAATAAAAATAGTAGAGACATATCCAGCAATGCCATTTTTGAGCTGTGTGCTTTTCACAGATGGCCTCCCAAATCACGTTTCTTCTGGCAACACTGAGATGTCTCTGCTGGAGTTCAGCAGTGTGTTTATTTGCCTCTAACGCCATGGCTTCAAACTTCTTTTTTTTGTTTATGGCCACTCTGCTCTCCCACCCTCTTCATTGTGACAGCCGGTAGCATACACAAAATCCTTATTTAAACAGGGCTTTCTACACCACTTTTGCACCTGTTATCAATTGTGCACACAGTCATAGTAGATCACCCACAACACACCCACAAATAGCATGTGCAATTTTTTAGTTTGAACATGCAATTTAGTGCTCGTTATTTGGGGTCTTAGTAGATCAGGCCCTTGGGGTTATGCTTATCCACAGCAGCAGGTCTTCCATGTTGGTAGTCATGGCAGTAATAACACAGTATATGTTTGTTATGTATTTCAATTGATTAATCACTCTGAGGTTGATATCAGGAACTGCAATCGTAATGAAATGGGACTAAAGGAAAGACCAAGTTTTACTTGTTGAAGCTCCGTAGGTCCAAAGCATTAGGCTGTCCACACCAACAGTCCTGAGCACCGTAAAAGACAAAAACCAGGGACAAGTACAGGAGCAAAAAGAGGGATGAAAGAGAGAGAGAGAGTGTTAGATAGTGGAAGGGAGGATCTTAATGTGCAGTCTAAGCCTATTTCAGCTTAATTATGGACTTGTCCAAATTTGAGCCAGCCCTAACAAAAAACTTTATCAAAAAGGAAATTTTGAGTCTAACCTAACGGTAGAGAGAGTGTCTGCCTTCTACACATTAGTTGGTAAATGATTTCAGAGAAGAGGAGCCTGAAAACTGAAGACTTTACCTCCCATACTACTTTTAGGGACTGTTGGTTCTAGGAGCAGCATGCATGTTAATTTTCTACAGTGTAGAAATGTAAACTGAATGTAAAGGGGAAATAGGAAAAACATCTGCACTGCACGTTTAAACACTTTGCAACAAACATATGACAGTAACATGTCTAAAACCTCATTCACACTGACAGAAAACCAAAATATTTTCTGAGTTTGCCTGGGTGAGCTGCATGTGTAACTTTACCCTGCTGGTCCAGCAGTGTTGTCCTCTCCTCCATCCCTCTTTTGACTCACTGAAGTAAAACTTTCTGCTGTGAGGGGCTAAGTGTTAACAAGCAAGTCAGGAAGTTTCCTGGACAGGCTACTCGGGAATTTTTCTCTGGGTATTTGCAGGGTTGAATGTGTTTAAAGGGCTTCTGTCTGCACTGGGCTGTTAGAGCTTCATTGCTAAAATCATGCAGCTGCCTGATGTGTCTGGGCAGAGGGTAGATTTTTGGGCCAGTTAATGAGGATCAGGTTTGAAGTCCAAGACATTTAAGGGGGCAAATTTGGCTCAGCTTTTTTGTCATGTGTAAGACACAATAAGGCGAAAGATGAAGGGATCCTTTTTTAAAGAACTCAAGTGCAGGGCCTTGGGCGTTATCCATCATGAGAAAGTGAGTAAAGAGAGAGTTAAATCATCCATCTTAAATGGTAACCATAAATAGACACACATGTCACCTCTGGAGACATCTATCCTCTTAAAGTATCCAAAAACTCCTCGCTAGAATATTTGACTCTGAGGGAAAAATTGCCTGACGCCCCTGCTCTCTTTGTCCATTTTTCTTTCCTGGAGCCTCCCCTGACCTGACTCCAGTGTCCCCTGTACTCCTCATGATTGCAGTGCAGGTGGTGTTGTCGATAAGCCAAAGTCAGAGCGGGCTCCTCGGCCTCCCAAAAAAAGGAGAAAAGAGAGATGAGGACAAAGAGTCAGGCAGGGAAAGGGCCTGCAGGGACACTGGCTGGCCAAGTGGCTGCAACCTAACAGAAAAGTAATGATGGGACAAAGCTGTGATTTATTTGTTTGCAGCAAGCCTTTGTCCATGACACAAGCACAAGATAAGGCATTAGAGGGACAGAGCTCGTCCAGCACCGACCAAGAGTGTGGTGAAGCGATTTTAACACACTCACTGCAGAGCGGTAAAACTTTGAATTTGGCTGGATCCGAAGAAAAATACCAATCATGTATAACTTCTAAAACTCACCAGCAGAATATTCAATTTGATGTGAACTCTTTGCTTATCCCCAATCTTTAATCCCACCTCCTGCTGCCTACTGAAAACTGAGCGTAATGTGACATTTTTGATGGAGTGGGTGCAACAGACCTCCAATCATGTAAGACACATGAAGTAAAAACGAGAACAATCAGATGAAAAGCTCTCTTTTTCTTAGGATGGTTTGAATTGAAAAATGTGGCCTGGAAGTGTTAAAGCAGCAGTTAAATTCTAACTGTGCCAGTTTGGACCTCCTTTTGCCTTCAGAAAGCCTTGATTCAGACTGAAGTGGGTGCAGGAACAATTCCTCAGATTGTGGTCCATATTGACATGACAGCATTGCAGAGTTGCTGCAGTTTTGTTGGCTGTACATCCGTGATGCAAATCTCTCACTCCAATGCATCTTAAAGGTGCTCTATTGGACTGAGATCTGGTGACTGTGGAAGCTACTGGGGTACAGTGGACTCACTGTCATGCTCAAGAAACCATTCTGAGAGGAGTTGAGCTTTGTGACATGGTGTGTTATCCTGCTGGAAGTAACCATCAGAATAGGCACACTGTGGTCATAAAGGGCTGGACAGGGTCAGCAGCAGTACTCAGGTATGCTCATTTGGTACTAAAGGGTCCAAAATGTCCCAAGGAAGTATCCCCCACACCATAACACCACCCCCTCAAACCTGAGCTGAATGGATCCATGCTTTAATGTTGTTAATGCACAGTTCTGACTCTATTGTCTGAACATTGCTGCAGAAATTGAGATGGATCAGACTAGGAAACATTTTCCAGTCTTCTATGGTCCAGTTTTTGTGAGCCTGTGTGAATTTTAACTTAAGTTTCATGTTCTAAGGCAGGGGTGTCCAATCTTTTTACATCGAAGGCTGCATAAATAGGAATACATGGATGACTGAGCCACTTGCTGCACCTCACTTTTAGTGTATTTAAGTTAAAGTTTTAGGGTTTAGGGGTGGCTTATCACCTGTCAAGGGGCCCTTGTAGCCCCGGACCATCACTGGATTCACACCTAGTCAGGGCGAGAATGACCTTCTGAGCAGCAGAGATGGGGGACACTGACGGCTTATAATCACTGTCAGACACAAAACAAGAGTAAACTGCAAGAACATTGGTGCTTAAAGATGAATATTGCAATATTCTTTGTAAATGAGACCTTTTGACGAAGTAAATATGGCAGAAAATGGGCATGATTGATGGTATTAGCTGCTGTAATCAAAATGTCTTTATTCATTCAACTGTTTCAGGGGCCAATTCAAAAATGGGAAGCAGGCCGCATTTGGCCCCCAGGCCATAGTTTTGACACCCCTGTTCTAAGGTGATATGAGTGGGGCTGTGATCCTCAGAGGCTGAAGCCTATCTGCTTTCAGGCTGGACATGTTTGTACAGAAATAGGCCTACTGTCACTGTCAGTCCACAACCCCCTTTTCAATTTTTGTAAAGGTTTTTTTTTTTTTTTTTTCATATAATAAAAATCATTCTATTACAGTCCACTTCATCCCATGTCCCTTGTATTTGGGGAAAAAAAAACCCTTTCATTGGGGAATGTGGCCTTATCCAGAGCTTATACTGTACCCATGCCACCTTCATTTTGGGCAACGGCGTCTGCACAAAGGAAATGTGACATAGCTACTCTGCTATTGCTGACACTGCTAAGAAGTATTTTTCACAAAATTATAGACAAATAAACTTTCAATGCATTTGTTTCTTAATGGAGGTTTAAGCAACTTTTAAGGGCTAGTTTGGACTGTACTGGTAGAGGGCTAAAATTATGTAATTTCATGGGGCTCACAATTTCTGCCTGCGCCAACTTTGTTCTGATCATACTGTGTTCTAAAAATGTCTAAGGATGCACTCAAGCCTGGGTTGTGTGGAGAAGTTGCTCTAAAATGTGTTGTCCCAGTTGGCGTTGGAATACTGTATGTGAATACAACAACTTAACCCTCTTTTAAAACAAAAGTGCCCCCTTGTTGCTCTTAGAGGTGGTCTTGGTGTACTGTCAATCAAACACTGCATTAAAACCACAGACACATGGGGCAACAGATGAGCACTGCAGTTTCTACACAGTCAAACCACAACACATCTGCGTCATCAGCCTCCTGTTGGTGCTGTCAGGTCAAACCTCATCACCACATTTCTCTTTATCCTTTCAATCCCACTTTTCCATGACCCTGTGATGTTTATCACTGAGGTCAAGGAAAAGTGGAAATGAAAGCACTTGGTGATGGGGGCGTGATTTTTAATGACCTCAGTTCATGGTCACATCTGTTTATCCAGCCTGTTGCCTGCAAAAATGATCGACTGTCAATCATCTGCCTCAGGATGTAGAAGCTAATCTGATGGCATGACAGCTAGATTATCTCCTTTCCAGACCATAATAACAATGTTGACAGGAACGTCCACACTGTTTGATGGACAGCTGATCTATGGGAAGTGTACCACAGGAACGCAATAAGCAAGACATGTTTTGCATTGAATGGGGAGGGGGAAATGATTTATATTATATAAAAACTACACAATATAATTCACTTCATCATCAAAAATAAATAATTGATGCTCAGTATGGCCCCTAGTAACTGTTGCTATGCCCATCAATCTGTTCTTCCCCTTAAGATAAATTTACTGCTAGCAATAATAGCAGTGGCAGATTTTCAGCTTGAAATCTCAGACATTTCAACAATGGGTATTGAATTTCAAACAAAAGAAAGCTGCTCCAAGATCTTGGACTTTGTCTGTTACAATGACTGTAACTTTCAGAGTTTTAATGTTGTTTCTTTAGTTAAAGACAGCGTGTTTATAACTATGTCCAAAAGGTCTGCCTCCAGCTGACTTTTTAATGGGCTTAAGTGTTTTTGTTATAGTAAAGCAATAAACTATTGAAAATAGGGATGGCTGATTATATACTGATACAATATTGGTATCTGCAGGTTATTGCCTTAAAAGGTAATTATTGGTATTGACAGATATGGAAATTTATGCCGATAGTTACAGTTAATGTGTTGGCTTCAAAAATTGACCATAAACATTTTATCTGTTTATTTATTTATTTATTTTACCTTTATTAACCAGGAAGTTGCACTGAGATTGAAAATGTCTTGGACAAGAGAGACTTTGGTTATATTGTTAGGTTGTGTTTTGTTTTTTGTTTTTTTTTCTTTTTTGTGCCCATTGTATGTTTAGTATATTTAGCATATTTTTTATATTTTATATCCCCAAACCAATTTGCACTATTTCCTACCTATTTTTTTTACTGAAATTTTATTCCTCCCACTCTGTTATTTGTATTTTTTATTTTATTATATCTTGATTGTTTTTGCACCAATTTACCAAGTTAAATTCCTTGTATGTGCAAATGTACTTTGAAATAAATTAAAATTCTGATTCTGAATTCTGAGACCTGGCCAAGGTAGCAGGTAGCAATACCGTGTTACAAAATTCATAACTCAAAATATGCCATATATTGGCTGTAATGTCAGCAGAATGTAAAAGCATCTTAATGGTTTACCTCATCATCACTGAATGTCCACTTTTATGAGTCAACAGCATCATTTATAAATTATTTTTTATTTTATTTTATTTTAGCTGTTTTTTTTTTTGTTTTGTTTTGTTTTTTGCCTGTTTCATGTCTGTTTCCATGAAAGGAAGTGGTCAATTTATGTGAAGTGTAGGCTTTGTGCTCCTTACAAAAAGTATCAATATAAATATTAGATTGGATCAGATTAGATTAGATTAGATAGAACTTTATTTCTCCCTTGGGAAGGCTTCTTCAGGAAAATGAAGCAGGAGCATTGTATTGTACATGTATTTAAGAACATAAGATATCAAAAAGTAAAAAAACAATTATCAGATATAAATTCTCTCTCTCTCTCTCTCTCTCTCTCTCTCTCTCTATATATATATATATATATATATATATATATATATATATATATATATAGAAAGATAGATATATATACAATAAAAAATATAAACAGTAAAAGTAAAATAAAATAAAATAAAAAATAAAAATAAAATAAATTCAAATAAAATATTTTATGGCTACTGGCTACTACTACTACTACTGCTGCTGCTCCTTTCCATCCTCAGTCTTCCTGTTACTCCTCCTCCGCCCAGTGAGGAGTTGTGCAAATATCGATGATAATGGGTTCTGAAAAAGTGGTAAGTTGAATAAAACCAGAAACACCAGCATCATACTTACCTAGTTAAAAAGTCACGAGTCAAACAGTAGTTGCTACCAAAATTGAATACTCACCCAGTCATATTCTGAGTTACCCCTATTCATGTGCCAGGTTACACAAAGAGTTAATCAGCTGGTCACACAGAGGCAGCTCATAGACACGACAAGATGAGCTGCAGAGCACTGGAATGAGGAAGAGAGCAGATTTAAGTGACTTGTGACGTGTTTTTTTGTGCTATGAAGAAATCAAAGGGCTCTGACAACACTTTTAGTTCAGGAAACAACTTTATAAGACCAACACATTTCAAATGATGGTATTCACCAAGGTTATCCTGGTTGTTGGTTCCAGACTGTTTGGCCTGACTATTTCAGAAACTGCTGATCTAATGGTATTTTTCATGCACAACGATCTCTGGGGTTTATATAGAGAGTGGTCCATAAAAAACTGACTCTGGCTGAAGATGCCTTGTTGATACTAGAGGTCAAAGGAGAAAGGCCAGAGTGGTCTGAAATGTTAAAGAGGTAACAGGTGACCTATAGGTTTAGATGTTGCTACAACGTCCTTAAGAACAACCTATTGAAAGTTATTTGATGAACCATTCTTTCATCTGTTTTGAGCTGATCCCCACAGACCATTTATCAAGCCATCCCTTATCAGCTACCATTGCTGTGCTCTTGTGCAGAATGGGGGTCCATCAGGCACATTTTGACCAGCGCTAAGGGAGAATTTGACCTGCCTGCACACAGCACTGACCTTTACCCCCTCTGAGCCCCTCAGGGAGAAATGACAGCGCTGGTTTGCGGCCAGGTGTTCTCATCCAACATCCGTGTCTGACCTCACAGATGCCCCTTGGCAAAAGTTCACAGACACTCTCTAGGAGATTTTGGAAAGCTTTCTCTGAAGAGTGGTGGCTATTTGGGCTCAAAACTATCACACCTTTCAAAGATGGTTCAAAATATATTTTTGTTGGTGTTTTGTAGGATTATATTCTTTATCCAACTGTGACTGGATCGGATATTGCAACAAATGCTTCGAATATCCCATGGCTCAATCCCCCAGAAATGTGATTTCAGTAAAAAGGGGCAAAAAAAAGTATATTTTTCTGTATTATCATTCTGGTAAGCTTTCAGCACTGCAGCCGAATGTCCTCCCTCTGTGCTCTGAGTCACCCACTTCTCTCTGTAAGCAGCTGTATGTAAAACCAGAGCAACTTGACCGATGTGAGCCTATGGGTCTCTGGATGTTTTTCCATAAAAACACTATCAGTGAGCAGCATAGCTCAGTGCACACCAACACATTTTTCTTATCCACTGAGTACTGAAATACTAACCGGACACTCAAGCTGTGAAGCATAGAGCAAGTGTTCAAGCTGGGACAAACAAGAAATGAGCAGCAGTTTTGGATGGATGGATGGATCATTGGTGTTTACATCTTTGTGAAAGTAAAGTCCTGTTCCGACAGAGCTCTATACATTACTGCACTCAAGTGAGACAATGTTTGCCAAACCCCTGTTGTGTCAGCAGCAGTTTTGACTTAGTTGCACTTCTGTTCATAATGAAACAGTGCAGTAGCTGCCCCACCTCCTGTTTTAAAATAGATGAATAGCAGCTCCAATATGGCTGCATTACAGCTACATTTTAATTAGGCATGTATGTGAACAAGTAACAGCTTTCAGACCACTGATACCAGCATCCCTTGAAAATGAAATAAAACTATGTGAACTTGAGGGTCAGAACGCTTACTAGTTTGCCTTGACCTCTTAGTCAAAATGAACAATGCAATCATACATAGACAGCCATAGTGTCCTTATTTTAACGATAACGATTTGGTCTTCATTGATGGATTAAACTCAGCAGATACTTCATTTAGGCAGTTCTACATGCAAAGGGGGTCCAATCTGGTACTAATAAGGTGTACCTAATAAAGTGGCAGGTGAGTGTATGCCACAGATAACTATAGGTAATACTTGAATATTGTGTGTGTGTGGCTTTCTGGCATTTGCTGAAGTGTGGGTTGCTCCCACAAAGGATGGTGCCAAAATTTGGAGGCTGGTGTTCAAGTCTGGTACCATTTTGGTGAAACAAATCGGGCATCCCAGGAAGACAACACCCCAGGAAAAGTAGTTCTTCAACCTTGTTTCACTGAGGAACCATAGTTTTTTTTCTTTTCAAAAAAGAGGATTTTACAAATTTTTTGGGTACTACCGACACGTTTGTGTTGCTCATTCCACAAATGCACAATCCATACAAGCTGTACCTCATTGTAAAGATGACTAATCACGCTTTCTAACAATATAAATTACAATTTCCAAACTCTTTTTTAAAAGATACTTTAGCAACATGTATCTATCTATCTATCTATCTATCTATCTTGTCCACCCTGACAGACATGAACTGAACATTTTAGGCCATGTTTGTGTGAATTTGAGCTGTCAAGTTTGCTCTACTTAAACAATTAGGGAGAAGGTTGAGGCTGTGTTCTTGTGAGGGAAGCATGTTTTCAGTTAAATGTAGGCACACCCCCAGAGAGGTGGAGGGGACTTCAAGTGGTTGGTACTTGGCTGGTAGTTGGCAGGTAGCTGGCTGAGAGGTAAAAACTGACACGGCTGGATCTGTATACAAAGTAACAAAAATGCAAACCATGGCACTAACCCTGATATGAGAACACCCTAAATCAATTTTCACACAATGATGGCTAAAGTGTCTCTCCCATAGACACATTAACACACGACTATAGTACTGAATCTTCCGACCTTTAGGTTGAAAGACAGCTAACTCTACCAGTGATCCAAAGTCTACCCAAATGCAAGAGCAGCACAACATTTATGTATTGTAATAGCTTGTTCTGCATAAGTACAGGGCCAGGCTCATTGTTTCCTCTGATTCCAGTGTTTGTGGTTAGCCAGAGCCTATTTATTGGTGCTTTTTTACAAAAGGGATTGTCACTGTCATTACACCTTAAGGGGCCCTATCTATCTATCTATCTATCTATCTATCTATCTATCTATCTATCTATCTATCCATTCATCCATCCATCTGAGCCAAATACACAATTCAAGCCAGTTTCAGCTATTTTTGATGCAACAACGGAGCATATGCTGGTAATCAAATTATGTTAAACTTGCATTTTTATTTTTGTCTTGAAAAGGTTTTACAGAAACAATCAAAGTCAACAATAGCCCCATTTTCATTGAAACATTATCATTTTTCATGTTTAATGTAACATTTTTTCTAGCTTTTTTTGATGAACATATATTTTTTGATAGACTAAAACTGTCAGGCTGCATGTGGCCCAGGCTACCTGTTGCCCAGCCCTGACATAAATCATAAATCCAAAAGTTTGTTCAGGATGCTTGACAATAAAAAGAATGATGCCATCAAAAGTTTGACAATCCTCCCGCAAACACCCAAGACTCAGCATATGTATTCATATTTGGATGCATTGTAGCAAAGGTAACCTACCACCCATGGAGCATTGAGTAAACATATTTGTGCAGATTCACCACAAAGCATCACGCAGCAAAGGGAGCTCTATCCACAGTCTCACCAGAGATCTGAAGCAGCTCTGTAAAATGTGCCCAATAAGGCGATTTATTAAACACACAGGATTTAAAAAGCAAAAATAATTCCTGACAACAGTCTGAGGAGAGGAGGCTGAGCGTTCAAGCCGAGATCAAAGACAGCAAGCAACAATGCGGTATATAGCTTCATGGCTGCCTGTGATCCGTGGCTCCTCAGCTGAAGCACCTGTGTGTACATTTCCCAGAAAAACAGCCTCCGGTGGTGATCATTAGCTCTCCTCTGGAGGAGCGGGCGGGATCGTTAGCCGGCTTCAAGGAAACATCACGCTGTTAGCTCCCTGCATCCGGGGTCACGCTGCTGTTTGCTTTTGTTCTTTTCCAAGTCTAATCTTTCTCCTCCACACGTTTATCAACTTCCAGCTGTCAGTTTCCCCTCTTTTGTTGTCTTATTACTTGTTTAGAAGGTAAAATGGAGAAATCATAACCCTGTTATTGTCGTGTATGTGTGGAGTACTCGTTTGAATCTAATACCCACCATTTTATAGGCTTTTTCTAGCTGCTCTTTGGCCCAGATCAGCTTTGCCCTGAGGGATTGTGGGTAACGTATGGAGCTGGTGATTCTTATTAACAATTACCTAATTATATGATGGGGGAAAGCTGGCCCCGCCCTGGCCTGCTGGGCTTTTATCCCTTGGGTTCAACTCCCTTCACATTAAATAAAACCCCTAATAGAGTCATTCTTCTCCTCACCATCATAAAGGTAATCGTACCTCAGTGTGGACTGAAGAAACATGTGCCTCAGGAAAAATCAGACTCACTACCAAGGGCCACATGGGGGAAGAGAAACATACTAAACAGACTTTACCTTCGAGCTCTCTTCTATTTTATTTATTTTTTTTTTTTTTTGACTAATCGAAGCAGGTCACATCTACCCACTCACTCACTAATAGTTCTGAGTTGCTATGTAAGTTGTCCATCAGTATTACAATGCTGTCACTCTTAACATGTGTGATCCCTGGTTCACTGTTTTGGAAAGTTTGGTTTTTCTTGCCTGGTGGGAAAGCTCACATGAACTCTTGTTTGGACCAAAGATCCGAGCTCTGGTCTGCCAAAAAAAAAACAGGGGTCTGAGTTTGCTTCAAAGGGGATCAGAGTTCGATATGCAGTGGCTGTGAAAGCAACCTAACCAAACAAGGCAAGTGAACCAAAGGGGGGCAAATTGTGGTTTGGTTTAGGCCAAATATCACAACAGAAAGGCTAACATAGAGTTCACAGACAATATAAAGCAGAGTGCAGCCCTAGCATTGTTATACTTGCCAGTCTCTGATCCTCTTAACACTTGATGCAGCCTAAATACAGCTTTGTTTCCTGTATTTTAATGCATAGAAATCTTCTGAACTGATCCAAGCTGAAAAGAATGCTATTACTCTTAGCCAGTTTAATATTTACAGCTTATAATGTAACAATGGGCCAGATGACAGAAACAAAGATTGCAGCAACAGCCCCAGCTAGTGGAGGGAGAGTAAATTTCGTAATACATGACAGGCCTTGGCTCAACTTACTAGGTGCAGTTTGAAAGTAAACAAAACCAAGTTAAAAATGAAACAATATTGTAATCTCACCCTGGAACGAACCAAATCAGCCAAGTTTTTGGTATGAAAGCGACAATAGTTAACACATCCGGACCCTTTCATATCCATCTTCATGCCACTGATACAGCAGTGGGGGCTTTACTGGGTTAAGGGTCATGCCACAGAGCATACTGACATGTCACAGCTTTAGCTATTCTTTGCCTGGAAAAATAAAGACAAAACTACAGTAGGTTGTATTAAGAAAACTCAAAATCTTTATAAATTAAAAATATTGCATGCAAGTGACCTTAGAAATGTCAACAAACATAGGCTGTCCATATCAACTAAATGCATTTTATCTGCCAAACATTCCTACAATACCGAATATTACATGTATCAAAAAGTTTCTCTTAACTTTGAGTGTCGGTTTATTGCCGTTGTGATTTTTAACACGGAAGTGACAAAGTTATGATAACAATTTCACTGTAATGCATTAAAATAGACTCTGCCAACACAGAAGTTGGCTGACTGGGTAAACCTGTTTTGATAAAAGGTTCTCAATTCTGAATAGTTGGTTGGTGGTACAATCAGACCATCAACAAAGGGTCCTTTTAAAGAAAACAATTTAAAAAGTGCTTTGACAGCTAAAAAAACACATTGGAACAAAGCACAAGAACTCAAGCACTAAGGAGACAAAGCAAGGGCAATAAAACTCAATCATAGACTAAAGAACCCAAACATTTATGTCCAAGCAACAGAGATAACGCAAAAACCACAAGCCAGCAATACAATTGATGATTATTAATGATAATTAACCAGAAGAACTGATGATAACAGGATATAAAAGCTACAAATAAGTAAATTGTTAAAACAAGCTGTCTTTTGTTGAAAGACAGGGTACAAGCTGCACCCTCCACGGCAGCCAACCTCAGTGCAAGCCCAAACTTTGTAACTGGAGCTTTGAAAGCCTCCTAAATTAGCTAAAGAGCAACAACTATAATTGTTTACCTGGACTATCAGGGTTGATATTGAGAGGCCTTTTAAACAGTAATTATATGTTCATGTTTAAAAACAAAATGTCTGATTTTTCAGGTCAGTGGTTCTCCAATAACTTCCCAGAACATTTCCTAGAAAGAAATATGTGCTCTGTAAGTAATTATAAACAAGGGGCCTGGACTGTGAAGCTCAGTGAATTGTAATGAGCTTATCATCCAGCCAAATAATATAAACCAAATCCTTTTTTTTTTTTCTACACTTTGAACAACCGCCATGCACTCAAACCATGTCCCAGTGAATACAGTGTGCTACATTCACATACTGTAGTATTTTACTCAGTCCAAAAAAAGATATCTGTGATCATAAGCCAGGCTGCAATTACTCTGGCACTACGATGTAATTAGGACATCAGATTGGTGATATTAAAACATTTCTGGAAACAGGGTTGTATTTTCTGAGAGGAAAATATATGTTTTAACAGTTTTAGTACAGCAAATCAAACCAATATTACAATGTTTTTTGGCTTTTTCAGCCCCATGATATGCTATGATTTCACTCGTCTATCAAAGAATACTGGATTAAGATCCATGACCTTAAGATTTGTTTTATATAATAAAATCAGGTGTTTAAGACACACTTATGAAACCTTTTTATTCATATGAGATCAGAGTCCTGTATACCTCTTTGACTGCTACCAGTAAAAAATGCTGATACTTTCACTACTGTTATCAGTGCAAGTGTAGCATAACACATGACCTAAAGCTTTTAATTCTTATATATTGTGTATTGCATGTTATTGTGCCCCTCCTCATAACATGCTGGGATAAATAGACAATGAAAGCTTACCTTAAATACCAGTACAATACAGTTGCATGCAGAGAAAAGTTAGAAAAAATAGTCAGAAAACAGGAGATAAAAAAGCACATTAATCAATATCACTTGTAAATTGAGGTTCTAGATCATTAACACATCCCTTCAGCCTGTGTCATTTTTTTATTTTTTAAACAAAGTTTTCTGGCATGCCAAGGACAAGCTAAACAGCTTTACAAATGGCATTATTCAGTTAATAAAAACCAGAGAGAAACTTCAACATAAAAGCATAATTTAAAATCCAGCTGAGTCCCATCATGAAGTCAAAATGACAGACTTTTTGCTTTTAAAAGAAGACCAGATACTGTTTGCTTCCATCAGTGCATTTTAGACCAAACTCTTTAGATCACCATTCACCAAAAATACTCTCAATAGACATACAGTGCTTAACAAATTGAATAAACCAGCAGCCAGTGTAAGGTTTATGCTGCAGCTGCCAGAAATTAACAGCACTGGTAATCACCAGAATCCTTTTTTTATGTTTCTGTAATGGTCAATACTGCAGAATGCAGAAACACTTTAACAGAAATGATATTTTAATGCAAGAATCAAAGTATTATTGTTGTCCATGAACTTTCAAATTCACTATTTAAGAAACACACAAATAAACAGAAAAAATAGTAAAGTTCTCTGATATTTCTTGATTAGGATGCCACATTATGGTTATTTACTTGCATTCCTGAACAGTAAAATTAGTTTTTGAGGTTGAATGTTCTGCTTGATTAATTCCTGAATTCTCAGAGAAGCCCAGTGAGCGTCTCATATTTGGGTATAAAAAGGTGAATTCAGTTTGAAATTCCTCATTCCTGTTCAAAATGGTAAAATGTGTAGGGCTAACTGAAAATAAAAGAGTTGGCATTAAAGCGCTTCATGATGCTGGATGGTTTTAGAGATTTTATGACAGGTGGTTTGATAAAATTGTTAAGCACTGTAGATCATTCAGCACAGTCAAGTGCAGCACTGTGAATAGGGAACCCTGCAGTCCAGATGGAGTCACTTGATTCAGAGGCCGTAATCAGGCAAATCTATCTCGCAAGCTTCAGTCTGAAACGAATGAGCTCAGTCTGCAGAGGCACTGACTAATCAGTGCCCTGAAGGCGAGGGCCTTCAGTGACTGAGGCACTAAGAGCTGCCTCCTGCTGAACACCTCCAAGACCAAGGAGATGATCATTGACTCTAGGAGGTCTGAGCCTCCACTCCAGCCAGTCAGTATCAGAGGGGAGGTCACTGAAGGGGTGCAAACCTGTAAGTGCTTAGGTGTGCACCTTGTCAACAAGCTGGACTGGTCTATGAACATAGATGCCCTGTACTGGAGGGGGCTGAGCCAGCTCTTCTTCCTCAGGAGGCTCAGGTCTCCTGAGGAGTATGATCGTATGATCTATCAGTCAGTGGTCTCCACTGTTCTGGTCTATGCTGCAGTCTGCTGGGGGGGCAACATGACTGATAGGGAAACCAGGAGGCTGGACGGGCCGATGAAGAAGGCTGGCTCTGTGCTTGAAGGGAGTTTGGACTCTCTCTGGTGGAGTGACGTACACACAGCACAGTGCAGGTCATCCTGGACAATAGTACCCATCCTCTCTCCAACATCCTGGAGGGACAGAGAAGCAGCAGCAGAGGGAGACTCATCTCACTGCTGCAGGACTGAGGGCCTGTTTACACAACTACTTTGTCACCAGAAATGGAAAGGTTTTTCCTTTGCATTTTCAAAGTGATCTGCATTCACATAGATCCGTGAGAATGACTGTAAAAGCGATAGTGTGCACGCCAGGCCAGTAGTTGGCGGTGTTAGTTTGTATTGATGCAGCAAATCAACATTTTGTTGGAGGAGCAATGACAAACCAAGACCAGTAAGGAGCACACATGTTTCTCGGTAGTCGGCCATAGCTGTTGTTGTTGTTGTTGTTGTTAGGTGGTGCACTATCTTTATCTGTAAGAGTAGTGCGCATGTAGGGATGGGAATTGATAAGATTTTGTTGATATCAATGCCATTATCAATCCTGCTTACCGATGCAATTCTTTATTGGTTCCCTTATCAATTCCTGTGGATTTTGTGTACCAAAAAAATCAGATCTACAGGTTTTCAGGGTCAACCACACCAAACACATGGCTGTCCTGATATTTAGTGCTATGCAGCCAAGACAAGTGACTCAGCATTTTGGTGGTGTTTCCACCGCTGATTGACATCCTGTTGGATGTTTTGCAGTTAGCATCATGTTGTGTAAGATTAAGCCAGTGTTTTGACTACTTCAGTCTCCTGTCTGCCACGATTACTTCTCTGTTGCCCTTGAGCCGATTGCATCTGATGAGCACATGATGTCCTCAATTTGTAAGGCAGCCAGATCCTTGTGAGAGGAATTGATAAGGGAATCACCAAGCAAAAAGATTAATGATGTCGATTCTTTTAGCTAGTTATCGATTCTCAATTGGAATTGGTTTTTGATTCTCATCCCTATGTGCATGCACCTCATGCCCTGTTTTCTCTTATAATGGTGGTTCCTGTTTACACAGAGAAAACGTTTTCAAAACTTTTCACTCTCAGTTTCTGGCCATTTTCATTGTTGAGTAAACTGGCCCTGAGAGGTTCAGGAGATCCTTTGTTCCCACAGCCATCAGACTGATGACCTGGATTACCTAGGCGTGAAATACTATTGCTGCTGGATACCTAAATTTTCCCAAGTGGCTTAATAAAGTATTTATCTATCTATCTATTATTTCCAAAGTCAGACACAGAGCCTAGCAATGTTGGATTAAATTTCTCAGGAACAGTATATGTAGGTGGGTTTTGGATAAATGATTATTTAAACCAAGAATGTTAGTGCATCTCTAAGTTGAAGAGTTGGTATTCGCACAACAGATAGAAGATTGATTTTAAACTTGAGGTGGCTTTTTTTAATCTGTCTTCCAGTGTTGTTGGACCCACATGACAAGTGGTTAAAATTTTCTAAATTACTCAAAATGAGACTGAAAACTGAGTAAAAAACATGCCCAAAACATCCATCAGACATCATCACAACGCCCAGTGTGTTTTTCTGGTGTTAAGAGTGATCCGATGGTCTCCTTGCAGGGTGCACACCTGCTGGGCTGTCTCACAAAAGCTGTTATATTCTCTGCTCGAACCACAGTATCAGATCCAGTGAGCACCTGATAATAAGCAAGATCCACCTGAGGAAATCTGTTCTCATTACTCGATATGGCACATTGGACGTATCGCATACATTATTCATGTTTTCTGCAATATCTTATTGACCTCTGTCAAGGACATTTGGACAGGCATTCATCTCTGCAGAATTGGCCAATCACAGCCTCCAGATTGGACATATGCAAAAAGCAGAGGTGGCGTTTGGATTTGAATAATGCGACTTTAGCTGCAAGAATAAAATCTACGCTCAGAGAGGCCTAATGATACCTGTCTAACTGAACCTGATAGGCTGAACGCTTCTTGGACCTCTGACCTTCTCACATTTTAAAGTCTGCGTGCAGGCCTGCTGTGTTTTCATTTGTCTATTTATTTAGGAGAATACATCCATTTAAAACAAGGTCACACTTTTGTGCTTTGTGTCATCTATTCAGTCATGATTTTAACGAACAGGCACTTTATTTTAATTCAAAATATTGACACCGTTGTTAAATTATTATTGATTTTGTGAGAACAGTTGCTAATTAGGTTGTATTGGTGCTGCAGGATTTGTTGCAGTAGCAGCTTGTTATTGCCTTATCTCCTCTGTTGTTAATGGAGGAGGTAGAATAAGCGCAGCTTGGAGGACACAGCAGGCTGTGGTTCATGTTGATTTTAAAGACTGGATTTGAAGATTTTCCTGTAGCGTTTAACTTCATGGGGATTTTTCACTCTTGATGGTGTTCCTGGGATTTTTCACAATGATCCTATTTTAAATACAGATCTGCAGGTAATTACACATAAAATTGCTTAATTTAGATTCTAATCTTTTATAGAGGTATAATATTAGCTGTTATTTAGAAGACTGAGTAAAGTCATAACTAGTGTTGTGTGTAACACGTTACAGTAACATAACTACTTTTTTTTGGATAAGAAGTAAAGTAACGCACTACTACAGAAAATGTGGTAACGAAAAATAGTTCCTTTTTTAATTCGGTGCAACACTACTTTTCCCACAGACAGATCTGACACAGATGTTGCCTTCTCAGCTGCCCGCATTAGACATGAGCAGCGTTGCCAAGTCCACTCATTATAAGCATCTTTGGGCCTGTTTTTCTCTAAAGTCGCTTGCAAATCTCATGAATCGTGGCCACTGGTTGCGTTTTTTTGGGCTTGTTTCTTAATGTGCAGTTGTTTATTGGGGCTTTTCTGTCTGTGTCAGTCCCCCATGATTACTTATCCCCCAACTCCCCACAATAAAGCAAAACACGATTGCGGTAGGTAGTTTGTCCTTTCCACTTCCTCGTTTCCTGGTTATCGTGCCCGCCCCCAAACACACTCATGCACATGGCACATGCACCAGAGCCATAGTTACCAGGTCCACTTATTATAAGAGACATTGGGCTTCATTTTTTTGAATAGTTGCTTGGAGCTGTGAAACTGAAATGTAATGTAGATGAAAATTAAAACACATATTATGTAGATTTCTCTTAAAAAAAAAAATAATAAAATAAATAAATAAATAAATAAATAAATAAATAAAAAAGGAATGTATCACATTTGAAAAAGAAATAGCTGGAGGTTGATTGTTTTAGACTTGTTTTTATCGACCTGGTTGCTTATTACAGATGATAAATCTGGAAACACTGGACAGCTCTCATTCCACACAGTATGTGACATGATTTTGTATAATAAAGAGCACAAATGAAATACCTGTTATGTCCTCCGTAGAAGAACTTTGTGTAGGCCTACACATTTAGGAACAGATATGGGGTTCTGCCCGAAGTCGAGCAACATAAAAGTAACGAGTAACGTATGAAGTTATTTTCCATAGAGGGTAACTAAGTAAAGTAACAGATGACTTTTTTTTTAAGAAGTAACCAGTAACAAGCAAACACTATTTTTTTTAGAAGTAACTTCCCCAACACTGGTCATAACTCACTGGCACCTTTTGAACCATTAAGGATTAAGGAGGAACCATTAAGCCAGACCTGACAGTTGAAGAGTTTGCATCCCATGGGCCTGAAAATTATTTTTTTGATTGTGTCATAGTAAAGATTAAAACCCCTTGGACACCACAAGACATGTACAGTTTTTGTCCTGCCTCCTATGATTTGTTGTCATATTAGAAATGTTAACCAATGAGAGCACAAAGGGCATAAACATTAGATGTAAGGATAATTACATGTTTTAATCAGTCTATCAGTCAGGTTTGAGCACTCTGGACCTGGTATTTGTGCTGGGATTGTGCCCCCTTAATGCATATAGACATGGCTAAAAGCATTAGGAGCCATGTGCTTCAGAAATCGACGTATATGCTGTCAAATTAGGGCCCAGAGTGTGAAAAAATGTGTATCATACGAGTCCTGTCCATTTCCATCCATCCATCCATCCATCCATCTTAACTAATTATCCCTTTGGGGATGTGAGGAGATGGGGAGCCTCTCCTTGCTGTCATTAGGCAGGGACAGGATACAGCCTGGACTGGTCACCAGCCAATCACAGGGCAGACAGAGGCAAACAACCAACCCAAATGTCACATTGAAACACCAAGAAATCAGCTACAGGCTATTGCAACACAAAGTCTCAGTTTTGGATTTTGGCTTGGCACCTTGGGTTGATAATAAGGTTCAAAGAAGTCAAGGCCATCCATTTGGTCCTGCCCTTGCCCACCTCACTCTAACCCTGCTTTCAAGTTGCCACGTCTCCCTCTGGAAGGTTTCACACAATTTAACAAAACATTGCACCTAAGCATCTTTGTGCAGGCTTCACCATGGCATCTCACCCACCTTGGAAATTATTTTTCATAGCACCGTCTCCATTCTACAGACAATGTCCATCACAAAACCAAACAGAAAAAAACACACATAAGGAAACGTACATAAGAATATAGACAAACACATAACTGAGTCCACGCTCTGGCCTGTTCAGTGAGGTCTTTTGTTCAAGGCCGCTGCAGCAGCGGGGATCAGGCTTTTCCCATGCGAGCCCTTGTTCACCTCATTGCTCTATGCCTGCATCCTGAGGGGAGTGCGATGATGTGGGTGTTTAGTGGATGTGTGGTGCCCTCTTCTATTGAGGTTGCAATGCCTGTAATGGTCCTGTTGTTATACTACATTGTACTAAAGAGAATATATACTTATACTAAGTTATTGGTCATTGTGTACCCAATTTGATGGATGTCCATATTATACACCCTAAAAGTAGTTAACGCTGACTGTAGTTTTCACACTCGAATTGAACCTCAGTGTCCTTGATGAAAGTGCAGTCTTTGATCCCTCTCCCCTGATATCACACACTATTGGACTTTTTTAGCTGATACAGAAAATGAGCTTAAATCAGCATCCAAAGTTTGGGGGTGAGGTACCTACAGCTTTACTTTGACACTTTTTTGGCTTCTGATCAAACTGCAAGATTTGAGGTTTTTGGACAGAGCAGACTATCTCTGCTGTTGGACACCAACATTATATCAGCCATTTTGAACAGGTGTAAGTCAAGATCAGGAGGCATCATCCTGAAAGTGAGTGGTAAAATAGCCATATTTACATCACAAACTAAAGGTTTATTGCCAACAAATAATTGGATGCGAAAGCTCCCCTTTTGGGGTCATGCCCCTACATATTAAGAAGGGGAAATCAGGTCAAAAATCTGTCTGAACTTGAACAGTGACATCACATCCTGTTTTAATCTGACTGGACATGTTCCCAGCATGTAACTTAATGGAAAATAAATTTAAATGCCCCCATGGTGAATGTTAACCTACATGTCCAACGATTATTATCTACTGCTGTGTGTACTATGCTAATAAGGCTCTAAATGTAAGTTTATAAACTTAAGAGCTATTTTATAATGCTTTATTTATCATTTGCAACAGAAGAACTTTGTGGGCTAATGCTAATGCTATCAGTCGAGTTAACTTATTAAAAACATGGCTGTGTCTTAATTCAATAAGCAGTCAGAATGAGCTGATAACTTACTTTGAGGATTAACTTCTGCTCTTCGGGTTTGTCTTTTGAGGCTGATAAACTTTGATTTGGGTACAAACAAGTATAAATTTTCACATTAGCACATACATCAACTGCTGCTATACTCTCATCCTGATTCATTAAGAACTGTCTTTATTCAGTCACGCTGGTATTTCACTGAGTTTGACGATATGAGCTCACAGTTATACACCTGCATCAACAGGTAACTTGGCTTTCTCATGTCCTCCGGTTCCTATTGAGGTTTCCACCATTGACCAGTTAAACTTACGGAAAAGCCAGGCATGATAATTTATTTATGGTTATATAAGTGAGAGTCAAAGTGATACTGATTACTATACCGTACTTATTGAGCCAAAAGAGAAAGAATTTCTCTGTCAGAAAATCAGATTCTGAAGTAAAGCTTCACCCAATGTTCTACAATACTTGGCATTTTGAAAAGGCAGCGTCATAAGCTGTAATAGTAAAAGTAAAATGTGACATGATTTCAACTTTAATTTCATTCAACTTTTTTCACAACATGTTTAATAGAAAAAAAATCTCATGTTTGGCTCTAATACCTTTCTGTATATACCACATATGTTTCAATCAGCAGACATTTCATTCTGAATTTTCTCCAGTGCACACAAGTAGCCTTGTGTATCCTGAACAAACCGCAGCCATATTTAGTGCAAAAGTCACTAATTTACATTCTCGCATAGTGATTGTTATCCCTTGATTTTGAACATACAGAGCATCCCTGTCTAACTACTAGTTAACCTTGCGCAGCAGCTGGACCACCTTCATTCACTGTCTGTAATCAGTTAGATCCATCTTGCAAAGCTTCATAGTGGCACGACCCAATCAGAGTCCTTTAGAGCAGGAAGAGGAACACGTTACGATAAAAGCAGCAACTGGCTTTTTTTTACAAAGTGCCTCACGTCCTGTAAAGCAGTAGCTCCCTCCTACGCCATTATATGATTGGCTGGTAATAAATGTTGATTGACAGAACAATTGTCCTATCACCTGACAGTTATTCTTCTGAAGGATTCTGCCTGCCCCAAACACTTTCTAAAGACTCTTTCCCAGATGGACTAGTGAAATATATTGAACGATATGTTGTTCCAGGTTAACTACCAGTATACAGAAACCGCTATTTTAGCTTGGTCTACGCTTGTTTTTCTGTGTTGTTAAGGGAACCTCATTCTTTAAACAGACTTGGTGACACTTTTAGCTCTATTTGTGATACTCCTCCTTTTGTGGCTCAAAAATGCATGCTAAAATGCCGTAGTCTGCCGTAGTCTGTTAGCATATCACAGTAGTAATGTTTTTGCGTCCACAGAACTGTGTGACGTGTCTGCAAATGGTCAACAGCTGACTAACTTCATATTTCCTTTTGCAAGGTTGTATAAGGTTCTTGTCAAAACTGAGTGTACCAGTCACACTGTGTGGTAAATTAAGTAAACTTTGAATGACTTACTTATCCATCAGTAAGCTGCTTTGTTTTGGCACTAGTCTCCCAATGACTCATGTGTGCTCTTATATGCAACACTTGGCGCCTTGCTGCCATCTTTGTTGTTGTTGTTGTTGTTGTTGTTGTTGTTGTTGTTGTTGTTTCAAATGCTTATTACCTTCATTTGTATTCAGCACTACTGTATCGTTGCTACTGAGATCTCTTAGAGAGGAAACAATGTAAATGCAATCTATCAATGTATAATTGATAATTCTGTCATTTTGTTTGTTTTCTGATGATGCAAGTCTTTTGCATTAATGTAAAGTTATAACAGTATAATGAATAATGTGAACAAATCCTATTTTCACTTCCTGGTTTAATACCAATGCCTTGTATAGCAACTTGACATTAGGAACAAACATGCATAAGGCCAAGAGAGTTATTTATTCATTTATTTATTTATTTATTTAAAGTTGAGCAGCATCTTTTTTTCCCCTCTATTTATTTTAAAGAAACTGTACCTTTTCAGACCTCCTGCCACTGCCTGAACAAACTCTATCCAGACATATGCATCAAGATTTAAAAAACTAATAAAGATGAGATAAATCAAGCATTACAGTCTAAGATACTTTAGGACACAAACAGACAGAGATAATTGCTCTGTGCACATCCCAGCCGTCTGACTTCTTTTTTTTGTGTGTTTGTTCATTAAGTTGCATTTCTTTTCTCTCACCAGGCGTCTGGATGGCGTTGTGTTTGATTGCGGCTGTGATATACGCTGGATCCAGCTGTGGCAGCAGAGAGGTGAAGCGGGGCTCCACACGCAGCAGCTGTACTGCAGGAACGGAGCCGCCAAGATCCGGCTGCACAACATGTACATCAACAACTGCGGTAAGAGTGAAGGAGAAGGTGGAGATGAGAAAAGAAAAGAGGAAAATTGTTTAATTTAGGGAGCACAAACTATCATGAACTCCATTCATGAATGATGAATTAAAAATATAGCATATACAAACTCGGCATTTGTTTTTACTTAATTGGCCTTGTCCCCTTAATGTCAGACGTACTCATAAAGAAAGTAAGAATATCATAAAAGTCCTTAAAAGTCATAAAATTTGACGACTGAACCATGGAGTCAGGCATGAGATCCTCTCAATTTTATTATGAATACAAACATGAATTCATAATAATTTTTAACAAAAGCATTATCAAAAAGAGGGAAAGAAAGCTCTTTCATTTGAATATTTCTTATCATTATTTTAGTAACAAAAACCCAGCACGCAAAATTAAATGACAAGAAACCTCTGTTAGACATGCAGGAAATCTTAAGCTGAACCAGACTCATGTTGAACAGCCATCTGCTGTAGCCGTGTTGGGGGATTGAAAGGATAGAGATGCTAATAGATAGAGATAGACAGAAAGGGACAAAGAAAGAAAATGAGCCATCTCTTACAATATTTTAAATCAAAAGTAAAGTTTAAAGCCTACCCTAAAGGTAGAGATAGTGTCTGCCCCTGAGCCATGACTGGAAGATGATTGGCCTGATAACTGAGGGGCCGTCCACAGGGAGTCGAATGCAGGCGTATCCACACAAGTTTTAAATCATACAGGTTTTTCGTCAACGCGGATACGGTGTCCCCGAAAATGCACATTTCTGAAATGAGTCCCAGAGCAGATAAATCTAAAAACACCAGCTTAGCATTTTTATGTGGGCAATCAATATGAATAGTTTCATACATAATGATGTCATAGGCACAGCACTCACTTACACTGCATGCACAAACCCAAAGTACAGCAAAAACAATGGCAAATACAGTGTCATGCTTGCGCTGCAGAAACTACTGAGCTCTGCTCTTCTATGACCACCGTAAGCAACAAGAGGACACAGAGAACAGCATATGCCAGTGTTTACATTTCTTATAATGTATGCGCAAGCTCCCTGTCATTCTGTCACTGTCTCCCTCTCTGGTTTTGATGTATGTCTGCAGCAGTGTTACAGCACTACTTACAGGCCTGGCATATGTACTACAGCATTTTCATGTGGATGGACACATTGCCAGAAACGAGGCTGTGTTTTTAGAGATGATTTAAATACTTAAATATTGAAATGTTTTCATGTCTGCATGGACAGGGCCTGAAAGCTCAACCTCCAAAACTACTTTTAGAGGGTACTAGGACCTATATTTTGGAACATTCAAAAGGAATAATCCAGCACAATGAGCAAAGATCAAAAGTCAGCATCCGTGCTGTTATGGGGGTGTGTTTGTGCCTGTGGCATGGGTTACTTGCACATCTGTGAAAGCACCATTAATGTTAAAAGGTACATATTTTGGAGCGATATATGCTGCCACCAAATCTAGGTCTATTAGGGATGTCCTGCTTATTTCAGAAAAACAATGTCAAGCTGTATTATACATGTGCTACAACAGTTTGTCTTCATAGTAAAAGAGTGCAGGTACTAGACTGGCCTGCCTGCAGTCCAGACCTGCCTCTCACTGAAAATGTGTGGCATTATGAAGTGCAAAATACAACAGAAAAGACCATAAATGTTGAGCAACTGAAGTCGTACATCAAACAAGAATGAGAAAGAATTTCACCTACAAAGCTTCAACAATGAGTGTTCTCATTCCCCTGACTCATTGAGTGTTGTTAAGGGAAGGGTGATGTAACACAGTGGTAAACATGCTCCTGTCCCAGCTTTTTTGGAACGTACTGCTGGCATCAAATTCAAAATTAGTGAATATGTGCAAGAACACAATCAAGTTTATCAGACTGGACATTAAATATCTTGTCTTTGTAGTGTATTCAGTTGAGTTTAGGCTGAAAAGGATTTGGAAACCATTTAGCTTTTACGCATCGTCCCAACTTCATTGGATTGAGGTTTGGGGAATGGAGTAGAGTGTTTAGGAAGCAAAAAGAAGAGAGAGGGTGAAAGTGGGGAGACAGCAAATGGCTGACAGGACAACAGTAAAATCAGGAGAAGGAAAGGAGGGGTTAAGGGTGAGATAGAGGAAGGAGAAAAGGAGCAGGGAGACAAGTGGAGGCGTAGAAGGGTTGGGGTGTGACAGAGTTCAGAGGGTGAATCTGATGAGGGGAGCTGTGTGTTGATTCTGACAGAGGCTGTACACTCTGCAGTATTATCTCTGCTGCTGGTGACTCATCCCGTACATCCACAGTGTGTATGTGTGTGTGTGGGTGGATGGGTGAGTGTGTATGTGGAAGTGTAACCTATATTCTCCATTGTACTGCTTCTGTTACATTAATGAGAAGTGATTCATTGATTCAGCGTGAAAATGTGTACACGCAGCTGATGACAGGTGTGTATTAACATGAATGTACGCGTGTGTGTCTGTGTGTGCTTTTCAGACTTACCAGAGATCAGCGTGAGCCACAGCAGCGTGTTGGTGATGGAGGGCGACAATGTGACGGTGAGCTGCAATGGATCCGGATCACCGCTGCCTGAAGTGGACTGGACAGTCAGCGGCCTGCACTCCATCAACACGCACTTGGTCAGAAAAACACACAAACTCTACACTTTTAATACTTTCACTATCTATTATTCTTCTTTCAAATTTCCCTCCTAATTTTATGTCCTTTATAGAGACATTGGTCTTAAAGTGAGGCACATGTGACTGGACAAAAAGGCAGTTCCTTCACTGACCACTTGAGGGCAAATGAGTCCAACACCATTAAAGCCCATAAAAATATGTCCGATCTTATAACAGAAAACAACATCTTTACAGCCTAATACCAAAGCCATGGGTGAGAACTGCCTGGTAACTAACTCTCCGGTATGATGCAGGATGTGTGGGCAATGGCATTGATTATATCATATTATAATGATTCATGTCCAGTATTGGGTATAAAGCCTTACCAATGAATCCATCAGCATACTCATAATGCTAGAACAAAAGTGCTCTTTCATAATTATGCCTGTTAGTAGGTAGCAGTGTAACAGATTACTGTCTGTAAACTAGCCTGGAGAGCAATGATAGACATGTTTACACCAGGTCTGCATACCAAGCCAAGTTTCAACCCTGGAGTCCAGATTATTGGTGTGAAAGAACCAAGAGGAGACCTCTTGGAGGTGTAGGGGTAGCAAAAATGCACACACCAAATATATACGACATACAGCTCAGGGGTGAGTCCTGCCAGAGGCCCTTTATGATTTTTCCTACTTTCTCCCCCTCTTTTAAAGTCTTTTGCTGTTTCTAACTCTCAAATTATGGAATAAAAATGCCCCCCAAAAACAAACAAACCCCTGCCCCCCCCATAAAATCAATACATTTTCAGCTGTGATCCATTAGTTCTTTTCAATGGTGCTGGAGGAGGTGCTTTCACTGTTAAATGCGTGCATCTTATGATGTTTCAAAAATCTCCTTGAATGAAAAGCAAGGGTCACAATCAGCAAAATACACGTATGATTAGTTTTCATTTGAAAAATAATAATAAAAAAAAAAATAAAAATGTTAATATATATACACTGATCTGTCTTAATATTATGACCAAGTGAAGTGAATTACACTTATTATGTCTTCATCGTGGTACCTGTTAGGGATAGGTTTTGTTAGAATGATGTTAGAAGGAGGAAAAGTTGTCAATTGTATTGATCTGACGAGAGCCTCTGTTGCTCAGACTGCTGGAGAAGTTAATGCTGATTCTGATAGCAGTTGTCAGAATACACAGAGCATCACAGTTTGTTGTGTTGTATAGCTGCAGACCAGTCGGGGTGGCAGATGATCATAAGTATATATATGACAACACTAGAAGCCAGGACTTTGTTTGGCCCTCAACTGCCTCTGGTGTGAGGCCTGCCTTTGCATGACAGACACCAAAACAGCCTGAAATGAACAGGGCTTAAAACAGTGGGGTTCATGGGCATGTAAAAATCGATGTGAGAAGATTTTAAGAAAAGAAAAAAAATGGAACAAATGGAAGCAGAGTAAACCTGAAAAAAATGAAAGTGATGTTTACTTTAATGCAGTTTTGTATGTTACACAGAAATAGAAAAAAAAAATGTCATTCATGTTCAGACACATTGCTACATGGATATTTGTCTCACTCCTACATTATGCTTAAACTGGACCTTCCTGCAGGTGTGGAAAGCTACTTGCAAGGCATTCTGGGACTTATTGCAGTACAAACAGGAGAGCCACATTTGACAGGTTGTCTTTCTCATTGTATGACAACCATCTCCAAAACTAAAACAGTGGTTCACTACCTATGAAAAAACTTGTGGAGTGCAATTAGCATGAAGTTGGAATCAAAAGTGAGCAGAGGAGGTTGGCGGATTCTACATAATAACTTTTGTTAGTGTTTTGATTGAGACCCCCTTGATAGTGGATGATACTTAGAGTGGTTTTAAGCACAACAAAATATTTCCTGCTTGTGTTAAAGAATCAAAAAAATATCTTAATCTTATATTAAAATTGATGAACTGCTCTGGTTTCAGTTAAACTGTTTTGAAGCCTCTTTGTTATCCCGTTGATTCCACCATTAAAACTACAGTGAGCCTGAGAAACCCGGGCTGAACCCACAGTGATTCGGCTAACTCACTAATCCTACTGTGAGAGACAGACCCTCAGGGACTTCAACAATAACAGCAGCAGAGATAAACAGCACAGAGGAGAACTGCCGTTTGTTGGAATTATTGCACGGCTGCATTTGTCATCCGTGTCTTTAATGCTTTCAGTGACTGCAGATGAAAGTTACCTCAGCCTCAGGCCTGATGTTTCTGGAGGAGACGGATGGTGGAGCTCATCTGGATGAGTAAAGTGTTGGGGAATGTGGCCAACTGAGGACAAGGAGAAGATCATAAACATTATATATGGCTAACTTATGGTGAAAAGAGATGAATGAGCTCGTCTAATTAGTGCCAGAATTTTATAAGATGACTGTTTATGTTCCTCCTGCAAATCAGCCAAAGTGTAGTAAAATTAGATTATATAAGAGAAGTGATTTCCAGCACATACTTCTTCATTTTATGCTATTCTGCTGTTAAACTTGAATTAATAGTCCTTTTTTTATTTACTTTGGTATACAGATGAGCCTCACTAGACCTTTTTACTGCCTACACTATACATGTCACAGCATTAGCTAAAGTCAAAACAAAGCGAGGCAGGCAGCACAGGAGTTGATAAAATGCTGTCTTATCGTGTTGATGTGTGCCAGCACAGAAAGAAGAGCAGCAATGGCTCAAAGCCGAAATTCTTTCGACCCGTTGACCTCAACTTTTTGAGGAACATTTAGTCCAGGAAAGTAGGAGACTGCATGAATAAAAACCAGTGTCAGCTGAGTCAAGAGGTTCTTTATTTTCTTAAATAAGAAAAATTCAGGTTGACTCTGCGGTACTCTCGTGGAATATTTGGATCTGGAATCCTTTTTGATGTTTGTCAACATAAAGGAAAGGAATCAATGTGATAGATACCAATGCAATCAATGATTCTGCTTGTTGATGTGATCCTTTAATAATTCCTTTAACAATTAGTATTAAATTTTATGTTAGCCTCCACAGGTTTTCAGTGGCAACAAAGTAAAACACATGACTCTCCTACTATTCAATGCTACATGGCATTAATAAATGCTTCTGCAAGTAGCTGGTGTTTCCACTTACTGAATGTTGTGGAGTAGATGTCTATTCGTTGAATATTAAGCCACAATTCTGACCACTTCAGCCCCTTGTGTGCCATGATTTTTGTCTTCTTTATCATTATGTCTGCTGATTGACTCTTAAAGCGTGATGTGGTTAATTTGCAAAGCATGCAAAACAATGTGGAAGGAGTAGATAAGGGGTTGATGAGCAGAAAGACTAATTATATTGATTCCTGAGGAAGTTATTGATTCTCAACTGGAATGGTTTTCTATTCCCAAATCTAGTTAACAAAACTGGCTTATCCCTGCATTATCCCTGCTTGTGTTGCCATAACAAATATTTATTGTTAGTATAGAAATTTACTTTTGCTTGTATTTATTGTATTATTCTTGTTATTGTTGTTTTTTTATTTATACACTGTAATTTCTAAATCATTCATTTTACTCTATTTCCATTAATTCATCTTAATCTACTATTATCCATTTATTTTTCTAATGTTGCTTATTACCCTACAATGTTTGGATGATGGAGAATTTCTTGTCCTGCACTGATTATTAAAATGATTGACCCAAACACAGTAAGTTACACAAAACAAAATAGTTGTTGATTTTCCTCCAGGCAGGAGGAAATACTTTAGGGAAATGATTCTCTTATTAAGGTACGTAAGTACACTTGAATTGGCAAACGGTTTATTATTTAAAGTGATATGAATGATGACCCAGGTGCTGTTCAGGAATCCTAAGTGCCTAACACTGTATCTGACTTTTGCTGTGGCTTTCATGGGCTGTGAAAGTGCATATTTTTGTTATTATGATACATTACGAAGCCAGTGCCACAGTTCAACATGGTTATCACTAGCTGAAACTGTATTTGTCCTCGGCCTCCACGCTGTTCAGGTGACTGAAAGCTGTAAAGTACGATAGATAAATGTTTTCATGCATTAACTTTGTTTCTCTAAAACTCTTCTAAAAGGCTTTTATATTGTTATGTACATATGAAATGATGTTTTTCTCTGTGTCTCATTCCAACAGTCTAATGTGTACTGGCCAAACATCCACTCTATCAACCTGACTCTGTTCAACATCAGCCGGGACGACAACAACTACCAGCTGACCTGCATCGCAGAGAACGTGGTGGGCATGACCAACTCCTCCATCCAGCTCAACGTACAATGTGAGTTCATTTAACTGTCAATATTTAACTCTGCATCAGATGTGTTTAAACCAGCAGTGGACAGAAAACTTCTGATCACACACACAAGCATTTCAAACTCTCACTCCTTGTTCACCATTAACATCCCCCCCCTCTGCACCTCAGGGTGCATATTTGCATTTCAATTATAAAACATGGTTCATATTAATGCTGCCTGTTTACCATGTTAACACTGATGTGTTGACACACTTTGTTTGTTCAGTCTGACTAATTTGTATAAATGATCTCTCATGGAGCTTTGCTGTCTCACATAATCAAGGTCAATGGTGAGACATGAGGGATCTCTGATGCCTTTTTTTTTTTTTTTTTAATAGGCCACTCCTGCTTATATGCACTTAAGCCAAATATAACACAACAACGACAGTGACTTATATGGGGATAAAATCCTGGAAAGATTCTCACACTGTTAAGGGCTTTTAGTCTGAAGTGTGCTGTTATAGTTGCCCTTGGTTTTGATTAATAATCACATCAATAATGACCCCACAGTGCTGAATGTATTGAATTTTGCTTTTAAAGAAGGTTATAACACCCACTGTATCCAAACTTGTAATTATATCAAAAGGCTATGACATTCAATCAAAATCATTTAGCACACTTCCACATTTAAAAAACAAAACAAAACAAATACCCCTTTCACCCTGGCCAAAAAAACCTGTTACGGCATAGTATCGCGCCCGTCCCCTCTGTCTGTAACTTAGGTGACTCTTTGCCATCTCAGCAAAAAAATTCCATCCACCTTTGTATCATCAGCGCTCGAATCAGTCAGTTCAGTCTGTGCCGAGTTTGTACATTTTTAAAGAGAGACAAAAGTACAGAGTACAGAAAACAGTTGACCACCATGTCCACAGCTTCTGTGCTCCTTTCCTTTGTTTACATGGTCGAGTTTTTGCGTGCTGATGATGTCATTCACGTGATGACATCAGCTTGACGCACCAGAGGGAAAAAAAAACAGCCATGCAGCTCGTCTGCTGCCGATTAGACCAGGGTCTGCTGGGAATGGGAAAGGAGTCACTTGCCGATTGTTAGCGAGTTATCCCGCGTTGAAAAAACCTGCATTTACCCGCTAATTTTAGTGTGAAAGCGATAATAGTTGTAAAAGGAAAGTAAAATCTTAGGTCCTATGTTTTAGAAGCAACCTCTGCTGTTGAAAAGTACAGAAGTACAAAACAATGATTTCTCAAGTGGCTGCACAGGCACAAATCAGCAAAACTGTATTTGTTTTACGTTATGAAAAATTTGTTTAGGGCTTTTGGTCTGGGTTGCACATTTTTCCATCTTAATACTTTACTTCCTTGTCAGTTTATTTTTTTATTTTGTTTTCATTCAGTTGTTTTATTTCATTCCTTACTGTTTTAGTATACAGTGCTCTACCTCTGCTTTTATTTTACTGTCTGTCATTTCTTTGTAATGCAATTTTGGCTGCATTTTATATATGAAAAAGTGCTATATAAGTAAAGTTGAGTTGAGAATGTCTGTATTAGCAGACTGCACGGATATTGAATTCTAATATGACTCAACAGTTTTCATTGTATGCATGACTCAAGCTTTCTATGAGTGGGCTGTTGGCTTATTCAACTCACAGAGGGGAATTGCTGCTGTTGGTCGGGAGGTTAAAGGTCTTGGTTAGAAATCAGTGGGTGACTTGATGTATATTTTTAAACACTCTGTGGGCTGTGCAGAGGTACACCATGCTTTGGGCTTCGTGTGGAAAAAATGTTGGAAATGATCATGAAGGCATTTCTTATTTGTTAGTACTCAGCAAGGGAACAAACAGCTTATGACATTAAGGTATTGTGAAATTATGAAATGAGTTGCACTAACATATACATTTTAGTCTATTTTTGGGTGTCTGGTTGCTGCATGACCTCCCAAACTTTCCTTTACTTTCAGAAGTACTTTAATGCTCTCTATTAGCCTGTCTCAGGAACAAAACTCTCTCTCCCTGATTGAGAAAAAAGTCACAAACTGAGAGCCAAATTCACCTTCATCTTAATGTCCTTCACTGTTGTTGTGTTGGATATTATTGCCTTTTGCACATCTGTGGTATTATAGCTCAGCCAACATCAAGAACGTACAATCGAATTACTTACTGTAATGGAAAGCAAAGCACCTGTTATTAACACTAAGCAGGCAGACATATATATAGACAGAATACCTACTTACCTGCCTGGTTGATCACTTGCATGATAGATTAATCAATGGCTACATACATACTTACATACCAACATACATATATACAAACAAAGGTGTATGCTCACATTCATAGAAACCCTTACCTGCTTACCTTCTCACCTACCCTCATCTGCTATCTCACCTATCTACTGACCTTCATGCCAACATACCTTCCAAACAACTCACCTACCTACCTACCTACCTACCTACATACAGTACTTATCTACCTACCTGCTAGCCATCTACGTACATGCTAACTCACCTACCTACTATCAATCTACTTTCCTGTCTACTTATACTTACCTTTCAACCTATCCACCACTTTATCTGCCTTTCATACCCACTACCTTTCTACTGATCTATCTATCTATCTATCTATCTATCTATCTGTCTGTCAATTTGTCGGTCGGTCTATGCAGCTTCCTATCTATCCATTTATTTTTGTGTTGTTCTGTTAGTCTGCCTCTCTGTCCTTTCGTCCATCTGTCAGTTGGACGACCAAAGTCCCTTTCTACCCACCCACTTGTCTTACCTACCTTATTTCTACCCAGAAATGGGAAACTTCTATTAACAAGAAGTTAGGGCCACATTAGCTTTATTCTCATTTCCAGATGGTTACAAACTAGAAATGAATCACTAGTTAACAAAAAGACCAAATGTATAACTTTGATAAGAACGTTTTATATTATTAAGAGCTATTATAATAGCTGCGGTGCCAGTTGCCTACCCTGTCAGTCTACTTCTATACATAGCCATTTCCAGCCTATTTGTACACCTGTCTACCCAACAGCTATCTACCTACTACCAGTACCAACGTTGTATTCGCCTTTATGCTAACTGCCTTCCTTTTACCTCCTTACATACCACACTTCCTACCAATCTACATACATTACATTTATCCATCCACCTGCCTACCAATCTACCTTCCAATTAACCAACCAACCACCTCATTCATACATTAATATAAAATATACATACACATTAATATTTATTCAAAACCTAAGGATGCACTATGTGACATTTTTATCCTCATAGCTGCAGAAAAGACTTTCCCTTCAGTCCTGATCAGAGAGGTGGAAAAACAACCTGAAACTCTCTTAATTGGAGCCATGAGGCCAGTGTGACTAAGCTGTGTGTCATGTTGTTTATTCAAGATTAATGCAGGGTCAGAGAAGGTTAGATAAGTGTTGAATTTAGCATGAACATCTGCACTGAGTCACAGCCTTCATCCACCATGCATTCACAGCAATATTCATCATCATTGCTGTTACTTCACCCCTCATTAGTTCTCTGACCTAAAGCTTAACATGCGGCGTTATGTTTCTCTTCTTCAGCACTGGTCAGTCAGCCTTCATGGTTTTATATTAGTCGCAGTAAAACCTTACTGCAGACGTTCTCACAGGCCGTTATGATTAATAATCCAGTTTACTAAAGAGACAGCGCGGTTTGGAAAAGGTGGTTTTATCTCAAAGTGACGAAGTGACATTTGTTCAGCTGACAGCTTCATTGTGAGGTGTCTGCCAGTCAATTATTTTGTGAGGCATACATCAACGTCTGCAGTGTTTGTTCGGAGACAAGCTGGTTCAGATAGTCAGCAGTCAGCGAGGTTTTCAACATGCTGCTGACTGTGAAGTTAAAGGGGCCAAAGTGATGAGTAAACAGCAGCCAGAGGTAATAATGTATGAGAAACTCTGCCAGAGCTGTCATCATGATTTATATTCATACAGCCATTATTTGTATTAGCAAATACTTTTAAATGAACAGGGGCCTGATTGTACTTTTATATCAGCAGAAAATGTTTGTATAAAATGCTCCTGCAAAATTTAAGGTAGGCAACATTAACGTTTGGGGATGTGATGTTTTTATTTTGTTATAATCAAAACCATGACCTTTCAGATAAACAACTTGTCATTTTTTGAACAAAATCCAACTTATGTGTTTCGAGTAAAACATTTATTTTTACCTTAAACACAACTCACACGTCAATCATTCCATTGGAAACACCATTTTAGAGTATAAAACATATAACAAAACTAGATCTACATCATGGTTGATTTATGCTGCACACAAGTACTAGACATTTAAGGAGAAGCCTGTTTTTTGTATCAGTCTGACCCAAAGAAAACTTGTCCTATGAGGTCCAATATGTTAGCAGGTCTGTTCTAATTTTCTGTGCAAGCTGTGTGCATACTGGGGCCAAAACAAGCAGGAAAATAAAAATAATAGCCATATTACTTTATTCAGCAGGTTTGTCAGTCAATCGATCAATCAATCAATCAATCAAGCTTTATTTGTATAGCGCCAATTCCTAACAAGTGTTATCTCAAGACAAATATACATACATCCAACACCCAACATGAATCAATATAGCAATCATGAATCCCACCATCATGGGGGCAAGAAAAAAATCTCTGTCTAACAGTAGAAAATCCTGAATGTGGATCCCAGTCTCATGATGAACAGCCATCCACACTATGCTGTGTTACATGCGTGGGCAAAGGACAGGAGATGGGCAGAGACAAGTGAACTGAAGTAGAAACTACTGCTAGTAACAGATCCATGAGTCAATCATAGACCTGCCTTTGTCATATTTGTCTCTTATTAGAGGTTAGCCCCTTGAGATGCAACATCTCAGTCTCAAGAGGGTCCTCATGTCTATATTATTGTAATGATAGTTTTTATAGAAGTATAATCAATAACAATCATGAAAAGAGTAATTCATCTAATATTTACATGTATTTGAAAAAATACAACAGCATCAAAATGAGAATTTATAAATGATGTATTTTCAGTTTGTATTCCCACAGAGGTAGAATATGCCACAGATAGGAAATAAACAATTCAGCGAACCTTTCTGTATGTGCCTCTCAAAGATAAAGCTCAACTCAAAGTTAAAGCTCAGCTCAAGGTTAAAGCTCAACTCAAAGTTAAAGCTCAGCTCAAAGTTAAAGCTCAACACAAGGTTAAAGCTCAAATCAAAGTTAAAGCTCAACTCAAAGGTAAAGCGCAGCTCAAAGTTAAAGCTCAGATTAAGGTTAAAGCTCAACTCAAAGTTCAAGTTTAGCTCAAAGTTAAAGCTCAACTCAAAGTTAAAGTCCAACCCAAAGTTAAAGCTCAGCTGGTATGAAAGCCAAATTATAACTAATTCAGGAAGCTGCTGCCGGAGTTTTGACTGAACAAAAGAAAGTACATCACATAATCTCTCTTTTAAAATCTGTCCATTGCCCTCTGTTTCTTTTAGAATTGATTTCAGGGTTTGTTTCAAAGTTTTCAAAGCTTTACACAGTCTCTCTCCTCTATACATTCAGACTGTCTTTCATTTTATGTTTCCCCCAGATCCCTCAGGTCCTCGAATGCCTACCTTTTAATGTTCCCTCTTCATTTCCACACGAGCACCAACGAGAGAGCTTTCTTTTTTATGCCCCTAAACTCTGGAACTCATTGCCTCTTGATATTAAATGGCGAGCTCTCCGGGTGTTCTTAAAAGTAAAGTTATGACTTACCTTTTTAATCTTTCTTTTTATTTGATTTGATTCAGTAGCACTAGTTAGTTTTACTTCTGAATTTATTCCAGATACAGTATCTCACAAAAGTGAGTACGCCCCTTACATTTCAGCCAATATTTTACTATACCTTTTCATGGGACATCACTGAAGAAATGACGCTTTGATACAATATAAAGTAGTGAGTGTCCAGCTTGTATAACAGTGTAAATTTACTGCCCCCTCAAAATAACTCAACAAACAGCCATTAATGTCTAAACTGCTGGCAACAAAAGTGAGTACACCCCTATGTGACAGTGTCCAAATTGGGCCCAAAGTGTCATGCCACCAATATTTTTTAGCACTGCCTTAAGCCTCTTGGGCATAGAGTTCACCAGAGCTTCACAGGTTGTCACTGGAATCCTTTTCCACCCCCCATCACAACATGACGGAGCTGGTGGATGTTAGAGACCGTGCACTCCTCCACCTTCCATTGGAGGACGCCCCACAGATACTCGACAGGGTTCAGGTCTGGAGACATGCTTGGCCAGTCCATCATCTTTACCCTCAGCTTCTTTAGCAAGGCAGTGGTAGTCTTGGAGGTGTGTTTTGGGGTCGTGACAGGACAGATACCACTCAGAAAAGGCCTCCTCATGGTCTACCAAAGAACTTGAGTGCACATGCTCAGCATCATATCCAGAGTTTGTCTTTGGGAGATAGACATGTGAGTGCTGCCAGCATTGCTGCAGAAGTTGAAGGGATGGGGAGTCAGCCTGTCAGTGCTCAGACCATACGCAGCTCACTGCATCAAATCTGTCTGCATGGCTGTCGTCCCAGGAGGAGGTCTCTTCTAAAGATGATGCTCAAGAAAGTCCACAAACAGTTTATTGAAGACAAGCAGACCAAGGACATGGATTACTGGAGCCATGTCCTGTGGTCTAATGAGACCAAGATAAACTTATTTGGTTCAGATGGTGTCAAGCATGTGTGGCAGCAACCAGGTAAGGAGTACAAAGACAAAGTGTGTCTTGCCTACAGTATAGCATGGTAGTGGGAGTGTTATGGTCTGGGGCTGCATGAGTGCTGCTGGCACTGGGAGCTACACTTCACTGAGGGAACCACGAATGCTAACATGTACTGTGACACACTGAAGCAGAGCATTATCCCCTCCTTCTGGAAAAGGGGCCGTAGGGCAGTATTCCAACATGATAACCCCAAAGCACACCTCCAAGACTACCACTGCCTTGCTAAAGAAGCTAAAGATAAGGGTGATGGACTGGCCAAGCATGTCTCCAGACCTGAACCCTGTTGAGCATCTGTGGGGCATCCTCCAACGGAAGGTAGAGGAGTGCACGGTCTCTAACATCCACCAGCTCTGTAATGTTGTGATGGGGGGTGGAAAAGGATTCCAGTGACAAACTGTGAAGCTCTGTTGAAGTCTATGCCCAAGAGGCTTAAGGCAGTACTGAAAAATAATGGTGGCCACACAAAATATTGACACTTTGGGCCCAATTTGGACACTGCCACATAGGGGTGTACTCACTTTTGTTGCCACTAGTTTAGACATTAATGGCTGTGTGTTGAGTTATTTTGAGGGGACAGTGAATTTACACTGTTATACAAGCTGGACACTCACTACTTTTTATTGTATCAAAGCTTCATTTCTTCAGTGATGTCCCATGAAAAGATGTAGTAAAATATTTGCTGAAATGTTAGGGGTGTACTCACTTCTGTGAGATACTGTACATTATCTGTTAGAACTGTTTTTTTAAGTGTTTTATCATAACAAAGTTTGTGTTATAACTCCTGTTATTGAGTCTTAATTGTATTTTTTCTATTTTAGTATTCAATATTTTATTGTTCTTCTAATTTATTAAGTTGAAATGCTGAGTCAGCATTTCAACTTAATCTCTCCTGTCTTGTGTTTCTATTTTGTGTCAGTAATTCCTTTGTGAAGCAAACTCCTGCATTCTCAAGTATGAATAATGCTATATAAATCAACTTGAGTTGAGTTTGTCAGTTCTATTCTTTCTAATCTTTCTATAGAAGCTCATTTTTTGGGTAGAATATATTGAAAAATAGAGCTGTGAAAGCAGGGACAATGAAGCACACATGCAGTTGGTATGAAAGTCATAGGGTTCTTGAGTCTGAGCTGGTACATGTATGCAATGTGAAACTGCCATCACACAATATCATATAAACAGCAGCAACCACTTATATCCAACCAGTATTCTGACAAGAACTCACATGGTTGCTTTACAGCTAGCTAATGTGTTTTCACTAACTTTTAGTTTTACTTCACAGAATCTATCCAACAGTGAAGAAAGAGGAGATCCAGGAAATAAAATGCTCATTTTTATCAAGTAGCATGTACAGTCTAAGTGCTCAGAGTGTAAAAAAAAATATCATGGTAACTTTGATGGACTCATGTTGGAGACTGAAATATAAAAATATACAATGAATGACAGTAACAGTCTAAGAGAATGATAAATATCGGAAATAAAGCTTCATCAAGCAGAACAGGGATATTATACAGGTACATTTAGAATGCAATGAGGTGTTACAGAGTCACAAACCAAGTGAAATTGATGTGGCCAATTAGCAAGAATAAACCCTCCAGCCCACATGAAAGCTCAGCCTTGATCAGAGCGGAAAGAGACAAGAAAAAAAGAAATGTTACCCTCAGCAATGATAGAGCAATGATTTGGTAAGCATCACGATGTGCCTCTAATATCCAGACGATGAATTACAGCATGTATGTCATCTCTTACATAAGTTCACCCCGTGGATTAGCCCCGGGAAGATTTGGGACCGACTATACTCACAGCCAATATATATCAGAGGTGCCTGACATTTTTTCTCTTTGTAGCGCGCTTGCTGTAGTAGAGTACAATCTATTGTGGCTGTTTGCAATGCATCACGCTGCAGGACAGGGAGAGATTTGTCACCAATTCAAACACTCCCTACTGGAGCAGAGCTGCTAAGGACTATGCAGGAATGACAGATTGACTTTGCAACATCTTGTCTTCGGGGCTTCCTCCTCGTGGACGCTGTGGATGTACATCTCCAGGCATTTTCCCCTCTCTGTTGACACTCTCTGCTGGTGCTGCAAATTAACTTATTAATTTTTCACCACATGCTCTGATGGTAATTACATTTCCTCCCCTGTGCTGCCTATTGTCTCTGGAAATGTCATAAAATAGCTCAAACTGCTCCTCTGATTAGAGAGTAATCTGATTGACAGGGAAATTACCAGCCGTCAAGTAACATTCTCTGCATTCAAAGATGAGCTTCCCATTTTAGAGGGACTGTAATTAACCACAATGCAAATTCTGCAGCCTTTGTCCTGCTGCTGTCTCTAACAATAGCTGCTCCGCAACGCTGTGGACTCACATACCGTGTTTTTCTTTCAGTTCTTTAGACATGAAAGTCTCTACTCAGAACAAAACACCTACGCACACCTGGGCTACTTTTCCTTATGCTAATAGGTGAGGCCAACATTTGATACTGAGATTATAATTTTTTCAAAGTAAGTTGTAAGTTGTTAATGTGAGAATGTACCTGCATTGGATAAATCTCTTTGGGAAAAACTTAGCTGCTATCCATGCTGTAGAAAAGCTGAACCAAAACGATTAAGCCCTCTGGCATGAGGACAAATGAATATGGCCCTCTTGGTCCTACAGGCTTGTTTCCTCAGGTTTGGTTCAGTACAGTTTGGTATGGTTTGGAGCGGTAAACCCTGATCTGGTTTGCGTTTCCACCACCAACTGTGCTTTCACTTGAGGGTGGGGATGTGAGCCAGAAAAGGAGGGTCGCTCCAGTTACGTGAAAGTGTGCAGTCACAGCATTGCGACACAGTGAAGCGGTCCAAAGTAGAGCAGGATGGGGAACTAGGAAAAACAATGGAGGACTTCCAGCACTCCAGTCCTCTGTGGAGCATTGTTGCATAGGGACTTTGTGGGACAATGTTTAGCTGCTGTCTCATGGGAAGTGACAATTTTTAAAGGAACACTCCAACATTTTTGCTGTTTTCGTGTCTTGCCTCACTCCCGAGTCCATGACAACCATATAGACACCATTCTTTCAACTGTTTGTCTAGTAACAAGAAAGAGATGCCCACAGCTCGCCCACCGCTAGTTAATTTAGCTCAAACACTGGGAGTAAATAAGTAGTGCGCTAGCCTGCCTCTGCCTACAGTCATCAGATAAACTCTTCAGTAACTCTAAGCAGTTCTGTGTGCTTGTTGTGATTCGTAATTTACCACTTTATGTTACATTATCTTTGATTATCTTCATATTATCTTCTTCTACTCCTAAACAGAGGCTTTGTTTTGTTGAACTACTTCCTTGGTGGTTCTCTGTGACGTTCGCGAACGAGTAGAGTCTGTTGAACAGCACAATGGGAATTGATTTGTTCTTAGTGAGCCGTTCATTTGCAAGCCATTATTAAATGCAAATTGCCTGCAAATTTAAGAAACGAACAACTCACACACAACCACAAATGCCTCTGACTGTAGACAGAGGCAGGGTCGCACATTACACATATATTCCCAATGTTTGAGCTAACTTCTCTCGTTGGAGAGCTTTGACTGTCTCTTTCTTGTTACTGGATGCAACGTCGAAAGAATGGTGTCTACCTTCTTGTCATGGACTCGGAAGTGAGGTAAGACATGAAATCAATAATATTGGAGTATTCTTTTTTTTTTTTTTTTTTACAGATTATTTTTTAGGCATTATGTGCCTTTATTGATAGGAGAGAGAGACAGTGGATAGGCTTGTGAAAGGGGGTGAGAGAGAGTAGGGGAGTACACTCTGCAAACTGGCCACAGGCTGGATTAGAACCCAGGCCGGCCGAAACATGTATATGGGGTGTGCCTGGTTGCTTACCACTCCGCCAAACCAGCACCCCGAGTGTTCCTTTAACAACCAATGAAAAGACTGCAGTGTTTAAAACTTCACCCTTTGTGGTCGATTTAGTACACTCGGTGCCCCTTCAGAGGGGTGGGATGGCACAGGTGGGTTATCTGGATGCTCTTTTTCCTCATTTAACCGTAGAAACACCTGTAATTGCGTACAATACCAAGCTGAACTGAATGGGACTGCTTGGTGGAAATGCAGCTTTTATGGCCCATCCCTGGTATTTATGATCAGTATCAGCTGATCTTACTCAAAGGTATCAGCAGTAAAAAATAGGATGGTGGCATCCTTGTTCAAAAACCTGTAACTGGAGAGAAAATGGAGTTTGGAAAGCAACAAGACTAGATAACACCCCTGACAGTGTCCTGTTTCATAAACCAGCATTTGATTGCTGTTTTTGTTGAGACCCTAGGCTCAAATTTCCCATCCTCCTTTGAGAGATTGAGTTCTTTATTGAACTTTTTGAAAATCAAATCTGTGAAGTTATATCTCTTAACAACATCTCTGTGCTGCTTCTTCAGCTTAAATTTTTAATCACAGTTTATTTCAGCCCTCGGGGAATGTGTCAGGATGTCTAGCCTGTGTTGCCTTGTCACCGGCAGCCATGATGTCCTACTGTATCTGTAGTCTGGTTCAAACATGGCATTTCTAATATGCCACCAGTGTTAGCACTAGATAACAGAGCACAACTAGCCTTGTATTCATCCTGAACAAAGCCATGTACTTATCAAAGCTTGTCATCTGTATGAGCTCCACGAGGACACCGTGTAGTTATGGACCAGTATGGAGCATTGTGCTGATTTGTATTGTATTGACTGTGACTGGGCTGACAGCCACGCAGAGGGGAAAATGGATCGGGCCCTGACTGTCCATCAACCAAAGAATTTTCTTTTTTTTCTCTCCTTGTGTCTTTAGGCTGAGCTGCTTTTCACCGCCTTCACTCCCTCCTCTCTGATTCTTTTCTCTCTCATCTTTATCTTTCCTTTTTCTTCCTGCACTCAAATTCTCAGCTCCGCAGACGCCCCCACACCAGCGCACACACACAAACACACGCTCATGCTGTAGCCTTTACTTCAATTGAAGACTTTATTGTTGCTATTGTAGAGCTGGAACAATATCAGCAAGTCAAATTCTGAAATGACAGCTTTCTAACACTAATAAATGTTATTTTTCATCTCTCTGCTATATGATTATTTGATTTAAATCTTAGCATTTTACTCTTAAACCTTCAGTCACAGCAACAATAATCAAGGCTTTAATTAAAGGCTACTTTTATTATCATAACACTACAACTTCTACTGAAATGATCAATGACAGTCATCATCTGGTGATAATACACAAGCACAGGGCTGAATAAAAGTGTTATGATACAATGATAAGAGCAGATTGTTTGCCAAGATGTCTAACAAAAAGTCACATGAGATAGTGACTGAAATTTGGATTACAACACAAATTGTTCAACTTTTTCCCCTCTTGAAAGATGTTGTATTGATTCACTTAGTACTTGGGAAAGTGGCACAAATTGTTTTGCAATAATGACAAAAAAATAACTGTTTATTAAAGTTTCAACCCTTTCTTCTTCCAAAACTCTCATCTGGTGTAATATTTTTCCCATTCAGTAAGCATTTCTGATGAAGCATACTGGCACCTCTGCAGTTAGCTGACTGTTTGATCAGTGATGGCAGACCACCAAGGCTGCAACACCTACCGCTCAAAATGGGCCATAAGCAAATGGCCTGGGATCAGAAATTCCCAAACTGATGGGTCGAAAATAATTTGAACTACCCATTAATCATAGCAAAAGTCAAATACATCTAAAAAAGGCATTGCAGTATTGATTGATTGGGATGGGAATTGAATACCAAATACAGTTAAGAATCAATAACAACTCCCTAAAAGAATCAATACCAGTAGTCTTTTTGCTTATCAATTCGCTGATCAATCCCTTCCAATTTGTTCTACATGCCTTGTAAATCAAGGCTGTCATGCTCTGATCAGAGGCAGTCAGCAGAAATGATAACAAAAAAGTCTAAGGTGTGATCATGGCAAACAGGAAACAGACTTGGTCAAAATTAGGGCTTGATTTTAGTGAAAAAGATTCACAAAGATGTCAGTGGTGTCAATGAAGTCTTTTCAGTTTCCTCATGTTTTGGTTACCACTTTGGTCCAAATAAAAATACCTTTTACTTTTTCCATACTGTCTTGTATCCTGACAATAGTTTTTAACCTCCGCCATGGTGGTTATGTTGCTGGTGTCTCTCTGTCCGTTTGTCCATCTTTGACAAAGAGAGCCAACACATGACCAACACTTCCTGACATCTCAAGTAGATTTTGACCATGGAACAAGGGAGAAGTGATAAGATTTTGTTGGTGATCTAATTACAGATGCAAATTCAGAAATATCAGAAATTATTTGTTGATAGTCAGAGATAGGGTAATTTTCTACATTTTTAAGAATAGCTAAAAAAAAATCTCTATGAATTTTGATGAAATTTTCAGGGAGTGTTTGTCATAGCACAAGAAAGAAGCTATCACAGTTCAGCAGTGATCTAAATCTAAATGTGGATTCAGGAATTTGTTGAAGGATTTGTTAACACTGGGCAATAGTTCTAACCTTGCAGTGCAGATAGATCCACCTGATTCAATGTCTGTCATCAGGCAGATCCATCTTGCCAAGTTTTAATCTACAACAATTGTGCTCGGCCCAAAGTGTCACAGCCCAATCAGAGTCCTTTAAAGCAAAGAGAAGTGGGAGCTACGAGCAAGATGACAGCAGGACGTGACTGCTTGTGCAGAGATTAGCACAGATGCTAACAGCTTCAGTAGCAGTTTTATCTGATCTGGACCACATTTCAAACAAACAACACTGAAAGAACTTCTTAATAGAAATTATATTACTTTCACCCCTCATCCAAAATGTTTTGCTGAGAGTTTGTGCTACATAGAGGCTTATAATTTGTATTTTACACTTCTTCAGTAATTCAGTAACGCCCACCTATTGCATTATCTGACTGGCCCGTAATGAATGTGATTGATGGAACGTCATCTAATGACCTGCTGGGTATGCTTTTGAAAGGTCCCACTCATTTCCAGACACTTTCTATGGGCTGTTGCACAGATTGACTTGTGAAATATACTGTACTGTCTATCGGGTGTGTCAGGTTAGTACAGTTTTAGCATGTTAATAGATAGAATAAGATCCAAGGATTCCTGTATGTAAGTGATAAATGTTTTCAATAATTAATGAGGTCTTTTGGTTTGTTTCTTTTGCTCTGGTGCTTCAGTGAGGAAAAGCACTTGAATCTGAGCATTAGAATTTATTATACAGTGTCCTGTTTGTGTTCTTTAAGTGTAGTGGTGAAAAAGAAGAAGAGGTATTAAATAATCCCTCCGAAATCCAGACCCAGCAAATAAACCTGCTGTGTAAATAGTGAAAAGCCAGCCTCTCTGTGCACACTGATTTGAAGGGAATGAGAGCTGACACTCTGATTGGTTTGATCCAGTGGTGGATCTAGGATTTTTTTTTTTTTTTGGCCATCAAGGGGCTACATTTATCACACAAGGGCAAAGTGTTTGTCCAACATGCATGCAGTCAAATTTATGATAAAGCACACACAGTCACACTTTTTTCAAACATTTTTATTAAAAATGTGTAGTCAGTAAAACTCATTTTCAACATTTTCAGCACTTTCAAAGGAAATAAAATAGTAACCAAAAACATGTTTCACAATTTCCTTTTTTAAAAACATGCACTTTTTATCTTACATTTCATGTCCATTCTTCAATTATAGTCTTCTTCAGCTTTATTGACAGTGGACCTGCCAATTTGGTGCACTACTGCCACCAATGGTTGGGCATAAAATTGCTTCAACTATAATCTGATTGTCATTCTATAGCAAAACGACAGATGAGTGCCAGGACAGGGGCGCTTCAGGGGGGCAGTTAGATCTCAGATGAGGCCAATGTCCCTGTGGACCCACCCCTAGAACTGCCACTGGTTTGATCTGTTACGCCCAAAACACACACGTCTGATCGAGGCACATAACTCATCCCTATTTGTGCCGTCTGCCTGGCTTTGCATGGAGAATATGCATCCTCAAAATTTCAAAACATAGATGGACACGCCCCAAACTGCCGTGCACCGTGTGCTTTGGCTAGTCCTTCAAAGTCGTGCCCTAAAACTCTAATAGGTGAAAATGATGTCAACGTGACTTTAATGACTGAGCAATTTTTGTTCAGGGACAAAGAGTGTGTTTGGAGTGGCTTACACATTTAACACCCCCATGCAGAGCCTCAAATCTAAAACCACAAGCCTAAAAGCATCAAATATTAAACATTTTTAGCAAATGGAGGACTCAAAAACAAATTTCTGTTTGGTGTTCACGGAACTGCAGACAGGATCCATTTGTGCAGCTGCAGACAGCATTCACACACATCCAAACATCATGATCAGACCATATTAGCCTAATTTCACACTTATGGAAATGATGTTCACAGACACCCAGCAACAGAGTCATCCCTGGTGCATTCTGAGCATGTGAGTGTGTGTAGAGGTGGGTGGGTAGGTTTGGCGAGGGGGCGGCTGGTATGTAGAACAGACACACACACACACACAGACTGCCAGGTATCACCGTCTGCCAAATATTTCCTTTTGATGATGTAGCAGCATGAGTGAGTCACTGCAAAGACAAATCAGTGGATGAATTCTTCATGAAAACTATCTGATGGTGTTAAAGTGATAAATTGCCTCTCGGCTTGGCGGCTTGGTGGATTTAGAGGTGTGTTTCTGTATGTCCGAGGGAGATTCTCTGTGCTCCGTTTATGCAGAAGAGATTCCTTCATCGGTTCTGACTGAGAGGAAACCCACTTGGTGTGAGGCTGCCCTTTACCTCACACATTTTTCTGCAATGTATATCACTGATACAGAAATCGGTGGAAGTAAGAGTGACATTGCAGTAGAGGGGTTTAAATGAATTTGGCAAGTTATTAGGCTCTGATATAGTAATAAGCATTTCAATATTGCAGTATTTTTTTAGTAATAATTGTGTATTTTAAGTCTATTTTTATGTTAGGCTGGTGTTATATTCGAGAATAAAAGCCTGATGCAACATTGTTTTTCATATTTTGATAGCCATATGAGATGCTGAGAGAAGAATACCAGATATCTTTTTTAGCTTTAGCTTTAACTATCCATGACATTACCTTTTTTTAAGACACAAATTCCCAACCATTTACCTGAATGTAGATAATTGCTAGTTTCTAAGTGTAGTTTCCAGGTTATCAGTTTTATTCATTGAAAGTCCCCTCTTAAGGGCTACACTGTAAGTGATATTTGTAAACTTAAAATAATATCGACAGCTACCTTCCATACACTAAATTACGGTAAATGGCAAAAGATTGTGGTAAACATACTGATTTCTGTAAACTTAAGAGCATTTTACCATAAAATCAACGGTTACCTAATGTAAAACCTATATACGGTAAATTACTGAAAGGGTAATAAAGAAAATTTCATTTTGCTCAGAAAAACTGACCAGTAACAGGCAAGATTTATTTTAGTAAATGTTTCACATTTTTGGGTGAAACAAATGTTTGAGTAGATGTATTTCATTGGGTAAAAATGGATGTATGTACATACATTGTTGGACTTACACAATTTGTTTTTACACTTTACATAATAAAGACTTAGAAACATAAGCAATAAGAAAAATTAAATGTGATAAAATAATATGACATTTAATATCAGTTAATGAATAGAAATTTGAGTTTGAGTAAGTGGTGATGATCCGGTTGCCAAAATATAAGAGCTAATACTTAAACACTGGTAGAACATGACAAAACACACTGCTAAGGACACAACATGGTCTGGGGCACATTGATAGATATATCGAGATAGTCTTGTTTTTCTAATTGAAGGAAACCATAATTGTAACTGAAATTAAAACTTGATTAATTGCTCAGCCCTGCAAATTGATAAATTACTTAGATGACATGGCTTCTCCTCTTCTTCTCTGCAGTTCCTCCGGTCATCTTGAGGTTGGCCGAGCCCGAGCAGCGCCATGACACCTGCATTGAATTCACAGTGCGTGGATACCCCCATCCTAAGCTGCGCTGGTTCCATAAACAAAAGGAGATTATCCAGAATGAGTACATCCGCACAGAGATGGACTTTTACCAGGACTATCTTGAGGGCTGTCTAACTTTCCAGAATCCAACACACATCAATAATGGAAACTACACTCTGGAGGCCAGCAACCCTCTGGGAACTGTTACAAAAACAGTGTATGGTCACTTCCTTCTAGCCCCGGGCATCGATGACGAGGGTGAGTTGATGATTTCTGTCAGGCTGCTTTTCTTTTCAGTTCCCTCCAGCTGACAGAGTGATGTCCCCACAATCACAAAATCCAGGGTATTCTCATGGGTGAAATGGCAGTTATAGCAGTAATATGAACCCAATTTTAAAGCCTGAACACCCCTCTCACTGTGCAGGATTTTGATAAGAATAAAAGCAAAAAAACGACTAAAAAAGTCCTGCCAAGTAACCCCACTATTCCCCAAAGAGCAGTAAATGGCCCACTTTTTGGAGATAAGGTTTTGGATTGGAACAAGTCTCCAACTAGTAGAATATCTTGTTAGAACTACCTGTTGGGAGAAAACAGGTTTCACTCCAGCTGGAAAACTATTGGGAGCCTTTAGATTTTATTAAAATCTCCCTTCACGGGTGCAGGTTGTGGAGCTGATCCCAGCAGGCTGGATCACAGCCAGGGTTCATTCACAGTTCAGCCAGGTAGATTTTCTCTTACAGTTCACTCTGAGTTCACAGGAAAGGGGAAATAAACCCACAAAGACCAGCAAATTTCACCCCGTGGTCAATACTCTGAGGTTAATACTTTCTGTCAATTTATTGACCGAGCGTGACTTTCTCTGTCTTCTCTTTTTGCAGATATTGTGGAACTAGGTGAGTGTTTGACAGTTTAAATCTAACCCTGCTATCTCCTTTTTACGTTGTGTCCTTTTCTCTGTTTGTTGATTTGGCGTTGTTTTGCTCAGATTTATCAGTCGAACATCACAGATGGTTACCATGGAGAAATGTGTTTGCTCTGTGTTGTAGTCTGGAGGAAAATTTAAGCAGCACTGATGAGTGTTCTGGACCCTGATAGAAATATTAATCCAGGATGGCTTTAGGAAGCATTTATACATACTGTCTTGTTGATGCCATATGCCTTGCTGATGGGCATTACAAAATGTCCAGAGAGAGAGAGAGAGGAATCATTGTTTATTCTCTGTCCCTGTTTTCTTCTTTAAAACCGATTTGATGTGTTCTCTCCTGCTGGACCTGGTTCTAAGTTGCTATGCGACATTTTGACATTTTAATTCCTTGGTTGACCATGTATTCATTTATTCATGCTCTCATCTCTTTGCCTACAGTTGCCACTCCTGTCAATAGCTGTTTGAAACATACAAATTCAGGTTCTTCTTGATTAAGTGAACATTAAAATAGAGCCAAGATCAATGACTCACTGATTAAAGAGGAGGGAAATCCCAACATACCAATACTGCAGGCAACAAAAGAGATTTATTTTAATTGGTTTAAAATTAATTTGTGGAGACTAGACCAAAATCCACATATCTTGTTCTCCTAAAAACAACCAACAAGCATATGCTGCATTATTATCAGTTTTCAACCATGTTTCAGACTACCATCTGCCCAGCTAGGACGTCCTGATACATGAGCTACAGACAGTTCTGAAAGAAAGATCAAGTTCACATTTGGAGTTCTGCGCAACTAGAGTTTTGTGCTGGATAAAATGAAGAAACTGCACTTTAGAATCAGTTAAGGATACAGCTGGATCAGTTAAGGATACAGCTGGAAATGCAAACAAGATCAGGGCTTATAACACCAAACAGTACCCAACTGTACTTAATGTTCCTATCCTGGTGTGTTTGACCATTTACATCATTTCTTGGGTGTCTATTAAGCAAGAATTTGATTTAAGTTGAATTAAAAAAGAGTAAAATGTTCTTTTTGTATCAGTGTTAATTTTGACAGCACTTTTTAGATTTAGTTTTAGTCTTTTGCCTAAAATATCTTTTAGTTTTAGTCATAATTTAGTCATCTTAACTGTTTTAATTTTAGTCTAGTTTTAGTTTTAGTTGATAAAATTTCACAGCATTTTAGTCGATGAAATCTGCTGTAAATTTAGTCAGCTAAAATATGAAGTGTAAAGTGCAAGGCATTTTTTATACTTCCTTGAATTTCTGAAGTCATGTTTTACACTTGGATCCCATCACCATGAAGCTAAGGAGGTTGTGATTGGGTGTCCCCTCTTAACTCATCCAACCTTTTCACACAACCAAAGTAGCTGTGATTCCTACTGTCTGAATGACAAAATTAGGTCTGATTGGATTTAGTCTCTGTCAAACACTTTAGTCTAGTTTTTATTTGTTGATGAAAATGTCAGTGAATTTAGTTTTTGTTTTTGTCCATGTGCACTTGTTTTTATAAGTTACTGTCTAGTTTTCGTCAGGGGAAAAAAGGTTTTTGACGAAAACTATGATGAAAATAACAAGTCGACAATATTACCACTGCTTTGTAGAGGATCAGATGCAGCTCTTTTTCCCTCTCCTTTGGAAATGCTCTGATCTGAGGGGGCGGGAAAGCTACGGGAGGCTATGATAATGAGCTCTGTGCTGATTGGCTGCCTAAACGATGTCTGATGGGAGGGAGGAGGAGGGGCTACAGGCCACAGAGCAGACTTTCAAAACAGTCATGGCGTCTGCTTGTGAAAGCAGAAAACACACATGAAGGGGGAGGCAGTATGGCTATTACATCATAAACCCTAGGAAGTAAAATACTCAGCATTTTAAGGGGCATAGCACATTTCTCTGTGAACTAAGAGTTTAGTATAAGGTGTCATGTTCTTCTGCTCCCCATGCCTCTCCTTGCAACATTTAAAGCAAAGAAAATTAATTTTGCAGGACATGGAAATTTTAAACAACCCAGACCACTTAGTGGAAATGTGGCTCTTCGGCTCTTCTTAAGCACACCCATAGTTATTGCCTCAGTGTCCTCAATAGGACACTGAATAGGCAGATCATTTTCTCACTGGGAGCAATTGTTTCATTTTGAGGTGTTGCAAGATGAATCTGCAAGATGACAGACGTGGAATCTGCTGAATCCAGCTGCTTCAAGAGTCTAGCTATGGAAACGCTTAGTGGACATTTTTCCATTCATTTTACTCACTTGTCTTATGAAAACCAGAAAATATAGATTATCAGCTTACTAAAAGGGATGGGAATTTGTAAAATGTTATTGATATTGATGACAATATTGATTCTGTCTGTTGTTCAAATTCATGATCAACAACTTTGTTGATTCTTTAAAATTTTCTGTGTAAAAGAAGTACGCTTACTCTTGACACTCCTGATATTTATTTCTTTGCTGGGTCAACAAATATAGCATCATGTTGTTGTGGCGCTGAAAACAGTCCTAGTCCAGGGTATGAGACTGATACCTGGGGTGGCCTATTCGAATTGAGGAATTTAAGGAGGGGGGGCCAAGCTTTCAATTTGGCCATACCCACACTCTCCAAGTATTAGCTGCCACCCCTCCACCCCCACTCCCAGCCTGGCTTGTGTTCCTGACTGTTATAGAGGGCCTGTAAGGGATAAACACACTATGGAACTCAATTTACTCTTAAAAGGATAGTTCAATTTTTTGAAGTGGGGTTATATGAGGGAATTGTCAATAGTAAATGTATTAGCCATGGGAGAAGCCAGACAGCATGATCCCCTTATTGGGAAAAAGTTGGACCTTCTCAATTTTCACAAATCACATTGAAAACATGAAAGCAGACTGGATGTCAAAATGACTTGTCAAAGAGCCACCCTGGAAAAAAAAAATATTTTATTGTAATAATATATCATCTGCGATTTCTACGTCTAATTTCCTTAAATTTGCCAAATGATGTGGAAAAACTGACTGGTCTGTAGAAACTTGCTGTGTCATCATCTCACGTGGCTCTTACAGTCATTTCAGATTGGATGCATGCTGTCAGTGTGACGGCTGTGGCACAAGTTGATCTTCATTTTGGCATGCATATCAGTAAGTGAAGGCATTTACCCCTAAATTCCACATAGGTGACAAGTTTCTATTGTAGTCAACAAGGGCGCCTCCACCAGATGCACTGTGCTATCTCTGCTCCATCTCAAGTTTGCATTTCAGAGCTCTCTGCGGCAGATATGCAAATCTTCAGCTCCGGCTGCCGCAGCACCATGCATGAAATTCAGTACAGAGCAGATCGAGTGAGGCTAGAAGTCAGATACCAAAACTACACCTACAGCCACATCTGTCTGGTTATTACACAGAAATAAGCACTAAATCAGGGGTGTTCAAACAATGGCCTGAAAGCCAAATGCCTGGAGGCCATTTATTATGTGCTCTCAGCAAGTAAAAAAAAAAAATGGGATTAGATTTGAGAAGCATCAGAACATTGAGTTTTTGCTTGACTAATCAATAAACAGGAATTGACTATGTTAGTGAATATAACATCATTTGCTCTACTTGAACTGTCTCAAAGTCAGCTGTACAAAGCAGAAATGGCTAACCATCTTCAAGTACCAACATTCATATACATTTTAGCAGCTTTATGCTGTTTGCTCTTGTTTTGTGTCTAAACAGAGAGATGAGGTGTTGTGTCTCCCCCATCTGCTGAAGAGAGCACTTTTTCCTCATTCTCATCCAGACAAGGGACAGACAGGGGCACCAAGGATCACCAAGAGCCTCCTGAAACCAGATTGTCCACTGTAAAATCTTTGGATTTTATACCGTAAAGCTGAGATGTATTGAAGTGGCCCAGTAACACTTGCATTTTTCATTATGTGGCCCTCGAAAAAACAAAAGATTGAACATTGCTGCACTCAATGCTTCTCAGATGCAAATTTGTCTCCAGTATCAAGGTGGTTGCTCAATATAGTATGCAAGGACAAGTGCAATAACAAGACTTTGTAAAGTTGACCTACATCACTCTATCCAAACACATAGGGCTCTAATTTCGGAGACCAGGCACAGGCGGGGCACACCTGCCCTGCACCGCGCCAACAGGGTGTGTCCAGGGCATTTTGCAAGTTTCGTGCAAGGCGCAGTCTAGCGCAGGGAGGCGCACCCACCCCTCCGTCCCTCCTACCGGCGCATGTAGCAGAGAGGGAGGAGATAAGACTTGAGTGGGTTTAACACAGCTGAGTGTGATCTTCACCAATCAAATGAACGGCCTCTCCTCGCCTTTAAATGCGCCGCGAGCGAGGCGCAGTGACAATTTCACCCTCGGTGGCGAAGACGGTTAGAGCTGCTGTCACTTTTACAGCAGCTGGGAGAGTGCAGGGGCCACCGGGCTTCGCATCAGAGGCCAAGAGGCGCGTCACCATGTGGACCACCTCGCGGGACAGATGTAATCTGTTCGGTGTCATAATAGGAGTGCCAAATTAAGTGATAATTACATTTAAACACAGCAGCAGGCTAATCCATTCATCATGCTTGTGATCCCACCTGCATTTACTGGTCTGTCATCGCCAAATAGCAGAACCTTAGGTGAAAATATATCTCCTCCTCATCCTCCTTGCAATAATGTACTCCATCTTTTTAGATCACGTTACGAATAAAGATGAAAACAGAGAAATACGGGCAATCACAGGTAAATCCTTAAGACACCGAGTGACTTACATTTATTCAGCGAGCGTCTCTCTCTTTTTCTTTTCTTTTGAATTTCATGAGATGAAATCCGTATCGAATGATGTGGCTGTTTGTGGTTGGCTGAGAGATGTGAACTCGTTAGTTATGACAAACGGCTCTGATCTGACATCAGATGTGACGGGACAATTAATATAGATACAAATGTATGTGCGGGTTCAGACGATTACATTAAACAGTGGTTGCTGTGATTGTTTATTGCATTGAAATGTGCCCGAAATTACCACTGCGCGCGGGTGTGCCACCCTGAGTTGCGCCAGGAAATTAGAGCCCATAGTAATTATGTGCACTTTCTCTGAAGATGGTACTCATCATAGAGAGCAAAAATCTAGAAAGTGACAAATCCAAGCAAGTCCATGTCTCTGTAACTCTCAAAGACAAAAACGGTACCTTCACATTCGTTCATTTTCATCATAGCATATACACTACATTATCTTGCACTCATGTTAATAACTACTGCAGACTGCCAGCATGAACTATCACATTTTCACCTGTCATGTGTGGGAATCTAGAGAATAGAAGGCTTGTCCATTTAAAGTGTAAGCTGTGTGTGTCCAAATATGGTTATAAAGCAGTCATTGTTGTTGACTCTTGTGATGCTCTGCGGAGGAAAATGGTTAGTAATGTAACCAGTTATGTTTTTTAAGGTATACTGTGCCCACCTGTAAGGAGTAACCCCACTGGATTGAGTTTTTTCAATCAGTTTTGATTATCACTAGTTACGTAGTAGAAAGTAGTATTTTTGGCCCTACTCTTCTGTTTTAGTCCTTTTATTCAACAGAATTTCAATCTAAAGTTAACACACTTAACACTAATTCTGACCTAACCCCTAACTAATGAGCCACAGTGTAAACAAACACGTTACCCACCCCCTTTAGCTGGTGATGTGTGAGCGTGTTTGAAGCGGAGCAAAGCTTTGGCCGGCTCGCACATTAAATCTCCTGTGTGTGATGTGTGGTTTGGCCTCGGGCTGTTGTGGCAGCCCCTCAGCTGACGGCTTAAACAAAGTAGGCCGGTCTGATCTCTGACCTTCATCAGAGTCTTCTTCCATCTCCATATTCACCCATTCCTCCTAATCAGCCATGGATATAAAGCTGCGGCGCGGCCAGGGACAGAGATGAATGGAGGCGGGCGGTGTGGCGAGGGGCATTAGGCAGTCAGCGACACGTACGCTCACACACCTGCACAGCTGCTGGGAGCAAGGCAGGTGAGCAGAGGTGTTTAGGTGATGTGAGCGTGAAACATTACGGCGGCGGTGTGTGAGGGAGTTCAGGCAGAGAAGGCAGAGTGACAGGCTGACTGATACTAATGCTGCTGAGGAGAGAGGAGGGCCCAGTGAGGAGAGGGAGAGAGAGACGGTAGTTAGGGCACACACACTCTCACACACAGAGCCATGCACTGCAGTATGATGTGTGTGTATCTGAGCCAGTGGCAGCTAGTCTACCATGTGGCCATTAATTTGCCCACAATTACTCTCTGATGTCCTGGCTGGAGGCCTCAGACTGGAGTTTCCCTGACACCAGCTCATTTCATTTCAGGACTGAAACTCTGCCGTCCTCCCTTAAAAACCCTCAGATCTCTGATGTTTGCTAAAACGTTTTGACTGTGGAGTTGTAGAATTAAAACGTGTAGATATAGGCTTGAGGATTATTTTAACATCAAGGGTCTGTGTCCCAATTATCTCTTGTGCAGAGCTTCCCTTCTTTAAAGCAAGGCACACAGTGAAGCCTGATTTATACTTCTGCATTGCCGCACTGTCATAACCTATGCCAGTGATTATCAACTGGTGGCATGGGGGCCACATCAGGACCGCCACATACTCCCATCTGGTCCCAAGAACATTGTTAGATTAATATCAATCAATCAATCAATCAATCTTTATTTGTATAGCGCCAATTCATAACAAGTGTTATATCAAGACACTTTACAATAGAGCACAAAGCTCTTCATATTATGGATACGCATATATGCATAGATACATATATACATAAATAAAATACACATATACATATGTATACAAATATATACATCCAACACCCAACATGAATCCATATAGCCAGTCATGAATCCCTCCATCATGGCGGCAAGAAAAAACCTTCTGTTAAGCAGCAGGAAATCTTGAATGTGGACCCCAGTCTCATGATGAACAGCAAATCCACACGATGCTGTGTTGGGTGTGTGGCAAAGGGAGGGAGGTAAGTGGAGACAAGTGGACTAAAGTAAGAACTAAAGCTAGTAACAGATCAATGGACAAATCATAGACCCGTCGTTGTCAAATTTGTTTCTGCTGGAAACAAATTTATTAGAGGTTAGCCTCTTGAGATGCTACAACTTGTTTTCAGGAGAGTCCTCATGTCTGTATGGTTGTGGTGATAATTTTACAGAAGTATAATCAATAAAGTCTTACTGAAACTAAGAATTTATGGTAGTGACTAACTCATGGGTGCCCAGACCACAAGTGCATCCCTACCATATTTGTCTCCGTTAAGTATAGGAATGTATTAATGGTAGACCTCTTGAGATGTGACACCCTCATTTTCAAGAGGGATCTCATGCCCATGTGGAGCTAGAGATAGTTACTATAGATGTATCAACCATGGATAGAAAGATCATACTAATATCTACATTAACTGCTTATGGTTATGAACTAGAATGATATGGCCAAATATGTGTTATGTCTGTAATTGTAGTTATTGAGGCTTCGTGACTCCACAGCAGCAGGCAGTCTCCACCAAGGATCCCAGGCCACCTACAAGACAAGAGCCAGAGACGAGTACAGGAGTATAATAAAGCATGTCCACAATATTGCCCCTCTAAAAAGCTACAAAAACTCTTGGGTTGAACTCATGATTCTAAGTTGCAAGAAAAACATCTTAAAATTAAGACAACAAACTATCTTGTGTTAAGGTAATTTATTAATCAAATATAATCTGCATTAAATAAAGCCTGTGGTTTATGGCAGTATTGAAAAAATGACTCACCTAGATCAGAAGCAGAGCTACCATGGTGGCACAGGGGGGCACCCGTCCCCCCTGAAAACTGATTGGCTCCCCATGTGCCCCCCCAACTGTCACTTGTCCTTATGGATTTCAGTCATTGTGTAAAGTCTCCACCGACAATTAACAGAGACAATCAATCAAGGCTCTAGTCTGCAGTGGATCAAGGCCCCTGCAGACTAGAGCTGGAGACCCCATCTTTTTTTTTTTTTTTCCTTAGATTTATTTGCTCCATTTTTAGGCAAAATGTGTGCAGAGAACTTGGTTCGACTACATCTGACCTCTATGTAAAATACCTAATAAAAATGGTCGAGATAATACTTTGACCAATGACAAAACGTGCTAATTTTAGTCTAAAAATAGATAACGTTACATAACACAGTAAGAAGAATGAGTCACAACAAGCACACAGGACCATTTAGAATTGCTAAAGAGTTTATCTGATGACTGTAGGCAGAGGTAGGCTAATGCTACCCATTGACTCCCAGGGCTCTAATTCCTTGGCGCAACTCAGGGTGGCACAGCCTGGCGCACCCCGCGCAGTAGTAATTTTGTCCAGTGCACCCGCCGTGCGCATCCAATTTGGCAATTTGGTAGACCTGGTGTGCCGATATGGGTGTGACGGCGCACCAGGGGAGGTGTCGAAAGATTCAGCTTGGCGCAGTGACAATTTCGTGCCAAAAAACTGTGCGGAAGGTGCGCTGAAAGCCCGCCAGCTCCAACCTGGTTTATTCTCGGCGCAGACGAGGCGAACTCGGGGCAGTGGTAATTTGACTGACAGGCGCGCTGTGAGCACACGTCACCAAAACCTCACAGGCAGTATCCCAGATTGTCAGACACATTTCAATGCAATAAACAATCACAACAACCACTATTTAATGTAACCCTCTGAACCAGCACATACATTTGTATCTATATTAATTGTCCCGTCACATCTGATGTCAGATCAGAGATGTTTGTCATAACTAACGAGTTCACATCTCTCAAGCCAACCACAAACAGCCACATCATCCTCTACGGAGTATCCGGCTTCTCCCGGCTTCTCTCATCTCATGAAATTAAATAGAAAAGAAAAAAGAGAGAGACGCTCGCTGAATAAATGTAAGTCACTCGGTGTCTTAAGGATTTACCTGTGATTGCCCATATTTCTCTGTTTTAATCTTTATTCATAACGTCATCTAAAAAGATGGAGTACATTATTGCAAGGATGATGAGGAGGAGATATTGGGGGGGGGATATTTCACCAAAGATTTTGCCATTTGGCGATGACAGACCAGGAATGCAGGTGGATCACAAGAATGATGAATTGATTACCCTGATGCTGTGTTTAAATGTAACTATCACTTAATTTTGTATCCATATTAATGAGACACGCAAGGTGGTCCACACAGTGATGCGCACCGTGTCCCCCGATGCGCGGCCCGCGCGCCCGGTGGCCCCTGCGCTCTCCCAGTTGCTGCAAAAGTGATAGCAGCTCTGACCTTCTTCTCCATCGAGGTGAAATTGTCACTGCGCCTCGCCCGCGGCGCATTTAAAGGCGAGGAGAGGCATTCATTTGATTGGTGAAGAATGCACTCGGCTGTGTTAAACCCACTCACGCCTTCTCTCCTCCCTCTCCACTTGCGCCGCTGGGAGAGACGGAGGCATGGGTGCGCCTCCCTGCGCCAGACTGCGCCGTGCACGAAACTTGCAAAATGCCCTGGACACACCCCGTTGCGCGGCGCAGGGCAGGTGCGCCCAGCCTGCGCCTGGTCTAACGAAATTAGAGCCCCCAGTGTTTGAGCTGAGCTAATTATCAATGGGTGAGCTCTGCCCGTTCCTTTCCTTGTTACTGCACGCACAGTCGAATGAATGGTGTTATACTGCTCGTCATGGACTCGGGAGTGAGGCAAGACATGAGAACAACACAAATGTTGGTGTATCCCTTTAACAAAAAGGTTAAAAATGCATCTTTACAGTTACTGGTGTTCAGGTTTCAAGTACCAAAAGCCTGACAGTGGTGTGCCAATAATAACATAAAAGGGTGCATTTGTTTTACAGCAAAAGACAAACTTCTCAGGAAGCTTCTTCCCCTACCAAAGCCCTCTTTTTAAGCTAGCTCCTCTGGTGTTTTAGAGGTTAAAATGGGTTCCGAGCATGACTTGAGAAACTCTGTTGATGGATCTTCCACGCCTATGAGCTGCTCCCCCAGCAGATGGAGATGGAAATGATGGTGGTCGTCTTAAGGCAGAAGGACTTTTTGGTGTCCTTTCCTCACAGGTTCTGTGATGCTTGAGGGAAAAAGGGAAAAATAAAATTATCAGTGCTCGACCAGCCAGCGAGGGCTGACTGTGCAGAAAAAATCATAAAAGGGGCTGTGAAAGAAAAAAGAAAGGAGAGATGTTCTGTGGACTGAAGCTGGTCATATATGGGAAGTTAAGAGAAGTTGGTTACAAGGGGCTTATAGGCTGGGTCCCCCTGCCCTTTTTCCCAGGTAACCAACAATCAAAGAAAAGGGCCCTGGTCCCCTTTTCCTTTTCACACATTAGGAAGGGGAAGTGCGGCAAGACATGCTGGGAGCTCCAATCTTTGTAGTTATTGTAGCTTCTTCGTCCTCTTTACACACAGACTTTTGTGGATGCATGCAGGCCTGAGTCTATGGATACACACTTGTCCAGGTCCCATCACTGAAGTCTATGTAAACCATACTGTTAAAAAAAATACTTTTTTCAATTTGATTAAATGTCACTTCAAAGATGCTCTTTCCAAGTTCTCCAAAATGACTTTAAAGTGTCTTAATAAGTTCAAATTTATCAGTAAATTTAACACTGCAAGTACAAAAGTGGTCATTGTTGATAGAGTTTGCAAAAGTAAACACAAAAAACACAAGTAGCTATATCCTGACTTTTCATAAATGTGTGTAAAATTTCCTTTTATGTTAGTTTTAAGGTAATATTTCAAGACAAATGAGAGTGGTGTGTATTTCTACCTTAAACTACTACACTGGTTATTTTGACTTGGCCATCATCCACAATCAGGGATATCATTATCTGCTAATTTATACAATAGCAGGTACATCTTCCTGCTCGGCAACTATATGTGACCATTTTCAATGCCATAATTTTTAAAGTAAATTAATTTCAGCTTCAATCTAAATTTAAATTGCATCATGATAACATGGGAGAAAAGAACAAAGGTCATTTCCATTAGTGAAGCAGACAGGTGCAGTGTAGACACAAAGCCTGATGCCTGTTTTTTTTAAATAGAATAATTATTGACAATTTAAGTTTTTTTTTTTTCAATTACAATATCTGATGATGGTAGTAATGTGCACAAAAATAAATGATTTCTGTACTGATTCCTGAAATCCTGAAATTGAAAAAAATAATGTTTTAATTAATAAAAAAAAAATGTAAATAAATAAATTGATAAAAATAAAGAGATAATGAATCAAAGTTATGTTAAAGGTAGAAAAAAGGACATATAAAATTGGTAGAATGGTATGAAGAAAAGGAAAGAGAGTATTTGTGTCCCTTTTTTTTCTTGGCATTATTAGATTTGGATTTCAAGTGATGGTGCCAAAGGACTTTATGTGAGGAAATTTGGTTTCCCTCTCATTTGCTCTTCTTTCATCTGAGTTCTCATCTTTCAAGTTTAGTGAATTTGATCAATCTTGACAATATGCTGATAAATTGTTCTTGTTGCAGTTTGAGTGAATATGTTTATTTCTTCATTGAGTATATTTGATAATCCAGTTCTTGAAAGATGGGACTTGGGTTTTAGTTTTACACAAATAGAAAACATCAAAATTGAAATGGATGTTAAGTAATACTTTCAGGTTCTGTAGCTTTGTCATAAAATGGGTCCAGATTAAAGAATATATAATAAAAAAGACGTCACGTTTGAGTTGTCCTTCTGCATTTAGTTAATTTGGTTTAATCTGATTTAACCTTTGGTGCTTCTGGCTTTTTAAGCTTTTTTTGGGTTTTTTCTCTTATATCTGTTTGGTTATAAAACAGCTGTTTAAGTCTTTGTCTATTTTTCTATGTACAAGCTTGAGCATGCCTGTGTGTTTAATTTTAATTCTTAAAAATAACTCTTTATTGGTGATGTCCTAAAACCCAGCCTGAAGCAAATGTAAAGTTTGGTTTAAAACCTTGAGACTAGTGAGAGACTGCAGTGTTAATGGAGGCTTTGCAGCTTTCTGACTGAACACACTGAGAATTATCTGTTTGTTAATATCATCTTCACCTGTATAGGAAAGTAGGGGACCTTCTTTTCACATCAATGCATTTCCTTGAAGGAGGGAAAGTGGAGAAACATTTATTGACTCTTCAGAGGTATCTCCTTTTGAAGAGTTATTTTTATAGAAGAAAATATAAAGATAAGGACAGCCCCAAATAGTATTTCCCTCTGAAAGCTACTTTAAAATAACAAGGTATTTCAGCTGTGCAAAGATATTGACGGTAAATAAGTGTGGGAGTAAATCGCAGCCGTTAAAGATTCATTCTCATTACAGCTCCTGATGCCTGCTTTGTGTTTTTGTGTTGCAGTCAACACGCCGCCGTCAGATGGAGATTTAGGCCGACCAGACGAAGACACATTTGGGGTGAGTTTTTCTCCTTAATGATGTTGATGTAACAGCTGCTGAAGATGTTGCCTGTGGACTCGGCACGAAGCGGCTGTGCATTGTAACACAAATCTAAAGTGGGTCTTATCTGTCAGAGGACCCTCGTAGCCGTTTGCATTGTGTGTTGACTCGCAGCACAAAGAGTAAAACAGAACAAAACACATGTTCTTGTCACTGTTCAAAGTTGTATGTTTGGCTGCTAATGATGTTGACTGTGGCACCACTTTGCTACTGAGTGTACTGCTGTTTCAAGATGTTATGTAACATGGGTTCAGTGTAGAGCTGGGCAACATATCAAGTTATATTTCTTAATGAAATATAGAGAAAGACATTTTGTTTACATTGTTAGAGATTGTGTAAATACTGCTTCTATAAACAAGACTAATGTGTCCACCAAAAACAGACAAAGTGGTGGAATTGATGGATGGATGCCCAAGAAATTATCAATCCAACCACAAATCTCTTTCTGAACCTGGCTTTAAATGTGAATTTCTGTTGAAAAAACGTCACTTTGTGAGGACTTGGTCTCTGGTGGTGGCCAGCCTTAATCGAGCACCAATGGAAGTGTGACTTTTTGCACCCCAGCATTGGATTTTTTTTTCAGAGGCTGAAGGTCTGTTCTTGCTCCTCCCCTTTGCCTACAAATAGATCTATGGGCGGTTTATTAAGCATTTCCAATGTGGCAACTAATGTGTTTTGGCTTCAAAACAACTCTTAGGAAACAAAGGGTGAGCTCACTGATGTTGTGTCCATGTCATATTCAGTCTTGGACAAAGTGATAAAACAGAGCTGTTGATGATCCGGACTTTTAAAGAGAATGCTGCGGTTACATACTATATATTCCATGAACTGACTTATGTAAAACTGGTTTTATTTGAGAAATAGATTTAAACAACTTCCTATAAACTGGATTATAACTGCACCCTAAGCAGCTGTTATTTAAAATACAACATAATTTATCACAATTTAGCAGATTAAACTACTTAATTTTCAGCAAATACATTGATAAGAAAGACAGGATTGCAGTTCAATAATAATAATGATCTTTACTCTGATTGGATCTGACACAACTCTCCTTTTTCCTCAGGTTTCCATCGCCGTTGGTCTGGCGGGCTTCGCTTGCGTCCTCCTTGTCGTCCTGTTCGTTCTCATCAACAAATATGGCCGTCGCTCCAAATTCGGTATGAAAGGTAAGTCCACACAGATAGTCAGATGAGCAGACAAGGCGGGGAGAAAGATAGCTTTGTTTTATTGTCGCCTTTCTGCTGGTTGCATCATCGCTCCATTGAGTCCCCCAGATAATCCTCTCTTCAAAAGACCTTTGTTCAACAGAAAATGTACATATGCAGATACTGTAGACATCTAAAGCTTTTACTGTGCCCGAGTGGTGTCCCAAAGAGGACTTAATTTAGAAAATAAAGCTTTTTCCTCAGTGGAGTGGATGATGAATGATCCTTTGCAGGACAGTAATATTCAGAGTTTCTGTAGTTTAATCCTGCAAAAGGCCATATATTTGCAATTGGTCACATATGCTCACATGCACACAAACAGCTGGATCAATACTAAAGGGCAGCGTGCATGCAGATGAGGCCTATGCACATTCACTGTGACTGCTGTGTAGAATGATCCAGAATTAATTAGTGGACTCGGTGCTGTCGATCATGCTGAAGAACTCAATAGGATTAATATGGCTTTTGTGCATGCTGAGCTTTCATCTTGTCAGCTCCAGGTTTTTTTTTTTTTTTTTTGCTTGGTCTCTCTGACGTTGGCGGTGTGGAAGAGGCGAAGTAGTCAACGCTCTGATCTTGAAACAGAGAGCAGAGCAGATAGAGGGGGGAGACGGTATAGATGCTGAGGTCCTGAGGTTCTGGTTCAGACGTTTGCTCACCAAATGTAGCTCTTATCAGTTGGACGACCCTCGCTGGTTTGATGTAGGAAGGCTTGTGTTCTACTCAGAAAACACACACACACACACACACACACACACACACACACACACACACACACTGTGAGCCTTTAAGACAAGCTGCATGGAGGCTGTTTTACTATCAGGTATGGACTGCTATAAAAGGGCAGAAGTAAGACCCATTCCAGGTCTCTTTTTGCTCTTTCCCTTTAACTAGTGAACAGATGTTGCCCTTAATGGTTCTGGAAAAAGGTTTTAGGAGACATTCCAAAATAATAAAATTGTAAATGAGGTATTTATGAGAGACTCTGCTTATGCTATTTAAAAGAGTAGGTTCCATCTGCTTAGATTTTTTTAACAGTTATTTAAATTAAAAAGAAAATATAAAGTTTAGAATTTTGAATCATGCAAGCTAAATTACATAAAACCTCTATGCTTCTCATTAAGCGTTGCAAGGATGGCATATTTTCTTAGGCCAGTTCAGAAGTTAGTATCAAGCTGGTTCTCTGGGAGAAAGGTCTATGTGGATTTAGATCATTGCACATAAAAACGACTGTGCTTAATAAAAATTCATGCAATTTACACATTTTGTTCATCATGATAAGCCTCACAAAAGAACCTAACCTCAATGAATTTTTAGGCTTAAATCTAGTCAGTAAGAAAGCTGTTATCCAGCTATTAAGAAACCACAACATTCTGGTTCGACTTTGCCCGTTTCACACTGGAAGCATTTGGCACGCATGTCCGCTCAGGAGAGTGTCGCTACAGCTTTCACACCAGGCATGGATATGGAGATGAAACTCTGCAGCTTTCTTTCTCCAGTGTTATCATCGTGCATGTAGTGACGCTGCTTCATATTAACTTCTGTGTGCTTTAATGCACCTCTTTAATCGATGCTGCTTACACTTTTTATCTTGATAGTATCAGGGTTACAAATGTAAAGGGCTCTTTTTAGCACTTTGTTAGCAATCATCCTTTAATAAACCCAATGAAGCTTTGAAATTCAAAATATCAGAAACATTTCATGTTGCAAAATGAAACATTCAAATCCTGTGTGTTCACTTAGCGCCTTATTTCAGGTATTTCAAAAGGTGTTCTAAAATCCCATAGACTGTGGGACTTACTGTAGAAACTAGATGTTAACTCACTTCCTCATTCTAGGATTCACTCCTGCATCATTTTATTATAAATTAATGTAAAAACTGTATTATTTACAGTGACCATAAATTACAAAGACACCCTCCATCCCTACCACAGTCCTTAGTGCCATAAAGCTGTTCAAATGGAATTTTGAAGTAATGCTCTGGTCCGCAGTTTTAGTTCTTAAGTATGATGAAACAGGTTTTTCTTGGAGTAGACAAACATGTCACAATGCTACTAATTTAGTTGTTTTTTAAAGTAATATGACAACCTATGCAGTATTTTATCATCCAATCTAACTGAATTATATAGTAATTGCAATATTTGTCTTAATACCATCATCACGGCTTTGACCACAGTTTGCACTCCTTATATAGTTACACTGAGATATTTTCATGCAAATACAAGTAAAAGTAACACAAGTAAATCTAATTTATATTTTTTTTAAGTCCTAAATATTTTCAATACATTTTACATTATCCAGTGGAAAGGACAACTGCTGTAAGGGTGCTGGGTCAGCTAGTTATATTTTTCATTTCAGTTTAATGGTAAAATATATCTTGAACTAACCAATAAATACAACTATAGAACAGCACAATGTAAAATAAAGCTGGGCTGAACTGAAGGTTCTGTCAACAAACACTGCAATCCATCAGGTGTATAAAGGCAACAGTACATAGCCATTTTGTTTCATGGTTGTAGTTTGCATAACGAGAGAGAAAAGCTGTTAAAAATGACCTTTCTGATTTGCAATCATAATGATCCCAGAATACGCTGCAAGAAAATGAGTCATTTTTTGTGATTGTTTTGCGTGGGAGTCCTCTGGTCAACCTGAGGAGCTGCAAATGGAGGCCCAATGTCAATACATGTAGTACCCTAAGTGTCCACTTGAGGCTGGCTGCAGAAACCTGACACCTTAATGATTGTGTGCAGGGAAAATCATTTTTTTACAGCCTGAATACACATCCATAGAGCCTGGTTCAAAAAGCAACTTCAGTCTAAATATAAAATACATCTATGTGCTCTCATTGAGAGGGGGTGGATTTTTGTTTTTAGCTGTTTTTACTTTTACTGACGATTACTGAGGATTAACGGATATAAAAATGCAGCATTGCTATTGATCAGACAGCCTTAGGTCCCACCTCAACAAAGCCTCTCTGTCTGTGATAAGGTTGAGCTAAAATTTGGTTGGGATGGCACATGCAGTATGTCAGCGTCCTTTAGAGGGCAGCAACAGTGTTTCATAGGCTGCTATGTTAATCAAACAACTAATGTGACATGGTGTTGTCCAATTCTTCAGTCTATGGCTTTTAAGTCGGTAGTGTGTTGACAGTTTTTCTACTGCTACAGCAACTTACCTAGCCATGCTAGCTGTGTAGAACTAGCTCCTTAATGATGAAAAGGTCACTTGCTTTGAAACATTCTGTTTGGTTGGTAGCCAGGACCTTTTTCTTTTTTTCTCCATCTCTCTCTGCCCCATCTTTTCTTCCTCTGACTGTCTATTTCACCTGGCAAGAATAGTCAATGTAAGTTTATGCAGCAGGTAGATGGTTGCTTTGCGTGTCACAAGCACAGCTATGATAAAATGTTTGCAGATGGCGGCCTTGACTCTTCTGAAACAATAAACCAACTGTGATAGTCGCACCTGCATATGGTGATAAGTTTATTCAGAAAGCTGTATCATTTTTTTAGCTGTTCACACTGATGCTCACGGCAGGCCAAAAAGACCCCCGGCCACCAGCAAATGTCCCTCTGCTTTGTCTCACACGGTCTGCCCTTGATTGATTCAGTGGTTCGGGTTATGTTTCAGCTTGTAAGGCTGGAGGCCTGGATCCAGTTCCTTCACTTTCATCATGTGTCCTTGGGCAAGACACTTAACCCCACATGGCTGTGCTGTTGGCAACACATCTGTGAATGTGTACAAACTTTATTAGATTTTACTGATGAACACTTAACATAAACCAGTGAGTGGGAACCTTGGGTGTAAGGAGCACTCTGAGGCATCAGGTGACTAAAAAAGTGCTATACAAGCCCCATTTCAGTTGCAAATATTCCTCAGTGCGTCTCCTTATCATGATTTGATTCAACCCAGACTGCTCTTTCCTCTCAGTTTATAGCATTTGTCAACCTCCTTCTAAAAAATATGCAGCCACCCAGCGCACTCTCCATTTCAAACCAGAAGCAAGACTAGCAGCTTTAGCATCTGCCAGCCTTTAATTAGCTACTTTACAGGATTAAAGTCTGTTACTCACTCTGGTTAAGAACTCTGCGTTGTAATTATTTTGGGGGCGGCAATTATTACATTGACCCACAGCTGGCTTCTGGTTTTATAGCTAATGAAGCTTCACAGGCGTGTTTGTTGTGTCATGAAAAGTCTTATAAGGCTAAACTATTCTAACAAAGTCTTTCTACACAGAGAGCACAGAAATAACTCACACTGAAAGGGAAATAAAAGGTTATAATAAAACTACATGTCACAGAGGCGGTACGCCCTTTATGTTTGTATGTATGAGATGAGATTTAATGGCGGCCTGGCGGCTTGCTAATGATGCGTCTGCCATGTTGTTATTCTCTTTGATCCAGAGCACCTTTATATGCTGGATGGTGATGCATTTTCCACAAAAGAAAGATTGAATATTTATAATATCCACACAGAAAATAGGTAAACAATAGAAACCTTAGTCTCCAAGGAGGCTATTTTACATCATGCCTTGTTTAGAAACACTGGCTGGTAAATAAAAGAAGGCCTTGCTTAATATATGAGGCATTTTTGGAGCTAAAAGCTGTGATATGCAACCATGCCCTTCTCAAAAGAAACAGTCAAAAAATTTAGTTTCTTCCTTGAGTGCAGTTTAATTTGAGCATATGGCTAGCACTTACATTGTCCTGGGAATGGAAAACATTATATATGTATAGACAAATGTATGTGCTACAACTTGGGACAGAGATTTCTTATTTAAATTGATGATTATATCCTTATCAATACATCTGAATGATCCAAGCCTTCAACATGATGCAGTACTGTTGGTTTAAGGGTTGGTTGAAGGGCTGGTTGGCTGGATGGATGGGTTGTTAGTTGGTTGGTTGGCTGGGTTGTTGGATGGATGGATATATGAATGGTTGGTTGGTAGATGGAATGTTGGTTGTCTTTGTTGGTTTAATGAATGGTTTGTTGATGGGTCTGGTGGTGGGATGGATGGGTGGATAGATGGATGAACTGTTGTTGATTGGTTTGGTAAATTGGTTAAATGGTGGTTGGTTGGTTGGTTGCCTAGATGCATATATAATAGGTGGATGGGTGGTTGGATGGTGTTTTGGCTGGTTGGCTGTTAATTGGGTGGTTTGCTCAGTGGATGGAGATTGGTTGATAGGATTCTAAGATTGGATTTCTATATTTGAACACCAGTGCAGGCTTCAAAGTTATGCTGTACTAATAGGTAAATGATATTGTCCAAACATAAAATTACAGATTTTTACTCACTAAGCAGACGTGTTAAATTTGACAGAGTTTTTTTTTTTTTTTTATCTCTCATTAAAAAAGAATACCACTGACACAGAACTTACACAAGATAAGTATTGACTTAATTTAATCCAATAAGTTGCTGCAATAAAAAGAAATACCTTCTTAAAACTAAACTACATGCTGTGAAAGGAAATCAAGTGACAAGGTCAAGGAAGTCAAGGAAAAATTTTCATTTTTAAAAATCTTATGTGACAAAAAATTCAAATAATTTGCATTTATCGCTCAGCTCTATGTTCTTACAGTGGCTGCTTTAAAAGGAGAGGATAGACTGTCAAGCAACAGCAGCAGTCAATGTGACTTGCAGCAGGAGCCAGAGTTAAAAAAAAATAAACATTTATATATATAAATGTATTTTTGTTTGCTTTGTCATTTTTGTTTCTTTTGTAACACCTAAACAGTGACAAGGTACCAGATTTTAGTTTAATATAACTTGCATAATAGTCTTTCTTTCTTTTCTTTTTTTCAAAATTGGCAAAAAGAGCATGAGTCTTGCAATGAATTGTAGTTTGTTGGTTGCCAGTTTGGTTGAGCTGAGGTTAAGAGTATTAAAGAATAACGTAAACCTTAATCAATAATTTTTTGACTTTTTAACTTAAAAATACTTTTTTTTCTTTAAGTAGGATTCAAAGAGTCACACATGATTACAAAAGAGTACTGAGTTCTATAACAGCAGCAGGGTTGCCAGATCTTGCATGAGAAACAAGTAACCAGAGTGATAGAAATATTCCCAAGTGTTGTGAATTTGTTTTTTTAAATAAGTGATAGAGTAGACACTCAAAACAAGCAACCTAATGCAACATCATATGTAAGAAAGAGGAGACTGGTCCAGGGAAGATATACTTTAAAATAAGTGTGGGAACTTGCTTCATCAGTCAACTTTACAATACTGTACAATTTGTATGGATTGTACATTTAGGAATGAGTAACACAGCTAAACCTGTAGGCAGTGCCCCAAAAAATGTGTCAAAATCCCCCTTTTCCCTGGAAGAAAGCCTACAGATCCTCAGTGAAGCAAGAGTGAGGAACTGGCCTTCTTCCTTTTGGGACACCCACTATGCAGCCTGTCTTTGACTTCACCAGTTTCCTGGAACTTTGTCCTAAGATTGGAAATGGTTCCAGGGCTGACGTGTGGGGTGCTACCCACACATTTAGCCATGTTGCTCATTCCTAGCATGTCTATCAAGTTTTTTTAAGAGTATAGATTAAATCTTGGCTGCATTTCATAAGCAGCCATCAGCAATAAACTGTAACTTGTAATTCTACATTTCCAACAGTGATTCTATAAAACAGCTTGTATTACTATACAGTAGGGACTGACACAGGGAGTAAGGCAAGCCCGAATTAGCAGCCTCAGAAACATATCCAAAGGAACACAACTCTTGATGGACAGTTTACCTGACAAACAAGCCCAAAGTCACTTAGAATTACATTTTGCAGCATTGACTTCAGGTTAAGTGTGTCCGCATGTACACAGCAACTCCTAACTTATTTCAAATTTTAGCCAAAGGGAGCATAAAATGACATTTTATCCCCATGCTGAAGTGATAAACGGTCATATTTATCATCTCCATGGTGAGGTCCAAAGCCCTCTTACACACAGTGATGAGATTCTCTAAAGAATTGCTTTGGAAGGCGATCTAACTGTGCACCGCATGCTTCCCTGGATACACTCAGTGATTCATACAATATGTTGAGATTGTGGCTTCGTCAAGGGCATCTCAGCAGTTTCTCTTCAAAGACCGAGCAGCATGTTGTAAGGAGGCAGGAATGCTGTACATACAATTCTTACCACACAAGGGCATAACAACCCCATCGACAACACTCAACCTCTTCATGATATACATTAGTAATATGAGTGGTTTGAACTGGTTGTTTGGGGGCGGCAGTAGCTCAGGGGCGGCAGTTGCTCAGCCCATAAGGACCTGGTCTGGGGACCGAAGGTGGCCGGTTCGTATCCTGACCAAACCATGATTAGAAGTTGGTTTGGTAGCTGGAGAGGTGCAAGCTGACTTCCTGGGCTCTGCCGAAATGCCCCTGAGCAACGCACTGAACCCCCAAACTGCTCGGAAGCGCTTCTTCAGGAGCAGCAAGCCATCACTCTGACATCTCTCCATTACTGCATGATCATAGGACCTGTTTGTGCATGTGCATGTGTATTTCAGCCTATGTGTGTAAAGCATGTCTCAACAACAGAGTGTAAAGAATCTGAATTTCCTGTGAGGGATTAATAAAGTATGTCTTCTTCTTCTTTCTTCTCCATGGTTCAATAGAAAACATGATAACATGCATCTGATACACCTTCTTATTTGCTCCCTTCTGCATTCATAAAAGTATATTTTACTCTATATTTTGAAAGAGAAATTAAAATGTCAGCAGCTTTGTTAATGAATTACAATGATCATTTTTTTCCAACTTGTTTTAGAGTTGCAATCCAAGCATCATTATAGGTGATGTTTTGTATTTGCAGCTGTAAAAATATCCCTTAATTTCATAATACTGAAATAATGGCTATCCTTACCCTTGCTTCTGGCTGATCATACAACCTAACTCTTTGACACAGTCAAGGAGGAGCATGGTCCAAATATATCATTTAGATGCAGGAGAGGTGGGAGCTACGAGCGAGAAGACAGCAGAAGTGCTGCTAATACAGGGGTTAGCATAAGATTCTAAACAGCTTCAGAAGCAATTTTTATCTGATATAAACTTCATTTTCTAAATAAAAGAAAATTTAAAGAAGCATATTTTCACTCCACTTGTGAAGTTTGTTTTATGGAAGTGGCTCATATCTACTGTAGGGTAGAAGCTCCTGCCTACTAACTGATACTGATTGGCCTGTAATAAATGTTTTGATGATGGAATCGATTGTCCAGCCACCTGTTGGATAAGCTTATGAAAGGTTTAGAGGAGCCCTCCCAAAGCCAATAGTAAGTGTTTGGGGCGGCAAAACCTATCATTAAGCTTATCCTAACAGGTGGCTGGACAATCGTTCCATCAATCAACATTTATTACAGGCCCAATCAGATAGTATAGCAGGCAGGAGCTTCTACCCTACAGAGCGTGAGCCATTCATAAAACAAACATCTCACAAGTGGAGGTAAATATGCTGAAGGGAATTTTTTCATTTATTTAGAAAATGAAGTTTTAATCAGATAAAACTGCTTCTGAAGCTGTTAGCATCTATGCTAACCCCTGATTAGCAGCCACTTCCAGCTTCTTCTCGCTAATATCTCCCTTTTGAAACAAGCTATAAGATGCATATATGGCCACCATGCATCCTAATCTTATAGACCTTGTCAAAGAGTTAGGTTGTATAATCAGCCAGAAGCAATGGTAAGGATAGCCATTATTTTCCAGTATTATGAAATTAAGGGATATTTTTACAGCTGCAAATACAAAACATCACCTATAATGATGTCTTGGATGCAACTCTAAACAAGGGTTGGAAAATAGATGATCATTGTAATTCATTAACAAAGGCTGCTGACATTTTAATTTCTCTTTCAAAATATAGAGTAAAAGTATACTTTTATGAATGCAGAAGGGAGCAAATAAGAAGGTGTATCAAATGCATGTTATCATGTTTTCTATTGAACCATGGAGAAGAAAGAAGAAGAGGGACCTACTTTATTAATCCCTCACAGGAAATTCAGATTCTTTACACTCTGTTGTTGAGACATGCATTACACTCATAGGCTGAAAAACACATGCACATGCACAAACAGGTCCTATGATCATGCAGGTAATGGAGGAGATGTCAGAGTGATGGCTTGCAGCTCCTGAAGAAGGCGCTTCCGAGCAGTTTGGGGGTTCAGTGCGTATGCTCAGGGGCATTTTCGGCAGAGCCCAGGAAGTCAGCTTGCACCTCTCCAGCTACCAAACCAACTTCTAATCATGGTTTGGGGTCAGGATACGAACCGCCTCCCTTCGGTCCCCCAGACCAGGTCCTTATGGGCTTGATGCAAGCTGCCGCCCCCTGTGAGCTACTGCCGCCCCCAAACAACCAGTTCAAACCACTCAGTATTACTAATGTATATCAAGAAGGAGGTTGAGTGTTGTCGATGGGGTTGTGTTATGCCTTTGTGTGGTAAGAATTTGTATGGTACAGCATTCCTGCCTCCTTACAACATGCTGCTCGGTCTTTGAAGAGAAAACTGCTGAGATTGCCCTTGACCGAAGCCCACAATCTCAACATATTGTATGAATCACTGAGTGTATCAGGGAAGCATGCGGTGCACAGTTAGAATCGCCTTCCAAAGCAATTCTTTAGAGAATCTCATCACTGTGTAAGAGGGCTTTGGACCTCACCATGGAGATGATAAATATGACCGTTTATCACTTCAGGCATGGGATAAAATGTCATTTTATGCTCCTTTGGCTAAAATTTGAAATAAGTTTAGGAGTTGCTGTGTACATGCGGACACACTTAACCTGAAGTCAATGCTGCAAAATGTAATTCTAAGTGACTTTGGGCTTGTTTGTCAGGTAAACTGTCCATCAAGAGTTGTGTTCCTTTGGATATGTTTCTGAGGCTGCTAATTCGGGCTTGCCTTACTCCTGTGTCAGTCCCTACAGTATAGTAATACAAGCGTGTTTTATAGAATCACTGTTGGAAATGTAGAATTACAAGTTACAGTTTAGTTGCTGATGGCTGCTTATGAAATGCAGCCAAGATTTAATCTATACTCTTAAAAAAAACTTGATATACATGCTAGGAATGAGCAACATGGGCTAATGGTGTGGGTAGCACCCCACACGTCAGCCCTGGAACCATTGTCCGATTCTTAGTACATAGGTTCCAGGAAACTGGTTGAAGTCAAAGACAGGCTTGCATAGTGGGTGTCCCAAAAGGAAGAAGGCCAGGTTCCTCACTCTTGCTTCACTGAGGATCTGTAGGCTTTCTTCCAGGGAAAAAGGGGATTTTTGACACATTTTTGGGCACTGCCTACAGGTTGTAGGCTGTGTTACTCATTCCCTAAATGTACAATCCATACAAATTGTACAGTATTGTAATAGTTGACTGATGAAAGCAAGTTCCCACACTTATTTTAAAGTATATCTTCCTGGACCAGTCTCCTCTTTCTACATATGATGTTGCATTAGGTTGCTTGTTTTGATTGTCTACTCTATCACTTATTTAAAAAAACAAATTCACAACACTTGGGGAATATTTCTATCACTCTGGTTACTTGTTTCTCATGCAAGATCTGGCAACCCTGCTGCTGATATAGAACTCAGTACTCTTTTGTAATCATGTGTGACTCTTTGAATCCTACTTAAAGAAAAAAAGTATTTTTAAGGTTAAAAAGTCAAAAAATTATTGATTAAGGTATTACGTTATTCTTTAATACTCTTAACCTCAGCTCAACCAAACTGGCAACCAACAAACTACAATTCATTGCAAGACTCATCTCTTTTTGGCCAATTTTGAAAAAGGAGAAAAGAAAGAAAGACTATTATGCAAGTTATATTAAACTAAAATCTGGTACCTGTCACTGTTTAGGGTGTTACAAAAAGAAACAAAAATGACAAAGCAAACAAAAATACATTTATATATATAAATGTTTATTTTTTTTTAACTCTGGCTCCTGCTGCAAGTCACATTGACTGCTGCTGTTGCTTGACAGTCTATCCTCTCCTTTTAAAGCAGCCACTGTAAGAACATAGAGCTGAGGCGATAAAGTGCAAATTATTTGAATTTTTTGTCACATAGATAGTTTTAAAAATGAAAATTTTTTCCTTGACTTCCTGACCTTGTCACTTGATTTCCCTTTCACAGCATGTAGGTTAGTTTTAAGAAGGTATTTCTTTTATTGGCAGCAACTTATTGGATTAAATTAAGTCAATACTTATCTTGTGTAAGTTCTGTGTCAGTGTATTCTTTTTTAATGAAGATAAAAAAAATAAAAAAAACTCCTGTCAAATTTAACACGTCTGCTTAGTGAGTAAAAATCTGTAATTTTATGGTTTGGACAAGATCATTTACCCTATTAGTACAGCATAACTTTGAAGCCTGCACTGGTGTTCAAATATAGAAATCCAATCTTAGAATCCTATCAACCAATCTCCCATCCACTGAGCAAACCACCCAATTAACAGGCCAACCAGCCAAAACACCATCCAACCACCCATCCACCTATCTATATATGCATCTAGGCAACCAACCACACCAACCACCATTTAACCAATTTACCAAACCAATCAACCAACAGTTCATCCATCTATCCACCCATCCATCCCACCACCAGACCCATCAACAAACCATTCATTAAACCTACAAAGACAACCAACATTCCATCTACAACCAACCATTCATATATCCATCCATCCAACAAGCCCAGCCAACCAACCAACTAGACAACCCATCCATCCAGCCAACCAGCCCTTCAACCAACCCATGAAACCAACAGTACTGCATCACTGTTGAAGGCTTTGGATCATTCAGATGTATTGATAAGGATATAATCATCAAGTTTAAAGTAAGAAATCTCTGTCCCAAGTTGTAGGCACATACATTTGTCTATACATATAAAATGTTTTCCATTCCCAGGACAATGTAAGTGCTAGCCATATGCTCAAATTAAACTGCACTCAAGGATAGAAACTAAATTTTTTTGACTGTTTCTTTGAGAAGGGGCATGGTTGCATATCACAGCTTTTAGCTCCCAAAAATGCCTCATATATTAAGCAAGGCCTTCTTTATTTACCAGCCAGTGTTTCTAAACATGGCATGATGTAAAAGTAGCCTCCTTGGAGACTAAGGTTTTCTATTGTTTACCTATTTTCTGTGTGGATATTATAAATATTCAAGTCTTTCTTTTGTGGAAAATGCATCACCATCCAGCATATAAAGGAGGCTCTGGATCAAAGGAGAATAACAGACATGGCAGAGCGCATCATAGCAACGCCAGGCCGCCATTAAATCTCATCTCATACATACAAACATAAAGGGGCGTACCGCCTCTGTGACATGTAGTTTTTATTATAACCTTTATTTCCCTTTCAGAGGTGAGTTATTTCTGTGCTCTCTGTGTAGTAAGGAGCTTTGTTAGAATAGTTTTAGCCTTATAAGACTTTTCATGACACAACAAACACGCCTGTGAAGCTTCATTAGCTATAAAACCAGAAGCCAGCTGTGGGTCAATGTAATAGATTGCCGCCCCCAAAATAATTACAACGCAGAGTTCTTAAACCAGAGTGAGTATCAGACTTTAATCCTGTAAAGTAGGCTAATTAAAGGCTGGCATATGCTAAAGCTGCTAGTCTTGCTTCTGGTTTGAGAATGGAGGAGTGCGCTGGGTGGCTGCATATTTTTAGAAGGAGGTTGACAAATTCTATTAAACTGAGAGAAAGAGCAGTCTGGGTTGAATCAAATCATGATAAGGAGACGCACTGAGGAATATTTTGCAACTGAGAATGGGGCTTGTATAGCACTTTTTAGTCACCTGATGCCTCAGAGTGCTCCTTACTCCCAAGGTTCCCACTCACTGGTTTATGTAAGTGTTCATCAGTTAAAAGTCTAATAAAGTTTGTACACATTCACAAGTTGTGTTGCCAACAGCAACAGCCATGTTGGGTGTTAAGTGTCTTGCCCAAGGACAAGTGATGAAAGTGAAGGGAACTGGATCCAGGCCTCCAGCCTTACAAGCTGAAACATAACCCGAACCACTGAATCAATCAGGGCAGACCGTTGAGTACAAAGCAGAGGGACATTTGCTGGTGGCCGGGGTCTTTTTGCCTGCCCGTGAGCATCAGTGTTAACAGCTAAAAAAAATGATACAGCTTTCTGAATAAACTTAACACCATATGCAGGTGCGACTATCACAGTTGGTTTATTGTTCAGAAGAGTCAAGGCGCCATCTGCAAACATTTTATCATAGCTGTGCTTGTGACACGCAAAGCAACCATCTACCTGCTGCATAAACTTACATTGTACTACATTCTTGCCAGGTGAAATAGACAGTCAGAGGAAGAAAAGATGGGGCAGAGAGAGGATGGGAGAAAAAAAAGAAAAAGGTCCTGGCTACCAACCAAACAGAATGTTTCAAAGCAAGTGACCTTTTCATCATTAAGGGAGCTAGTTCTAGCACAGCTAGCATGGGCTAGGTAAGTTGCTGTAGCCGTATAAAACTGTCAACACACTACCGACTTAAAAGCCATAGACTGAAGAATTGGACAACACCATGTCAGCATTAGTTGTTTGATTAACAGTAGCAGCCTATGAAACACTGTTGCTGCCCTCTAAAGGACGCTGACATACTGCATGTGCCATCCCAACCAAATTTTAGCTCAACCTTATCACAGACAGAGAGGCTTTGTTGAGGTGGGACCTAAGGCTGTCTGATCAATAGCAATGCTGCATTTTTATATCCGTTAATCCTCAGTAATCGTCAGTAAAAGTAAAAACAGCTAAAAGACAAAATCCACCCCCCACTCAATGAGAGCACATAGATGTATTTTATATTTAGACTGAAGTTTGCTTTTTGAACCAGGCCTATGGATGTGTATTCAGGCTGTAAAAAAATGAGATTTTCACCCTGCACACAATCATTAAGGGTGTCAGGTTTCTGCAGCCAGCCTCAAGTGGACACTTAGTGTACTACATTATTGACATTGGGCCTCCATTTGCAGCTCCTCAGGTTGACCAGAGGACTCCCACGCAAAACAATCACAAAAAAATGACTCCTTTTCTTGCAGCGTATTCTGGGATCATATGATTGCAAATCAGAAAGGTCATTTTTAACTGCTTTTCTCTCTCGTTATGCAAACTACAACCATGAAACAAAATGGCTATGTACTGTTGCCTTTATACACCTGATGGATTGCAGTGTTTGTTGACATAACCTTCAGTTCAGCCCAGCTTTATTTACATTGTGCTGTTCTATAGTTGTATTTATTGGTTCAAGATATATTTTACCATTAAACTGAAATGAAAAATATAACTAGCTGACCCAGCACCCTTACAGCAGTTGTCCTTTCCACTGGATAATGTAAAATGTATTGAAAATATTTAGGGACTTAAAAAAAATATAAATTAGATTTACTTGTGTTACTTTTACTTTATTTGCATGAAAATATCTCAGTGTAACTATATAAGGAGTGCAAACTGTGGTCAAAGCCGTGATGATGGTATTAAGACAAATATTGCAATTACTATATAATTCAGTTAGATTGGATGATAAAATACTGCATAGGTTGTCATATTACTTTAAAAAACAACTAAATTAGTAGCATTGTGACATGTTTGTCTACTCCAAGAAAAACCTGTTTCATCATACTTAAGAACTAAAACTGCGGACCAGAGCATTACTTCAAAATTCCATTTGAACAGCTTTATGGCACTAAGACTGTGGGTAGGGATGGATGGTGTCTTTGTAATTTATGGTCACTGTAAATAATACAGTTTTTACATTAATTTATAATAAAATGATGCAGGAGTGAATCCTAGAATGAGGAAGTGAGTTAAACATCTAGTTTCTACAGTAAGTCCCACAGTCTATGGGATTTTAGAACACCTTTTGAAATACCTGAAATAAGGGCGCTAAGTGAACACACAGGATTTGAATGTTTCATTTTGCAACATGAAAATGTTTCTGATATTTTGAATTTCAAAGCTTCATTGGGTTTATTAAAGGATGATTGCTAACAAAGTGCTAAAAAGAGCCCTTTTACATTTGTAACCCTGATACTAACAGATAAAAAGTGTAAGCAGCATCGATTAAAGAGGTGCATTAAAGCACAACAGAAGGTTAATATGAAGCAGCGTCACTACATGCACGATGATAACACTGAGAAAGAAAGCTGCAGAGTTTCATCTCCATATCCATGCCTGGTGTGAAAGCTGTAGCGACACTCTCCTGAGCGGACATGCGTGCCAAATGCTTCCAGTGTGAAACGGGCAAAGTCGAACCAGAATGTTGTGGTTTTCTTAATAGCTGGATAACAGCTTTCTTACTGACTAGATTTAAGCCTAAAGAATTCATTGAGGGTTAGGTTCTTTTGTGAGGCTTATCATGATGAACAAAATGTGTAAATTGCATGAATTTTTATTAAGCACAGTCCGTTTTTATGTGCAATGAATCTAAATCCACATAGACCTTCTCCCAGAGAAACCAGCTTGATACTAACTTCTGAACTGGCCTAAGAAAATATGCCATCCTTGCAACGCTTAAATGAGAAGCATAGGAGGTTTTTATGTAATTTAGCTTGCATGAATTCAAAATTCTAAACTTTATATTTTCTTTTTAATTTAAATAACCTGTTAAAAAAATCTAAGCAGATGGAACCTACTCTTTTAAATAGCATAGACAGAGTCCTCATAAATACCTCATTTACAATTTTATTATTTTGGAATGTCTCCTAAAACCTTTTTCCAGAACCATTAAGGGCAACATCTGTTCACTAGTTAAAGGGGAAAGAGCAAAAAGAGACCTGGAATGGGTCTTACTTCTGCCCTTTTATTATAGCAGTCCAGACCTGATAGTAAAACAGCCTCCATGCAGCTTGTCTTAAAGGGGCTCACATTGTGTGTGTTGTGGGTGTGTGTGTGTGTGTGTGTGTGTGTGTGTGGTTTTCTGAGTAGAACACAAGCCTTCCTACATCAAACCAGCGGAGGGTCGTCCAACTGATAAGAGCTACATTTGGTGAGCAAACGTCTGAACCAGAACCTCAGGACCTCAGCATCTATACCGTCTCCCCCCTCTATCTGCTCTGCTCTCTGTTTCAAGATCAGAGCGTTGACTACTTCGCCTCTTCCACACCGCCAACGTCAGAGAGACCCAAGCAAAAAAAATAAAAAAAAAACCTGGAGCTGACAAGATGAAAGCTCAGCATGCACAAAAGCCATATTAATCCTATTGAGTTCTTCAGCAATATCGACAGCACCGAGTCCACTAATTAATTCTGGATCATTCTACACAGCAGTCACAGTGGAATGTGAATAGGCCTCATCTGCATGCACGCTGCCCTTTAGTATTGATCCACTGTTTGTGTGCATGTGAGCATATGTGACCAATTGCAAATATATGGCCTTTTGCAGGATTAACTACAGGAAACTCTGAATATTACTGTCCTGCAAAGGATCATTCATCATCCACTCCACTGAGGAAAAAGCTTTATTTTCTAAATTAAGGTCCTCTTTGGGACACCACTCGTGGGCACAGTAAAAGCTTTAGATGTCTACAGTATCTGCATATGTACATTTTCTGTTGAACAAAGGTCTTTTGAAGAGAGGATTATCTGGGGACTCAATGGAGCGATGATGCAAGCCAGCAGAAAGGCGACAATAAAACAAAGCTATCTTTCTCCCCGCCTTGTCTGCTCATCTGACTATCTGTGTGGACTTACCTTTCATACCGAATTTGGAGCGACGGCCATATTTGTTGATGAGAACGAACAGGACGACAAGGAGGACGCAAGCGAAGCCCGCCAGACCAATCGGCGATGGAAACCTGAGGAAAAAGGAGAGTTGTGTCAGATTCCAATCAGAGTAAAGATCATTATTATTATTGAAACTGCAATCCTGTCTTTCTTATCAATGTATTTGCTGAAAATTAAGTAGTTTAATCTGCTAAATTGTGATAAATTATGTTGTATTTTAAATAACAGCTGCTTAGGGTGCAGTTATAATCCAGTTTATAGGAAGTTGTTTAAATCTATTTCTCAAATAAAACCAGTTTACATAAGTCAGTTCATGAATATATAGTATGTAACCGCAGCATTCTCTTTAAAAGTCCGGATCATCAACAGCTCTGTTTATCACTTTGTCCAAGACTGAATATGACATGACACAACATCAGTGAGCTCACCCTTTGTTTCCTAAGAGTTGTTTTGAAGCCAAAACACATTAGTTGCCACATTGGAAATTGCTTTAATAAACCGCCCATAGATCTATTTGTAGGCAAAGGGGGAGGAGCAAGAACAGACCTTCAGCCTCTGAAAAAAAAATCCAATGCTGGGGTGCAAAAAGTCACACTTCCATTGGTGCTCGATAAGGCTGGCCACCACCAGAGACCAAGTCCTCACAAAGTGACGTTTTTTCAACAGAAATCACATTTAAAGCCAGGTTCAGAAGAGATTTGTGGTTGGATTGATAATTTCTTGGGCCATCCATCCATCAATTCCACCACTTTGTCTGTTTTTGGTGGACACATTAGTCTTGTTTATAGAAGCAGTATTTACACAATCTCTAACAATGTAAACAAAAATGTCTTTCTCTATATTTCATTAAGAAATATAACTTGAATATGTTGCCCAGCTCTACACTGAACCCCATGTTACATATCATCTTGAAACAGCAGTACACTCAGTAGCAAAGTGGTGCCACAGTCAACATCATTAGCAGCCAAACATACAACATTTGAACAGTGACAAGAACATGTGTTTTTGTTCTGTTTACTCTTTGTGCTGCGAGTCAACACACAATGCAAACGGCTACGAGGGTCCTCTGACAGATAAACCCACTTTAGATTTGTGTTACAATGCACAGCCGCTTCGTGCCGAGTCCACAGGCAACATCTTCAGCAGCTGTTACATCAACATCATTAAGGAGAAAAACTCACCCCAAATGTGTCTTCGTCTGGTCGGCCTAAATCTCCATCTGACGGCGGCGTGTTGACTGCAACACAAAAACACAAAGCAGGGCATCAGGAGCTGTAATGAAGAATGAATCTTTAACGGCATGCGATTTACTCCCACACTTATTTACCGTCAATATCTTTGCACAGCTGAAATACCTTGTTATTTAAAAGGTAGCTTTCAGAGGGAAATACTATTTGGGGCTGTCCTTATCTTTATATTTTCTTCTATATAAATAACTCTTCAAAAGGGAGATACCTCGAAGAGTCAATAAATGTTTTCTCCACTTTCCCTCCTTCAAGGAAAGTGCATTGGATGTGAAAAGAAGGTCCCCTACTTTCCTATACAGGTGAAGATGATATTAACAAACAGATAATTCTCAGTGTGTTCAGTCAGAAAGCTGCAAAGCCTCATTAACACTGCAGTCTCTCACTAGTCTCAAGGTTTTAAACCAAACTTTACATTTGCTTCAGGCTGGGGTTTTAGGACATCACCAATAAAGAGTTATTATTAAGAATTAAAATTAAACACACAGGCATGCTCAAGCTTGTACATAGAAAAATAGACAAAGACTTAAACAGCTGTTTTATAACCAAACAGATATAAGAGAAAAAACCCAAAAAAAGCTTAAAAAGCCAGAAGCACCAAAGGTTAAATCAGATTAAACCAAATTAACTAAATGCAGAAGGACAACTCAAACGTGACGTCTTTTTTATTATATTCTTTAATCTGGGACCCCATTTTATGACAAAGCTACAGAACCTGAAAAGTAGTACTTAACATCCATTTCAATTTTGATGTTTTCTATTTGTGTAAAACTAAAACCCCAAGTCCCATCTTTCAAGAACTGGATTATCAAATTACTCAATGAAGAAATAAACATATTCACATCAAACTGCAACAAAGAACAATTTATCAGCATATTGTCAAGATTGATCAAATTCACTAAACTTGAAAGATGAGAACTCAGATGAAAGAAGAGCAAATGAGAGGGAAACCAAATTTCCTCACATAAAGTCCTTTGGCACCATCACTTGAAATCCAAATCTAATAATGCCAAGAAAAAAAAGGGGACACAAATACTCTCTTTCCTTTCTTCATACCATTCTACCAATTTTATATGTCCTTTTTTCTACCTTTAACATAACTTTGATTCATTATCTCTTTATTTTTTATCAATTTATTTATTTACATTTTTTTTTATTAATTAAACATTATTTTTTCATTTCAGGATTTCAGGAATCAGTACAGAAATCATTTATTTTTGTGCACATTACTACCATCATCAGATATTGTAATTGAAAAAAAAAAACTTAAATTGTCAATAATTATTCTTTTTAAAAAAAAACAGGCATCAGGCTTTGTGTCTACACTGCACCTGTCTGCTTCACTAATGGAAATGACCTTTGTTCTTTTCTCCCATGTTATCATGATGCAATTTAAATTTAGATTGAAGCTGAAATTAATTTACTTTAAAATTATGGCATTGAAAATGGTCACATATAGTTGCCGAGCAGGAAGATGTACCTGCTATTGTATAAATTAGCAGATAATGATATCCCTGATTGTGGATGATGGCCAAGTCAAAATAACCAGTGTAGTAGTTTAAGGTAGAAATACACACCACTCTCATTTGTCTTGAAATATTACCTTAAAACTAACATAAAAGGGAAATTTTACACACATTTATGAAAAGTCAGATATAGCTACTTGTGTTTTTTGTGTTTACTTTTGCAAACTCTATCAACAATGACCACTTTTGTACTTGCAGTGTTAAATTTTACTGATAAATTGAACTTATTAAGACACTTTAAAGTCATTTTGGAGAACTTGGAAAGAGCATCTTTGAAGTGACATTTAATCAAATTGAAAAAAGTATTTTTTTTAACAGTATGCTTTACATAGACTTCAGTGAGGGACCTGGACAAGTGTGTATCCATAGACTCAGGCCTGCATGCATCCACAAAAGTCTGTGTGTAAAGAGGACGAAGAAGCTACAATAACTACAAAGATTGGGAGCTCCCAGCATTCTTGCCGCACTTTCCCCTTCCTAATGTGTGAAAAGGAAAAGGGGACCAGGGCCCTTTTCTTTGATTGTTGTAGTACCTTGGAAAAAGGGCAGGGGACCCAGCCTATAAGCCCCCTTGTAACCAACTTCTCTTAACTTCCCATATATGACCAGCTTCAGTCCACAGAACATCTCTCCTTTCTTTTTTCTTTCACAGCCCCTTTTAATGATTTTTTCTGCTCAGTCAGCCCTCGCTGGCTGGTCGAGCACTGATAATTTTATTTTTCCCTTTTTCCCTCAAGCATCACAGAACCTGTGAGGAAAGGGGACACCAAAAATGTCCTTCTGCCTTAAGACGACCACCATCATTTCCATCTCCATCTGCTGGGGGAGCAGCTCATAGCGTGGAAGATCCATCAACAGAGTTTCTCAAGTCATGCTCGGACCCATTTTAACCTCTAAAACACCAGAGGAGCTAGCTTAAAAAGAGGGCATTGGTAGGGGAAGAAGCTTCCTGAGAAGTTTGTCCTTTTGCTGTAATAACAAATGCACCCTTTTATGTTATTATGTGGCACACCACAGTCAGGCTTTTGGTACTTGAAACCTGAACACCAGTAACTGTAAAGATCATTTTTAACCTTTTTGTTAAAGGGATACACCAACATTGTGTTGTTTCTCATGTCTTGCCTCACTCCCGAGTCCATGACGAGCAGTATAACACCATTCATTCGACTGTGCGTGCAGTAACAAGGAAAGGAACGGGCAGAGCTCTCCCATTGATAATTAGCTCAGCTCAAACACTGGGGGGCTCTAATTTCGTAGACCAGGCGCAGGCTGGGCGCACCTGCCCTGCGCCGCGCCAACGGGTGGTGTGTCCAGGGCATTTTGCAAGTTTCGTGCACGGCGCAGTCTGGCGCAGGGAGGCGCACCCATGCCTCCGTCTCTCCCAGCGGCGCAAGTGGAGAGGGAGGAGAGAAGGCTTGAGTGGGTTTAACACAGCCGAGTGCATTCTTCACCAAGTCAAATGAATTGCCTCTCCTCGCCTTTAAATGCGCCGCGGGCGAGGGCGCAGTGACAATTTCACCTCGATGGAAGAAGGAAGGTCAGAGCTGCTTGTCACTTTTGCAGCAACTGGGAGAGCGCAGGGCCACCGGGCCCGCGCATCGGGGGGACACGGTGGCGCATCACTGTGTGGATCCACCTTGCGTGTCTCATTAATATGGATACAAAATTAAGTGATAGTTTACATTTAAACACAGCATCAGGGTAATCAATTCATCATTCTTGTGATCCACCCTGCATTCCTGGTCTGTCATCGCCAAATGGCAAAATCTTTGGTGAAATATCCCCCCCCCAATATCCCTCCTCATCATCCTTGCAATAATGTACTCCATCTTTTTAGATGACGTTATGAATAAAAGATTAAAACAGAGAAATATGGGCAATCACAGGTAAATCCTTAAGACACCGAGTGACTTACATTATTCAGCGAGCGTCTCTCTCTTTTTTCTTTGTCTAGAGTTTAATTTCATGAGATGAGAGAAGCCGGGTAGAAGCCGGATACTCCGTAGAGGATATGTGGCTGTTTGTGGGTTGGCTTGAGAGATGTGAACTCGTTAGTTATGTACAAACATCCTCTGATCTGACATCAGATGTGACGGGACAATTAATATAGATACAAATGTATGTGCTGGTTCAGAGGGTTACATTAAATAGTTGGTTGTTGTGATTGTTTAATTGCATTGAAATGTGTCTGACAATCTGGATACCTGCCTGGTGAGGTTTTGGTGGACGTGTGCTCACAGCGCGCCTGTCAGTCAAATTACCACTGCCCCGAGTTCGCCTCGTCTGCGCCGAGAATAAACCAGGTTGGAGCTGGCGGGCTTTCAGCGGCACCTTCCGCACAGTTTTTTGGCACGAAAATTGTCACTGCGCCAAGCTGAATCTTTCGACACCTCCCCCTGGTGGCGCCGTCACACCCATATCGGCACACCAGGTCTACCAAATTGGCCAAATTGGATGCGCACGGCGGTGCACTGGACAAAATTACTACTGCGCGGTGGTGGCGCCAGGCTGTGCCACCCTGAGTTTGCGCCAAGGAATTAGAGCCCTGTGAGTCAATGGGTTAGCATTAGCCTACCTCTGCCTACAGTCATCAGATAAACTCTTTAGCAATTCTAAATGGTCCTGTGTGCTTGTTGTGACTCATTCTTCTTACTGTGTTATGTAACGTTATCTATTTTTAGACTAAAATTAGCACGTTTTGTCATTGGTCAAAGTATTATCTCGACCATTTTATTAGGTATTTTACATAGAGGGTCAGATGTAGTCGAACCAAGTTCTCTGCACACCATTTTGCCTAAAAATGGAGCAAATAAATCTAAGGAAAAAAAAAAAAAAAAGATGGGGTCTCCACTCTAGTCTGCAGGGGGCCTTGATCCACTGCAGACTAGAGCCTTGATTGATTGTCTCTGTTAATTGTCTGTGGAGACTTTACACAATGACTGAAATCCATAAGACAAGTGACAGTTGGGGGGGGGCACATGGGGAGCCCAATCAGTTTTCAGGGGGGACGGGTGCCCCCCTGTGCCACCATGGTAGCTCTGCTTCTGATCTAGGAGAGTCATTTTTCAATACTGCCATAAACCACAGGCTTTATTTAATGCAGATTATATTTGATTAATAAATTACCTTAACACAAGATAGTTTGTTGTCTTAATTTTAAGATGTTTTTCTTGCAACTTAGAATCATGAGTTCAACCCAAGAGTTTTTGTAGCTTTTTAGAGGGGCAATATTGTGGACATGCTTTATTATACTCCTGTACTCGTCTCTGGCTCTTGTCTTGTAGGTGCCTGGGATCCTTGGTGGTAGACTGCCTGCTGCTGTGGAGTCACGAAGCCTCAATAACTACAATTACAGACATAACACATATTTGGCCATATCATTCTAGTTCATAACCATAAGCAGTTAATGTAGATATTAGTATGATCTTTCTATCCATGGTTGATACATCTATAGTAACTATCTCTAGCTCCACATGGGGCATGAGATTCCCTCTTGAAAATTAGGTGTCACATCTCAAGAGGTCTACCATTAATACATTCCTATACTTAACGGAGACAAATATGGTAGGGATGCACTTGTGGTCTGGGCACCCATGAGTTAGTCACTACCATAAATTCTTAGTTTCAGTAAGACTATTATTGATTATACTTCTGTAAAATTATCACCACAACCATACAGACATGAGGACTCTCCTGAAAACAAGTTGTAGCATCTCAAGAGGCTAACCTCTAATAAATTTGTTTCCAGCAGAAACAAATTTGACAACGACGGGTCTATGAATTTGTCCATTGATCTGTTACTAGCTTTAGTTCTTACTTTAGTCCACTTGTCTCCACTTACCTCCCTCCCTTTGCCCACACACCCAACACAGCATCGTGTGGATTTGCTGTTCATCATGAGACTGGGGTCCACATTCAAGATTTCCTGCTGCTTAACAGAAGGTTTTTTCTTGCCGCCATGATGGAGGGATTCATGACTGGCTATATGGATTCATGTTGGGTGTTGGATGTATATATTTGTATACATATGTATATGTGTATTTTATTTATGTATATATGTATCTATGCATATATGCGTATCCATAATATGAAGAGCTTTGTGCTCTATTGTAAAGTGTCTTGATATAACACTTGTTATGAATTGGCGCTATACAAATAAAGATTGATTGATTGATTGTATTGATATTAATCTAACAATGTTCTTGGGACCAGATGGGAGTATGTGGCGGTCCTGATGTGGCCCCCATGCCACCAGTTGATAATCACTGGCATAGGTTATGACAGTGCGGCAATGCAGAAGTATAAATCAGGCTTCACTGTGTGCCTTGCTTTAAAGAAGGGAAGCTCTGCACAAGAGATAATTGGGACACAGACCCTTGATGTTAAAATAATCCTCAAGCCTATATCTACACGTTTTTAATTCTACAACTCCACAGTCAAAACGTTTTTAGCAAACATCAGAGATCTGAGGGTTTTTAAGGGAGGACGGCAGAGTTTCAGTCCTGAAATGAAATGAGCTGGTGTCAGGGAAACTCCAGTCTGAGGCCTCCAGCCAGGACATCAGAGAGTAATTGTGGGCAAATTAATGGCCACATGGTAGACTAGCTGCCACTGGCTCAGATACACACACATCATACTGCAGTGCATGGCTCTGTGTGTGAGAGTGTGTGTGCCCTAACTACCGTCTCTCTCTCCCTCTCCTCACTGGGCCCTCCTCTCTCCTCAGCAGCATTAGTATCAGTCAGCCTGTCACTCTGCCTTCTCTGCCTGAACTCCCTCACACACCGCCGCCGTAATGTTTCACGCTCACATCACCTAAACACCTCTGCTCACCTGCCTTGCTCCCAGCAGCTGTGCAGGTGGTGTGAGCGTACGTGTCGCTGACTGCCTAATGCCCCTCGCCACACCGCCCGCCTCCATTCATCTCTGTCCCCTGGCCGCGCCGCAGCTTTATAATCCATGGCTGATTAGGAGGAATGGGTGAATATGGAGATGGAAGAAGACTCTGATGAAGGTCAGAGATCAGACCGGCCTACTTTGTTTAAGCCGTCAGCTGAGGGGCTGCCACAACAGCCCGAGGCCAAACCACACATCACACACAGGAGATTTAATGTGCGAGCCGGCCAAAGCTTTGCTCCGCTTCAAACACGCTCACACATCACCAGCTAAAGGGGGGTGGTAACGTGTTTGTTTACACTGTGGCTCATTAGTTAGGGGTTAGGTCAGAATTAGTGTTAAGTGTGTTAACTTTAGATTGAAATTCTGTTGAATAAAAGGACTAAAACAGAAGATAGGGCCAAAAATACTACTTTCTACTACGTAACTAGTGATAATCAAAACTGATTGAAAAAACTCAATCCAGTGGGGTTACTCCCTTACAGGTGGGCACAGTATACCTTAAAAAACATAACTGGTTACATTACTAACCATTTCCTCCGCAGAGCATCACAAGAGTCAACAACAATGACTGCTTTATAACCATATTTGGACACACACAGCTTACACTTTAAATGGACAAGCCTTCTATTCTCTAGATTCCCACACATGACAGGTGAAAATGTGATAGTTCATGCTGGCAGTCTGCAGTAGTTATTAACATGAGTGCAAGATAATGTATTGTATATGCTATGATGAAAATGAACGAATGTGAAGGTACCGTTTTTGTCTTTGAGAGTTACAGAGACATGGACTTGCTTGGATTTGTCACTTTCTAGATTTTTGCTCTCTATGATGAGTACCATCTTCAGAGAAAGTGCACATAATTACTATGGGCTCTAATTTCCTGGCGCAACTCAGGGTGGCACACCCCGCGCAGTGGTAATTTCGGGCACATTTCAATGCAATAAACAATCACAGCAACCACTATTTAATGTAACCGTCTGAACCCGCACATACATTTGTATCTATATTAATTGTCCCGTCACATCTGATGTCAGATCAGAGCCGTTTGTCATAACTAACGAGTTCACATCTCTCAGCCAACCACAAACAGCCACATCATTCGATACGGATTTCATCTCATGAAATTCAAAAGAAAAGAAAAAGAGAGAGACGCTCGCTGAATAAATGTAAGTCACTCGGGTGTCTTAAGGATTTACCTGTGATTGCCCGTATTTCTCTGTTTTCATCTTTATTCGTAACGTGATCTAAAAAGATTGGAGTACATTATTGCAAGGAGGATGAGGAGGAGATATATTTTCACCTAAGGTTCTGCTATTTGGCGATGACAGACCAGTAATGCAGGTGGATCACAAGCATGATGAATGGATTAGCCTGCTGCTGTGTTTTAAATGTAATTATCACTTAATTTGGCACTCCTATTATGACACCGGAACAGATTACATCTGTCCCGCGAGGTGGTCCACATGGTGACGCGCCTCTTGGCCTCTGATGCGAAGCCCGGTGGGCCCCTGCACTCTCCCAGCTGCTGTAAAAGTGACAGCAGCTCTAACCGTCTTCGCCACCGAGGTGAAATTGTCACTGCGCCTCGCTCGCGGCGCATTTAAAGGCGAGGAGAGGCGTTCATTTGATTGGTGAAGATCACACTCAGCTGTGTTAAACCCACTCAAGTCTTATCTCCTCCCTCTCTGCTACATGCGCCGGTAGGAGGGACGGAGGGGTGGGTGCGCCTCCCTGCGCTAGACTGCGCCTTGCACGAAACTTGCAAAATGCCCTGGGACACACCCTGTTGGCGCGGTGCAGGGCAGGTGTGCCCCGCCTGTGCCTGGTCTCCGAAATTAGAGCCCTATGTGTTTGGATAGAGTGATTGTAGGTCAACTTTACAAAGTCTTGTTATTGCACTTGTCCTTGCATACTATATTGAGCAACCACCTTGATACTGGAGACAAATTTGCATCTGAGAAGCATTGAGTGCAGCAATGTTCAATCTTTTGTTTTTTCGAGGGCCACATAATGAAAAAATGCAAGTGTTACTGGGGCCACTTCAATACATCTCAGCTTTACGGTATAAAATCCAAAGATTTTACAGTGGACAATCTGGTTTCAGGAGGCTCTTGGTGATCCTTGGTGCCCCTGTCTGGTCCCTTGTCTGGATGAGAATGAGGAAAAAGTGCTCTCTTCAGCAGATGGGGGAGACACAACACCTCATCTCTCTGTTTAGACACAAAACAAGAGCAAACAGCATAAAGCGCTAAAATGTATATGAATGTTGGTACTTGAGATGGTTAGCCCATTTCTGCTTTGTACAGCTGACTTTGAGACAGTTCAAGTAGAGCAAATGATGTTATATTCACTAACATAGTCAATTCCTGTTTATTGATTAGTCAAGCAAAAACTCAATGTTCTGATGCTTCTCAAATCTAATCCATTTTTTTTTTTTACTTGCTGAGAGCACATAATAAATGGCCTCCAGGCATTTGGCTTTCAGGCCATTGTTTGAACACCCCTGATTTAGTGCTTATTTCTGTGTAATAACCAGACAGATGTGGCGGTAGGTGTAGTTTTGGTATCTGACTTCTAGCCTCACTCGATCTGCTCTGTACTGAATTTCATGCAATGGTGCTGCGGCAGCCGGAGCTGAAGATTTGCATATCTGCCGCAGAGAGCTCTGAAATGCAAACTTGAGATGGAGCAGAGATAGCACAGTGCATCTGGTGGAGGCGCCCTTGTTGACTACAATAGAAACTTGGTCACCTATGTGGAATTTAGGGGTAAATGCCTTCACTTACTGATATGCATGCCAAAATGAAGATCAACTTGTGCCACAGCCGTCACACTGACAGCATGCATCCAATCTGAAATGACTGTAAGAGCCACGTGAGATGATGACACAGCAAGTTTCTACAGACAGTCAGTTTTTCCACATCTTTGGCAAATTTAAGGAAATTAGACGTAGAAATCGCAGATGATATATTATTACAATAAAATATTTTTTTTTTCCAGGGTGGCTCTTTGACAAGTCATTTTGACATCCAGTCTGCTTTCATGTTTTCAATGTGATTTGTGAAAATTGAGAAGGTCCAACTTTTCCCAATAAGGGGATCATGCTGTCTGGCTTCTCCCATGGCTAATACATTTTACTATTGACAAATCCCTCATATAACCCCACTTCAAAAAATTGAACTATCCTTTTAAGAGTAAATTGAGTTCCATAGTGTGGTTATCCCTTACAGGCCCTCTATAACAGTCAGGAACACAAGCCAGGCTGGGAGGTGGGGGTGGAGGGGTGGCAGCTAATACTTGGAGAGTGTGGGTATGGCCAAATTGAAAGCTTGGCCCCCCCTCCTTAAATTCCTCAATTCGAATAGGCCACCCAGGTATCAGTCTCATACCCCTGGACTAGGACTGTTTTCAGCGCCACAACAACATGATGCTATATTTGTTGACCCAGCAAAAGAAATAAAATATCAGGAGTGTCAAGAGTAAGCGTACTTCTTTTACACAGAAAATTTAAAGAATCAACAAAGTTGTTGATCATGAATTTGAACAACAGACAGAATCAATATTGTCATCAATATCAATAACATTTTACAAATTCCCATCCCTTTTAGTAAGCTGATAATCTATATTTTTCTGGTTTTCATAAGACAAGTGAGTAAAAATGAATGGGAAAAATGTCCCACTAAGCGTTTCCATAGCTAGACTCTTGAAGCAGCTGGATTCAGCAGATTCCACGTCTGTCATCTTGCAGATTCATCTTGCAACACCTCAAAATGAAACAATTGCTCCCAGTGAGAAAATGATCTGCCTATTCAGTGTCCTATTGAGGACACTGAGGCAATAACTATGGGTGTGCTTAAGAAGAGCCGAAGAGCCACATTTCCACTAAGTGGTCTGGGTTGTTTAAAATTTCCATGTCCTGCAAAATTAATTTTCTTTGCTTTAAATGTTGCAAGGAGAGGCATGGGGAGCAGAAGAACATGACACCTTATACTAAACTCTTAGTTCACAGAGAAATGTGCTATGCCCCTTAAAATGCTGAGTATTTTACTTCCTAGGGTTTATGATGTAATAGCCATACTGCCTCCCCCTTCATGTGTGTTTTCTGCTTTCACAAGCAGGACGCCATGACTGTTTTGAAAGTCTGCTCTGTGTCCTGTAGCCCCTCCTCCTCCCTTCCATCAGACATCGTTTAGGGCAGCCAATCAGCACAGAGCTCATTATCATAGCATCCCGCTGCATTTACCCGCCCCCTCAGATCAGAGCATTTCTCCAAAGGAGAAGGGGGTAAAAGCAGCTGCATCTGATCCTCTACAAAGCAGTGGTAATATTGTCGACTTGTTATTTTCATCATAGATTTTCGTCAAAAACCTATTTTCCCCTGACGGAAAATTACTAGACAGTAACTATAAAAACATGTGCACATGGACAAAAACAAAAACTAAATTCACTGACATTTTCATCAACAAATAAAAACTAGACTAAAGTGTTTGACAGAGACTAAATCCAATCAGACCTAATTTTGTCATTCAGACAGTAGGAATCACAGCTACTTTGGTTGTGTGAAAAGGTTGGATGAGTTAAGAGGGGACACCCAATCACAACCTCCTTAGCTTCATGGTGATGGGATCCAAGTGTAAAACATGACTTCAGAAATTCAAGGAAGTATAAAAAATGCCTTGCACTTTACACTTCATATTTTAGCTGACTAAATTTACAGCAGATTTCATCGACTAAAATGCTGTGAAATTTTATCAACTAAAACTAAAACTAGACTAAAATTAAAACAGTTAAGATGACTAAATTATGACTAAAACTAAAAGATATTTTAGGCAAAAGACTAAAACTAAATCTAAAAAGTGCTGTCAAAATTAACACTGATACAAAAAGAACATTTTACTCTTTTTTAATTCAACTTAAATCAAATTCTTGCTTAATAGACACCCAAGAAATGATGTAAATGGTCAAACACACCAGGATAGGAACATTAAGTACAGTTGGGTACTGTTTGGTGTTATAAGCCCTGATCTTGTTTGCATTTCCAGCTGTATCCTTAACTGATCCAGCTGTATCCTTAACTGATTCTAAAGTGCAGTTTCTTCATTTTATCCAGCACAAAACTCTAGTTGCGCAGAACTCCAAATGTGAACTTGATCTTTCTTTCAGAACTGTCTGTAGCTCATGTATCAGGACGTCCTAGCTGGGCAGATGGTAGTCTGAAACATGGTTGAAAACTGATAATAATGCAGCATATGCTTGTTGGTTGTTTTTAGGAGAACAAGATATGTGGATTTTGGTCTAGTCTCCACAAATTAATTTTAAACCAATTAAAATAAATCTCTTTTGTTGCCTGCAGTATTGGTATGTTGGATTTCCCTCCTCTTTAATCAGTGAGTCATTGATCTTGGCTCTATTTTAATGTTCACTTAATCAAGAAGAACCTGAATTTGTATGTTTCAAACAGCTATTGACAGGAGTGGCAACTGTAGGCAAAGAGATGAGAGCATGAATAAATGAATACATGGTCAACCAAGGAATTAAAATGTCAAAATGTCGCATAGCAACTTAGAACCAGGTCCAGCAGGAGAGAACACATCAAATCGGTTTTAAAGAAGAAAACAGGGACAGAGAATAAACAATGATTCCTCTCTCTCTCTCTCTGGACATTTTGTAATGCCCATCAGCAAGGCATATGGCATCAACAAGACAGTATGTATAAATGCTTCCTAAAGCCATCCTGGATTAATATTTCTATCAGGGTCCAGAACACTCATCAGTGCTGCTTAAAGCTTCCTCCAGACTACAACACAGAGCAAACACATTTCTCCATGGTAACCATCTGTGATGTTCGACTGATAAATCTGAGCAAAACAACGCCAAATCAACAAACAGAGAAAAGGACACAACGTAAAAAGGAGATAGCAGGGTTAGATTTAAACTGTCAAACACTCACCTAGTTCCACAATATCTGCAAAAAGAGAAGACAGAGAAAGTCACGCTCGGTCAATAAATTGACAGAAAGTATTAACCTCAGAGTATTGACCACGGGGTGAAATTTGCTGGTCTTTGTGGGTTTATTTCCCCTTTCCTGTGAACTCAGAGTGAACTGTAAGAGAAAATCTACCTGGCTGAACTGTGAATGAACCCTGGCTGTGATCCAGCCTGCTGGGATCAGCTCCACAACCTGCACCCGTGAAGGGAGATTTTAATAAAATCTAAAGGCTCCCAATAGTTTTCCAGCTGGAGTGAAACCTGTTTTCTCCCAACAGGTAGTTCTAACAAGATATTCTACTAGTTGGAGACTTGTTCCAATCCAAAACCTTATCTCCAAAAAGTGGGCCATTTACTGCTCTTTGGGGAATAGTGGGGTTACTTGGCAGGACTTTTTTAGTCGTTTTTTTGCTTTTATTCTTATCAAAATCCTGCACAGTGAGAGGGGTGTTTCAGGCTTTAAAATTGGGTTCATATTACTGCTATAACTGCCATTTCACCCATGAGAATACCCTGGATTTTGTGATTGTGGGGACATCACTCTGTCAGCTGGAGGGAACTGAAAAGAAAAGCAGCCTGACAGAAATCATCAACTCACCCTCGTCATCGATGCCCGGGGCTAGAAGGAAGTGACCATACACTGTTTTTGTAACAGTTCCCAGAGGGTTGCTGGCCTCCAGAGTGTAGTTTCCATTATTGATGTGTGTTGGATTCTGGAAAGTTAGACAGCCCTCAAGATAGTCCTGGTAAAAGTCCATCTCTGTGCGGATGTACTCATTCTGGATAATCTCCTTTTGTTTATGGAACCAGCGCAGCTTAGGATGGGGGTATCCTCGAACTGTGAACTCAATGCACGTATCGTGGCGCTGCTCGGGCTCGGCCAACCTCAAGATGACCGGAGGAACTGCAGAGAAGAAGAGGAGAAGCCATGTCACCTAAGTAATTTATCAATTTGCAGGGCTGAGCAATTAATCAAGTTTTAATTTCAGTTACAATTATGGTTTCCTTCAATTAGAAAAACAAGACTATCTCGATATATCTATCAATGTGCCCCAGACCATGTTGTGTCCTTAGCAGTGTGTTTTGTCATGTTCTACCAGTGTTTAAGTATTAGCTCTTATATTTTGGCAACCGGATCATCACCACTTACTCAAACTCAAATTTCTATTCATTAACTGATATTAAATGTCATATTATTTTATCACATTTAATTTTTCTTATTGCTTATGTTTCTAAGTCTTTATTATGTAAAGTGTAAAAACAAATTGTGTAAGTCCAACAATGTATGTACATACATCCATTTTTACCCAATGAAATACATCTACTCAAACATTTGTTTCACCCAAAAATGTGAAACATTTACTAAAATAAATCTTGCCTGTTACTGGTCAGTTTTTCTGAGCAAAATGAAATTTTCTTTATTACCCTTTCAGTAATTTACCGTATATAGGTTTTACATTAGGTAACCGTTGATTTTATGGTAAAATGCTCTTAAGTTTACAGAAATCAGTATGTTTACCACAATCTTTTGCCATTTACCGTAATTTAGTGTATGGAAGGTAGCTGTCGATATTATTTTAAGTTTACAAATATCACTTACAGTGTAGCCCTTAAGAGGGGACTTTCAATGAATAAAACTGATAACCTGGAAACTACACTTAGAAACTAGCAATTATCTACATTCAGGTAAATGGTTGGGAATTTGTGTCTTAAAAAAAGGTAATGTCATGGATAGTTAAAGCTAAAGCTAAAAAAGATATCTGGTATTCTTCTCTCAGCATCTCATATGGCTATCAAAATATGAAAAACAATGTTGCATCAGGCTTTTATTCTCGAATATAACACCAGCCTAACATAAAAATAGACTTAAAATACACAATTATTACTAAAAAAATACTGCAATATTGAAATGCTTATTACTATATCAGAGCCTAATAACTTGCCAAATTCATTTAAACCCCTCTACTGCAATGTCACTCTTACTTCCACCAATTTCTGTATCAGTGATATACATTGCAGAAAAATGTGTGAGGTAAAGGGCAGCCTCACACCAAGTGGGTTTCCTCTCAGTCAGAACCGATGAAGGAATCTCTTCTGCATAAACGGAGCACAGAGAATCTCCCTCGGACATACAGAAACACACCTCTAAATCCACCAAGCCGCCAAGCCGAGAGGCAATTTATCACTTTAACACCATCAGATAGTTTTCATGAAGAATTCATCCACTGATTTGTCTTTGCAGTGACTCACTCATGCTGCTACATCATCAAAAGGAAATATTTGGCAGACGGTGATACCTGGCAGTCTGTGTGTGTGTGTGTGTGTCTGTTCTACATACCAGCCGCCCCCTCGCCAAACCTACCCACCCACCTCTACACACACTCACATGCTCAGAATGCACCAGGGATGACTCTGTTGCTGGGTGTCTGTGAACATCATTTCCATAAGTGTGAAATTAGGCTAATATGGTCTGATCATGATGTTTGGATGTGTGTGAATGCTGTCTGCAGCTGCACAAATGGATCCTGTCTGCAGTTCCGTGAACACCAAACAGAAATTTGTTTTTGAGTCCTCCATTTGCTAAAAATGTTTAATATTTGATGCTTTTAGGCTTGTGGTTTTAGATTTGAGGCTCTGCATGGGGGTGTTAAATGTGTAAGCCACTCCAAACACACTCTTTGTCCCTGAACAAAAATTGCTCAGTCATTAAAGTCACGTTGACATCATTTTCACCTATTAGAGTTTTAGGGCACGACTTTGAAGGACTAGCCAAAGCACACGGTGCACGGCAGTTTGGGGCGTGTCCATCTATGTTTTGAAATTTTGAGGATGCATATTCTCCATGCAAAGCCAGGCAGACGGCACAAATAGGGATGAGTTATGTGCCCCGATCAGACGTGTGTGTTTTGGGCGTAACAGATCAAACCAGTGGCAGTTCTAGGGGTGGGTCCACAGGGACATTGGCCTCATCTGAGATCTAACTGCCCCCCTGAAGTGCCCCTGTCCTGGCACTCATCTGTCGTTTTGCTATAGAATGACAATCAGATTATAGTTGAAGCAATTTTATGCCCAACCATTGGTGGCAGTAGTGCACCAAATTGGCAGGTCCACTGTCAATAAAGCTGAAGAAGACTATAATTGAAGAATGGACACGAAATGTAAGATAAAAAGTGCATGTTTTTAAAAAAGGAAATTGTGAAACATGTTTTTTGTTACTATTTTATTTCCTTTGAAAGTGCTGAAAATGTTGAAAATGAGTTTTACTGACTACACATTTTTAATAAAAATGTTTGAAAAAAGTGTGACTGAGTGTGCTTTATCATAAATTTGACTGCATGCATGTTGGACAAACACTTGGCCCTTGTGTGATAAATGTAGCCCTTGATGGCCAAAAAAAAAAAAAAAATCCTAGATCCACCACTGGATCAAACCAATCAGAGTGTCAGCTCTCATTCCCTTCAAATCAGTGTGCACAGAGAGGCTGGCTTTTCACTATTTACACAGCAGGTTTATTTGCTGGGTCTGGATTTCGGAGGGATTATTTAATACCTCTTCTTCTTTTTCACCACTACACTTAAAGAACACAAACAGGACACTGTATAATAAATTCTAATGCTCAGATTCAAGTGCTTTTCCTCACTGAAGCACCAGAGCAAAAGAAACAAACCAAAAGACCTCATTAATTATTGAAAACATTTATCACTTACATACAGGAATCCTTGGATCTTATTCTATCTATTAACATGCTAAAACTGTACTAACCTGACACACCCGATAGACAGTACAGTATATTTCACAAGTCAATCTGTGCAACAGCCCATAGAAAGTGTCTGGAAATGAGTGGGACCTTTCAAAAGCATACCCAGCAGGTCATTAGATGACGTTCCATCAATCACATTCATTACGGGCCAGTCAGATAATGCAATAGGTGGGCGTTACTGAATTACTGAAGAAGTGTAAAATACAAATTATAAGCCTCTATGTAGCACAAACTCTCAGCAAAACATTTTGGATGAGGGGTGAAAGTAATATAATTTCTATTAAGAAGTTCTTTCAGTGTTGTTTGTTTGAAATGTGGTCCAGATCAGATAAAACTGCTACTGAAGCTGTTAGCATCTGTGCTAATCTCTGCACAAGCAGTCACGTCCTGCTGTCATCTTGCTCGTAGCTCCCACTTCTCTTTGCTTTAAAGGACTCTGATTGGGCTGTGACACTTTGGGCCGAGCACAATTGTTGTAGATTAAAACTTGGCAAGATGGATCTGCCTGATGACAGACATTGAATCAGGTGGATCTATCTGCACTGCAAGGTTAGAACTATTGCCCAGTGTTAACAAATCCTTCAACAAATTCCTGAATCCACATTTAGATTTAGATCACTGCTGAACTGTGATAGCTTCTTTCTTGTGCTATGACAAACACTCCCTGAAAATTTCATCAAAATTCATAGAGATTTTTTTTAGCTATTCTTAAAAATGTAGAAAATTACCCTATCTCTGACTATCAACAAATAATTTCTGATATTTCTGAATTTGCATCTGTAATTAGATCACCAACAAAATCTTATCACTTCTCCCTTGTTCCATGGTCAAAATCTACTTGAGATGTCAGGAAGTGTTGGTCATGTGTTGGCTCTCTTTGTCAAAGATGGACAAACGGACAGAGAGACACCAGCAACATAACCACCATGGCGGAGGTTAAAAACTATTGTCAGGATACAAGACAGTATGGAAAAAGTAAAAGGTATTTTTATTTGGACCAAAGTGGTAACCAAAACATGAGGAAACTGAAAAGACTTCATTGACACCACTGACATCTTTGTGAATCTTTTTCACTAAAATCAAGCCCTAATTTTGACCAAGTCTGTTTCCTGTTTGCCATGATCACACCTTAGACTTTTTTGTTATCATTTCTGCTGACTGCCTCTGATCAGAGCATGACAGCCTTGATTTACAAGGCATGTAGAACAAATTGGAAGGTATTGATCAGCGAATTGATAAGCAAAAAGACTACTGGTATTGATTCTTTTAGGGAGTTGTTATTGATTCTTAACTGTGTTTGGTATTCAATTCCCATCCCAATCAATCAATACTGCAGTGCCTTTTTTAGATGTATTTGACTTTTGCTATGATTAATGGGTAGTTCAAATTATTTTCGACC